>CM062804.1:387129239-387729239 GCA_031772625.1 Pinus tabuliformis | reverse complement strand
TTTCTGGGTGCATACAATCTCCGTTTCGCGCAAAATGAGTTGCACCAGATTCAGGATGACAAGTACTATGGATTCGTTCAGGATCCACACCATTTGAGAACTTTGACTTTTGAGCACCTATTCACTCCTCCCCAATGGAAGCACTTCCGATCCCAAAAGATCACTTTCATTTGTCCAATAGGTGAGGGTACAGTTCCCTCACCTTTCTAATCTTGATCCATTTATCACTGAATTGGAACTTGTGATCTAAACGATGCTTGTCATGCCTTACTTTGTACTTGACTTTTCCATTTTCAAGCTAATATTGCATTGTTTGATGTACCATTTGGAGTCGTTCAATGAACTCTTTGGCTTTATCTATGTTACTATCAGTAGCAACATCCTTCTTACCAAGATGATACAACACCTTATGATGCAAATGGTGAAAAAAATCCTCTACTTGATTCCTTTGACTCAAGCTTGAATATACATCTTGAAAGTATGTATTTTTCTAAACATAACTTTCATGTAAAACAATATGATGCCTGAGGAAAGTAGTTATACAAACTATAGGCATATAAAGTACATCAACAAACTTGCTGCTTATACCTTTCTTATACCTTTTGACCAAATGGAATAGTAGAAGAAAATTCATCCAATGAAAGTTCCCTTGTCGCTACAACTTAAACAGTATACCATTGAAAAATTTATGAATGAAATGAAATGGGCTTACCATATTGCATAAAGACTACTCCCATGGCATAGTCGCATACATCAACCTGAAACTCAAATGACTTTTTCAAGTTTAGAAGAACAAGTATAAAGGTTGAAATGATCTTTTGTCTTAAAGAATCAAATGCCTCTTGTTGTTTTCCTCCCCACTGGAAGACCTTTTGCACAACTACCAAAGAATGCAAATGAGCTATAATAGAAGAAAAATTAACAAAATATTTCCTCCAACATTGGGTTTCTCCCAAAAAACCTCTTATCCAAATGACTATCTTGAGAATTGACCAATCCATAATGGCATCAATCTTGGAGAGGTCTAACTTCAACTCACCTTCTCCAATATCATGGCCCAAGTACATCAAAGAAGTTTTATCCAACATATAATTTGACATCTTCATAAAAAAATGTTCTTGACATATGACATCAATTATTTCTTTCTCATACATGACATGTTCATAATGAAATTTTCTGAAAATGAAAATGTCATCCAAGTATACTATCATGTCTAGAAATGGTTGCAATACATCTTGCTTCATATGCATGAAAGTAGTAGGAGCATGGCAAAGACCAAAAAGCATAACAAGCCATTCAAACAAACCTTGCTTGATTTTGAATGTTATCTTCCATATGTTTCCTTCAACAACTCTACTTTTATGAAAACCACTTCTTGAATTCCATTCAATGAGATTCTTATCATATGTCTTGGGCACCAAAACAAGAGGTGCACCACATGGTAAAGGAGATGGTCGGATGATCCTTTTGTACAACAATCCTTGGGATTTTATTTGTTATTTCTATACTTTCCCTTCTTAACATCCTATTCATGTCAATATTAGGAAGAAGACAATTTTTCTGCAATGGTATTTCATGTTGGATTCTCCTCTTGGAAGGAAATCCTTTTGCTTTCTGAAACACCTCATCATCATGGTTAGCAACATAAACCAAATCAGTTTTCAAATTTCAATTACAACCATCAGATGCTTCATAATCAACATCAACATTGAGTTTGATCATAAGAATCACTAAATTCTTGCTTGAATTCACTAGTCTTTTCATTTTCCCTGCATTAACTAATGAAAGATTTAGTTTCTTGTGATGAGCTCTCACAATATACTCCACACCATCCTTGAACAAGTGGTACTTGTTTTCATGACGATAGAAGATTTATTTTCTATCATAAAGGTCAAGACTACCCAAAACAATTTGTTAGGGTCCAACCCTAACCCCCTTATTTATGTAATAGGGGTGAGTCATAGTTATAGTTAGTTAAAGAGTCAATAAAGCCCATATTAATAATTGTAAGTGGTTGAACAACATTTAAAGAAGGGACCACAGTTAGTTGCAAATGGGCCATAGTATTAGATAGATGGTATAAATAAGAACCATGGTACTGACCCATGATATTGCATGTATGAATCCTATATAAAGGATAGAGACTCCCCATTGAGGAGTGTCGTGTCTTATTTTTTAATTGAGCCCTGCTATATTGGAAGTTTCCCCCTCGAAGAGGCAAGTGAACATTGACTTCCTTTTTGAATAATAAAATACATGTTGTTATTTCTCATTGTTCTGTGTTCTGGGTTATATTTCTTCGCATATTTGGTATTCTAGTATCTTCTCACAGGTCTAGAGCATAACAAGTGATATCAGAGCATTTTCCAAGGCCAGTGGGATCTCCATTTTTTAGCAGAAATTGTTTTGGCTAGATACGTGTTCCGGCATCTTTAAACCACGGGATCTGTCGTTGAGCGCATAAACCTGCGGATTTGGGGAGGCATGCATGTAGGAAATACAAGAGGTGGTCACGCTTGTTGGACTCCCTTGTAACCCTTGTGGGTACCCTTTGGAGTAGTAGCGCATTAGACAGAACTGCGCAAAGATTGTCTTCCACGTATCCTCTGGGTATATTGGAATCCCCCTAGGCTCACTTGAAACCTCATCGTAGATAAACTGTCGGCAGTCTTGCTGCTACAATACATTGAGAACATCACTCGGGGAGATTACTCATGCGTACAATAGGGTAGTCGGGTAGTGTGGCTAAGGGTATAGTTGATCCTCCTTAGTTAGTGCCCTAAAAGATTGGACTGAGTACTACTATTGGACCCTTATGTATATTACGATCTGTAGCACCTGACTCTCCTTGAGACCATAGTTCCCTCGTCTCTCTACAGATCTCCTATCATATTCTTTTCCAGATCATATCTAGCAGGTTGGGTTCTATCGCAACAGCAACAATCAGATCCGCCATTCAGAACTAGTAGTGGGGGTTCAATCGCTACCACATTTCTACTCACACTCTACAGTTGAGGGTTTCGCAGATAGATCTGACTATTTGTGCAGGGAAGCTTGTGGTTCCTATACCTTGGGGTGATTCTCATAGGACATTGGTCAAGATTAACTTTTCTGAGAATTGGCTACTGCAGTATTCCTAAGCGAGGAGTAAAACTCCATTCGGAGTAAAAAAAAAAAAGACTGAGGCCCTCTCGGGACGCTTATAGGAGACTTAGCCCATAAGAATCAGGACGACGGGCTGAGTAAGGTCGTACCATTCACTTGTGAGCTTCAAATTTTTGGGTTTTCCCAAATTTGTTTTTCACAATAATGACAACTGCATCGGATTTGTGCATGGTACAAACCAAAGCTCAAACTATGGCCAATGAGAAGATAGACACCCTTGAACAAAAGTTGGAGGACTTAACGAAGCAGATCCAGTCCTTAAATGACACAATCACAAAGGGAAAGTTGGGGTTACAATCGGAGGAATATGATTTTAATGAAAACCATGAGGGCGAATCTAGCCATTCTATTCACTTTTATGGCAACCACCAACATTCCCACCCTCGACCACCCAAGCTGGACATGTATAAATTTGATGGCCCTCATCCGGCCATATGAATATCACAAATGGAGAAATATTTCACATTGAATCACATCTAAGATGATGAGACTAAGCTAAGTGTGGGAAGCCTTTACTTGGACCAAGAAAGATGGCAATGGTCGCAGTGGCATCAATGATGCTATGCAAGGCCAATAGCTTGACAGATATTCTCAAAAGCATTTTCTGATCGCTTTGAACATGAATCTAACTTTTTGGGTCATCTTACTAAGCTCAAACAGACAGGCATAGTACAAGAATATATTAAAGCCTTTGAAGCATTAGCCTTCCGCACAGGAGGTCTAGCAGATGAATTCTACTTAGAATGTTTTATCATTGGTCTCAAAAACGCCATACAAGCCCATGTTCGGATGCACCACCTAGCCACATGGTTGGCACCTTGCACGATGGCTCGTGAAGTGGAACACGTGTTAGCGGCCCAGTCACCTCGTCCAAATTTCATAGCCAAGGGACGCCCCACCCAGCCTCCGAGCACTACCCAAACACTTAAGGTTCAAAAGGTGTCACCAGTAGAAATAGTGGAAAGAAGAAAGACAGGATTGTGTTACTATTGTGATGAAAAATACTCCCCGGGAAATAAATGCAAGGAACCCAAATTCTTTCAAATTGATTCTACTGAGAAAGCCCCACCCTTTGAGGGACTAGAGGAGGAAGATGAGGACAACTAGCAGGACAATGAGCTCCTAGCTCCATGCTTTAGTAGGCATTTCTTCTCCCCAAACTCTCAAAAGAAAAGGTTTTGTTAAAAATCACCCTATAGTAGTCTTGATTGGTAGTGGAAACACGCATAATTTTATCCATTAAAGAGTCATAGAAGCAATGCATTGTTTTGTCAGAGCAGTCTCTAATTTCCAGGTCCAGATTGCTGATGGGGGGAGAATGAAATGTTACGGCCGCTATGAAAATGTCAAACTTTAGATGGGGGATTACCACCTAAAGACCCACATGTTTGCCATCAACATGGGTGGGTGTGACATTATCTTGGGGGCTGAATGGCTCTGCACACTTGGCCCAATCACAATGGATTTCCAGGAGTTATATATGAGCTTTAAGCAGAATGACCACACACATACCCTCCGCGGACTCCAGGTAGGTGCTCCTTCTATCATTAGCTCGCATCGGATGGAAAAGTTGTTAAAAAAGGGCCACCATGGAGTTATCGCCCAATTTAATGCCATCCAGGCCTTCGAGCCCACTTCTCTTCATATTCATCCTGAGATGCAACAGGTCTTAAACAACCATCTGCAAGTCTTTGACAAACCTCATGAGCTTCAACCCTCGAGAGGGGAATATGATCATAGCATCACTTTGGTCCCAGGGGCACAACCACCAAATGTTCACCCATATAGATACCCTCTTGCCCAAAAGAATGAAATTGAAAAAATCATCAAGGAACTCTTGGAAGCCGTTGTCATTCATCCTAGAATTAGTCCTTATTCATCGCCTGTGGTCATGGTGCTCAAGAAAGATGGGGAATGGCGTATGTGTCCAGACTTCAAGGCCCTCAACAAGCTGATGGTCAAAGATAAATTTCCCATCCCAGTTGTTGATGATCTGCTGGATGAACTAAATGGGGCTCAATTCTTTACTAAGCTAGACCTTCGCTCAGGCTATCACCAAATTCGCATGAAAGAAGTGGACATTCCAAAGACTACTTTCTGAACTCATGAAGGCCATTATGAATTCCTAGTAATTCCATTTGGTCTCTGTAATGCCCCATCCACTTTTCGCAGCCTCATGAATCACCTGCTCAAACCATATCTTAGAAAATTTGTCCTTGTTTTCTTTGTTGACATCCTCGTCTACAACCTCACCTGGGAAAAACATCTTCAGCATGTAGACCTGCTCTTGCAACTACTCCGGAAGCATAAATTATTTGTCAAATTGTCCAAGTGCTCTTTTGGCATGAAAGAAGTCGAGTATTTGGGCCACATTGTGGGGCGTGAAGTTGCCAGGGTGGATCCAAAAAGATCCAAAAAATGTAGGATTGGCCCACACCAAAGACCTTCAAGAGTTTGAGAGGATTTTTGGGTCTCATCGGCTACTATCGCAAATTTGTCCACAATTATGGTCGTATTGCTAGACCCCTCACTCACCTTCTCAAGAAAAAACCATTCCTCTGGAATGATGAAGTGCAACAGGCATTTATAGCTCTCAAACATGTCATGTGTTCCACTCCCATATTGGCACTACTCGACTTCACCAAATATTTTGTCATTGAAAGTGATGCTTCAGGTACGGGTATTGGGGCTGTCTTAACACAGGAAGGTCGACCCTTGGCCTTCACTAGCCAACAACTAAGTGGGACAAATGGGGCAATCTACCTATGAGAAGGAGATGATGACCATCTTACATGCAGTGGATATTTGGCGACCATACTTATTGGGGCGGCGTTTCCATATCTGCACAGACCATCAAAGCCTTAAATATTTTTTGGAGCAATGCCTATCCTTGCCACAACAAAATAAATGGCTAGCCAAAATGTTGGGATATGATTATGAGATAATTTACAAGAAAGGGCCTGAAAATGTCGTAGTGGATGCTTTATCACGTGAAATTGAGGAGGAAAGCACCCTGCTAGCAATCTCTCTTCCAATTCCAGACTGGATTGAAGAGGCTCACGAGGAATGGTTTTCACATCCTTTGCTCTCCCAACTCATTAATCAATTGCAAGCAGATCCAAAATCCACAACGGGCTACTCTTGGTAGGATGAGATTCTTTGCTACAAGGACAAAGTAGTGATATCACCAACATCCAACCTCAAAAATTGCATTTTGGCAGAGTTGCACTCATCTCCCACTATAGGCCATTCAAGATTTTAGAAGACTTATGCTCGCACTCGGCGTTCATTCTTTTGGATATGCATGAAAATGGACATTCTTACTTTTGTAGCTGAATGTGATGTGTGTCAGTGCCATAAAGGAGAAACAGTCAAATCCCCAGGAACTTTATAACCATTTCCCATCCTTGCCTTAATCTGGACGGATGTTTCTATGGATTTCATTACTGGTCTTCCGAAGCCAGGCAACAAGTCAGTCATCATGGTGGTTGTGGACAAACTTTTTGAATATGCTCATTTTTGCACCGTACCCTACCCTTTTACACCTGCTTTGGTGGTTCAATCTTTCATGGACCAGATCTTCAAATTGCATGGCATGCCCACTTCCATTGTGTCTGATCGTGACCTAATCTTCACCAGTAACTTTTGGTAGGAACTCTTCAAGCTACAAGGTACCCAACTCCAACTTAGTACTTCCTATCATCCCCAAACTGATGGTCAAACTGAAGCAGTCAACAAATGTCTGGAGACCTACCTCAAGTGTTTCACTTCAAAAAAGCAACATCTATGGGTACAGTGGTTACCTCTAGCTGAATTGTGGTATAATACTAACTATCATGCCACCACCAAGATGACTCCATGTGAAGTAGTTTATGGTCAACTCCCCCCTTCACCTACTTCTTATATCTTGGGATACTTTAAGGTACAAAGAGTGGATCAACTCCTACAGAACTGTGCAACCATGCTTGCCCACCTCAAAGATAATCTCCATCAAGCTAAAAATTGCATGAAGCAACAGGCAGACCAACATCGTTCAGAGCGCACATTTCAAGAAGGGGATCAGGTATTCTTGAGGCTGCAACCATATAAGCAAACATCACTCAAAGACAAGGGTTGTTAGAACTTATCTCCAAAATTCTATAGAACATATCAAATACTTCAGCGCATCGGAGAAGTAGCCTACAAGCTAGCCTTTCCACCCACTGCAAAAATCCATCCCGTCTTCCATGTCTCATGCCTCAAGAAAGTGGTTGGGAACAACTGCAGAATTCAAACCAGTCTACCCGAATTGGATGAAGAAGGTTCAATCTGGCTCCAAACTGAATAGGTTCCTGACACGTGAGAATGGTACCTGCGTGGCCGCACGATCAAGGAATTCCTCATTAAATGGAAAGACACCTCTCCAGAAGATGCGACCTAGGAACCAACCACTATTCTTTAGCAGTTTCCACAGCTTCAGCCTTCAGGACAACATTGTTTTTATGGCGGAGGGCATGTTAGGGTCCAACTCTAACCCCCTTATTTATGTAATAGGGTCGAGTCATAGTTATAGTTAGTTAAAGAGTAAATAAAGCCCATATTAATAATTGTAAGTGGTTGACCTCCATTTAAGGAAGGGACCACAGTTAGTTGCAAATGGGCCATGGTATTAGATAGATGGTATTAATAAGAACCATGGTACTGACCCATGGTATTGCATGTATGAATCCTATATGAAGGATAGAGACTCCCCATTGAGGAGAGTTGTGTCTTATTTTGTAATCGAGCCTCTCTATTGGAGGTTGCCCCCTCGAAGAGGCAAGTGAATGTTGCTTTCCTTTCTAAATAATAAAATACATGCTGTTATTTCTCATTATTCTGTGTTTTGGGTTATATTTCTTCGCATATTTGGTATACTAGTATCTTCTCGCAGGTCAAGAGCATAACATAATTCCTGATATATCAAGCAGTACAACATCTAATTCAACTTCGTCAATGAGGTTTGTTGTGATTGCAAATCGAAGAATACATTTTCTTGTAACCTGTAAGTTTGTGTCCTTCCATATCCAACCCAATGGATATGGCTTGGGATGTAAAATGTGTAGGTTTTAACCCCGTACATAAATTACCTGCATACAAATTCTAAAACACAGAAAATAAACAATGCGAGAGCATAACACATAAAACACATATACACAGACATTTTCCCTTGGATCCCAAAACCGGGACTACCAGTTTGATTTTTCATTATGTTCCTTTAAATGTTACAATACATATTTATGCATGCCGAAGCATCCAATACCATGGACCAAAAAACCATCGCGTCCAATACCATGGACTGAAAACCATCGCGTCCAATACCATGGATCGAAAAACCATCGTGTCCAAAAAACATGTGCAAAAATCATGCACAAAACCATAGGTGGGTCCACCCAACCTAATCCAAAACCAAAATTTTCCGGGGCGTTGCCCCGGACCCCATAAACTGGGGTTACGGTTGCCCCTCTAACCCCCGGTTAACTACGTGGGCTAGTAGTGGAAAGAATATAACACAACCCAACAAAATGGTTTCAAGATTAATTTGTTTGACTAAGTCATCAGATATCAAGTTGGCTTGAGACCCACTATAAAAAAGTGTGTCGATTTTTGTATGTTTTGAGATTACTCACAATGAAATAATTCAAGCTTTGTTTCTTCATTTGGAGTACAAGTGTGACAATTTGATATACTAGTGCTAGAAATGGATTATTTTTCTTTTATACCCATGGCTGTAATTTTAGTTTCATCACCTGAATTGGATCCCAAAGCCACTTGAATGATGGCAGCTATCTTTTCTTTTCCTTTGTTGTTGAATTTATTTGGTTTCATTTCGGGAGGAAGCTTCCAAAAATGAGCTGCATTGTGACCCTCTCTGGAACAATGTTTACATATTGTTTTCTCTTCTTCCTTTTTAATGGATTCATTTTTCTTTCCCTCAAAACCTTTTTCTTTCTCTTTACCCTTAAATGGATTTTTACTACCTTCTTCTAGATTGATTTTCCCTCTTGCCTCAAGATGGGTGGCTTTCACACACACATCATCTAGATTATTGGGATTAAACATTAAGATAGTATGCCTAAGGTAACTATGTAAACCCCATATGTACTTCAGAAATGTGTCCTATGATTGCAAATCTACACGTAACACCAAAGACCATTTTCTGAATTCTTGGGTGTAATCTTGCACATTTTGACCTTTAAGCTATCTAAAGTTTTGCCAATTCATGATGGTTTTCTGCATATAATGTAGAGGGTAGAATTGTCTTTTGATTGCAACAATGAAATCATTCCAAGAAATTGATAACTTGCCATTTTTTTAATCTCCTCTTGGGTCTTTGATTCCCACCATACTAGTGTTTCACACTCCATTCTCAAGGAAGCTAACTAAATCCTTATGTCATCCTCTTGAAGGTTTTGAATCCTGCAATAGACCTCCAAATGACGAATCCAATTAACAAGCTTCTTTGCATTCACTTCACCATTATAAATGGGTAGCTCAAATTTAACATCAAGTTTTAAAAAGGCTGATTTACTAGTTCCTTTAGAAGTATGATGATGAGTATGAGTAAGGGCCATGTTAGTGGAAGAGGGTGAAGATGCTTGTGAAGAAGAAGATGAAGAAGATGGTGGAGAGGGTGGAGGTTTGTCTCCATTTCCATTACCTCCTCCTGAAGAGCCTTCTCATTTGGGAGGTTTGGAACTTTCCCCTTGCAACCTGGCATTCCTCTCTTCATAGAGGACCTTTACCATCTCTGTCATATCAAATAAATCCTTTGTGAAGGTCTTCTCATCTTCTTTAAGGTTTGTAGGTTCTCCTTCATGAGACATGATATCTGGAGTCTCAACTACAACTCGAGGCTGAACTGGTGTTGGAGATTGTAGAAACCTTTCTCTCCTTCCCCTTGACCCAACTTCAAGGCTTTCAACCAGCTTCCCTTCTCCTCTTTTCAGTTTTAACCTTGTAAGCATGACATAAAATTGCAAATAGTTAAATCATTCTTTCACAAATCAAACCTAGTGCTCTAATACCAAAATGATCTAATTTAGAATATTAGATTATTGTGCTAAGATCATCCTCAGATTAGAAACAAAATGCTTTCATTGTGCTTAAGGATTCATGAATTTTTGCAAGTGAAATGATGAGTTTTTATGTTAATTTTATGAGAAATTTAACATAAATAAGAGATTGAATAGCAGCATAAACATGTACAAAACAACATCAAAAACACATTACAACAGGAACATGATAAAGGAGTTCACACCTCCTGGGCTACGTCTCCTTGGTCCAGCTTCCAATGGCTTGGGCCTGTTTATTACGCTCAAAAGTGTAAAAATATATGTTTACAATTCTCAAATGCTTCTGCAACCTACTCCAATGAGTCCAAAGTGTCCAAATATGGCTACCTAGCCTCTTTTTTCTCCTCATTTGGTCGAAAACTGCCTTAGTTATGACTTCTGCCAGTCTTTCCACAATTTCCTCCTCCAAATCTGGTTAACTTCCAGTTAAATTCATTATCTGGAGTTAATTCTGGCAGTTCCACTAAAATTGGTGGTTCCATCAACTTCCCCACCTATCTCACGGTTAAGGCCAAGTGGTGACATGCAAGGTGGTTGGGTCCAGTACTTAAGGGATAGTTCCAGTAGTTCCATCACAAATCGCAATTGGCAAGAACCGGCGAATCTTGTGGTTTGTGATGTGTCCATGGGGGATTTGTGATTGCGATAATCGGTGGACCCAAAAGAACTATCAACTGCAATATAATCTATATCACATCCGGAACATATCAAAATCGGTTGAGTCAGAGGTTCTCTATATATATATATATATATATATATATATATATATATATATATATACATATATATATATATATATATATATATATATATATAGATATATATATATATATATATATACATATACATATACATATACATATATATATATATATATATATATATATATACATATACATATACATATACATATATATATATATATATATATATATATGTATCTATATATATATATATATGTATATACATATATATATATATATATATATATATATATATATATATATATATATATACATATATATATATATATAGATACATATATATATATATATATATATATATATATATATACATATATATATATATATATATATATATATATATATATATATATATATATATATATATATATATATATATATATACGGGACTCTGCAATGTGTGATCTATGATTGCGATATCGCATCGCAATCCGACATGCTAGGGGTCGATTCTTTAATCGCCGACCTACCTGCGATATGTTATTTAAGTAACAATGCGTAGGCGAAATGTTTAGTCCTTTAGTCTATTGCATGGGAGGTCACGAGGTCGAGCCCGGCCTCCGACCTGTCTTTCCAACAAAATTTTGATCGACCATTAGGAGGACATGTGGCGGCCTACAGCTTAGCGACGTGTCACCTCCTTATTGGTCCAAACCCAAAACATGTGGACCAATGAAATTTTGACACTCGTCACCTTCCAATTCACCACCTGCAAGGAATATTCTAAGGATACTCCATAAAATATTCTAACTAGAATATTCTTTTTTCTGACTAGGCTATATGCATGCCCAATCATCTCCTACACCAAATTTGCATATTCGGGAAAATGAACAGATCATGTTTCTTGGTGCATACAGTGTTTGTTTCATGCGAATCAAGTTGCATTAGATTCAGCATGACAAGCTCTATGGGGTTGTTCAGGTTCCACACCATTCTAACAACTTCGATTTTTGAGAATAATTTTGAGCACCTAATCAACAACAGTCCCAATTGGTAGAACAACCACAATCTTCTACATCCTTGGGTTCTCAGGTTTACATGAGTGGAATAGTGCCTACTTCTATTGCCACTCAGTCAAAATATTATCAAACTCCTTAAAAGCATATTGTGGAGAAAGAAGTTATTGATACACCTTCTACTTCTACTCTGTCTAGTTCTGGTCCTCTTCATATTTAGAGACCCATTAATGACTCTGTTATCTGACCACCTCCCAAAGGTGTTCTTCGGAAATCATCTTACAATATGAATGTGCTAGCTATCCCAATATTTTTGAATATTTAGCTCAAGTGCCTTCAGCGATGTTTGCCTTGGAAGTGCTTCAAACTTGTCCAACGCAGCAGAAAGCATTACTTTCTGTGATAGGAGGAATTGACCCTACAGATTCGAATTTGATCACTTTTGACCTAGAAAAACATGTTCCTCGTCTTCCCCATCAAATTGAATTTTTAATCCAAGTCATTTTTAAAAGGAATAAGATTCATCGGGCTATGGTTAATAAGGTTTCTTCCACTTGTATCATGTTTGTTTCATGCTGGAAAACCATCATCTCTCCATCCCTCAACCAGTCTCTAAACACCTTAGAATCCTTTGATGGTAGATGATCTCGTCCTTATGGTATTCTCACGAGTTCTCCTATCACATTGGAAGGTAAAACTGTTGAATGAGAAGTAGAAGTCGGAGATGAAAATTTGAATTATAACCTTCTTCTTGGGCAAAGTTGGACTCATGTTATGTTTTGTGTAGTTTATTCTTTTTTCTGCGTACTTCCTTTTCCTTATGAAGGGAAAATAGTTACCGTTGATCAATTGGCCTTTTTCTCTTCTGTTTCTTCGAAAGGAAACGTACCATATGTGGGAAATACCGACATTCCTTATGAGAGCATGGGGGCAGGAATTTTTAAATATTTTGCTCTTATGGGAACTTTTTCCCTCCCACCTCCTCATGTCGCTTCGGTGGACATGATCTCTACTACTTACGATCCTTGGATCATTCCATCTCCCAATCAAGTTGATTCTTTTGGTGATGTTATGCCTCTCAGCCCTATGGAACAAGCTTATCAAGCTATTTTCTTGGCTTCAGTGGCCACTTCTAAAAGTCATACTATTCTTAGTATGCATCTAGATGTGTATTCACAGTCTCCTTGGCTTGGTTCTTGGGATTCTCCAGATCCTTTGAACAAGACATTCCCTACTGATGAGAGTATCACCAAGGTTATGTCTCTTGATCAAACACCATGGAATGATTCTCAACATCGTTCGTCTTTTCTTCCAAGTCTTGGTGAGATTTCATCATGTTTGGATACCTTTGTTTCCCGCAAATTTACCCATATGCTTCAAACACCCATATTGGTGCATGAACTTTTGTCCAAGGAAAACATGGGGAACATCACTGTTACCCTGCCTATTGATATTTTGGTCCAACCTCAAATTGTCAAAATCTTTCAACTAAGGGCATCTTTTTCTCGCCATGCGCTTAAGATTTTCTTGCCTTATTTTATGAGATCATCTCACCGAGTCTTTACCATTCACCCATTATTGCAATGGGGTATTCATCCTATGACTCGTAACCCTCACTCACCCGGGGGGCATGGGGGCATTGTCACTTATGTATGTTATTCCACCATTTCGACGAGTTGATGCTTACACGTCATGCCAACAGTGAAACTTCAGTTTTATTCTCTGTTGATTGATTACCCGAGTCTAAAAATGGGCTCCATTTGAACCTTTTTACACATTATTTGTGTAAATAATTGTGAACATTAGTGTGTTTTCATTAGTGTGCAGTGTGATTTTGGTGTGTTAGTTTTCTTTTGAAAACCTTTTCCTCTGCTTACCTTGTGCTCTACTTGGTTAGGAGATGTCATCCGACCATTACATCGGTTCTACTGATGGTGCTTATCATATTACACAGAATCTATCTTCCATTGCATGGGAAATATATGACCCTAATGGTGAGTTAGTGAATTTTCAAGGTATATGTTTAGGTCGTACAACTAATAACATTGCCAAATATAGTGTGGTCATTGAACTTTTGTCAGAAGTTATCACTCTTGGCATTAGGGAGTTAATCATAAAACTTGATTAAAATCTCATTGTACTACAACTTAATGGACAATATTCAGTTAGAAACTCTCAAATTTAGAGAATGTATTTGCGAGTTTTTTTATTGGAAAGAGAATTTTATTTTATTACTTATCATCAGATTCCAAGACGTATGAACACATTAACAGATGCATTGGTTAATTATGTGTTAGATAGACATTTGTGAAACTTGTAAATCAATGAAAAATCACTCATCGAACCTCATAAAACGAAAACATGTATATATATATATATATATATATATATATATATATATATATATATATATATATATATATATATATATATATATATATATATATATATATATATCTATATATAGATATAGTGAGTGTTTGCAAAATAGTTTGCTACATCAAAATAAAAAATTTGTGTTTTGAGACACATGACTTTACAAGCCTACATAGTGTAGAAAGTGAACTAGAAGTTGGTTATTCGCCCATGTGTTACTCATGATAGCATGAGACAAACCTGATAACTTGGGCCAGCAACCTATGCAATCTGGCAGATACTCCTACTATGTTCCTATGATAGCGCAATGGAACCTCATCGATTAAGGCATACTCTAGAATCCCCCTAGTTAAGCTTTCCAGTTTACGCTCTACCTCAACGATGGGATCTCCTCCCTCTACATATGGGGGAGCATCCTTGATTTTGCATGCCACTCACCTAGCTATTGGAGGTCTCTTTGGTCAAACATATGTATAAGATTATAAATCAAGTCTCAATACATATAAAAAAATGATATAAACTTCAAAAATAGTCTTTTACCTGAATCAGTCTACTACTCCCCTAGAGGGAGTGGAAGATCTAGATGTCCTCGGAAATTTATCCCTACATATGACCAATCATCGACCATGATCAGCTGTTGATGCAGCCATCTGAAAAATGCTGGGGGTAATGACATTTGTTTACCACCCCGATGTCGAGACATCAACTCTCCCCATCTTAGAAAACATGGATCTATGGGTGCTGGTGGATCCACTTCCAGCCACTGATAGTGAAATAATGGCACATGTTCCAAGATGAACGTCACCAGAATAGATCTGAAACCAAATTGTTTCATATTTCCCCTCTTGCACTTGGTTAATTTCCATTTCATGCATCCCAACAAACCTTCACAACAATTGAATACCGTGGGATTTAGGAATTCAATTGCATACTGGAAGTGAGACTTTGACGCCTCATGCAATTCTTGTTCCCCAGCTATTCAGGCCATAGTGTGTAGTATCATTTTCAATGGGAGGTTGGTGATAGTTTTTATGTCATTCTCAACATTGTTTCCCTTTTTGGCTCCCAGAAAATGCCTCGTAATGAGCATGTCCACGCTCTCTCCTCCAGATTGTGACCCATATAACTGCACCCGTTGTCCCTTTTTGGATAACTCAATAACGAAGTAGATGTTGGCAACCTCTATCTCAAGCTCTTGATCCCCGAACATTAATGGTTGGCAATATACATCCCACCAACTAATTAAGTGCTGCAATAATTAGGGTTGTGCTTTGATCCTAGGAATCATGAAGAATTTGAGCAGTCCACATGCTCGAAGGGAATCTATACAGTCTTCCTCCTACATATCCTGATGATCTTCAGCTTTATGACCCCTCTCTTTTCATTCAATCACCATTTTGGGCTGGTTTTTCTACAAAACATCAACAAACCAACATTTCATGAGCATTCATGGAAGATTTAACTTCAATTTTCTTACCTCAGTGCTAGCATGTCTATTTCAAAAAATTTCCACGCTGCCAACATGAGTGCCTAACTGGCCTCAAGGTGAGCAGCACGAGCCCGATGGGTGAAACGCGCGCTTGTCACCCACAATGTAAATTTTTGATAACTCTTCCTCACAACTTACCCTATGGATGAAAAAACTTAAAATGACTACCAAAATGAAGAGGAAGGACAGATCTATTACCTGTAACAAGCTGCTTGACAAATGGTGTCCCAGATTGCTCGTGCTCCTTACCTGAAAATCAAGGTAAAATAAGGTACAAATGCTCCCACAATTGCAAATTGGTAAAATGGTAAAAATGAATTACTTTTTTTCCTTATTTATAGTTTTTAAATAATATTTTTACCAAATTAGGGCATGTTTCACTCATTTTTTTAATATTTCTCCTTGAAATTGGTAATTTTGGTTTCCTTGTGTAGCGACAGGTCGTATGTCCTTGGTATTGATGATTTACTTTGATTGATTCAACGAATTTTATTTTATCGCTTTTTTGGACTTGTAAAAAATAATCGAAAAAGTGACCCCATGGAGTCATCTTTAAGCTCTTTTCTGACTCTAGAAAAATGAAAAGATTCTCAAGTAATTGTCATTTCAAACTCGTAAAAGTAAATGAAATGACATATACTTAGTATAAGTTTAACCCTTTTCCGGACTGAGATAGACTATTGTATGAAAAAGGAATACCTTAGTCAAACATGGCTAAGAGGTTCTCTTGAATATTGTTTTCTACCTTTTCAGGTTCAAGAGACGATTTATGAAAAGGGACCTTTGGAGTTTTCTTTTCCACTTATTTTTCAAACTCTCTAAACATGAAAAATCTGCCAAGTTTTCACCTCCGTTAGACTCATAAGACTTAAACGACGCAGGACTTTTCACTATGACGAGACCAAGTTCCTCCTTCCTAGTGCTCGTAAAACTTACTGGGATGGATTCATCCAAAGGGTGAACTTATATGGCAAGCATGTGTTATCCCCTTCAAGCTTGCGATAAAAAATAATGGGGTACTTGTCAGAAATGGTGGGGGAAAAGTGAGTGTCCATATTTTGTATATTGTAAAGGCAGCATGTCTCTCTTGAACATGACAGTAATCTGTTACTCGATTGGGTTTGGGACATCCTCACTTTGTTACTTTCCTTCCTGGGTTTGGGAAATCCATCTTGCCTCTCATTTGATCATATCGTTCTGTCATCATGACCTCCGATCCTATGTTGAGTCCAATGAAACCAAACTCTGGAGTCATGTCATTGATATGTTCAAGAGAAGTCCCATCTATAGTTCTTTACCACCTGTACACTATCTGACTTTCTGCTATAGTCCTAAATCATACTTATTTACTCTACTACATCCTTTGTTTCATGTCGATGATGTGGGATTCATTATGGCCCTCCTTCGATGGATCACTTCCTGTCGACTTCAGCTCATTATTCGGGAAGATGATCTAAAAACCCCCTTCCAGTACCTTAGAGATTTCATGCCTCAATGGTAATTTCTTCGCATTCGACAACGGTTTACATCATTGACCTTCGATCAGATGACTTCACGGGTGTTTGACTTCAGTTCCATTATTCACATTCGTGGATTGTATTGATTGTACCTTGAGATCCATTGTCATTATTAGGGGTTTGTCTCGTGCCTATTAACGATTTACATCATTGACTGGTAATCGGGTGGTTTTCTATCATGTTTGACTTCGAAAAATCTATTCACATGTTAGAATTCGTACATTGATCGTGTCAGAATGGAGCACAAGACCCTAGATTTTGTCTGATAGAATCCAGGTTGCGTGGAGTTATGAATCATTCATGATTGTGTACATGTTTTCTCTTGATGGATGGTTACGACCATACCATGGGTCCATATTCATGATCCTTTCTATTTGGATGGTTGTGACCATACTGAGGATATTTGCACATGATCCCTTTTATACAGATGGTTGCATCCATACTATGGATTCATGTATTATTAGATGCATATTCCTGTATTGTTAGGCATGATCATCAGAGTTTTGGTATATGTATATATATATGCTTGATTTACAGGTCTCCTGATGGTTTTGTTCTCATCCTTGTAGGTTTTAACCCGTAGAGAAATTACCTGCATACGAATTCTAAAACACAGAAAATAAACAATGTGAGAGCATAACACATAAAACACATATACACAGAGATTTTCCCCTGGATCCAAAAACCAGGACTACCAACTTGATTTTTCATTATATTCCTTTCAATGTTACAATACATATTTATACATGCCGAAACATCCAATACCATGGACTGAAACCCATCACGTCCAAAACCATGTGCAAAAACCATGCACAAAACCATAGGTAGGTTCGCCCAACCTGATATATGTCCAAAAAACGTTTCGACGGGGTGTTACCCCGAACCCCGTAGAGGGGGGCTAACCAACCCCCTCAAACCCCCTGTGACCCCCCCACTATGCAGTCGGCGATACAAAGGGGGTGATCTGCCCCCCTCTAAACCCCCCATAAACTACGTGAGCTAGTCATGGAAAGAATATTACACAACCCAACATTCTCCCACTTGTTGTTTTCTTTCCACAAGGGGCCACAAGAGAGCTTAGTCATTTATCCATCCCTGAAACACCCATTGTTTCTCTACACCAAGAGAACTTCTCAAAGCTCACAGATTTTGTCAATGCATCTGCAGTATTCTTCGAAGTGTCCACCTTTACCAACAACACCTTTTTGTCTTCTATCATATCCCTCACAAAGTGATACTGAACATCAATGTGCTTCATCTTTGAATGATAATAAGGGTTCTTCGCCAAGAAAATTGCACTTTGGTTGTCACAGTTTATCCTTATAGCTCCTTGTACTAACCCCATACTTGAACACAATCTCTGCAACCAAACTACTTCCTTGCTTGCATGAGTGGTTGCCATGTATTCTACCTCTATAGTGGATAATGCCACTACAGAATGTTTCTTACTCATCCAGCTAACTGCACCTCCAAATAGGTTAAACACATACCCACTTGTAGATCTTCTTTGATCCAGATCTCCAGCCCAATCTGCATCAACAAAGCCACGGATATCGAAAACTTTGTCCAATCCTGGTCTTCCTTGGTAGCATAAACCATAATCACTAGTGCCATGCAAATACCTGAAAACCCACGTCACTGTTTTCTAGTGCTCATTCCCTGATTTTGACATAAACCTACTCAATAATCCCACTGCATGTGCAATGTATGGTCTAGTAAAAACCATTGCATACATCAAGCTACCGACTACACTAGCATATGGAACAAGGGACATGTCCTCTTCCTCTTCTTGTGTCTTGGAAGATTGTTCAGCAGATAACTTTACACCTACAGGAATAGGAACCTTCACCAGTTTACTATCCTACATATTAAACCTCTGTAGTATTGTCTCGACATACTTCCTTTGGTTTAACCAGAGCTTCCTCATTGTTTGTTCTCTTTTAATTTCCATGCCCAAAATATAGTTTGCAGCACCAAGATCTTTCATGTTGAATTTGGGGAAAGTTAGGTATTCAAATCCTGGATAATTTGTTTTTCATTTCTAACCGACAACATATCATCCACATACAAGACCAGATAAATAACATGGTCACAAATGAATTTAAAATACACACAGTGATCTGCTTTGCTTCTTGTGAAGCCAAGTCCCCGTATAAATTTATCAAATTTTTGATACCACATCCTTGTTGACTGTTTTATTCCATACAAAGACTTTTTTAACTTGCATACCAATTCTTTCTTACCCTTCACCGCAAATTCTTCAGGTTGCTTCATGTAGATCTCTCCTTCCAGACCCCCGTGAAGAAATGTTGTCTTCACATCTATCTATTCTACCTCAAAATAAAAAGAAACAATAATAGATAAAAATAATATGATAGAATCTACCTTGGAAACAGGAGAAAACATATCACCAAAATCAATTCCCGACACCTAGGAATAACCTTTTCCTACCAACTTTTGTATTTCTCCACATTTCCTTCTACATTTGTCTTCTTCTTGAACATCCATTTTCTTCCAATGGGTTTCCTTCCAACCGGCAAATCCACCATATCCCAAGCCTCATTTTTGTGCAAAGATGTCATTTCATCAACCATGGCCTCTTTCCAGAGTTTTCCATCCTCTGAATCTACTACTTCCTTCACAGTTCTGGGATTGTCATCAGTAATAGATAAAGCAAAATTTGAAAAGAAAGCAGCTGGACTATACCTTTCAAGCTGCCTTCTTTCTCAAACTGATCTTCTCACAACCAGAGTTTGTGGCTCTTCATCTTTTGATTCCTCTTCTGCTGTAGAGTCTGATTCTTCCTCCTTTAGCTCAAACTCTATCTTCTCAAGTTCCTTTAATGGGACTCCATGTTTAATAGCATCTTTCACCTCTCTGAACACCACATCTCGGTTGTACACAACCTTCCTTTTTATTGGGTTCCAAAGCTTATAACCCTATAAACCATCCTTATAGCCTATAAGGATGCACTTTTCAGATTTACTATCCAACTTGGTCTTTTTCTCCTTTGGAACATGTACATATGCATCACATCCAAATACCCTTAGATGTGAAAGAGAGGGTTTCTTACCAATCCATACCTCTTGTGGAGTCTTATCCTCCAACACTAATGAAGGTGATCTATTGACCAGGTAACATGTTTTCTCCACCGCTTCTGCCCAGAATTCCTATCCTAACCTGACACCACTGAGCATGCTTCTTGCCCTTTCCATCAACATCTTGTTCATTCTTTCTACAACTCCATTTTTCTCAAGTATATATGGAGTAGTCTTCTACCGTGTTATACCACACTTCTTACAAAGTTCTTCAAATTCCTTATTGCAAAACTCTCCACCGTTATCTGTCCTCAACACCTTTATCTTCTTCTATGTCTGGTTTTCCACCATAGCCTTAAATTCTTTAAACCTATCAAAGACTTTAGATTTTTTCTTAAGTAAATATCCATGTATTCCTTAAGAATTCAGCTATAAATGATACATAGTACATACTTACCCAGTGATGAAACCTTCACAGGTCCAAACACATCACTGTGCACAAGCTCTAATATATGTTTCGTCCTCTTACCACCAAAGGGGAAACTCACCCGATTCTACTTCCCATATACACAATTTTCATAAAAATCAAAATATAGAGAGCTATTAGTCATACCTTCTACCATATCTTTACCATGAAGTATTTGAAGGCCCTTCTCTCTAATATGTCCAAGCCTTTGATGCCATAGCATGGTCTTTTCTCCAGAGACCACTAGATTTTCTGCTCCACTTTCAGGAACCACAGAACTGTTGCACCCATCAATAACAATGCTACCTTGCATCTTGTACAGAGTTCCAATCTGAACTCCCCACATCAATACCAGTGGTCCCCGAACCATCTTGAAGGTATCTTTCTCGAACACTTTTTTTACACCTGCATCATCCAACTTGCTTATAGAAATTAGATTTCTAGCCAATGCAGGAATATGCAGAACACCCAGAAGTGTTCTAACCCTTCCACCTTGCAACTTCAACTTTACTTTTCCACGACCAATGATTCTAGCCTTCCTATCATCCCCTAAGAAGACATCACCACCATCATATTTCTCATACTCATCTCTATTTGGAGTGAAGTGAAAGGATGCACCTAAGTCAATAAACCATGCCTCATGATCTACATGTGTACTTGAAGAAGCCAAGTACACATCCCCACCTTCATCTGAGGTGGTTTTCACCTCTACAGAAGGAGCATCATTAGATCCCTATCCTTTGTCAGGTGCTTTAGATTAACAATCCCTTTTGTAGTGTCCTTCCTTTCTACATTTCCAGCACACCACCTTTACAGGTTTTCCTGGAGATTTAGATCTCCCTCTAGATTTAGATGTCCCATTCGATGACTTATTTTTGTTTCTATTCTGGGACCGTCCTCGTATAGACAAGGCATCACAATTTTGGCTCTCCATATTTTTCTGTCTCATCTCCTCTGGTAGCAAGGATGAGATTATTTCATCAAACTGCAAGGCAGTTGCATTGCTACCTATTGCAATAACTAGACTATCCCACGAATCTAGTAGAGAACACAACAAACTAATGCACTTATCTTCATTTGAAATTTTAATATCAACAGACAATAACTTACCATAGTATTAAATGCGTTTAGATGATCTGTCACCGAGTCTCCATATTTCATCCTTAGGTTATACAACTTTTTCCGCAAGAACAATTTATTCGCAAGAGACTTAGATTGGTACAAAGTCCCTAACTTGTCCCACAAATCCTTAGTCAT
Organism: Pinus tabuliformis; assembly: GCA_031772625.1. Taxonomy (NCBI): domain Eukaryota; kingdom Viridiplantae; phylum Streptophyta; class Pinopsida; order Pinales; family Pinaceae; genus Pinus; species Pinus tabuliformis. The sequence continues at coordinate 387,707,117 of CM062804.1, read as the reverse complement.
AGCTTCCCCTTATACATTCAACAATACTGAATTTGAGACACACAATAGTATTGTGCTCTTTGCCTTCCAATCCAACTTCTTCCATTCTTCATCAGACAGTCCCGTTGGTTTTGTACCCGGATCTACCGTGATCCACTGATCTTTATCTACCAATAGATTCTCCATCTTGAGTTTCCATAACTCAAAAATCTGACCATTAAATTTCTCGATCTCTATCTTTCCATTTCTCACCATCTTCTTTCACCACCAGAATCGATCCCGTAGATCTTCCACTAAACAGGGTCTACCACAGGCCTGAGTGAAACCCCTCAACAACAAAGGCATCCCCTTGAAGCCAAAACAGCTCCAATACCAAATGTAGGTTTTAACCTCGTACAGAAATTACCTACAGACTAATTCTAAAACACAAAAAATAAACAGTGCAAGAGCATAACACATATACACAGAGATTTTCCACTGGATCCCAAAACCGGGACTACCAACTTGATTTTTCATTATATTCCTTTCAATGTTACAATACATATTTATACATGCCAAAGCATCCAATACCATGGACCGAAAACCATCTCATCCAAAACCATGTGTCAAAACCATGGACAAAACCATAGGTAGGTTCGCCCAACCTAATATAGTGTCGAAAAAAAATTTCCTCAGGGTGCTGCCTTGAACCCCGTAGAGGGAAGCTAACCGCCCCCCTCAAACCCCTCGTACAGGGGGGGTTTCCAACCCCCTGCTATGCAGTTATTGCAACGAAGGGGGGGCTCCACCCCAGAAAATATGTGGTCTAGTCGTGGAAAGAATATTACACAACCCAACAATCCTTGCACTGACTTGTAAGGCATCTCAATCATCACGCCCTATTCTACCTTCATTCTTTAGGGGGCATCTATTACACAGTATTTTGTCATGTCTCCTGTTCACTTCCCGTGTCATATCCTGGAGTGCCAAACCATTGAATATTGTGCAAAATATCCATCATGATATATAGACCAAAACCTCCCTAAAGAATCAAAGGAAAGCTGCCCTAAAATCATACTGGAGAAATTTGCCTTAAAACCTAATTTTTTGCATCAACACATTTTTCTCCACTGTCTGCCCGTGTTGATGGCATGTTTCTCAGTTAGATACTCATGCTGCCAACACAGGTTTTCATAGGAAAACTCACGCTGAACTCCTTCTGGCATGCTTTCCCAAACTGGAACAACGAGATGGATATTGGTTTTTGTTGATATGGTCGAGCTCTCTCATTTGGGCCTCTTGATATTATCATCATGGGATTTCCCCTTGATATGTGGACCTTCCTCCCTCTTTTGTGGATCCCTAACTCCCTCTCCCTTCCTATAAATTCACCCCCTTCCATTCCCAAATGGTTGGTCATTGATTGTTGCATCCCTATGCTGAGATTATGCTTACATGCTTCCCATTCTAGCTTGGAGAAGGAGTGCTTGAAGAGTCTTTTCTTGGACTTGGACATCAATTGTAGAAGAAACTAAATGAATTATCTATGACTAGAACCTACCCATGTATCTATGGGAAGAAGCATCCAAAACAAATGTATATGTTCAAAATAGAAGTCCTCATAAGATATTGAGGAATAAGACATCAGAAGAATTATTCACTAGGAAGAAACCAAATTTAGCCACTTAAGGATATTTGGTTGTCCAGTGTACATACATGTTCCCAAGGAAGAGAGAAAAATGTTAGAGCCTTCGGGAAATAAGGTCACCTTCATTGGATACAATGACACTTCAAAGGCTTATAGAATATACCTCTCTGGATAGAGAAAGATTGAGATTAATAGATATTTCACCTTTGATGGGAGAATCTTTCATGAAATCTAGAGAGTCTCACATGGACGAGGAAAGAGAGGAGCAAGAAGCTCCCAAGGATACAGTGATGATTGACTCTACTCTAGAAGAATAGGATGAGATAGTAGAGCTAGATATACGAGTAGATCCACCCAAAGAAGTTATACTCATCAAGAAAAGACCAGTATGGCTCTGGAACACATTGCAAGAAGCAGAAAAACATGAAACTCCCAAAGGTTCATTTAGAGAGAGAGAGACCACACATTCATGTTATGAGGTGCTAATCGGTAAGATCATTGATTTAGACCCCTCCACTTATGAGGAAGCTACAAAAAATAAGTGTGGAAGGATGCTATGATGGATGAGTACTAATACATCATGAAAAATGATGTGTGGGATGTGGTTCTAATACTAGAAGGGAAGTCAATGGTGACTTCAAAATGGATCTACAAGTTCAAGCATGTTGCAGATGGAAGCATATAAAAGTACAAGGCTAGATTTGTGGCTAGAGGATTCTCCGAGAAAAATAGAAAATATTATAATGAAACATTTTCCCTAGTATCCATGTACACTTCTATTAGATCTATCATCATTATTGCTTCTTTTATGGGTTGGAAATTACAACAGATGGATTTAAAGGTTTCCTTCCTGAATGGCATAATTAAATAAGTGTACATAGAGAAACCACAAGATTTTGTGATCCATGGGAAGGATTCCCATGGTTGTAAATTGAAGAAATCTTTGTACGGGCTTAAGTAGGCACTCAGGGCATGGTATTATAGAATATATAGTTATTTAATGAGTTTGGGGTTTACCAAGATTAATGTAGATGCCAACCTTTACTACAAGGTTGAACATGGTTTCCCCTTGATATTGGTACTATATGTAGATGACCTATTTCTTACAGGGGATGAGAAGATCATAGATGTGTGTAAGATGGAGCTCACTTTAGAGTTTTAAATGAAGGATATAGGTTTAATGCCTATTTATTAGGATTATAAGTGTGGCAGAGACAAAATGAGATCTTCCTTGGCCAGGGGAAGTATACAGTTTAGATCTTGCAGAGATTCAAGATGATGGACCGCAAGTCCATGGCTACACCTATGGTTATGAATTTGAAGTTATTGAGTGATTCTTCTTCAAATTTGGTTGATCCCACGATGTACAAATAATTGATTAGATCCTTGATGTACTTGGTTAATGTTGAAGAATCTAGGACAATGAGGTTAATAAGATTCTTCTCACAATGATAACTATTTTTGAGGTACTTTTTACTTTTTCTTATTAGCACAATTTTCTCTTGTTATTATTAGAGTGTGTTTTCTTACTTCATAAAATAGTTACCAAAACAAAAGAGACAAGAACACAAGATGTTGGATTTTTGCCAGGGCCAAAACCTCTCACTCTTTGAGAGGAAAATCCACACAAAATCTTCTTATAGAGACTCAAATTGACGAATACCAAGACCATGACCCTTGACCTATTTGGCCACTCCAATACCAAGACACCAATCCTCTCCTTCGTCATTATTGAGATCATCATCACTAATACTGAAGTCATCACTGTTGCAACATTGAGGCCATCACTACTACACCACCATGATCATTACTGATGCACCATGGTTGCAACTTCATCAACATATTCATCATAAGAATGAGATCTCTATACTGATATATGTATATATATGTATGAGAGTTTCTCCTAGATTTACCGAGATCATGAACTTGTAACTATGTCTTCATCAAGGTCATGATTATATCAATACTGATACCATGATCACCACTATGTCAATATTATGACTGCAACTAGAATGTATGTCGAGATAGAGTGTATCACTATGGCATCACCAAGTGTTGCGGGTGAGATCACCAAAGGGTCTTGGGTTGAAAACCCCAACAGAGTGGATGGCAAACAACAACAAGAAATGCTCAGGAAAACAACCTAAATGCTTTTTCTATTGAACTGTGCAAGAGTGTTCTTACCCGGAGGTCCTATGTTTGGGTAGATCCCGCAGGGTGCAAATCCTCAGCTTCTCTTGATGTCTTTGAAAAATAAAAATTATTCAAATGAAACATATACAGTAGTAGAAACATAAATCATGTTCATGATATTAACTTTAGATCATATAAATGAGTGAACAATTACACATAAATATAAGATTCATAAACGAATTACAATATAAATCAATGCATAAACACGTTTAATATCGGGAACTGAACAACATTTCTTTATTGAAGTAAGCTACAAGTAAAATGGAGAAATACAACCTGAGTCTTTCTTCAGCTCCAAACGAAACCATCCTCTGGATATGTCCTTTCCTGGCCTCAGCAATCTTCCTCCATCACCAACCCAAGGATATCTCAAGAAATATGAAAGATATCTCCAACAAGGAAACAAGAGTTTCCTGAAACTTTGGGGAGTGCAAGAGGCACAGGGATTTCGTGAGACTCAATCAGGGATAATATCACTATAGTATCAATATCTCATGTCTTCTCCATTAAGACCTTCCCATGGAGGTTTATTTATACTTCTCCAAATTAGTTTTTTCAGTTGGGAAAGAGTTGGGCTACGGGCTATAGGAGGTGAGTAACAGGTAAAACCCGTAAACTCTACCCGAAATTAAGGAAATTTATTTTTTTAAGTGTTTTAACACATGTACATGGGTTGGGTATATGTTTACCCACGTGTACACGCTTTTACCACAGGGATAAGTAGCATATAGGGAATAAAACACTATTTTTTAGATTTTGGACCAAGTCTAGAAGGAAGGGTTGCCCTAGGCCATAATCAGAGCATCAAATCTACCAAGAGTGGTAAATGGTGCTATAACAGATGCCCCCTAATATATGAGATTAGAAGGGGTACATGATGGCTGAAATGTATTAAGTGTATAGAAGGAATCATGCCGAAACCGAGGAGGAGTTCACCAGGATTAAGCCTACCAAGCCAACAAAAGAAATCAGAAAGAAAATGTTGTCTGAGGCGGGCATACCCATGCTCAGAAATAGTAAAGCATGTCTACATGTCAAGTACAAAATCGGATCTAATATGCACATAAGTATAAAGGAACTGAAAATACATAATGGATCATCTTATCATAATCAAGAAAATACATGTCTGAATATCACATATAAAGAGCTGATCAATGATGTTGAAGTATGAAGCTAATCACTGAAGTCATAAAACTAATCCAAATAGTACCAAGTCAAAATGGTGGAATAAATGGTACTATACCGCAACTCAGGTGCCAACATATAGGATGTCGTTGTAAGGAACTGCAACATATAAGGTCGATGGTGTCAACTAGTAGAAACATGAGCAATTGACAAGTGAACCAAGACATGCTAATCCAAACCCGAGGTCTTCACCGACCGCCACGGTACATTTCTACACAATGGGAATAAATGAAATGAAGTTGACAATGAGAAATAGTTTGATTACCGATCAATGAGGTATATTGTTAACAAACACGAGACTACTCACTAATAATGATGATGAGAGTCAAGGTACCTAGTACAATATAACAAGTGCGAATTAATGAGTTGTTAAACAAACACTTGGAAGAATCTATCAATCAGGAGACAATGATGTTTTCCCACAGTCGATAGTGAAGGAATATGAAAATAATGACTGCAAAACTCTAAGGTACTTCCAAATGGACTCTAGATCTCTTTCCCGGAGCAATGAGCCAAAGTTGATGGGAAAAGATCTGCTAGAAGGAAGGCATTGAGGCATCCTTCATCAATCTAGCTCAAGTGTAACCCATAGGCCAATAATGTGGAAGGAATCAGATGAAAAAAGATGTAGTAACCCAACCAAAGCATGTTTCTCGCATACAAAAGATGTATCTAGCCCATGATAGAAACCCTCTGAACCAACCAATAACGAAAGCTTACACAGAGGCGAGGAATCCACCAATAGGGTCAAATGGAAACCAAGGCACTCAAACAAAAGGGAAACCACTCAGTCAAAGACCCATGATATTGATCGATGATGAGCACAAGGTAACCTATCAATAATGAAAATAGGGCCAGCAGATCTAGATTTTCCCTCAGAGCGATTTGTCGTAGTCGATAAGAGCAAGACCCGCCAGCAAGAAGTCAATGGAGACCTTCTCAAACCGGCATGAGAAAAGGACCAATATAGCTGATGTGATAACGAAAATGACGCTGACAAATAGGGATGGACAACTGAAAAATAGGGCAATAGACACCATAGAGAGGTCGACTTAGGTTTACTTCCCTCGAACAAAAGCACGAATCAACTATGACTACATGGAAGCATATGATAATTTTGTATAAGTTTTTCATGCAGGAGGCATAAGTAAACTCTCCATATGATTAGAATAGATAACCAATCAGAGGAATACTGACTCAATAACAAGGTTAAGGCTCTCCTAAGTCAAACTAAAGTCCATCCCAATCGAGGAAAGACTTACTTTTTGAGTGCTTTGTTTAAGGGCGACACAACTGACTCTAGCTACCATCAATCATGGAAATAATGTCCCGTTATCACTCTTTTTTGGGATATATATATTTTTTTTGCCTTTTTCATTTATGTGAAGCTTGAAAAAGAATAAAATAATGCTATATTATAGTGGAAAGAATGAGTGTCAAAAAAGAAGATGCTTTAGTTCTTGGGAGGGGAACATTCCTATGCTCAATGGAAGGTGGCGAAATTGGTCAATGACACTCAAAGAATTGTTCTTTCCATGGATGAAAGGGTGTGTCAAGTTGTAGAGGCAAAGTGATTGCAAGGTTGATTTTATAGAAGACATGGTCAAAAAAGTGGCTTAAACATGAGTCCAAGTGAAGCCGACTCAAGGCCAAAAGGTGCAAATAGTTAATATGCAATGCAACAGTACAACTCAACACAAAGGAGCCTCTAGGGTATAAAGCCATAAAAATATGAAGAAGTAGAGGAATGAGGCTTCAACGCACAAGTCATGGCAGGACTAAAGAGGACTCCTGAGCCTAAGAACAAAAAATTAACATGGGTTCCAAGTGACAGCAAGGTACTATATAGGGCACCCATGATAATCTAGGCTCTACCACACAAGTCATGACACTTCTAAGCAATGAGAAAATTTCACATCATATCTTGGTGGGGTCAATCCTAAGGAAAAAATGGGAAAGGAAACTGGTAAATGCACAATGTAGGTGAGAAACCTAACCTATATGCCAGTTTTGAGAACCAATGCCTATCAGAACAGATCAACCATAAAAATGTCTAAAGGAGAAAACTTCCAAGTTTTGTAGACATAAGTAGGAACACTAGAAAAGAAGTTAATACATCCCATATATAAACTTCATATAAAAGCTTGTGTTATAGAATACAAAACCTGAAAATGCATACCTTATATGTACAATATGATACAACCACGCAGCCTTGCGACTTGCACATAATAGATTTTCAGGATAAACCCCTTGTAGGGCTTAGGCCAAGGACTCCTTTGGTAGTCAAAACTCATGGCTTCAAAAAGTTCCTCCTGTGAAGGAAAATCAAATTCCAAGAAATCATGAGAACTACAAGGATCAAAAGAGAGGATTAAGGGGTCCCATGTCCCCATAGGAGAAATTGCTCAGTCAACTGTCAAGACCAAGTCCCAAGAAGGGAAATAATAGCTCAATAGATCCTTCTCAGAAGCAATTGAACATTGAGGATTCAATGCCACATAGTTCACTGGTGGCAAGGTAGAGTCTACTTGAACACTTGGAACAAACCAAGGGGTATTCTGGAGTAAATTTGAATTAGGATGGTTATTATTAGATGCAAACTGATCAATAGTGAGAATATTCCCATTATGAGGAAAACACATCACTCGAAAGAGTGAAGACACCATAGCATTCATAGCATAGACATAATCATGCCCAAGTAGCATATTAAAATCCAAAGAGTGATCAACCACCATCATATCGATAAAAATGGTCTTCTCGCCTAAAGTAATAGGCAATTGAGGAAGAACACCCATAGATTCACCAGGGGTTCTATCATAGGCTAACAACTGACCATCAGTTGTCAACAAATTTGGAGAGCCCAAAGCTTTCCAAGTCAAGGAGGATATAATACTTGTAGAGGATCCTTCATCCACCATACATCGATAGACGTTTATGGAATTAACTCTAACTTTTATTTGGAAAGGTGCAGCTGAAGGAAGACAAGGCTTGACAAGACTATCCCAATAAAAGGAGACACTCCTAGAACTTGGAGGGGAAACATTCGAAGAAATCATAATGCCCCCTATACTAGAAGACTTTGTACTAGAAATCAAACAGACTATGTTGTTAGGCACTTCAACACCCAAAAGAGGAGTGTAATCAACCAGAGATTGCACTGGCTCAACCACATTATCAACTAATGGTTGATGAGACTGTTGAGAAACCATAACATATTTAGAAGTAGAAGAAATTTCAGACTCAGACCATATCCTTTGTACCTCTAGACTACGAAGGCACAAATGAATAAGATGATCTCCCTTACATATCTTACAAGGGAACTTAGGTTTAAAACTTCTACGCTTAGGTTTCTTATCAACATCCATTCCACCAACATGACTAGCAATGGTTTGTAGAGAGTCCCCAACATGACTTGCAAAGGTCAGTGACTCTTTCCCAAGAGATATAGAACTTGTGCCCCCAGCCCTACTCACATAAGCAGGTGAGTCAACAGAAATAGGACTTGTAGAGGTAGATGGCCCATTGCTAGTATGACTCGTAGTGACTAGACTTATGCCCCCAGCGTGGCTTGTAGTGGCTGAAAACTCATTTCCAACATGACTAGTAGAGGTTGATGATGATTCATTTATAGTATGACTTGCAGTGACTAGACTTATGCCCCCAGCATGACTTGCAACATCTGAAGGCTCATATCCAACATGACTTGCAGAGGTTGGTGATGAATTTCTAGTATGACTTGCAGTGACTAGACTTGTGCCCCCAGCTTGACTAGCAACAGCTGAAGGCTTATCTCCAACATGACTAGCAGAGGTTGGTGATGATTGGATAGAACCATTCTTCTTCTTCGTCTTCCTATTTCTCTTCTTTTTAGATCTCTTATTATAAGAGGGAGGAGAAAAAGGAATCCCAAATTTCTCTTTTAAAGAAGATGAACAATTAACACCCACTTGATGCCATTGAAATAAAGCATTCATTTGAGAAGCTTCAAGAACATCTGAAATATTCGGAGTGGACTACAACTAAACCGGTAGTCCAACATTCAATCCAAGAATATTCAAAGTGTCCATCAAGGGGGTACCAACGTTTCCAAATAAAGGAAAAGCACAAGGATCCTCTTTTGAAAGTGTACCTTGGTTGGTCTCCATGGGAATATGGGCCATACTAGACTTATTCGTAGATCCTTCCCCTACAGGAATGAATTTCCAAGGAAGATAGATGCACAATCAAAACCTTTTCCCTTGAGGAGGAAACTCCACAACTTTCAAAAGAAAGATCAAAAGCCTTTCAAGATCGGCGGAGTGGTAGGCCAGTCACTCAGAATCTAAATTCCAAAAGTGACAAGACAAATATACCTAAAGCCAACTAGATACAAAGAGAAAAGAGAACTCGACTATAAAGTCCCTAAAGATGCAACCAATCAAGCAACTTCCAAGTATTTCCGCTTCGAGTGATGAGGATCGGACACCAGAATACAAGAAAGTGAAGTAAGGGACCTTCCAAAGATAGTTCAGGATAATAACAGCCCAAGCCTACCAGGGAGTGTAACATAAATAGTTACACTAACCTCCAGACAAAAGCCTTTGTCGGTGCAAGCACCCAAGCTTCGCAAGGGTACCCTCCAGAAGTACTAATGAATGTGATGCAACATCTACCTCAAGTGCCATGGGATTCCCCTCCGCAGCCACCTATGTGATCCCTAGGAAAGGCAACTATGGGCACCAACTCGTATCAAAAGCCAGGCGGAACAGTCGTGAGGTGGGATCCAACAAGTAGGAGAGGGGGTATCTCTCTTCCTTGTCTTCACTCTCCCTCATGCTTAACTCCCAGTCATGGAGCTTTCCTAGTCTTTCTAACGATATTGGATTTCACTTGTTATTCAACTTCTATGTTTGATAATTTGAGCAGCCTTGGAGAGTTAATTCTCCACTCACCTATTCCAAGGCCCTAATGAACCTAAACGTGTTGGTGTTTGTTAATGACAAAAATAAAAGTTCTAGTTCATTTTATTAAAGCGCTTGATTTTATAGGGTTGTTCTTTAAGTCATGGGTAAAATGAGAGTGAAACTAATGATGTTTTGACGCAACAGAAACCAATAGAAACTTAGCTACATGCAAATGTAGTTATTGTCTTCAATGAAAATGATTTCCATAGAGTTCTATGAATAAAATTGTACAAGCAAATTTTTCTTTTTCCAGAAAACACACTCCACACACACAAAAGCTAACAAAAAGACTAAAATGTCTGTTATGCAAACTATCCTAATGCAAACTATAATGACGATGCATGGATGCTCATACAAGAAGCAAATGTGTTGCCTTATAAGATCAATAAGCCAACTTGATAATAAAGAGGGAAAAAATTTAATAACAAATTTCCCTCAAAACCAAGCAAAACAAATTGAAAAATATCACAATTTCTCAAAAATCAAAAGAAACCAAAAAACCAAAAGCTTGGAAAGAAAAAGAAAGGAAAAACTATGTTTTTGTCTTTTTCTTTTAAGGAAACTAAAGAAACTTTTGAGGTCACAAAAAGAACTACTAAATTCGAAAGATCAAGAAAGAAGCACAAGGAGTCTTCGTATATTGCAAGTTATAAAACTCATTAATGAATGAAACTTGAAACAAGAAAGACTACAAACTTGCACAGACTGACCCGAACAGCAGTAAAAGATTCCAGCAAACTGACAAAATGTCAAGAAAGACAGACTTTCAAAATTGCCAAAAAGGACTCTCAAAAAAGCACAAAAAGGAACTAGGTCAGTCAAACAAGGAAAAGAAAAGCAAGGCAACTTGAAATTCGGGCTACAAATGAAATCGAAATCAATTTCTTGTTCTAGAAAACCAGAACATCCAAGAACTTCAAACAGAAGTCTTGAACCCAAGACACAAACCACAAAATTTCTTAAGAAGCAATCCTAGGCCAACTAGGCTTTTCAGTGAGAAGGAGATTTTGAAAAAGAAAGCTTGCAGGAAAATTGAGTTCTCCAGACAGTAGATGACCATACAACAACATAAATCACCAGGCAGGAGACCTAACTGGGCAAAGAGATTTGAAAAAACAATTCAAAAAATTTCATAAATGACTGTGTAAAGACATAAGCATGCACACGCGTTTCTAATACAAGAAACTCGTGTATATGTGAATCTGCTTGAGGAAACCTGCATGTATACGTGACTGTAATCCAAGAAAATAGCATATACAAAGCTCAATTAGGAAAAAACAAAAATCAAGGTCTGATCAAGAAGATCAGACTCGATGCTTAGGACACTAATGAATCAAAAAACATTGTAAAAGCAAGCAATCAAGAAAATGAACCTTGATTGAGAACAAACAACCCAAACCAAGAATAACAAGAATTTTATCCTCAATGGAGTCGCCAATTCTGTTTCGAGTGAGCTCACCCTAGGGTCTTGGGTTGGAAACCCCAACAGAGCGAATGGCAAACAATAGCAAGAAATGCTCAAGCAAACAACCTAAATTCTTATTCTATTGAACTGTGCAGGAGTGTCCTTACCCGGAGGTCCTACACTTGGGTAGATCCCGCAGGGTGAAAACCCTCAACTTCTCTTGATGTCTTTGAAGCCTAAAAATTATTCAAATGAAACATATACAGAAATAGAAACATAAAGCATGTTCATGATATTAACTTTAGATCATATAAATGAATGAACAATTACACATCAATATAAGATTCATAAACGAATTACAATATAATTCAATGCATAAACACGTTTAATATCGAGAACTGGACAACATTTCTTTATTGAAGTAAGCTACAAGTAGGGTGGAGAAATACGACCTAAGTCTTTCTCCAGCTCCAAGTGGAACCGTCCTCCGAATTTGTCCTTTCCCAGCCTCAGCAATCTTCCTCTATCACCAACATAAGGATATCTTAAGAAAGATGAAGGATCATTAGGGGATTTTGAGGTCTAAAATAGGCCTCCTAAGAAAAATGTACAACCAAAATAAACTTTATAAGATCCAATAGGATTCAAGATTATGATGTCAACCATGGGGATTGTTAGAGTCAGTCTGGTCAGCCCTCCGTCAGAGATCAAAGCTCTTTGTGCATTTCAATTCTAGGTGTCCCGCTCCATCCGCTCAGCTACATTTCGCTAAGGACATGCCATGATCTGACGGAGAAAGTCATGCTACTCATTTTCCCTCATGTCTGGCCCCTGCTGGTTCAGGTCTTGGTCCATAATCACTAAAAGTTCATGATAGTCAAGGTCTGGTCATATTACAGGACAAAGTTCTTTTTATTGCTGGGTCTAGGAAATCATCAATGTGGTCTTTGAAAAACATGTCCAGAACAAACCATGCAGGCCAGAGGGAGACCTTATACAGTTATGGTTCAGAAAGCTTCATCATCACCTGAAGAGACATCGACTCTTCTTCAAAACTCTATTTTGAAGAAAAGTCAAACAAGGTCAACTATGACAAAATTTTCCAAAAAATCGCCAGTTGACTTTTTCAGATGCAGTCAGGGTTTTCATGGCCAGGTGCCCAGTCACACAGTCCCTGCAAAGAAGTGCCGAAAATTTCATCATGAGAGCCAAAATTTCAAAGAAAAAATGAAAAGCGGAGTGTTTTAAAGTCAATGAAAAGTGCAAAACTCATTAGAAAGTGGGTCTTCAAAGAAGAAAAAATTAAACCCAACTCTCCCAAGCCTATATATACTTGTTTTTGCCTAAAACAAAAACCATTTGTGCTTTGGCAAGCTTGGAGAGAAATTACAAATGTGAGAGAGCAAATTCATGAGGGTTTGAGTGAAGGAGGGCCGGTTTCCTAAGGGCATGGCACATACACCAGGGAGCGCGGCGCACACAGAGGGCGCGACGCACTGGCAACCATCCCATAGTACAAAATCAACAAGGGCACAACGCACTCAGGGCGCGCGGCACACAGGGCTTGGCGCACGACGCACATAGCCAGGGAGCTCAAAACACTTGCAAATTGGTTTTATATCCTGGTTGAAGGCTAGCAAGCAAGAGGTAGGCTCAAATGAAACCTCTTCTCTGTCAATTTGGTCAATGATTGGTGTTTCTAAGATGTTGAATGATATCCAAAGCACATTGGCCACCCATGAAAACAATCATCAAATCAAAATGATAAACGGGGTTTTCAAATTTTTGAAGACGCCACCAAGGTTGCTCCCATCCCCTCGTCCCCTCACTCCTCATCATTTGTCACCTCCATGCCACCTTGTCTCCTAAGGAAACCCCCTAGAAATATCCACTAAGACCCATCCCCAGAGTTCCAAGCAAATTTGTGTCGTTTGACAGTGCGCGGCACACTCAGGGTGCCCGACGCACTGGGAGCTCGGCCACAGTGTCAACATTGCACTGGCGCGGCGCATACCCGGCGTGCGGCGCACAGGCCTATGAACCCAAAAAAGCACCGAATCCTTTCATCATTGATCCTTAATTGATCCTTAACTCAAAGAAAAAGATGATTTTGGTGACCATGAAATCAAAGGCAAAACTTTTATTAAGAAAACACAAAAATGACACAAAAAAGGGTAAAAAGCTAGGGTTTTGCTACAGTAACATGATTGCTAAATATGCTCCTACCCTACCTCTATCAGCTAATTCCCCTGGAGCAGTTTCCCCTAATAGTTACCCTAGCTACATTTCAATCATATCCATTCATCCCCTTTATTCCCATAGCTCAAAATACCCCAAACCCTACCCCATCAAAACCATACCCCAAACACTCCCAAATCCCTGATAAATTTCTCCTTTAAACCCCTATTCCCCTTTTCATCATTCCCCTCCTAACACTCCCCTGTTTTATTTTCGCCTTGGTGACAGATTTTCAGAGCATCTATCAGTTCCATTGGATTCAGAGGGCAGCATAAAACTCAGGGTACAAGCAGCAGTATTGGCATCAGAAAATTCATCAGAGTATGAGGAGGGGACCCACAGCGATACATCTTCAGGAGAGAGGGCCCATAGGAGACATCACCGGAGCGGCAGACATCTTAGAGATGAGCCAAGCACCCTCACTGAGCTGCAAGCATGCCCACTTGCCATGTCTTGTTTCCAGCACTTGGCATGTTATGAATTTTGTCAAAGGGTGTTGAATGTCAAAGTCCATCATGAGTTGGCCCGCCTTTTTGCACTTCATCTATAGGGAGGCCAATCTGCCCTGGTTGGGGTCACCTTCACCTTGACACCAGAGGCTATATCAATGGCAACAGGGATACCAAACATTGGGGAGCAGTGGCATAATAAGAAGAAGGTGGAGAGGCATCACTATGAGCCTTACATCAAGGACAGCTGCTTGAGCTAGCTCACCAGAGTTTTTCCATTCAGATTCTTGAGGGATGAGTATGCCCCACTCATGAGATTGATCATGAAGTATTTTAGTTGCGAGGGGAGGTTTTCTCGCCTTTATTCCTATCACATCCGCTTGCTCATGCACTTCACCAGGGTGAGGATGATGAGCCTCCCATTTTTCATCTGCAACAACATTGAGAAGATGAAAAACTTCATGCAGCGCAAGACCCCACGACAGCAGCTAAACAGTGTATATCATTTTGCTCTCATCTGGATCTTGGTAGACCATCAGTTGGGATTGCAGGGTATTGCTTGGGAGGACTTCATCTCCCGTGATTTCTTCAATCCCCACTAGTGATATCAGAGGCAGAACACGAGGTGGGAGGTCCTTCACATCAGTTTGAGCCTGAGATGGGAAGTCCTTCACATCAGTTCGAGCACCATGAGACTGCCACCATGCCAATATACATCACATACCAGAAGGGCAGTAGACCATTGTTTGCAGTAGCAAAGCGAGTGTTATCTCCACCCGGGGTGGAAGGGGCCTCGCTTCCGCCATCAGCATCACAGGAGAAGGCTAAGGGCAAGGAGCCAGTGCATGATGAGGGGCCATCAGGTGAGAAAGAGACCGAGTTTTTTCTCCTCCAGGATGATGAGACAGATGCAAAACCTACAAATGCTGAGTTGGGAGAGATCATTCAGGAGCAGCAGTCTATGATTGAGAACCTATCCCTGGACTTGGATAGGGCCAAGTGGAATGTGCAGTATCTAGAGTAGAGGAACAAGCAACTTGAGGATCGGCTAGCTGAGATAGAGTTGCAAATGATCAAGGAAAACCGGCGACACATCCTAGCAGCGCAAGGCAGACCTATGGAGCAAAGAGACGAAGACTAGGAGTATGTGCTAGAGAAAGTGAACGTTCACTTGGAGCAGCGGTTGGACAAAGAAAACAGGGAGAAAGACATGCTGAGGTGCATGACTCATCACTACCAGGCCCGAAACATGAGTTCCAAAGCAAGAATCAGGAGCCTAAAGGCAAAATTGAGCAAAGCGACAAAAGAGGCAAAGGAGGCAAAGGAGCAAGATCGGCTTCGAATCTTGGCTGAGGCTTCCTTGGCATAGCAAAGCACTTCATAGGGAACCTCCAGTCCAAATTTCAAAAAATTGTGCAAATTTTGGTCACAGGCAAAATTTTTGGGCACAAAACAGGAAATTCCTCCCTGTGCGCCGTGCCACTTGCACGACGCTAAAATCTAGAACTCTAATCGAGGAACGGCTTGCATATTTGGATTCAGCATCAAAAAATACTACTACTGGTGTCCGGGCTAGAAATTTTGACAAGTTTTGGGTCTCCTAAAGGTCAAAAAACACCCAAAAATGGCCTCTCTGCCACTTTTTTGACACATAGAAAGCAATCTTGGGAGAATGAAGTTTTGGAGGGGCAAATGAGCTTCAAATTCAGAAATTCCAGTTGGGTTGGAAAGTAGACAGAATAGGCTTTCCAACAAGCCCACTTGGGCACATTTTGGACACCTTAAAGTACCCTAAAATAGGCTCCAAAGTGGCGCGATGCACAGAGAATTTGGCGCGGCGCATAGGGGAAAAAACGGCCAATTTGCTCCCGTTTCATGAAATTTCAGGTCGCGACTTCTCCAAGTGGGCCCGGTCATCTACACTTCAGCTTTTTGGCACCAAAGGTGGCATTTAAAGAGTTTTCTCTCCAAATGGGCATCTATCCAAGTGGCAAAAGAATGCAAAGGGTCACCACAGCCAAATTTCATGCTTGAGAGCATTGCACCTGTAGTTGATGGTTGGCTCTCCATCTCCTTTTCAAAATGATTTGAGTAACTTCCCAACCCCTGGGCATTCCATCTCTTCTCTACACTTTATATATATTTTATGCAAGTTATTTGCAAAGGGTTGGCTGGCTTGTAACTTCTGGGAGACTGTGGGAAAGAAACTATGTTTCTGCATTGTGTATTTTTGACAGAGAATTAATGAAAGGCAGCGGCTCTGTTTCATGAGATTCTTGTGGTTGTGAGTGTAGAAAATGTGTTCTTATGTTCCATATGTATCTTGTTATGTTTCATATTTCATTTCATGCTTCATTTCCGTGAAATTTTCTAAGTGAGATTAGGTAGAATTCAATTTATATTGCTCTGCCTGTGGGAAAATTTCATGTGCAGTGTTATTCTTATGTTGAAAAGGATTCATGCGACCATGCCCTTTTCACTCTCTTCAGCAATCTTTCTATTCCGCGTTACCTTAAGCCGAAATTTCTGTGCTTGCCACCTACCTTTCCTCACGAAATAATCTGTGCCTTCATTTTCAATTCTCTGTTCTTTGCTGAGTGTCAGTCCCATATACATCCCAGAAGCTCGGTCACTTCATAAAATATTTTTCAAAATCCATTTTCACTTACTAGCCTAAGGTAAATATTGCATTGTAAGTCATCTGAGACCATTTTTCCTATCCATTCGCTGAGCGTGACTCGGAGAGAGCCCTCTCCTGCTCTGGTAGGGCTAGCTACCAGACTGAGCGTGGTTTGTGGTTACCCTAATTTTTGCCTTCCTTCAGCCTAAGGCAGATTTAGGTGCTAACATAGTGGCGACCATACTGGGGGAGACAAGTTGAAAATCAAATCCCCTTGTTTCATAAGAATTCTAGGCTTCCGGATGATGAGCTTAGGATTGGAAAGGCTGAGTAAGTTGGTTGTGTCCCATAATTTATCCCAATGGCACGCTGGCTTCGAGACGATATACCAGAGCGAATCCAGACCCATACCCTCCTCATATTTACGAAAATCCCAATTTGATCCCAAGACTCCTTCGTCAAGAAAGCACCATAACCCCCGTGTTCAAATCCCATTCATGTCTCGACATTTTTTATTATCTTGAAGAGCTTGAGTTTGACGAACGATTTGAGATATCACTGTTTGAATCTAAATCTAAAAAGGCTGTTGATTACACCGTCCTCGATCCGCAATTTCTTATAGACCTTGAGATGGAAAGAGCTAATAGATTAATTGATAACTACATTACCACACAGCCCCAAACTCCAAGTGCAAGCCCCTTGCAAACTGTGCACACTCCTCCAACACCGCCAAGGCCAAATCCACCGAGAATGATGGCTGCACGTTTCGCACCCCTTGTTCTGCCCCAAGTTCTAGATGACATGCCCAATGATTATCAAAGTAAAATCCCATTTTTTGATGGCACTCCTAATAGTATTACAGCTCAACAACATGTTGATAAAATGGAAAACTTCTATGAAATTCATGAGATCAATGCAGAGAACGTGGCAATGAGGCTCTTTATACAAACGTTTGCAGGTGATGTGAGGAAATGGTTCAGAGGTTTGACGGCTGCAAGTATCACCACCTTGGCTGAGCTACAAAGACAATTTTTGAATAGGTGGGAAGTGAAAAAGAATCCCCTTCAAATTCTGGCTGAGTATGAAGAAATCAAGCGGAATGTCGGTGAGTCGGTCCAAGATTATTGTGTTAGATTTAATGCAGTCTACAACGAAATCCCAGACCATCTAAAGCCACCTGTGGGACTAGCTATGATGAAGTTTCCGGATGGTTTTGATGCTGACATGGCGTAACAATTAAGAGAGAGAGAACCGGATACAATGGAAGACATGTAGAAAATTGCGGTCAACGTTGAGGCAAATCTATTGTCCAAAAGAGCAAGAGCGAGAGTAGAGAAGAAAACCACAGATCAGTTGCTCAAAAAGGTAGAACAGATGCTTGAGAGAGTAAAACTTGACAAGCCAGAGCCACAAGTTAGGAATCCTAACTTTCGTGGCCAACAACAGCCACAATATAGGATAAGACAAAGAGATCAGCGGACTCAAGAGCAGACAGCACAACAGCCGGTACAAACACCTTTGCAGTAGAATTTTGTGCATGGACTAGAGTCAGATGAGGACGAGAATGTAATAGGCGAGGAAAACCATCTCTTTACTCCAGATGAGTTGCCTACTTACATCACCGAGGAAGAAGAATGTGCAGTAAATTCAGCTACACACCAAGACACCGATTTTATTCTAGCTAACGAAACCGTGTTGGAAGAAGAGTCAGAAGAATATCAAAGGGGGTATATGAATGCTTTGTCCACACAACAGCGATATTCCCTTAGAAACAGAGATGTACCGGCCAAACCAATTCATAAAAAGAAGGAGGAAGAAACAACAAAGAAGGATCCATTAGCTACACAAAGAAAGGGAAAGGAGACGGTTGTTCCGGAGAGTAGCAAATCGAAATCAGCAAAACAATCACAGCAACCAACCACCTCAAAAGAGAAGGAAAGGAAAGAGATCCCAATCAAAGAGGTAGAAAGAACTCCCGCTTTCAGCCTAGAGAATGAGATTTCTAAGATAAAGGTATCCATCCCTTTGACTGAAATCATGAAGAACAACAGTTACAAAGGACAGATTTCTAAAATGTTGAATTTGGACCCAATGTCCAACATGGTAAACGTGGAAGATGATAAGCCTGAAATGATTTTTGGGCCAATGACGAATGGTGAGTCTCCTGAGAGCGAGGTGCCACCCTTCTATATTAGTTTACGATTGCATGACTTTGTGCTACACAATGCCATGTTCGATTCCAGAGCTTCTCACAATCTCATGCCCAAGGCTATCATGGATAAGCTTGGTCTAGACATCACCCACCAATATCATGATCTCTATTCATTCGATTCTAGCAGAGTAAGGTGCATAGGGCTCATCAAAGACTTAGTTGTGAGTTTAGATCAGCTTCATATGAAAAATGTTCTGATGGATGTAGTGGTAGCAGACATTCCTCCAAGGTTTGGCATGCTTCTTTCCAGGTCTTGGGTAGCAAAATTGAAGGGGACACTATAGCTGGATTTCTCCTATGCAACAATCCATGTGTTTGGACAAATGAGGAAGTTATACGGGGGAAAAAAGATGAAATATATGATCACAAGCAAGGAGAAACCGATAAATCATCCTATAAACTATGTACATACAGATTTAGAGTCTTTTGTTTTGTTTTTAGATAGTTTAAATGAGATAGATAGTCAGATAGTAGAAGCAGATGATATTCCAGAGATAACAGAAAATTTTAGAGAGATTTTGAAGAAAGAAGGACAAGAAAAGCAGCAAAGGATTGGGCCATCAGCTGAAAATGATGGACAGCAAGCAAACAATGGACAACAAAAAGATTTTCAGCACTTGCAAGAAGAAGAAGAAGGCTTGTGGACCATGGATTTTGATGGAGCAGTAGGGAATGATGGCGCTGGTATTGGTATTTGGGTACGCAGTCCTTTCTCCGCCCCAAACAAAGTGCCTAGCAGCGTGAGAGTTTTCTCCTACAAGCTGTCCTTCGAATGTTCCAATAATGAAGCTGAATATGAAGCTCTGATTGCTGGCCTGAAGATTCTTAGGAAGCTGAATGCAAAGAGGATTTCAGTATATGGCGACTCCGAGTTGGTGATAAAACAGGTCAGAGGTGAGTATCAAGAAAAACATCCTAGGATGCGGGCCTATCGTAATGCAGTTTTGGACATCTTGAAGCTATTTTCCGAATACACCTTGACATGTGTGCCACGAATACAAAATAGTATTGCTGATGCTCTTGCCAAGGCAGCTTGAAGATCCCCATGAACTCCAGCAATAAGTTTGAAATCCATGTCAAGCACCGTCCAACCATTCCAGACAATCATCGACATTGGCAAGTGTTCCAAGATGATGAGGAGATTAAGGATTTTCTACTCAACAAAGGCAAGTTCAAAGAAACCTTAATTGATGTGGAAAGCGATGAGAACAAATGGAATGGTACAGAAGAAGTGCAGATCAATCAAATGGACGTATTGTAGCTGAAGAATAACATCATTCCTAAAGGCTTGATACCCCTAGAGGAACTTTTCGATCAGGATGATGTAGCCCGCAAGCCAACATTGCAGCCGACAGAGAAAGGTGTGGAAGAAGTCAACATTGGTACAGCTGCCAATCCAAAATTGGTAAAATTGTCCAAAGCATTACCGCCAAAAATCAAGGACAGATATATTAGTTTGATGGCTTCATTTGCAAATGTATTTGCTTGGGATTATTCTGATTTAAAGACCTATATACGAATATCATTCAGCACGCAATACCAATCAAGCCCAATCAGAAACCATTTAGACAAAAGCTGAGAAGGATCAATCCAAAGTTGCTGCCATCCATCAAAAAAGAGGTAAATAGGTTGTACAAGTCAGGTATCATTGTGCCTATCAGATTTTTAGATTGGATATCTAACTTAGTGCCTGTACGAAAGAAGACCGGTGAGATCCATCTATGCATCAATTTCAGAAATCTAAACAAGGTCTCATTGAAGGACAACTATCCGCTGCCCAAGATGGACCATATACTTCAACGAGTAGTGGGGGCATCTCGTATGTCACTGCTTGATGGTTATTCTAGATATAACCAAATTTCAGTCCATGAAGATGATAGGGATAAGACAGCATTCACAACTCCATGGGGAACATTTCACTATGCTAAAATGCCATTCGGTTTAAAGAATGCAGGTGCCACATTTCAGCATGCAATGGACTTGGCGTTTGCAAATGAGAAGGATGTTTTTTTGGTGGTGTACTTGGATGACTTGACGGTGTTTTCAAAATCTGATGAAGAGCATATGCATCACCTAAAAATTGTCTTTCAAAAATGCAGGAAATATGGCCTATCTTTGAATCCTAAGAAGAGCTTGTTCGCCATGGAGGAAGGAAAATTACTTGGGCATATCATTTCAAAGGATGGCATCTGCATAGACCCAACATGTGTGCAAGCAATCCAGCAAATCGATCTGCCTAGGAACAAAAAGGAGATTCAGTCATTCAATGGTAAGATGAATTTTCTGCGTCACTTTGTGCCTAATCTTGCGGAACACTTGAAAGAAATGACCAACATGCTTAAGAAGGACAGCCAAGTGAAATGGACAGATGAGGCTATAAAATCTTTCAACTTGGTCAAATTGGCCCTTTCTTCAGCTCCAGTTCTAGTCAGTTCAGATTACACTCAATATTTCATATTGTTTTCATTTGCTTCTGAGCACACTATGGCAGCGGTACTACTGCAGAAGAGGGATGATCATGAAAGACCTATTGCATTCTTCAATAGGGCTATAAGGGATGCTGCTTTGAAGTACAACATCATTGAGAAGCAAGCCCTGGCATTGGTGAAGGCACTGAAGGATTTCCGGGTGTATATCCTACATTCTCACATTCTGGCCTATGTTCCTAATACTGTTGTGAAAGATGTTTTAGTGCAAACCGATCTGGAAGCGAGAAGAGGCAAATGGATCACAACGTTGCTAGAATACGATGTGGAGATAAAGCCTACAAAGCTGGTCAAAGGACAGGGGTTGGTGAAACTAATGGATGAATCAAATTTGCATGCATTGGACATAAATCTGATCATTGCCATGTCCGAGGAGAATGATGAAGGAACTTCAATTCAGGTATCTGAAATGTTTGCTTTGTCCCCATGGTATTCTGATATAATATATGTGCTGAAAAATCTATCACCACTGCCTGGCATGGCTAGAAACAAAGAGAGAACACTCAAATTGAAGGCTGCCAAGTTTTGTATCTTGAATTCTGCACTATATTGGAAAGATCCCGGTGGCATTTTGTTAAACTGTCTGGTGGAAGAGGAGGCAAAGAAAGTCATGGAGGATTTCCATGGAGGAGAGTGTGGTGGACATCTTTTTTGGAAATCAATAGTGAAATTTTTTTGAGAGCGGGATACTACTGGCCTACTTTGTTTGCTGATGTGCACAAGATGGTAAAGCACTGTCATAAGTGTCAAATTTTCGAAGGGAAACAAAAATTACAACCTTTGCCACTTAAGCCTATCGAAGTGAGTGCTCCATTCCAGTAGTGGGGGTTGTATTTCATTGGGAAAATTCATCTCGCCTCTTCCGGACAGCATAGGTGGATCCTTACAGCGACAGACTACTTCACAAAATGGATTGAGGCAGCCCCTACCAGGCAAGCGATAGACATGGTAATCATTTCATTTCTTGAAAATAACATCTTGTCTCGCTTTGGTTGTCCAAACAAGTTAATTACTGATAATGCAGCAGCTTTCAAATCGAAAAGGATGGTAGAATTTTGTCACAAATATCACATAATTTTGGGTCATTCAACTGCCTATCATCCGCAAGGAAATGGATTGGCAGAATCTTCAAATAAATCTTTGGTCAACATCATCAAGAAGCTGCTGGAAATAAATAAGAAGAGCTGGAACAAAAGGCTGGTCCATGCACTTTGGGCAGATCGAATCAGTCAGAAAAAGTCTATTGGTATGTCACCGTTTGAGTTGGTTTATGGAGTGGACACAGTATTTCCCGCTTCTCTTGCTGCCCCGGTGGTCAAACTTCTTCAGGAGGCTGGCAGTGAGGAAGATCCCATGCAGAGAAGGCTGAATCAAATGATCCACTTGCAGCAAACAAGAGAAGAAGTTTTCAAAAACACATCCAAGTTGCAGGAGAGGATAAAGAAAATTTATGACAGAAAAGCTAAAGCAGACAAATTTCAGTTGGATGATGTGGTGCTGAAGTGGGATGCAAGGAATGAAGAAAAAGGCAAGCACAAAAAGTTCGAAAATCTGTGGAAAGGTCCTTTCAAAATCGCAGCATACAAGGGTCAAAATGCCTTTCTTCTGAAGGAAATGAACGGGGAAGACTGTCCTGGAGGGCCGATCAATGGTCGGCTACTCAAGCGGTATCATTGTTGATCTATTAACACTGCTTCCACTGTCATTGTAAATACCATTTTTATTTCAGTTTGGTTTCAGTATGTAAAGTCAGTTTTTGAGTTATTCCAATTGTCAAGTTTGAGTCAATTTCTTGGTTATTCCAGTTTTATAAATAAGTTAGAGTCTTGTGTTGTTTATCAAAATGATGACTCCATAGCCCAATGGACAAAAGGCACTGTCTAGCTCCTCCAGAGATCTGTTGTTCTTGGCACCTCCATAGGAGCTACCATCCCCCATTGGAGCCAATGTTAGAGTCGGTCTGGTCAGCCCTCCGTCAGAGATCAAAGCTCTTTGTGCATTTCAATTCTAGGTGTCCCGCTCCATCCGCTCAGCTTCATTTCGCTAGGGACATGCCATGATCTGACGGAGAAAGTCATGCTACTCATTTTCCCTCATGTCTGGCCCCTGTTGGTTCAGGTCTTGGTCCATAATCACTAAAAGTTCATGATAGTCAAGGTCTAGTCATATTACAGGACAAAGTTCTTTTTATTGCTGGGTCTAGGAAATCATCAATGTGGTCTTTGAAAAACATGTCCAGAAAAAACCATGCAGGCCAGAGGAAGACCTTATACAGTTATGGTTTAGAAGGCTTCATCATCACCTGAAGAGACATCGACTCTTCTTCAAAACTCTGTTTTGAAGAAAAGTTAAACAAGGTCAACTATGACAAAATTTTCCAAAAAATCGCCAGTTGACTTTTTAAGATGTAGTCAGGGTTTTCATGGCCAGGTGCCCAGTCACACAGTCCCCACAAAGAAGTGCCGAAAATTTCATCATGAGAGCCAAAATTTCAAAGAAAAAATGAAAAGCAGAGTATTTTAAAGTCAATGAAAAGTGCAAAACTCAAACATTAGAAAGTGGGTCTTCAAAGAAGAAAAAATTAAACCCAACTCTCCGAAGCCTATATATACTTGCTTTTGCCTAAAACAAAAACCATTTGTGCTTTGGCAAGCTTGGAGAGAAATTACAAAGGTGAGAGAGCAAATTCATGAGGGTTTCAGTGAAGGAGAGCCGGTTTCCAAAGGGCGCTGCGCATACACCAGGGAGCGCGACGCACACAGAGGCCGCGACGCACTAGCAGCCATCCCACAATGCAAAATCAATAAGGGCACGGCACACTCAGGGCGCGCGGTGCACTAGGCTTGGCACACGATGCACACAGCCAGGGAGCTCAAAACACTTGCAAATTGGTTTTATATCCCGGTTGAAGGCTAGCAAGCAAGAGGTAGGCTCAAATGAAACCTCTTCTCTATCAATTTGGTCAATGACTGGTGTTTCTAAGATGTTGAATGATATCCAAAGCACATTGGCCATCCATGAAAACAATCATCAAATTAAAATGATAAACGGGGTTTGCAAATTTGTGAAGACGCCACCAAGGTTGCTCCCATCCCCTTGTCCCCTAATTCCTCATCATTTTTCACCTCCATGCCACCTTGTCTCCTAAGGAAACCCCCTAGAAATCTCCACTAAGCCCCATCCCCGGAGTTCCAAGTAAATTTGTGTCATTTGATAGTGCGTGGCGCATACACAAGGTGGCGCGGGGCACTCAGGGCGTGCGATGCACTGGGAGCCCGACCACAGTGTCAACATTGCACTGGCACGGCGCATACCCGGCGCGCGGTGCACTGGGCAAAGCGCGCGATGCATAGGTCGGTGAACCCAAAAAAGCACCGAATCACCCAAATTTTTGTAAATGGCTCTCAAAATTGCAAAGGTGGCCCTAGATCCTTTCATCATTGATCCTCAACTCAAAGAAAAAGACGATTTTGGTGACCATGAAATCAAAGGCAAAACTTTTATTAAGCAAACACAAAAATGACACAAAAAAGGGTAAAAAGCTAGGGTTTTGCTACAATAACATGATTGCTAAATATTCTCCTATGCTACCTCTTTCAGCTAATTCCCCTGGAGCAGTTTCCCCTAATAGTTACCCTAGCTACATTGCAATCATATCCATTCGTCCCCTTTATTCCCATAGCTCAAAATACCCCAAACCCTACCCCATCAAAACCATACCCCAAACACTCCCAAATCCCTGATAAATTTCTCCTTTAAACCCCTATTCCCCTTTTCATCATTCCCCTCCTAACACTCCCCTGTTTTATTGTCCCCTTGGTGACAAATTTTCAAAGCATCTATCAGTTCCATTGGATTCAGAGGGCAGCATAAAACTTAGGGTACAAGCAGCAATAATGGCATCAGAAAATTCATCAGAGTATGAGGAGGGGACCCATAGCGATACATCTTCAGGAGAGAGGGCCCATAGGAGACATCATCGGAGTGGCAGACATCTTAGAGATGAGCCAAGCACCCTCACTGAGCTGCAGGCATGCCCACTTGCCATGTCTTGTTTCCAGCACTTGGCATGTTATGAATTTTGTCAAAGGGTGTCGAATGTCAAAGTCCATCATGAGTTGGCCCGCCTTTTTGCACTTCATCTACAGGGAGGCCAATCTGCCCTAGCTGGGGTCACTTTCACCTTGACACCGGAGGCTATATCAGTGGCAACAGGGATACCAAACATTGGGGAGCAGTGGCATAATAAGAAGAAGGTGGAGAGGCATCACTATGAGCCTTACATCAAGGACAGCTGCTTGAGCCAGCTCACCAGAGTTTTTCCATTCAGATTCTTGAGGGATGAGTATGCCCCACTCATGAGATTGAGCATGAAGTATTTCAGTTGCGAGGGGAGGTTTTCTCGCCTTTATGCCTATCACATTCGCTTGCTCATGCACTTCACCAGGGTGAGGATGATCAGCCTCCTGTTTTTCATCTGCAACAACATTGAGAAGATGAAAAACTTCATGCAGCACAAGGCCCCACGACAACAGCTAAATAGTGTATATCATTTTTCTCTCATCCAGATCTTGGTAGACCATCAGTTGGGATTGCAGGGTATTGCTTGGGAGGACTTCATCTCCCATGATTTCTTCAGCGCCCACCAGTGATATCAGAGGCAGAGCACGAGGTGGGAGGTCCTTCACATCATTTTAAGCACCATGAGACTGCCACCATGCCAGTATACATCACATACCAGAAGGGCAGTAGACCATTGTTTACAGCAGCAAAGCGAGTGTTATCTCCACCCGGGGTGGAAGGGGCCTCGCTTCCGCCATCAGCATCACAGGAGCAGGGTAAGGGCAAGGAGCCAGTGCATGATGAGGGGCCATCAGGTGAGTAAGAGACCGAGTTTGTTCTCCTCCAGGATGATGAGACAGATGCAAAACCTACAAATGCTGAGCTGGGAGAGATCATTCAGGAGCAGAAGTCTGTGATTGAGAACCTATCCCTGGACTTGGATAGGGCCAAGTGGAACGTGCAGTATCTGGAGCAGAGGAACAAGCAACTTGAGGATCGGCTAGCTGAGATAGAGTTGCAAATGATCAAGGAAAACCGGCGACACATCCTAGCAGCGCAAGGCAGACCTATGGAGCAAAGAGACGAAGACCGAGAGTATGTGCCAGAGAAAGTGAATTGTTATAGACATTTTTGGGCACTACAACCCCAAGCATGAAATGTCCATAAACTAAGGGCTCCTAAGTCCCTAAAAGTGTTGTTCTAACCCCTAAAGGAACAAGGTCAACAGATTACAGCTTCTCCTAGAAGTTCTCCATGAAAAACTGCTCAGAATTGGTCAAAACAGTATCATTTCAGCTGCTCCACTGGCCAAGTGCGTTGCATCTCACCTAAGTACACTGTGTGGGTGAGTTGCATTTCAAAAAGCACTTATATGGGGTGCGATGGGCGATAAATGACAAATGGCAGTGTCATTCCGCGAGGTGGAGAGGCAATGGAAGCTTCCAGAAACTTCTCCTGTGACACTTGCCTCTCTGAATTCGACCAAGGATGAGTAATAGATCATCAATATCCAAGTGGAAGAAAGAACTATCAGAGGGAAGACACTAATCAAACCATAAGCTGACTCATCTCCATTACAGATA
The DNA here is from genome assembly GCA_031772625.1 of Pinus tabuliformis. Lineage (NCBI taxonomy): Eukaryota > Viridiplantae > Streptophyta > Pinopsida > Pinales > Pinaceae > Pinus > Pinus tabuliformis. The sequence continues at coordinate 387,680,135 of CM062804.1, read as the reverse complement.
TCTATATATGGATCCCTCATCCCAGAGATCCAGAGGCTGGAATTTTGCATATTGTAAGGAATTGTTGTTGGTTTCTTGAGACAAACATCAGATTGTTGGGTGATCTAAGCTTTGTATGAGGTGAAGAGGGGCTTCCTTGCTGGGAGGTTGATGCTGGGTTAGAACAACTGGTTGTAACTCCTCCTGGCTCTTTCTTGTTTATCAATAAAAGCTATTCAATTTTTCCTCCATACTCTTGTGTCATTAATGTTTGCTACATTTGTATGGTAAATTTACATCTGATCCTAGATTGTTTATGATTATAGATCCATGTCTTTGTATAGTGCTATGCTACTGTGATCTTACAGGTACGTTGTGGAGCTGGGCGTGCAAGGGAACAAGTAGCGAAAGACTATCAAGGAAGAGAGGAATCAAATCAAGAGATTAGCGCAAGACAGAGGTTGGTCTTTTTGTTCCTCTCTATCTATAATTCATAAAGGAAAAATGAAAGTAGCTTTACTATGTTTGTTTCTAAGGCAACTGTCACACCTTAGTGGGATAAGCAGTTCTGAATAGACACTTTTCCCTGTAACAAAATGGCGACTCCACTGGGGACGAATTAGTTTGTTTGTTTATCTTCCTTGTTGTCTATTTCATAAACTTACAAGTAGCATTCAAACTGCATTTTCCATAGCAAATGCAAAGTAGATAAATGCTACTTCAATCCATCTACGGGATCTGTTTATGATTTAAACAACTGATTCACAAACTCTCTGAGTGCCCTTGTGATAGTTCTTAGATCCTCCTTAGATCTACCCCTGATTGTTGCATTACTAATTACCTTTTGCTCGGCCAAAACCCATGAACTGAACTGCAAACTGTGACTCGGAACCCAAGCAAAGTCTCGTTTCTGGCCCAGCGCAGGTACTGTTCTGAGAATATGAACTTCAGCGCACTTCCTGAGTGGAGAAGATGCACTGCATTTCAAATTCCCTGTGTTACAGGTGCACTGATCAGACTAGGCTTTGTGCAGTGTTGGTTTCTGTGACTCATTCTTTCCAGTTCTATTCCTGAATTTTGCTGCCTGTGATCAGTATATGTCTGTTTGAAACCCCTTTTCCTTGTTGTTATTCTGCCTCCTTTGTACAAAAGAACTGTAAATGTTTTTGTGTGTTTGTTGAGTCATTTTCAGTTCTCCTTTGCAAAAGTAGTGTAATCGTACTATCGTCCTTTGATTTGAAACTGTCGCAAGTGTCGATTTCAATCATAGGAAAGAGTTTGATTGATGTTCATGGTCGATTATCCTGTTACTATTGTTTTTGGTCTGAATTTGTAATTTTTCTAGTGTCAAAAACGAGTATTCATTTCAAAATCGTAAGGTGTTGTGATCGTCTCCATTTTTTATTTCGAAAAGAAACTTGTTGATATTTGTCGCTTGAAAAGAAATTCAGATTTGTGCATCAACTTTCTTCTTATCATTCATATACTAAGAAAGTCGAAAAAAATACATGCATGTGCATTTGCATATAGACAGTCTGATTGGTTTGATTTAGGAAAGTGCATTTAGAGTGTGCTCTTTGCTCTTTGTGAAAAGATTCTGTCTTTCTTTCCTTAGTAGCTAGGATTTTCATTGCACAAAGAATATAAAAGGATTGTTTATCATCTTAGATTGCATTTTAGGAATTACATCTACATCTCGCGGTGAACCTGAAAGGCAAACTTCATAAACAAGATCAACTATAAAATAAATTCAATGAATCTAACAACACTTTGGAACTTAACGCACAACATTTAGAAGTCTAGGCTAGAGACATATTCCGGCGTCGTAAAGCCTGGTAACTATTGTTCTCACTGATGGTTGGGTGATTCCTCCACTTTGAGACAATAAGTGCCAGTACGGACTTGTGCTCCCACGTACCGTCGAGTATATTTTGGGAGACCCCAATAGGCTTAATCCTTTATCCATAGGAAGCCGTGTCTGCCGCCCTATCGATCGCAATGCACTGAACACAGCATTCGGGAAGATTGACTGCCATACCGTAAAAAGTATTCTGCGGTTTTGCGATTGGTTTGGTAATCCCTCTACCTAGATTTCCAGAGCAATCCCTTTCGTTCCTTTTCAGACTCTTTAACAGAAAAGGTCCATTTGAGCACTTGTCACTTCAGGCTCATTAAAAATTGAAGGAGACTAGAGTCATCTTTTGTTTTTTCTCGACTCTTAAAAATTGAAAAAACAAGTTGTGTCAAAGCATCTAAAATTTATTTTAAAAGGAATATTCATTACCCTTTCCTACGTTGATCTTGGGTTGAGAAAATGGAATCCACCAACCAAGGAATTCCCCTTGGAGGAAATCCTAGTCCCTTATCCTCTTGGGGAGATGTTGGTGCACCCCATATGGCCACATTGTCGCTTCCAGGACTGATAATCGGCTTGCCTGTATGGCTCTTCTCAACCTCCGTTCAGAACACCGCAATTCCTGAACAATCGAATTAGCAACTAGACGAGTCCAGAGTTACCCACCAACCTTCTACTTCCTCTAATTCTTCCTCTCCTCTTCCTCTTCGCTTGATGAGGCTGGTAAAGCCAAAAGTCAAGTACCTGAGCAGAAGAAGGAAAAGAAGAAGAAAGAGAAGAAGAAAAAGGAGCCAAAAGCGAATGGGGGCAAATGAGTGTCGTCTAGCGAAAATCCACACACTGCACCGACCAGGCCTAAATCGCCATGTGTCATTTGCAAAGGAGACCACTATCATAGAGATTGTCCTTGCATCCCTCAGATCTTAAGGGACTGGTCTCCTCGTTTGCACAACCCGGTGTCATCAACCTCTGGTGATCATGTTGAAAACACACCATCGACTAGTGAAAGTGAAGCCCCAGGACAAAAAGGAAAATATAGATTTCCTTGTAAACTGTGCGAAGGCGATCATGCCGTCCACCGTTGTCCCTTCTTAGATGAGGCTAAAAGAGTTTTGAACGATCGTCCGGTTTCACCATTACGACTTCCTCCTGGATATAAAAAAACTCTTGCCGAGTCTGTCACTAGTTGAAAATCCGGCCGGCCCGCTCAGGTGGTCGGCTGAAGCATCTATCATTGAAGACAAACCATCTGAACCCATACCAGACGAAAGTCAAAAGGTCGAGGCAGCAGTTGACCCGATCTTTCCTTTAGAGGTTCCATCTTCAAATGATACAATCACCGAAGAGAACAAGGATGACACCGTCCAAATTCTTTTCATAAGCATAGACTCCAATGAACATGGGGGCAATTTACCCATTCCTTTACCGCAGGAAGGAAGTTTGTCAGAGTCATACCCGACCGTCTATTTGGTCCCACCTCCAAGCAACCTAGTTGTCTCCTTTGATTGGAATAAATTAGGCAGACCCCGTTTACCAGCTAGTATACCATTCCGGATTATTGTTCAAATATATAGAATGGTTATGGCTGGTACCATCATAGATGAAGGGGCTTTTGTGAGTATCCTTTCCTCAACTGCTTGGAAAGCGCTTGGTTTGCCATCGCTTTTTCCTGAGATGAGAAATCTAACAGGCTTTGACAAAGGAACCAGTCGACCATTAGGGATCCTTCCCAATGTGCCCATAACATTGAAAGGGAAAACCGTTCAAATGAACGTAATGGTAGTTCAAGGACCCCTAGATTATAATCTACTCCTTGGACGAGACTATATTTATTGCATGGGAGCGATTGTCTCCTCACTCTTTAGAGTAATGTGTTTTCCGCACGAAGGAAGAGTGGTCAAGCTCGTAGACCAGCTTTCATTCCCCGGTTCACACATAGCAAATAGTCATATACCATCCCTGAATGGTCTTTTCACGCAAGAAATGTCTTAATCTCCAGTCTGCCCGCCTGATGAGCGCGAGTGATTCGGGGGACATGACTGAAACCCAGGGGGCATGCACCCTGGTCTGCTTCGGTAGGAAAACTTCGGGTATAGGGTAGGTTTCCGCGAGAGAATATGACTAGTCTGTACTCCCGTCCGTGATTGGAAGAGGGGGTTATTCTGGAACAAGATTCTCTTGTCAAAGTTACGTGAGTGAAGTAGCCTCCTCCACTCACCTTTGTCTATTTTGGTAGACATCGCCGAAGAAGTGTTTTGTTTATGCCGTGAATAGAACAATCTTTGGTAACCTGTAAGAGGTAGACCTCTCTCGGTAAAACAAATGTTTTAGCGGAAAGAAGAATGGGTAACCTTGAAATTCTGTTTTATACCTGGGGGCATGCAAGCCTTTTGGCGTGCAAGCGAAGAGCGACTATTTATTTTTTAAATTTGTAGGTCCTCTAACCCTTTAAACTCGTAGGATTGGTCGTTTCCTAACTTGCATAAAGAAAGGATGTGGGACAAAACTCTAAAAATTGACGTTTTTATATATGAGACATTCTTATCACACGACTGGATTAATCGAGCAGTTTTAGCGCATAGTTCAAGCTCGTTAAAAAATAAACATAAGCCATGAGCAAATGTTTCCCCCCGCGTTTAAGCTCATTAAAAAATGAACTATTCCCCGGTAAATAACCATCGTGAATGTAGTACTTTAGCCATTAAAGCCTTGGTCGTATTTGCACCATCACCTCTACTTTTGCATTGGCTAATCATTCACCTCCATTTGATTGTTTACCCATTTTGAGGAACAACTACGAAGAGTGATCTCACTAGCCATCCTTGTAACACTGCCATGATTGGAAAATTCCAAACCTTACCTGGAATCAGTTGCTACCCATTTTATCACTCGTTCCTCAAAAGACGAGTCTCCTTTAAGCTCTTTTCAACTGACTCTTAAAATATGAAAAGATTGCCGAGCCATTGGCCTCTCTAGCTCGTTAAAGGGACCAGAAGTGCTATCCCTCCTCTAAATTTTATTCTTTTTGGACCTGAGGGATTATTACACAAAAAGATCGAGTGCTTGTTTTGTTCGGCTCGTTAAAAGTATCGAAAATTCATCCCTTCTGTATTGTTTTATACTTTTTCAGACTCAAGGGATTAGATGACGAAAAAGGAATTTTGGATTTTCCTTTACGTTCCTTTTCAGACTCTCTAAAATTGAAAAGGACCGAGTTATCTTTGTCGTTAAACTCGTTAAAATTTTAATAGCGACAAACTTGTCTATAGATGAGAACGAGTTTCACTATCACTAGGCTCGTTAAAACATAGCGATGGGTTTGCCCGAAGGGAAAATTATAGAACAAGCATATGTTATCCTCCTCAAGCTTGATAAAAATAAAGAGGTACTGGTCAGCAATGACTGGGGAAAAATTGGGAAGAAAACTTGAAGAAACTTTGTTGGTAGCAAGTCGCTCTTGAACATGACACTTTCACTCCGCATCCAAGTCAGGTTGGGTTGTTTCATTCACCGGTCACATCACCATGGTCCCATCATACCATCCACATTTGGGGTTAATGCTACCAATCCATCACGTTAGTGTCGCCGATATGTTCAAGAGAAGTCATTCAGAGAATTCACCTGTGTCTCACCCACTACAATACATTTATACTCCATTCTTTCATGACCGCCACCCTGAACCTTATATCACCAGATCGTTTTCACCTCCATTAAAATCATTTGCTCCGTTCCGTGTCATTGATGTGGGATTCATTAAGGCCCTCCTGTGACGGGTCACTTCTTGTCGACATCAGCTCATTATCCAAGAAGTTGATCTAGGAACACCCCATTCAGTACTTTGAAGCTTGCATGCCTCAATGGCAAGTTTCTCACTTCCGGCGACAGGTTTACATCAATGACCTTCGACCGAAAGATTTTGCGTGGTGTTCGACGCCAAGTCCTTTATTCACACCACGTGAATTGTACTGCAGTACCTTGAGGGTCATTATCATTATCGGTGATTCCTCTCGTGCTTGTTAACAGCTTATATCATTGGCTGGTAATCAAGCGATGTCTTTCCATGTTCGACTTCAGAACATTTCTCACATGGATAGACTTGTACTTCGAGTGAAGATCGAACGAGATTGAAGACCCCGGATCTAGTTTCATCCATCCGGGCTGCGATATACATTCAGGAAAATAAAAACATCAAATGTACATCATTGCTGCACAGATAATCATCCAATCAAAGGGATGATGGCTCTATCAGAATCATCAGTCTACACTCACACGATTGTCTGTCCTATGTACATGAAAATGAATTTATAAAGCTGAGCATGGGAATGCCCGCCTCAGCTAGATCATGAAAATATTATGAAGATAATGTATTGTATTGTATCTTATTACAGGTCTCCTCCCAGCTTGAAAGAACTTCGGATCCTCATAATAAAGCATTTCACCCGACATCAAAAGATTAACGACCTCATGCTTTAGGGGGCAACTGTTATAGACATTTTTTGGCACTACAACCCCAAGCATGAAATGTCCATAAACCAAGGGCTCCTAAGTCCCTAAAAGTGTTGTTCTAACCCCTAAAGGAACAAGGTCAACAGATTACAGCTTCTCCCAGAAGTTCTCCATGAAAAACTGCTCAGAATTGGTCAAAACAGGATCATTTCAGCTGCTCCACTGGCCAAGTGCGTTGCATCTCACCTAAGTACACTATGTGGGTGTGTTGCATTTCAAAAAGCCCTTCTATGGGGTGCGATGGGCGAGAAATGACAAATGGCAGTGTCATTCCGCGAGGTGGAGAGGCAATGGAAGCTTCCAGAAACTTCTCTTGTGACACTTGCCTCTCTGAATTCGACCAAGGATGAGTAAGAGATCATCAATCTCCAAGTGGAAGCAAGAACTATCAGAGGGAAGACACTAATCAAATCATAAGCTGACTCATCTCCATTACAGATATCTATATATGGATCCCTCATCCCAGAGATCCAGAGGCTGGAATTTTGCATATTGTAAGGAATTTTTGTTGGTTTCTTGAGACAAACATCATATTGTTGGGTGATCTAAGCTTTGTATGAGGTGAAGAGGGGCTTCCTTGCTGGGAGGTTGATGCTGGGTCAAAACAACTGGTTGTAACTCCTCTTGGCTCTTTCTTGTTTATCAATAAAAGTTATTCAAGTTTTCCTCCATATTCTTGTGTCATTGATGTTTGCTACATTTGTATGGTCAATTTACATCTGATCCTAGATTGTTTATGATTATAGATCCATGTCTTTGTATAGTGCTATGCTATTGTGATCTTACAGGTACTTTGTGAAGTTGGGCGTGCAAGGGAACAAGTAGCGAAAGACTATCAAGGAAGAGAGGAATCAAATCAGGAGATTAGCACAAGACAGAGGTTGGTCTTTTTGTTCCTCTCTATCTATAATTCATAAAGGAAAAACGAAAGTAGCTTTACTCTGTTTGTTTCTAAGGCAGCTGTCACACCTTAGTGGGATAAGCAGTTCTGAATAGACACTTTTCCCTGTAACATGAACGTTCACATGGAGCAGCAGTTGGACAAAGAAAACAGGGAGAAAGACATGCTGAGGCACATGACTCATCACTACCAGGCCCGAAACATGAGTTCCAAAGCAAGAATCAGGAGCCTAAAGGCAAAATTGAGTAAAGTGACAAAAGAGGCAAAGGAGGCAAAGGAGGCAAAGAGCGATCTTCGAATCTTGGCTGAGGCTTCCTTGGCATAGCAAAGCACTTCATAGGGAAACTCCAGTCCAAATTTCAAAAAAATTGGGCAAATTTTGGTCACAGGAAAATTTTTTGGCACAAAATAGGAAATTCCTCCCTGTGTGCCCCACCACTGGCGCGACGCTAAAAATCTAGAACTCTAATCGAGGAGCGGCTTGCATATTTGGATTCATCATCGAAAAATACTACTATTGGTGTCCGGGCTAGAAATTTTGACAAGTTTTGTGTCTCCTAAAGGTCAAAAAACACCCAAAAATGGCCTCTCTGCCACTTTTTTGACACACAGAAAGCCGTCTTGGGAGAATGAAGTTTTGGAGGGGAAAATGAGCTTCAAATTCAGAAATTCTAGTTGGGTTGGAAAGTAGACAGGACAGGCTTTCCAGCAAGCCCACTTGGGCACATTTTGGACACCTTCAAGTGCCCAAAACAGGCTCTAAAGTGGCACAATGCACAGAGAATTTGGCGCGGCGCACAGGGAAAAAAACGGCCAATTTTCTCCCGTTTCGCGAAATTTCGGGTCACGACTTCTCCAAGTGGGCCTGGTCATCTACACTTCAGTTTTTTGGCACCAAAGGTGGAATTTAAATATTTTTCTCTCCATATGGGCATCTATCCAAGTGGCAAAAGAATGCAAAGGGTCACCACAGCCAAATGTCATGCTTGAGAGCGTTGCACCTATAGTTGATGGTTGGCTCTCCATCTCCTTTTCGAAATGATTTGAGTAACTTCCCAACCCCTGGGCGTTCCATCTCTTCTCTCCACTTTTTATATATTGTATGCAAGCTATTTGCAAAGGGTTGGCTGGCTTGTAACTTCTGGGAGACTGTGGGAAAGAAACTCTGTTTCTGCACTGTGTATTTTTGACAGAGAATTAATGAAAGGCAGCGGCTCTGTTTCATGAGATTCTTGTGGTCGTGAGTGTAGAAAATGTGTTCTTATGTTCCATATGTATCTTGTTATGTTTCATATTTCATTTCATGCTTCATTTCCGTGAAATTTTCTAAGTGAGATTAGGTAGAATTCAATTTATATTGCTTTGCCTGTGGGAAAATTTCATGTGCAGTGTTATTCTTCTATTGAAAATGATTCATGTGACCATGCCCTTTTCACTCTCTTCAGCAATCTTTCTATTCCTCGTTACCTTAAGCCGAAATTGCTGCGCTTGCCACCTACCTTGCCTCACGGAATAATCTGTGCCTTCATTTTCAATTCTCTGTTCTTTGCTGAGCGCCAGTCCCATATACATCCCAGAAGCTCGATCACTTCATAAAATATTTTCCAAAATCCCTTTTCACGTACTAGCCTAAGGTAAATATTGCATTGTAAGTCATCTGAGACCATTTTGCCTATCCATTCGCTAAGCGTGACTCGGAGAGAGCCCTCTCCTGCTCTGGTAGGGCTAGCTACCAGACTGAGCGTGGTTTGTGGTTACCCTAATTTTTGCCTTCCTTCAGCCTAAGGCAGATTTAGCTGCTAAAATGGATGATTCACCATTTTTGGAGTAAAAAAGTACAAAGATTAAAAAATAATAAAATAACAAACTACCTTTTCAACTCGTATTTTCAACTTATCTCCCTAAGTTTTCATTCAAATTTCGAGCAAGAGTACTTGTTGGATGCAAAATTTAATTCCTCATCTAAGGCGTACCCATGTTGCATACTTTTTAGGTACCCTGCTACACAAAAAATGAGAAATGCATGAAAAAACATTATTGCAATCACATTTTTCATGTATTTATCATTTTTCGTGTAGCAAAGTCTATCGAAAGTATGCAACATGGGTACTCCTTAGATGAGGAATCAAATTCTGCATCCAACAAGTGTTTCTGCTCAAAATTTGAGTAAATTCATACGAATATAAGTTGAAAAAATAATTTTGTCTTTTTTCCCTCTAAAATTTGATGATGTAATCTAATCTTATTTTATTATTTCCACTATTATTTTATAATTTCCTTAGGAAGCCCAATTTATACCTCAAAAATCCCCTAATGATCTCCAACAAGGAAACAAGGGTTTCCTGAAACTTTGGGGAGTGCAAGAGGCACAGGTATTTTGTCAAACTCGATCAGGGATAATCTCACTATAGTATCAATATCTCATATCTTCTCCCTTACGACCTTCACATGGAGGTTTATTTATACTTCTCCAAATTAGTTTTTTCTGTTGGGAAACAATTGGGCCACGAGCTATAGGAGGTGAGTAACAGGTACAACCCTTGAACTCTACCCGAAATTAAGGAAATTTATTTTTTTTAAGTTTTTTAACACATGTATGCGGGTCGGGTATACGCTGACCCACGTGTACATGCTTTTATCACAGGGAAAAGCAGCGTATAGGGAATAAAACACTCTTTTTTAGATTTTGGACCAATTCTGGAAGGAAGGGTTTCCCTAAGCCATAATCAGAGCATCATATCTACCAAGATTGGTAAATTGTGCTATATCACCGAGATCCTCCTCATCACAAGTATGTTAATACTACAAGGAGATAGGTCCAAGCCCTTTTCTATGGTATCTCAGGCTGCTTCTGTGATCACTCTATTAGTAGGCCGATATTGTGATCACCGAGACTATGAGGAGGCCGAGACTTCATCTCTGTGGTACCCATCCGAAAAATAGAGAGATCTGAATTCTTGAATAGTGGATAGAACTATGAAACTTCTTCACTATGACCTCCAAAATCCTTTCTGTGACTGCCCTCCAAAACTTCAGAAGAATTTGAAATCTTTTTAGCTCTTATGTGAAGATCCTAGCTAGGTATATATAGTAATTCGTCCCACATATTAATCCAACATGACAGTATGAATGGATGTGTCTACTGATGCAAGCCAATATGATCTTCCTTTGTTATTGTTTTGAGGCTGACTTCCAAGAGGGATTGTGCTTGACTTTGGAGGGCTTCTAGACATTTGTATAGACTTGTACACATTAAACATAGGCTCAAGAAGAGCTCTTCATATATGACATTAATTCTAGACTCTAAATGAAAAATCCTATTATTCTAAAATCACTTGCTCATGAAACCCATGAAGCAATTTTACAATAACAATTTTATTCTCTTTATTACATCACTTACATCGATCATAATTAAATGTCATTATGATGACCGAACCTAGTTACACTTTCTTCAACACTCCCTCTTAGCTAGGGAGGTATTCATAATGGTACTTGCTCGTTCTCAATATAAATAATTTTTCATAAGAATAATTAGATTAGTGGCCCATCTCTATAGCATCATAGTAACCAACTGGTGGGCCCCAGTATTGCAGCAATAATGCTACAACTCCTAGGGCTCCCTTCTTTAATTTTATCAACCTGGTAGTTCGTAACAAACCTGGAAGCGATGGTGTTGTATGCACAAGTACTAGCTCTTGCCACAGTTGTCACTTGGTCAGCTGGCACAAGTACACTAGGAGCTTAAGCCAACTTCTATGATCTCTTAGAAGAAGCTTTTTAACTGATGGATGAAAGCTAACTCAAAGGAGGCTAATCTACTTGTAGAAAGAAACTGAAAGCGGAAAGGAAATGCAAACCCTAGCAAACCCTATTTTTACCGACTAACCCTACTGGTGCAAGAAAAATGATGAAATCTACAGAAAGGAATTCCATTGACTCTAGAAAGGTAAAATTCATATGACTAAGCTACTTCTAAAGTGAAATCTGAAAATAAACATCTTTTTGTATTTTTGAATAAGTTGGCAGAATTATTGTGCATGTGCTTTAACTGGTTTTTGACTGTGCGGAGGTGGATTGGCGAGAGAAAATGCTTGGAGGAGGTCGGGAAGGTTTAGAGAGGGCCTAAGGGGTCCCTAACACCCTTCCAGAGAGTTTCACAGAGTTTGGCCATCAAGAAACCTCATTCATGAGCCTCTACAGGAACTCTGCAGGGGTTCTACAGGATGTTCTAGAATTTCTACAGGATGTTCTATAATTTTCTACAGGATGTTCAGAAAGGGGGTTTTGGAGGGTTGATGAAGGAAGAAAGGTGAAGAAGTGGGTATGGAGGTGCGATAAGGGTGTGAGGAGGTCCAGGACTTGGGGAATGGAGCTGAGGAGTGGCAAGGATGGTTGGATTTGTTCAAGGAGGAGTGGACCAATGTTGCACAAAAATATGGGAATTAGGGCAAAGTGAGCAAATGGCAAACGTGAGGCAAGAATCTGGGTTAGAGGATGAAGCAGGTGGGTTTGATGGAGAATGGGCAAATAAAGAAGGATAACAGGTGCTCTGCAAGTTGTTTTTCGAATTGGACAAACAAAGACTTGGAAAATCAATGACCTAATTACTTTGACCTAATCTGACCTAGATAACAGTAAAGAGAATGAACAGCAATCTATTTGCAATGAAACCATTTGAAATAACTATGCAATGAAGAAACCAAGAATCTAAACATGTAACCAACTTCTGCAAATAAAAATCAAACACTAATGATTGCATGGCGAAGCAAAGACTGTGTTTTTGTTGGCAACAAGGTCACCTTGATCCCAGCTCCTGATCCCACTGAGGGAAAGGTGAAATCAGAGGTGATTGATGGCCTTTTTCTGAAGATCTTCCCTGTTAATAACCTATCAACTCAATCTAAACATAAAAATCCTTTTTAATCATCAAAAGCAATCTAAATAACAAAGCAAGATTTAAATCTAAATAGCAGATTTTATTCTAAGAATGCAGCAAAAACACATAAAGATAAAAAAAAGGAGGTACTGGGCACTTGAGATGGGCCCAAACCCAAGAGATACAGCCTCCTAAGAGAGATTAGAGCTGGTGCAAAAGCTAGATTCATCTTTATTGATCAAAAGAAATGTTACATTCAAAAAACTGTCCACAAGGAAAACTTGAAAATGTGTTGAAATGCAGAGCTAACCTACTGCATAAAAAATGACTAAAATCGAACTACAAACTAGCTAACCTCTGCCTACAAAGTGACTAACTGAAATGAGGCCCTAAGCCCTCTTATTTATACAAATTTAGGACCCCAAAAGCCCTCCTAAACTTTAGGAACTCGACTGCCAAAACTTGTAGTTAATAGAACTTTTACTAGCACTTGCTCGGCTGCCCTTGTGATAATTGATTTGGTGGCCCTTGAACTCTGAGCTAATAGTGGAGAATTCGAGGTAAGGGCCCATAAATGAAGGGGACACCTTCCTACAAATCCTCTCCCTTGTTCTTCCATGAATTTGGATGCCAAGTGCTCATTAAAACCTTTGATTTTGTCTCAAAATTGACTAAAAATCTGCACAAAGCACCCATTAGACTTGTTGGCATAATGACCAACCCAATTCACCCTATTAGCATAAATATAATAGAAAACATGCAATAAACTAATGAGAATGGTGGATTAAGTCGAATTAGGAGGCTGAATGAGCCCATATAATTATCCATTTTTGGGGCTCATCATCACCGCCCTACTAAAAGTGTTGCTCATCCTCTGAGCAACTAATCTATCTCTTCATCTTTTATGGCCCTGGTGGCCTCCCTGTCATGCCAAGCTTCTGAAGTGATGTCCTCTTCTCGGTCATGAAACCATGGTTTTCTCTCTACTTCTTCCCACTGCATGTGCTCCTTTTCCTAGAGAATTCTCAGCTTCCTATAGAACTGTCTCAGCATCCTGTAGAGAGGCCTTTGTGTCCAACATTTTCATTCTTTCTCTCCAGGTGGATGTCTTCAGGCTACCCCATTCATAGGTGATGGATGCCTTTGAGGGAGACCTCTCATTTTGTGTAGCTGGAGTGTCTACAATTGTAATTGGCTCTTTTGACTGTGGTTGGGGTCTGCCAGTTTTTATCCGCATGCTCCTTCTTGCCTTAAAATACATGGAAGGCTCCCTCTTTCACTTCCCTTTTTGCTTTGGAGATGTGCTTAGGGTGGCCAGCACATCTGCTACTTCCCTGGCTAAAATCTCAGGTGCTTTTTCCTTTTGTTGCCCTGTCTCCATGCTTCCTGTAGAAAGTCCTGTGTTGAATGTTTTCTGGCTTCCTGTAGAAACTGTTTTCTGGCTTCCTGTAGAAGTTGTTTTCACTGTTTTGGTTTTCTTAGCTGGGGGTGCCTTCCCTTTTAATTTTTTTGTGGTTGTCTTGGTTGTGTCCTCACTTGCTTGGACTTTTTCAGTCCTCTCTACCCTACTCTACAATCATTTCTCCCTTGGTGTTTGTGCCTGTGTTCCACCCACAGTTTTGGGCTCAGCAGCTTGGCCTTTCTCTTGTTTCTCTTCTTGTTCTTTCTGTGGTGGTATGTCCTGGGTTTCCTCACCCTTGGCTTTCTCTTCTGCCTCAATGTGTTCCCTGTCTTCACTACTAGATGATGTGAGTTCTTCGGCCAGAATCCAAATATCATCATCCTTGGACATGATGCAGAAAATCTCCCAGGAGAGAGGGACAATGTAGGTATGCAGGGTGTCTTCTACTAATAATTTGATGAGCCCATGATGGGCCATTGGTCTAGAATCCCTTCATTCACTTTTGTGGCACATTCACTTAATGACTACAGAAGAAGATAGGGAATGCTTAACTTCTTTTATAGAGGTGAATCAATTCCATGTCTAAGTTAACACAGCAACCTGAAATGATAACCATGGATAATGATGAATTATGAATCCCCCTGGCATGGTGAGAGTGCTCCCTTTTTCTTATGCTTTGGTAAAAAAAAAAAGTGTTGTTTATAGTTTCCCCTTGGACTCAAGGAAGAATTCCCCGGCTGTTTGATATCAATGAACAACAATTCCCTGGTTTCAAGACTTTTGTTGCCCAAATACTCGGTTGTCCGTGTATAAAAGGAAGACTTAGGTTTCCATAGACAGGGCACAGAGCTCAATTCTCATCCCCAGTGCTCATACAGCCATGTAAATTCGAATTCTTCATGCACAGGTTAGCCCTCACAATGCTTTATCTTTTCTACAGGAGGAAATTTTTTAACGGGAACTGTGGAGGAGAATTTTGACACAAGATCGACTGAGAAATTCCGTGCCATACACAGGCAGCTGCTATTTTTTTAACTCACAGATAGACTTGTTTCATACTTTCTTATTCAAAACAGTTTAATTCACCACCTTTCGAACGTATCATGCATGGAAGAGTGTTTTTTCAAGCCTACCTCTCTCAGAACTCCAAACTCGATGAAGAAAAGTCTAGGCTTCTCTGCTTCGGAAGGATATGTCGTACTTCCTGTAGAACGCCCCTGCGCCTCTGAGCGAGCCTGATATGCAGCAGAATCTCGAAGGCAGGTAGAAAAACAGGTGGAGGATGACTAGTTAATCATTTTTTGCATACTTCAGTTGAGGATGTTGCAAGTGCGAATGAACAACAGTTTGTGAGTTTCATCCGAGCATTCTTTAATTGCTGCATGATTCGTGGTGAGGTGGAAAAAATGTGCGCTGGCCCATGCAGACGGAAGTGTTGTCACGAAACATCATGTTTCCTACCTGTGATCACTCCCATCAATTATGTTGAAGGCTAAACACTCACCACTACCTGTTTCAAGATTTCCTCCTGAGCTGGTTGAGCACACATGTCGTATTGACCCACCGAGTGCTATTTGGACTGGATGAGGGTGGCCAGTTAGCTAGAAACTGATTTTTTTAATCACAACCATCTCATAGCTCACACAGTTTTCAAATTACATTCATGCAATCAAAGGAACGAGTTTTAGTCACGTACCTGGAAGTCGAATGGTTTTTGTGAGGTGCTGTGGCCATTCATTTGCTACATGCATTGGTTTTTGTGGTTGCATGATGGCTTGGTTGTTGATTCATGGCTGTTTTCCTTGTGCATGTGTCCTCTGGCCGGATCTCAGTTGCAGAAATTTGTTTCCACATTCAGATCTGCACCCTCAAGCTACTAATGTTGAATTTCCACAGGACAAAAACTTGTTTTCGCCATTACTCCCAAACGATAGACCGGATCGATTTGAAACATTCTGAGCATGTTCCTATCATCATTATACACCTCCCATAGAAAAATTGCGATCAATGGATGCATATTTCGAGAAAAATGGAAAATGGATAAAGATTACAGAGGTTGATTTCTCGAAAACCGTGCATCGGAATCGGCTGAAACTGTTTGGGTAGGCTACTATCACCCATGTGCATCTCCCCATGAAACACGTTTTGAAACGGATGCACGGATATGGAGAAAATGCAAAAATGGCTGAAGGTTATGGAGGCTGATTTCTTGGAAACCGTGCACCGGAATTGGCTAAAATTGCTCGGGCATGTTGCCATCATCCCTATACAACTCCCCATAAAATTTTTTGTAAATGGATGCACTGTTTTCAAGTTATGGAAAAAAAAATTATGTTCTATGTATTTTTTCTTCAAAGCATTCTGCAAGTTTTTGCATGGTAAAAAAAATGAGTTTGGGTTGTGATGCAGGCATGGAGATGTTGGAGGATGATTTTAAATATTTCAGAAGGACTTCTGAACCCTTGAGGAAGCTATCATGTTCACCAAACTACCTTTATTAAATCCATTTCTAGCTTCCTGTAGAAATCCTGTAATTTCTACAGGAACTTCTTGTAGAACACGTAGTTTTGAGGAGAGAAGCACAATGAGATGGAAAAAATGATGGAGAAGGGTGAGGGATGGAAACATGGATGCTTGCAGGTCTCATGGACATATTTCTAGCCTTCTGGTCCTCTTCGAAGATCAATTTTGGCTTGTTTGTAGGCTTCTTGTAGAGGACACAGAACTTCCTGTAGAAAACACAGAACTTCCTGTAGAAGGCACAGAACTTCCTCTGTCTTTGTTTTGAGCGATCCTCCTGACCTGCAATGTCCTTGCTGCAACCTGCAATTATTCAATGGAAATTAGGTTTATTTTTCTTTTTCTTTTTCTCTTTTTTTTGAAAAACAACTAGGGCGCCTCATGGAGGTTTTCACCCTAATTGCCTGCCCTGGGCGCCTCCAAGGGAGGTTTTCACCCAGGGATCTTACTCCCTTCTTATTTTCTCTTCTTTCCAACCCATTGACCGCCTCATGGAGGTTTTCAATCAATGAGCCAATCTAAGGCACCTCCGAGGAGGTTTTCACCTTAGATTTTTATTTTCCCCTTATTTTCATTTTTTTATCTTTTTTTCTCTTTTTTCTTTTCTTTTTCTACCCTACCCTACTTGAAAAACAAAATCATTTTCAAGTATAAGAATACTTCCAATGGAGCCATGTGCACATCGAGATTAGAGACAAAATGATGTGGAGGCTTGAAATGCATGCTTTGACAGCTATCCGAATTTCAGAGACCAAATGATTTGAATTTGAAGGGATCAAACATAGCTGAGGAAGAGAGTACCGCTGCAACTTAGTGACCGTCTGAAACCATATCTCAATATAGCTCTGATATCCTTGGTCCTTTTGCTGATCTGGATCATGTTTCATTACCATGACTTTCTCATCTTCCTCTTTTTGCTGATCTTTCTCTTGAATACATGGAAGATTTGATGGTAACCATGAGGGAACTCTCTCGATCTCTGATTTTGATGCCTTCTCTTCATCAAGTGCAGCCCATGGTTATTTGATCTTTTCTTTTGAATCTTATTTTGCCTTTGGTCCTTCGATGTTGTCAATATAATCTCTGTTTTGCAATACTCCTCCTGATCTATGGTGAAGATCATCGAGCTCAAGAGGATTCATTTGGACATGTTGTGCCTCAGCTTTGCAATTGGGTTGAGCTATTCCAATGTGCGTGTTTGGAAATCGTGATATGGGTAGTTGAGTGGGGGTGTATATTTGAGATGGATGTGGATGGAGTTGTGGTTGGGCAGGTGGTGGAGGAAAATGATCGGGAGGAGAGTTGTATTGGGGCCTCCACCCCTGATGAGGTGCATTCCACTGAGGTTGTGGCTGAGCATAAAAGTGAAATGAATGAGAAACTGGAGAAGCATGGTATTGAGGAGGATACGACCAAGGAGGGGGTGTCGACCAGGACGGATGAGCAGGGGGACCCCAAGAAGGCATGGAAGTGGCTTGATAGGGGTCGTAATAGGTCTGGGATGTCCCTTCCATTCCCTGCTGGTAGGGTATGGGTCCATGTGGCCTCCTTTGGTTCATATAATAGAGTGATTCAGTGGCTCCTTTGGCTCTCTGATATGAAGCTTTAAGTCCAGGCAAGGAAGGGCACTGATTCGTAGGATGGTATTCTTCACAGATGAAACACACTTCTAGGGAGTGCATTGGACATTCGTTCCTAGGATGCTTTCTAGTGCACCTAGGACAAAAGATGTCCAAAGCCCTCTTGGCTTCCTTTGGATCTATAAGGCATCTAGTTGCATGGCAAGAAACTGCCTCATCTGGCTCTTGAAATCTTCCATCTGATTTAAAAATTCGTTTTTGGATAAGGTACTGCTCCCAACATTTCTGTTTGTAGCCATTTGCTCCAGAGGAATGTTTTCTTCTTCTTCTCCCCTAGAGGTTCTTCAAATATGTCTTGTTTTCCACCTAGGGGTTCTTCTTAATCACAGCCATCGAAGAAGAGAGAAGGTTGGCTATTTGAAGCAGTGGGGGTGTTGTGCAAACATTTTTCTGACTTATCTCTACTCCTACAAGGCATGAAATGAAATCTTTCTGGTTGATTTTTGTTTTTTTTTTTCTACTTGTACCTGCAAAAACTAAAATAGATTGAACTGCAACTAACTATCTTGCTGAAATGAAAATGCGGAATTGAAATGAAAGTAGGAAAGGACTAATCTATTTTGCTCAAATGAAATTGCAGGAATGAAGTGCTAGTCTACGCTTGCAGAATTGAAATGCTAATCTACGCTTGCAGAATTGAAATTGCGGAAGTGAAATTCTAATCTATGAAAGCAGGAAATATCTACTCTACTTTTGTGGAAATGAAATGAAATAAACTACTTAGCAGAAGGTTGTAGTGGAAAATAGAAGAAAAACAGCAATCACCAATACTCTGACGCTTCCCCGGCAACGGCACCAAAAAGAATGGTGGGCCCCAATATTGTAGCAATAATGCTGCAACTCCTAGGGCTCCCTTCTTTAATTTTATCAACTCGGTAGTTCGTAACAAACTTGGAAGCGACGGTGTTGTATGCACAAGTACTAGCTCTTGCCGCAGCTGTCATTTGGTCAGCTGGCACAACTCCGCTAGGAGCTTAATCCAACTTCTATGAGCTATTAGAAGAAGCTTTTTAACTAATGGATGAAAGCTAACTCAAAGGAGGCTAATCTACTTGCAGAAAGAAACTGAAAGCAGAAAGGAAATGCAAACCCTAGCAAACCCTAGTTTTACCGACTAACCCTACTAGTGCAAGAAAAACGATGAAAGCTACAGAAAGGAATTCCATTGACTCTAGAAAGGTAAAATGCATGTGACTAAGCTACTTCTAAAGTGAAATCTGAAAAGAAACATCTTTTTGTATTTTTGAATAAGTTGGCAGAATTATTGTGCATGTGCTTTAACTGGTTTTTGACTATGCAGAGGTGGATTGGTGAGAGGAAATGCTTGGAGGAGGTCGGGAAGGTTCAGAGAGGGCCTAAGGGGTCCCTAACACCCTTCTAGAGAGTTTCACAAAGTTTTGCTATCAAGAAACCTCATTCATGAGCCTCTACAGGAACTCTACAGGGGTTCTACAGGACGTTCTGGAATTTCTACAAGATGTTCGATAATTTTCTACAGGATGTTCAGAAAGGGGGTTTTGGAGGGTTGATGAAGGAAGAAAGGTGAAGAAGTGGGTATGGAGGTGAGATAAGGGTGTGAGGAGGTCCAGGACTTGGGGAATGGAGCTGAGGAGTGGCAAGGATGGTTGGATTTGTTTAAGGAGGAGTGGAGCAATGTTGCACAAAAATATGGGAATTAGGGCAAAGTGAGCATATGGAAAACGTGAGGCAAGAATCTGGGTTAGAGGATGAAGCAGGTGGGATTGATGGAGAATGGGCAGATAAAGAAGGATAACAGGTGCTCTGCAAGTTGTTTTTCGAATTGGACAAACGAAGACTTGGAAAATCAATGACCTAATTACTTTGACCTAATCTGACCTAGATAACAGTAAAGAGAATGAACAGAAGTCTATTTGCAATGAAACCATTTTAAATAACTATGCAATGAAGAAATCAAGAATCTGAACATGTAACCAACTTCTGCAAATAAAAATCGAACACTAATGATTGCATGGCGAAGCAAAGACTATGTTTTTGTTGGCAGCAAGGTCACCTTGATCCCAGCTCCTAATCCCACTAAGGGAGAGGTGAAATCAGAGGTGCTTGATGGCCTTTTTCTGAAGCTCTTCCCTGTTAATAACCTATCAACTCAATCTGAACATAAAAATCCTTTTTAATCATCAAAATCAATCTAAATAACAAAGCAAGATTTAAATCTAAATAGCATATTTTATTCTAAGAATGTAGCAAAAACACATAAAGATAAATAAAGGAGGTACTGGGCACTTGAGATGGGCCCAACCCCAAGAGCTACAACCTCCTAAGAGAGATTAGAGCTGGTGCAAAAGTTGGATTCATCTTTATTGATCAAAAGAAATGTTACATTCCAAAAACTGTCTAATCTTCTGTCCCTACCTTAAGGATCAATAAAGAAGCATTGTGCAGATAACAAAAACTGTCCACAAGGAAAACTTGAAAATGTGCTGAAATGCAGAGCTAACCTACTGCCTAAAAAATGACTAAAATTGAACTACAAACTAGCTAACTTCTACCTACAAAGTGAATAACTGAAATGAGGCCCTAAGCCCTCTTATTTATACAAATTTAGGACCCCAACAGCCCTCCTAAACTTTAGGAACTCAGCTGCCAAAACTTGTAGTTAACAGCACTTTTACTAGCACTTGCTCGACTGCCCTTGTGATAATTGATTTGGTGGCCCTTGAACTCTGAGTTGATGATGGAGAATTCGAGGTAAGGGCCCATAAATGAAGGGGACACCTTCCTAAAAATCCTCTCCCTTGTTCTTCCACGAATTTGGATGCCAAGTGCTCATTAAAACCTTTGATTTTGTCTCAAAATTGACTAAAAATCTGAACAAAGCACCCATTAGACTTGTTGGCATAACGACTAACCCAATTCACACTATTAGCATAAATATAATCAGAAACATGCAATAAAATAATGAGAATGGTGGATTAAGTCGAATTAGGAGGCTGAATGAGCCCATATAATTATCCATTTTTGGGGCTCATCATCATCCCCCTACTGAAAGTGTTGTTCATCCTCTGAGCAACTAATCTATCTCTTCATATTCGATGGCCCTGGTGGCCTCCCTGTCATGCCAAGCTTCTGAAGTGATGTCCTCTTCTTGGTCATGAAACCATGCTTTTCTCTCTACTTCTTCCCACTGCCTGTGCTCCTTTTCCTAGAGAATTCTCAGCTTCCTGTAGAACTGTCTCAGCGTCCTGTAAAGAGGCCTTTGTGTCCAACATTTTCATTCTTTCTCTCCAGGTGGATGTCTTCGGGATTCCCCATTCATAGGTGATGGATGCCTTTGAGGGAGACCTCTCCTTTTGTGTAGCTGGGGTGTCTACAATTGTAATTGGCTCTTTTGACTGTGGTTGGGGTCTGCCAGTTTTTATCCGCATGCTCCTTCTTGCCTTAAAATACATGGAAGGCTCCCTCTTTCACTTCCCTTTTTGCTTTGGAGATGTGCTTAGGGTGGCCAGCATATCTGCTGCTTCCCTGGCTAAAATCTCAGGCAATTTTTCCTTTTGTTGCCCTGTCTCCATGCTTCCTATAGAAAGTCCTGTGTTGACTGTTTTCTGGCTTCCTGTAGAAACTGTTTTCTGGCTTCCTGTAGAAGTTGTTTTCATTGTTTTGGTTTTCTTAGCTGGGGGTGCCTTCCCTTTTAATTTTGTTGTGGTTGTCTTGGTTGTGTCCT
The DNA here is from genome assembly GCA_031772625.1 of Pinus tabuliformis. NCBI lineage: Eukaryota > Viridiplantae > Streptophyta > Pinopsida > Pinales > Pinaceae > Pinus > Pinus tabuliformis. The sequence goes on along the minus strand of CM062804.1, from coordinate 387,658,753 downwards.
CACTTGCTTGGACTTTTTCAGTCCTCTCTGCCCTGCTCTGCAATTATTTCTCCCTTGGTGTTTGTGCCTGTGTTCCACCCATAGTTTTGGGCTCAGCAGCTTGGCCTTTCTCTTGTTTCTCTTCTTGTTCTTTTAGTGGTGGTATGTCCTGGGTTTCCTTACCCTTGGCTTTCTCTTCTGCCTCAATGTGTTCCCTGTCTTCACTACTGGATGAAGTGAATTCTTCGGCCAGAATCCAAATATCATCATCCCTGGACATGTTGCAGAAAATCTCCCAGAAGAGAGGGACAGTGTAGGTATGCAGGGTGTTTTCTACTAATAATTTGATGAGCCCATGATGGAACACTGGTCTGGAATCCCTTCATTCACTTTTGTGGCACATTCACTTAATGACTGCAGAAGAAGATATAGAATGCTTAACTTCTTTTCTAGAGATGAATCAATTCCATGTCTAAGTTAACACAACAACCTGAAATGATAACCATGGATAATGCTGAATTATGAATCCCCCTGGCATGGTGAGAGCGCTTCCTTTTTCTTATGCTTTGGTAAAAAAAAAGAAGTGTTGTTTATAGTTTCCCCTTGGACTCAAGGAAGAATTCCTCGGCTATTTGATATCAATGAACAACAATTCCATGGTTTCAAGAATTTTGCTGCCCAAATACTCGGCTGTCCATGTATAAAAGGAAGACTTAGGTTTCCATGGACAGGGCACAGAGCTCAATTCTCATCCCTAGTGCTCATACAGCCATGTAAATTCGAATTCTTCATGCACAAGTTAGCCCTCACAATGCTTTATCTTTTCTACAGGAGGAAAATTTTTTAATGGGAACTGTGGAGGAGAATTATGACACAAGATCGACTGAGAAATTCTGTGCATACACAGGCAGATGCTATTTTTTTTACTCACAGATAGACTTGTTTCATACTTTCTTATTCAAAACAGTTTAATTCACCACCTTTCAAACGTATCATGCATGGAAGAGTGTTTTTTCAAGCCTACCTCTCTCAGAACTCCAAACTCAATGAAGAAAAGTCCAGGCTTCTCTGTTGCGGAAGGATATGTCGTACTTCCTGTAGAACGTCTTCCTGTAGAATGCCCCTGCGCCTCTGAGCGAGCCCGATACGCAGCAGAATCTCGAACGCAGGTAGAAAAACCGGTGGAGGATGACTAGTTAATCATTTTTTGCGTAATTTAGTTGAGGATGTTGCAAGTGCAAATGAACAGCAGTTTGTGAGTTTCAGCCGAGCATTCTTTAATTGCTGCGTGATTCCTGGTGAAGTGGCAAAAATGTGCGCTGGCCCATGCAGATGACAATGATGTCATGAAACATCATGTTTCCTACCTGTGATCACTCCCATCAATTACGTTGAAGGCTAAACACTCACCACTACCTGTTTCCAGATTTCCTCCTGAGCTGGTTGAGCACACGTGTCGTATTGACCCACCGAGCGTTGTTTGGACTGGATGAGGGTGGCCAGTTAGCTGGCCACCGATTTTTTTAATCACAACCATCTCATAGCTCACACAGTTTTCAAATTACATTCATGTAATCAGAGGAACGAGTTTAGTCACATACCTGGAAGTCAAATGGTTGCTGTGAGGTGTTGTGGCCTTTCATTTGCTGCATGCATTGGTTTCTATGGTTGCATGATGGCTTGGTTCCTGATTCATGGCTGTTTTCCATGTGCATGTGTCCTCTGGCCGGATCTCAGATGCAGAAATTTGTTTCCACGTTCAGATTTGAACCCTCAAGTTGCTGATGTTGAATTTCCACAGGACAAAAACTTGTTTTTGCCATTGCTACTGAACGATAGACCAGATCGATCTGAGACTTTCTGAGCATGTTCCTATCATCATTATAAACCTCCCATAGCAAAATTGCGATCAATGGATGCACATATTTCGAGAAAAATGGAAAATGGTTAAAGATTACAGAGGTTGATTTCTCGGAAACCATGCATCGAAATCGGCTGAAACTGTTTGGGTAGGCTACTATCACCCATGTGCATCTCCCCATGAAACAGGTTTTGAAATGGATTCACGAATATGGAGAAAATGCAAAAATGGCTGAAGGTTATGGAGGCTGACTTCTTGGAAACCGTGCACTTGAATTGGCTGAAATTGCTTGGGCATGTTGCCATCATCCCTATACAACTCCCCATAAAACGGTTTTGTAAATGGATGCAAGGTTTTCAAGTTATGGAAAAAAAAAATTATGTTCTATGTATTTTTCTTCAAAGCATTCTGCAAGTTTTTGCATGGTAAAAAAAATGAGCTTGTGCTGTGATGCAGGCATGGAGATGATTGAGGAGGAGTTTGAAGATTGCAAGAGGACTTTTGAACCCTTGAAGAAGCTATCATGTTCGCCAAACTACCTTTTTCAAATCCATTTCTAGCTTCCTGTAGAAATCCTGTAATTTCTACAGGAACTTCCTGTAGAACACGTAGTTTTGAGGAGAGAAGCACAATGAGATGGAAAAAATGATGGAGAAGGGTGAGGGATGGAAACATGGATGCTTGCAGGCCTCATGGACATATTCCTAGCCTTCTGGTCCTCTTCGGAGATCGATTTTGGCTTGTTTGTAGGCTTCCTGTAGAGGACACAGAACTTCCTGTAGAAAACACAGAACTTCCTGTAGAAGGCACAGAACTTCCTCTGTCTTTGTTTTGAGCGATCCTCCTGACCTGCAATGTCCTTGCTGCAACCTACAATTATTCAATGGAAATTAGGTTTATTTTTCTTTTTCTTTTTCTCTTTTTTTTTGAAAAACAACTAGGGCGCCTCATGGAGGTTTTCACCCTAATTGCCTGCCCTGGGCGCCTCCAAGGGAGGTTTTCACCCAGGGATCTTATTCCCTTCTTATTTTCTCTTATTCCAACCCATTGACCACCTCATGGAGGTTTTCAATCAATGAGCCAATCTAAGGCGCCTCCGAGGAGGTTTTCACCTTAGATTTTTATTTTCCCCTTATTTTCATTTTTTTATCCTTTTTTCTCTTTTTTCTTTTCTTTTTCTACCCTACCCTACTTGAAAAAAAAAATCATTTTCAAGTATAAGAATACTTCCAATGGAGCCATGTTCACATCGAGATTAGAGACAAAATGATGTGGAGGCTTGAAATGCATGCTTTGGCAGCTATCCGAATTTGAGAGACCAAATGATTTGACTTTGAAGGGATCAAACATAGCTGAGGAAGAGAGTACCGCTACAACTTAGTGACCGTCTGAAACGATATCTCAATATAGCTCTGATATCCTTGGTCCTTTTGCTGTTCTAGATCATGTTTCATGTCACCTTCTACCATGACTTTCTCATCTTCCTCTTTTTACTGATCTTTCTCTTGAATACATGGAAGATTTGATGGTAACCATGAGGGAACTCTCTCGATCTCTGATTTTGATGCCTTCTCTTCATCAAGTGCAGCCCATGGTTCTTTGATCTTTTCTTTTGAATCTTCTTTTGCCTTTGGTCCTTCAATGTTGTCAATATAATCTCTGTTTTGCAATACTCTTCCTGATCTATGGTGAAGATCATCGAGCTCAAGAGGAGCCATTTGGACATGTTGTACCTTGGCTTTGCAATTGGGTTGAGCTATTCCAATGTGCGGGTTTGGAAATGGTGGTATGGGTAGTTGAGTGGGGGTGTATATTTGAGATGGATGTGGATGGGGTTGTGGTTGGGCAGGTGGTGGAGGCAAATGAGTGGGAGGAGAGTTGTATTGGGGCCTCCACCCCTGATGAGGTGCATTCCACTGAGGCTGTGGCTGAGCATAAGAGTGAAACGAATGAGCAACTGGAGAAGCATGGTATTGAGGAGGATACGACCAAGGAGGGGGTGTGGACTAGGAAGGATGAGCAGGGGACCCCAAGAAGGCATGGAAGTGGCTTGATAGGGGTCGTAATAGGTCTGGGATGTCCCTTCCATTCCCTGCTGGTAGGGTATGGGTCCATGTGGCCTCCTTTGGTTCATATAATAGAGTGATTCAGTGGCTCCTTTGGCTCTCTGATATGAAGCTTTAAGTCCATGCAAGGAAGGGCATTGATTCGTAGGATGGTATTCTTCACAGACAAAACACACTTCTAGGGAGTGCATTAGACATTCGTTCCTAGGATGCTTTCTAGTGCACCTAGGACAAAAGATGTCCAAAGCCCTCTTGGCTTCCTCTTGCTTCCTTTCGATCTGTAAGGCATCTAGTTGCATGGCAAGAAACTGCCTCATCTCGCTCTTGAAATCTTCCATCTGATTTGAAAATTCGTTTTTGGATAAGGTACTACTCCCAACATTTCTGTTTAATGCCATTTTCTCCAGAGGAATATTTTCTTCTTTTTCTCCCCTAGAGGTTCTTCAAATATGTCTTGTTTTCCACCTAGGGGTTCTTCTTAATCATAGCCATCGAAGAAGAGAGAAGGTTGGCTGTGTGAAGTAGTGGGGGTGTTGTGCAAACATTTTTCTAACTTATCCTACTCCTACAAGGCATGAAATGAAATATTTCTGGTTGATTTTTGTTTTTTTTTTCTACTTGTACCTGCAAAAAATAAAATAGATTGAACTGCAACTAACTATCTTGTTGAAATGAAAATGCTGAAATGAAAATGCGGAATTGAAATGAAAGCAGAAAAGGACTAATCTATTTTGCTCAAATGAAATTGCGGGAATGAAGTGCTAGTCTATGCCTGTAGAATTGAAATTCTAATCTACACTTGCAGAGTTGAAATTGCGGAATTGAAATGCTAATCTATGAAAGCAAGAAATATCTACTCTACTTTTGCGGAAATGAAATGAAATAAACTACTTAGCAGAAGGTTGTAGTGGAAAATAGAAGAAACGCAGCAATCACCAATACTCTGACGCTTCCCCTGTAACGGCACCAAAAAGAATGGTGGGCCCCAGTATTGCAGCAATAATGCTGCAACTCCTAGGGCTCCCTTCTTTAATTTTATCAACCCGGTAGTTCATAACAGACATGGAAGCGACGGTGATGTATGCACAAGTACTATCTCTTGCCGCAGTTGTCACTTGCTCAGCTGGCACAAGTCCACTAGGAGCTTAAGCCAACTTCTATGAGCTTTTAGAAGAAGCTTTTTAACCGATGGATGAAAGCTAACTCAAAGGAGGCTAATCTACTTGCAGAAGAAACTGAAAGCGGAAAGGAAATGCAAACCCTAGTTTTACCGACTAACCCTACTGGTGCAAGAAAAATGATGAAAGCTACAGAAAGGAATTCCATTGACTCTAGAAAGGTAAAACGCATGTGACTAAGCTACTTCTAAAGTGAAATCTGAAAAGAAACATCTTTTTGTATTTTTGAATAAGTTGGCAGAATTATTGTGCATGTGCTTTAACTGGTTTTTGACTGTGCAGAGGTGGATTGGAGAGAGGAAATGTTTGGAGGAGGTCGGGAAGGTTCAGAGAGGGCCTAAGGGATCCCTAACACCCTTCCAGAGAGTTTCACAGAGTTTGGCTATCAAGAAACCTCATTCGTGAGCCTCTACAGGAACTCTGCAGGGGTTCTACAGGATGTTCTGGAATTTCTACAAGATGTTCTATAATTTTCTACAGGATGTTCAGAAAGGGGGTTTTGGAGGGTTGATGAAGGAAGAAAGGTGAAGAAGTGGGTATGGAGGTGAGATAAGGGTGTGAGTAGGTCTAGGACTTGGGGAATGGAGCTGAGGAGTGGCAAGGATGGTTGGATTTGTTCAAGGAGGAGTGGAGCAATGTTGCACAAAAATATGGGAATTAGGGCAAAGTGAGAAAATGGCAAATGTGAGGCAAGAATCCAGGTTAGAGGATGAAGCAGGTGGGATTGATGGAGAATGGGTAGATAAAGAAGGATAACAGGTGCTCTGCAAGTTGTTTTCTGAATTGGACAAACGAAGACTTGGAAAATCAATGACCTAATTTCTTTGACCTAATCTGACCTAGATAACAGTAACGAGAATGAACAGAAGTCTATTTGCAATGAAACAATTTGAAATAACTATGCAATGAAGAAATCAAGAATCTGAACATGTAACCAACTTCTGCAAATAAAAATTGAACACTAATGATTGCATGGTGAAGCAAAGACTGTGTTTTTGTTGGTAGCAAGGTCACCTTGATCCCAGCTCCTGATACCATTGAGGGAGAGGTGAAATCAGAGGTGCTTGATGGCCTTTTTCTGAAGCTCTTCCCTGTTAATAACCTATCAACTCAATTTGAACATAAAAAGCCTTTTTAATCATCAAAAGCAATCTAAATAACAAAGCAAGATTTAAATCTAAATAGCAGATTTTATTCTAAGAATGCAGCAAAAACACATAAAGATAAACAAAGGAGGTACTGGGCACTTGAGATGGGCCCAACCCCAAGAGCTACAACCTCCTAAGAGAGATTAGAGCTGGTGCAAAAGCTGGATTCATCTTTATTGATCAAAAGAAATGTTACATTCCAAAAATTGTCCACAAGGAAAACTTGAAAATGTGCTGAAATGCAGAGCTAACCTACTGCCTAAAAAATGACTAAAATCGAACTAAAAACTAGCTAACTTCTACCTACAAAGTGACTAACTGAAATGAGGCCCTAAGCCCTCTTATTTATACAAATTGAGGACCCCAACAGCCCTCCTAAACTTTAGGAACTCGGCTGCCAAACTTGTAGTTAACAACACTTTTACTAGCACTTGCTCGGCTGCCCTTGTGATAATTGATTTGGTGGCCCTTGAACTCCGAGCTGATGGTGGAGAATTCGAGGTAAGGGCCCATAAATGAAGGGGAAACCTTCCTAAAAATCCTCTCCCTTGTTCTTCACGAATTTCGATGCCAAGTGCTCATTAAAACCTTTGATTTTGTCTCAAAATTGACTAAAAATCTGCACAAAGCACCCATTAGACTTGTTGGCATAATGACTAACCCAATTCACCCTATTAGCATAAATATAATCAAAAACATGCAATAAACTAATGATAATGGTGGATTAAGTCAAATTAGGAGGCTGAATGAGCCCATATAATTATCCATTTTTGGGGCTCATCACCAACATTGCTTCCACAACAAGGCCTTGACTAACAACTTTATCTCTCATCAGATCATAGCACAATGTTGGTGATACCAATGACTATAGTCACCTTCATCATTGTCTCTCAAGGTACATACCCACCCGGGTGTTCACTGAGTATGACCTTCTATGGCTATTCTTATCTTAGGTTCCTAGCCCTTAAAGAATATTGTTCCTCTTTCCCACTCTTATATTAGATGCCCTACACATCCTCAAAGAGCATTGGATGCGAGACGATTACCCAATCCTCCATTATTTCTTCCCAAGTGAAGACAATAATGTTGTGTTTATCTCTCCCTCTAAGCTAGAGAAGATAAGCCCATTCCTATAAAGAAATGTACCAAGATCCTTTTGACCAGGAACTTTCCCAAGCTCCCTCTTAATTAGGGACTTTTCAGAGCTCCCTCTTAACTAGGGACTCTCCTTTTCATCAACATCTTCTTCTTCATGGATCCTTCAGCTACTTGATCAATTTCTTTTCTTGATTTCATGAAATTTAATTGAGATTATTTCTTGTAGGCCATTAGCCATCGATCACTTTCCTCCTTGGTTCATCATGTCAATCCTTTCTTCATGGAAAGTGGCTTTCTTGGTACAAATATGGATCCTTCTTCATATGGCTACTTATTTCTCATCATGCTTCTTTCAGGAATTTTCATCCACCACATGAATGCTAGTTGTACCTGCACTACAACTCTTGTTCTAGTAGCCCTACATGAACTCATCCAAATATTATTCAAGAAATCAAAACATAACATTTAATCAAATAGTACCTTATGATATGCCTCTTCATCATGACATCTTCCTGTAGGTATCAGTATCCTACATACATGTTGACACATCTCCCAAAGATATCCATTGTCAAGGGTCTCCATCTTTTTTAGACTTTCATCAGAGTCTTCATATATTTTTAGGAGATTTGCTTGTCAAATCTTCTTGGTATTTTGTATGTTGATGGCCTTCATCACAGTTGCATATCTCAGGATCTCTTCCTTCCTTACACATTCCATTCCCAGGAGCTTCCAATCAAAGTTCCTTAATTCTAGTCAACCACCTCATACCTCATATGAGGACATATTATGTTGATTTCATCTTGTGTAACTTATGCCTTCTTACATACTTTCAGAGGAGGAGATCATTTTCCCTTGATCATGCTTCTCAGTATAGAAGTAGTGATCCATGTTACCTTCAACCATACGGCATGACTTTATAATATTAAATACAAGAATACATACCTCATTTTACCTTTACGTCTTCTAGGCTTCTTTCACGAGCTTCCTTGATTGAAAATATATTCAACCCCTTGATCTACTTCATTTCTCATGTCATCATACCATCATCCCATGAACTCCACAAGTTGATGAAACACTTTCTTCCTTTCTTGATCAGTGAATTCTTCAATTAGAATTCTATCTCACATATTCTTATTCAATAGATGTTTCTCTTTTAAACTGATGTATGATGATATTTGTCCTGGATGACTTCTTCCTTTGATATTCCAATGAGGTCACCAAGAGCATTATTCAAAGTTGACTACCATATATTTTGTTTCAATGGTCCTTCATGTTTCCCTATGGTGATGTCATGAGCTCTTGCTTCTAATGCTTCTCCTTCCTTGTTCTTTCTTCTTTTAGTTTCCTCCATTTCTTCGGTGAAATGGGCTTCTAAGCCATATGCCTGTTCATGCAATAATCCTTGACATCTCTCAATGGGGTGTCTCTAGCCTCTGTAGAAATTTTGAATAATATGACACTTATTCACAGAGATTATCCTGATTATACACTATTGCGGAATACATGCATAATACATAACCTCCTCTACATTGATCATCAATTTTGCAGTATTAAAAACAGTGAAACATCAATCGCATGCGCACATTAACACATTATGTACCCGGGGAAAGCATACAGCTGAAAACCCCACACTATCTGTATATTATAATGATTGAGAACATGTAACAATACATAGTACAATACTCCTCACAAGTACTTAGTACTATCTCCACCTGTTACACACAAACTAGCTCAGATCTAATTCCTCAAATCTCCTCCACTATTTTCCTACCTCCATTGCACAATCCTGCAAGAGAATAACGATGAATGGCTAAAGAAAACTCATATTTACTTGGCTGAACCACGCAATCCTCATTGGCATTACTCAATCCACTGATTTTGCAAGATCTCATGCACAACTATAGTCACAACTAATAGCAATCTCAACCTCTACCACCTATCTCCACTGAACTGTCCATGCACTGAGTTAACTGATGTAGTATTTAGTTGCTTTATGAGTTAATAATTAGTGAATTAATTAGACTAAATACAACTAGTTCAACCAAGTCAAATCGAACACAATTCCATCAACTCCACCAAACTCAACCACATGAGTTCTAACTGAAGTCCTGCATGCAATAGCTCAACTGACCCACAAGAAAAGCGTATTTCCTTCTGACAGCTACATGTGCCACATCTGTAGCTCAAACTGAAGTGCTCCAAGAGGATAAGATAATGCTTATAGTCCAAATATTATTATGAGCTAATAATATTCGACTGTTCTATTTTTAGCCTGGTAGTCTAAAAATAGAAACTACCCATATGTCTAAAAATATAAGTCCATCTATTTTTACCAACATGACCAATCATCCACAAATATCATCCTGCAACTCATAGACCATGATCCATATGTCTAAAAATAGACAGCCTAAAAATAGACTTTGCGCCAAAAATAGCCTATAGGCCCACTTAGTGAAGATGACTCCTTTCCACTAAGCTCCATCATCTTGTTGCATTTTCAACACTCCCTCTCAACAAGATATGGATTATCTGCAACCCCTATCCTGCAACTCTGGAATGTTCTGCATGCAACACATTTGCCCGGTCCACTTGCTCCAACAACACTTGGAACAAAAACACTCCCAACTGACCACTATGTTGGGTTAGGAACATACTCTGATGCTGAAGCTCTACCCGCTGCTGACAAGTGCTCCCTCTCTAACATCTGCACTACTACAACATCTCCATGCATCTCGCACCATAGCACACTTCTCTGTGCCACCTAGCACTGTGCAAAACACTTGTGTCTCTCGCATTGCTGCAGCTTGCTAGCTATGCGCTGTCCTGGGATTCCCTACACTGTCCCTCTCTCTGTTGCTCCATTTGCATCTGTCTCTACCCAATCAGTCAGTTCCTGCTACTCCACATCGGGGCTCCCATAGCAAGGTCTCATCCAAGAGGTTGGGTACCTCAAGGATCCTGCCCCTCCTCCTTGGGACGATCAATCCACATCACCCCACCTCCTACCTGGAGGTATGGCTGCATGTGATCCCTCTGCCCACCTGGATCGAATTTTCCCCCTACTGGAGGTCTCTGCATGAGTATATGTCTCTACTCAATCTCCTCTCAGCTTCCCTTGTTGTGGCTGCTCCACAACCTCCTGAAGCTGCTGCACCAATCGTGGCTCCTCCACAATCGTCTGAGACTTCTTCTGGCTCTGCATGTTGAGAGGTAATATACACTCCCTCTCAACCACCAAGTCTCCATCAGTTACCTCGCTGCTCAAGGCTTTGAATGCATCTTGAACCTCAAGAGCATACAGGTTCTTGACCCGTGAACCAATCTGCTTCACCTGTCTAGTGATGATGTGTCTAAGGAAAACCTTTCCCTTACTGAAGACTACATCATAGCCTTTGTCTTCCAGCATCGCGATCGACACCAAGTTTCTCTTCAGTCCTGGTACATACTCAAGGTAAGGCGAGCTCCATGCTCCCTCTGAAAAATAAATGTGCCTACACCTGAGACACTATACTTCTCATCATTACCCATCGCTATGAGTATCTGGAGATCTTTCTCCTCCAAAGTACTGAACAAACTCTTGTCACTGGTCATGTGGAAAGAAGCTCCACTATCAAGAAACCAACCACTTCCCACCATGGATGAAACCATGCATGCGAAGAGTGTGAAATCAAACTCAAACTGTGAAGCAAGTGCCTCACCTTCAGATCCTTCCCTGGATCCCTTCTTGTATTTCCTCCATGGACAATTTACAGCATAATGGCCCACCTCATGACAACGAAAGCATCGCACTTTCGATTTGTCAACCTTCTTCCCATCATTGGAAGAACTGGATTCAGAAAGAGAACCCTTCTCCTTCCCCTTCTTTGCTTTGGCAGCCAAAGCGCAATTTTCTTCATTAGATGCCTTTGATGAAGATCCGTCCCTGGTATTCCGCCTGATCTCCTCTTGCACAAGATCCGACCAAAGTCTCTCCCATCCTGGCAATTTCTCCTGACCATTGATAGAGTCCTGATAGGAATGCCAACTCTTCAGAAGACCAAGGAGAGCCAAGCTCACCAAGTCCTCATCATCGACAGTCACCCCCACACTTCCCAGCTCATCCCTGCACTGAGTGAACTTTGTGAGATACTTGGGCATACTGTCTCCTTCTCGCACTTAATGTTTCTGAGTTTATCCTTGAGCGCCAGATTCCTCTGATCACTCTTGCTTTGGAATAGATCTGTCAACACTTTCCACATCAAGTATGGAGAAGCTTTTCCATGCAGGCTGGACACAATGTGATCCTTCACACCCTCCAACAGAATCCTTCGACACTTTGATGTCTTCTTTTGCCAAACCTCAATGTGAGCAGCATCAGTAGGCTTTGGGACCTCAACCTCTATGAACTCCTTCAGCCCATTGTCATCTAACACCACATCCATCCTATCTTTCCATGCAATATAATTCGAGCTGCCTTCAAGGGCATACTCTAATCGAAATCTGTTGAAAGACATTTCAACTTTGACACCAAGAAAACACTGATGCAAATTCGAATTCCACCACCTCAAAACTCAACCGCTTCTGATCTAAAATTTGTGAGAACAAAGTATTTCTCATACAGAGATTGACTGTATGGGCATTCACCGGATATCTCACCTTCCAAAAGAAGGATGAATCCAGAGGCTACCTAGCCCGATTACAGACTCTACCTGAAGAAATAAAATGTAATCACTTTCTGAATAATAGATCTGATGATCAACTCTACTCTGATACCATGTAGAAATTTTGAATAATATGACACTTATTCACAGAGATTATCCCGATTATACATTATTGCGGAATACATGCATAATACATAACCTCCTCTACGTTGATCATCAATTTTGCAGTATTAAAAACAATGAAACATCAATCGCATGCGCACATTAACACAGTATGTAACCCGGGGAAAGCATACAGCTGAAAACCCCACACTATTTGTATATTATAATGATTGAGAACATGTAACAATAAATAGTACAATACTCCTCACAAGTACTTAGTACTATCTCCACCTGTTACACACAAACTAGCTCAGATCTGATGCCTCAAATCTCCTCCACTGTTTGCATGCCTCCACTGCGCAATCCTGCAAGAGAATAATGATGAATGGCTAAATAAAAATTGTATTTCCTTGGCTGAACCACGCAATCCTCATTGGCATTACTCAATCCACTGATTGTGCAAGATCTCATGCACAACTATAGTCACAACTAATAGCAATCTCAACCTCTAACACCTGTCTCCACTGAACTGTCCATGCATTGAGTTAACTAATGTATTCTTTAGTTGCTTTATGAGTTAATAATTAGTGAATTAATTAAAAATTAATTCACATCACTCATCACTAGTGTATTCTGCAGTTAGACTAAATACAACTAGTTCAACCAAGTCAAACTGCACACAACTCCTCAATCAACTCCACCAAACTCAACCACATGAGTTCTAACTAAAGTCCTGCATGCAATAGCTCAACTGACCCACAAGAAAAGCGTATTTCCTTCTAACATCTGCATGTGCCACATCTGTAGCTCAAACTGAAGTGCTCCAAGAGGATAAAATGATGTTTATAGTCCAAATATTATTATGAGCTCATAATATTTGACTGTTCTATTTTTAGCTTGGCAGTCTAAAAATAGAAACCGCCCATATGTATAAAAATAGAATTCCATCTATTTTTACCAACATGACCAATCATCCACAAATATCATCTTGCAACTCATAGACCATGATCCATATGTCTAAAAATAGACATAGTCTAAAAATAGACTTTGCGCCACAAATAGCCTGTGGGCCCACTTAGTGAAGGCGACTCCTTTCCACTAAGCTCTATCATCTTGTTGCATTTTCAACAACCTCTATATAGGCCTCATACATACAATACCATGGGTCATTACCATGGTTCCCTCAATACCATCTATTACCATGGGCTTATTACATTATTGCTAACTACTTGTGGTCCCTTACATGATACAGGTTAACCACCTTATTTATTACTATGGCCCATCCCATTATTACATTATTCCCTTGGGTACCTCCCTCTGTACCCCATATTATCCCCCCTAGGTATACTATAGATAAGGACAATATTTCCTGTAAAGTACATAACCTTCCATAGCATTGAATTTCAACTATGCTCTTTTTCCCTTTCTGAGTACCAGAATTTTCCAAAATTCCTTTCCTTCCAGCAAATGTTTGAGTCCTCAACACTTTTTCCCTCAACTTGTATTCTTTTATCTTACATAGAAATCACAAGTTGAATAAGGTAATATACTTATCCCATGAATTTTGTTACCCTCGTGATGATGTCACCGGTCATAAATTATTTCTAATGCTTCTAAGATGTCATACCGCATCTTATTGTAGGCATAACCTATGCAGGATTTAGCAGCCAATGAGAGGGGCTATCTTAATGATTTCTTACTCCCTCTTTCCATGGATTCATTTCCTCAGGTCCTCCTATCCTTTCCAATGATATGAACTTCTTTTCTTGTAATGTTCATAATTATTTTTCCATCTTCTTTGATGTCTCCAATATTGTTTATGTGAGAGGACCTTAAGAGTTCCTTCCCATGAATTCAAAGGAGACATTTTTCATTGATATGTTTAATGACTTCACTTATCTACAAGTACTATGAAAATCCTCCTTATTCTATGCAAGGACCTTTGATTACCTATCCAACTTATAGATCTCCTTGCAACCACGAAGTCATTTTACCAAATAAATTAATGAATGAAAGATACTTACTTAACAAGTGAAGATGAACTCTTCTACTTGATCACTGGTTGAAGAAGATGTATTAGAGCTTCCTCTTGGACAATCTCTTTTTCAAATGAAAAAGCCTTTCTCCAATAGAAAAGGTTGCTCCTTTTTATGAGGATGATTTGTTGCTTCCTCAGATGATCTTCTTCTAGGCAAAGGAGATGATCCTTGCTTGCTTTATAACCTTGAATATGATTTCAATGCCTTCTCGCCTTCAATATGCTTCGCCTTCTTTTGTAGTGTAGATCAGAACTACTTCTAGGGATTCGAATTTCTCCAAGATGATGTGATCTTCATTTCTAATGTCCTTCGAGCTACCCATCTTTGTAGACAACTTGATGAGGGTCTTGGTGGCCTTTTGATGATGACTACGGAAACAAAATCTCTTGTTTATGTAAACTACTTCTTCAATCTAGGGTTTGATCAAAATTAGGGTTTGATTCTTTAATGTAGATCATGATCCTTTTCTTTCATAACCTTCAACTTGATTTTATGCCCTTCTCGAAACTTGATCCTTGAATGTCTCTTTGTTGCCCTTCCTTTGACTTCAACACCTTCACTCTGATACCATGTTGAAGAATCTAAGGCATTGAGGTTCTTCTCACGATGATAACAATTTGTGAGGTACTTTTTACTTTTTCTTATTATCATAACCTTATCTTGTTATTATTGGAGTGTGTTTTCTTACTTCATCAGATAGTTACCAAAATAAAAGAGACAAGAACACATGATGTTGGCTTTCTACTAGGGCCAAAATCTCTCACTCTTTGAGAGGAAAACTCGCACAAATTATTCTTATAGAGATTCAAATTGACGAATACCAGGACCATGGCCCTTGACATATTTTGCCACTTCAAGTCCAAGACACCAATCCTCTTCTTTGTCATTATTGAGACCATCATTACTATTACTGAAGTCATCATTGTTGCAACACTGAGGCCATAACTATTGCACCACTGTGATCACTACTGCTACACCATTGTTGCACCTTCACCAAGATTTTCATCATAACAATGAGATCTCTAGACTAATATATGTATATATATGTATGAGAGCTACTCCTAGATTTAACGAGATCATGACCTTGTAACTATGCCTTCATCAAGATCATGATTGTATCTATACTGAGACCATGATCAAATCTATGTTGAGATTATGATTGCAGCTAGAATATATGTCGATACATAGTGTATCACTGTGGGATCACCAAGATCCTCCTCATCAAAAATATGTCGAGACTGCAAGGAGATAGGTCCGAGCCTTTTTCTATGGTATCTGAGGTTGCTCATGTGATCACTGTATTGGTAGACCAAGATTGTGAGGAGGCCGAGACTTCATCTCTATGGTACCCATCAGAAAAACAGAGAGATTTGAATTCTTAAATATTGGATAGACATCCAAAACTTCTTCATGGTGACCTTTGAAATCATTTCTATGATTGCCATCCGAAACTTCAGAAGGATCTGAATTCTTTTCTACTCTTATGCAAAAATCCTAGCTAGGTATATATAGCAATTTGTCCCACATATTAATCTAACATGACAGTATGAATGGATGTGCTTATTGATGCAAGCCAACATGATCTTCCTTTGTTATTGTTTGGAGGCCGACTTATTCAAGAGGGATTGTGCTTGTCTTTGGAGGGATTCTGTACATTTATATACACTTGTATACATTAAACATAGGCTCAAGAAGAGCTCTTCATACATGACATTAATTCTACACTCTAAATGACAAATCCTATTATTATACAATTGCTTGCTCATGAAACCCATGAAGCAAGTTTACAATAATAATTTTGTTCTCTTTATTATATCATTTACATCAGTGATAATTACATGTCGTTATGAAGATCGAACCTAGTTACACTTTCTTCAACAATTAATACCAAGTCGAATCAATGCTTTGTAGTAAACACATTGAGTTAGTACATGGTTGAGCCCAGACATGTACATTTGATAGTAGCAAGGCATGTATTGAGGTACCTGCATGGTACAATTGGATATGGAATTAGAAATGTCTCGAATGTTGAAGTAAAGCTACAAGGTTATATAGACTTTGACTGGGCAAGGAGTGCAATAGACATCGAGATGTTGCTTCATTTTGGGATTAGGTATGATCTCATGGTTTAGCAAAAAATAGTTGTCAATGGCACTCAGTATAACAAAGGTAGAATATAGATCACCCAAGGATGCAAGTCATGAAGTAGTGTGGCTTCAAAAATTTCTTATAGGGTTATTTGATCTAGAGTTAAAGCCAACTTTGATATATTATAATCAAATTTGTGTGAAGCTTTCAGAGAATCCAGTATTTCATGAAAATTCAAAGCATATAGAGATCAATATCATTTCATCTGAGACATGGTACGGATAGGAGCAGTGGAACTCCGATACATATCCACAGATGAGAATATAGTAGACATTCTCACCAAGCCTCTATCTAAATTGAAGTTTGAATACTTCAGAGACAAGCTTGGTGTGGTGCAGAATGTCCACCCTCATTGAGAGGGAGTTTGTAATGCCCTCCTCCCACACTTACCCAAGCTTACCAGTCCACCGGGATAAATATTTGATGAAGAGTTACTATGATATGACTCAACCTCCTAGGTAAATTTAATGAAGTGGAATCAACGAACCAAAACCAAACTGACCTTCCTTAGGAGCTACAGGATCCCTGAGAGCTAACCAACCATTCTAAGTGCTCAATTACTAAGTTAAATTTCTTTTTCACTATCCTAGGATCTTAGTTGCTCCAAGGATAGGAAATAAATTGGTTGATACCCTTCAGTTAGCCCCATAAGCCTACATTTGAGGGACTGTGGCCTTTTGACCCAATTTTGTGCTTGCAACCATGATATTTGAGGCACTTTTTTAGGGCTAGGACTCAAGCCTCTGCCCATAACTTAATGAAACACTCAGGAATGATAAATAACACAAAGACAAAGACTTTAACTCAAAAATTCATCAAGGACTTAACCTGACCCATCCTAACCATGACATACATTTCGTCAAACACATCTTGAACATGTAATCTACATGTCATAATTACACATCTGAACATAGGGGTCTCATATTTATCTATGAATCATCAAGAAGGTTTGATTCCCTCTCATAATAGTTTTGTTCTCATCTATTAGGTCATACATACATTAACATTTCATTTACTAATGAAAACATTAACTCAAGTTTGTCATAAAACCATGCTTATAACTAGCATATAACCAGAATCATAACAATGATAGAATAGCCATAAAAGCCACATGATAAAAAATACATTTACTCATTAAATACAAGGGAAAATAGCTCTTATTAACATATTCAAAAGCCAACCAAGACATGGACTCCCACATACCACTAGAGCATATATTGGGCTAAAACAAATCTCTCTTTCAACTAATCACCCTTACGCCATATTCCAACCATGAATGTGTGATCTCATGGAATAAACCAATCAAAACCAAAACAGGGATATCAGAGGCCAAACCACCTCAACCCTCAACCATTGATTCCACCTCATGGTCATATATCACTAACCATCACCAGATCGGTCTCTACCCAAGTTGTCCAGGGCTCTAGAGTGTTTTTTCTAACCTCGCTCCAAGACTAGTAACTCAACCCACAATTGCCATAGGGATCTAGATTGTTTGCCTAACCAAGGCTCCAGGAGTAGTATCTCAATCCACCAAGGGCTCCAGATGAATTTTCCAACCAAGAATTTCAGGACTAGTAACTCAACCCAAGTTGTTCTAAGGCTTTTAGAGCATTTGTCCAACCAAGGCTCCAGAAACTAATAACTCAACCCACAACCATAAGGAACATGAGCACTACTCAAGAAAAAACAAAAAAAACAAAACAAAAAAAAACAAAAAAACAAAACAAAAAACAAAAACAAAACAAAACAAAAAACAAACAAACAAACAAACAAAAAAACAAAAAACAAACAAAAACAAAAAAAACAAAACAAAACAAAAACAAAAACAAAACAAAACAACAAAAAACAAAAAACAAAACAAAAAAACAAAACAAAAAACAAAAAACAAAAACAAAAAACAAAACAAAAAAAGAGAAGGGAAAACCCCCAACACCATGATTATTTAGGTAATGGAAAGGCTAGGCAAAACCACCATCAATCCAAGGCATCCTCCAATGACATATCATAACAAAATAACCACATGCATATACCATGCATGCCAAAACTAGAAAGGAAAGCATACATGCAGCTCGGTACCTACAAAGAAAACATGCGGTAGTTGTTGATCCCTCTATCCTCTTGTGATTTCTTGCTCTTTCTTTTTCTTCTTGCTCTAAATCCAAGGTATGCCACAATTCTCCAAGAGTGCTCCAATAAAAATCTAAGTGTGCAAGAGTATGAGAGAGAGAGAATAGAATAGACAGTTCCACCATAGAACTGTCAAAATCTAACACTGATAAAAGGTTATGAACTGGTCCTCATAAGCCTTTTTATCATTGAGGCCTCTATTTTCTTCATTTTTCTCTATTTTCCTTCAATTTCCTCCTCACATGTAACTTGTGAACTTTCACCTTCCTTTTCTCCTATTTTCCATTACTTTCTCAAATAAAATGTCAATTAATGCATCTTTTCCTTTTCAATGCATTTTCCATTGCCTTTACCACTTTCCTTTAGCCATAATAAACCAAATGAACACCTACTAGGATGTTTTCCCAACATTCATCTTGGAATACATGTCTCATGACCTTGGCCTTATATTTTTTTTACATGGATTTTTAACGAGGGTTGTTACAACACCCCCCCCTGGGGGGAACACCATCCTCGATGTTCAATGACACTTATAAACCGAAAAAAACATACTTATTATGGAGATTTATGACATAGACCATTGTAGTATTTATAATAACCAACTATTTCAAACATGACAAACATACCACTTACTGGATATTTATAAAACAACTTATTATGGTATTTATAATAACAACCACATATACTCAAATGCACATTTTCTTCAACCCGCAAATAATCATATTGTTTATGGATCTTTATAAACACAAATCAAAACAATATTTACAATATTATACACATCAACAAATAAAATGATGTGATGCCTACATCTGCATCAAGAGAATCCATAAGCTCACACCTCCACCCTGAAAGTAATACTAGGATTCACCTCCTTCCCAGGAAGTCCAAAATCCACTGCCAAAATCAAAGTCTGCATCCAATGTCCAACGATATAATCCTATGTCACTTTTCCTCTCATTGAATAGTTACCGGATCATTTTTCCATGGTGCACTCGCAATGTGCTTCTGATTTCATATGGCAATGCTAATGACCAAAATCAAATGTATTCCATGGCCTTCCTTTCTCTGCTACACAGTCCCTCGAGAAATCTGGTCACCCTCTTTATGCAGTCACACACCTTCCAAGTTCTATGGGCATCCCCTTCTCTGCTACATAGTCCCTCGAGTGACCCCTCCCTTGGCAAGGTTTCCTCTCATCGAAAGGTCCAAAAACCAAGGAATATCTCTGCCTCAAAACCATCATACCGATCATAACATGCTCATGGAAATCAATGGATATTATTGGGTATCAATGTCCCATAATGGCCCTACTCTTGAAGTGATTTACCAGTAAATTATTTCATTTTCCAATTTCTTATGCCACTACTAATTCCTGCAGTCAATTTCAACCACCCAAACTGAGCATTCCATGCTTTCCCGTACCAAGAACATAATTTTCATTAGATAAAAAACAAATTCGAATAAATTCAAATCATACCTCATTGGTAGCTTGTTAATAAGGTACACTTGCAATTCGGTTCACTTCCTGTCACAACAAGTCAAACTAGTTGTTTGATCAAATCATCATGTATAAACATGTCACATATGGTTAGCTCAAAATGCAACCATCATAAATTACAGTCATAATCACATGTAATCATCATAAATCATAGTCATAGATCACATGCATAATTAAAAAATGAAATAAAATATTGATACTTATCCTTTAATCAATTCTTTGCTTATACCTTTGTTCTTTTCGTATACACGCCAGATCAGTTGCCACACCTGGCAAGCACCTAATGCATTTGCTTCTCTTCAATCATGTACACATACACGTAGTGTACACCACATGCTTACAGCCACACATGACATACAACACAACACAATACATGCACCTACACCCAACATACAACACATACACTTACACCCGGTGTACAACACAACACATAGACCTACACCTAGTGTACACCAAAACACAATACATACACCTACACCCGGTGTACAACAAAATGAATACACGTCATGATAGCATGACTACACAATGCACATACACAGTACCACATATGCACAACACAACATGTACACAATACCACATGTACAAACCACCACCTGCACAACGTGTACACAACACCACATGTACACAACATCACATGCACAATGTGTACACAACACCACATGTACACAACACCACCTTCACAACGTATACACAGCACCACATGTACAACGTGTACACAACACCACATGCATGACATGTACATAGCACCACATGTATACAACACCACATGCACGACATGTACACAACACCACTTGCACACAACACCACATGTAAAACATGTACATAGCACCACATGCACACAACACCATATATACAATCATGAACACATCACCATATGTACATAGCACCACATGTACAACATGCACACAACACCATACGTAGATAACACCACATATACAACATGTACATAGTAGCATATGTACACAACATTGCATATCCAACATGCGCAAAACACTGTATATCCAACATGCACACAACACCATATGTACACAGTACCGCACATACAACATGTACACAATATTGCATATCTTACATGCACAAAACACTATAGGTACAACATGTACAACTTATACACAATAGTAGTACTGCACATCCAGAGACCATAATGTCCCTACTGTCCTAGCATGTTGCTTCTAGTGTCTTCCCACTGTCCGTGCTTGTCCTAGCATGCCACAAATCACAATGCTTTCATTTCACTGATGTATCCCTCATCATTACTTATCCATAACATAAACATAGGCATAGTATAGACATATAATCTCAAATCATATCCACACGATACTAACCTCATAGATATGTCAGGGCTACCCTTCCCACTTTATTCCTCATAAGACCAGGAACCTCTTCATGCCATTCACTTACATAAGAAATCATTCCTCCACAAGCATGATCCCTGATGACCTTGTTAGACAATGGCATATATATATAAAGTAATCATGATCCCTGGCGATCCTGTCAGACAATGGTATACATACATACATGTATATATATAGACATCATCATAAAAAAATCATGATCCTTGATGACCCTATCAAAAAACAACTACATATATACATGTATGCATATATACACATCAACATAATCATTATCATAATATAATTACCAGATATCATAAGATCAACGTTAATAGAACTCCCTTTATCTGTGCACTACATGCACAACATCGAGAAAAATTGTTCCCAACATGGCCAAAGCATATGATGCCTCAAATCCATTTACTTTACCTTTCTTATTACCTTTCTCATTATTATCCTTCCACCATCCATTCATCCCATTAGACTCAACTAGTCCAACTGGTTGTCATATTCTTACCTTCATATGCCCTTTACTCATACACCGAGCTTCTTCCAAGTCTCATATTACCTTATGGGTTCCATTTAGCTCTCCTCAAACTTCATTAGCTTTCCTCCTTCCCCAACCAACTCCTAAGACCCTCATAACATCAAATGAAATAACAAGAAACAAACAATAAGAAAACCATGAAAAACAAAACAACACCACAAAAAAATGGCATGGCCATGCACATGACATAAACAAAACTACAAATAAAGCACAAACAAATCACAAAATACTGAAGAAAAAATCTAGCAACAAACACCATGACTCAACCCCATGGTTCCCAATGCTTCCAAGGGAAATATCAACCCGAGCCTTCTTCAATATTTCATGGCAGTCTCTTTTTCCATGCAATCCCCTACCTCATTATGCCATAAACACATAATTTTCAGTGCATACTAACATAACAATATATCAGCTACCTTACCTTTTCATACCCATCACGTTGACCCGTAATTGAACACGTACATATATCATCTATCAAGGGACTCCACTTCCTTTGACGAATATGTTGGGAAAATACTAAGAGGGGGGGTGAATCAGTATTTTCAAATCAATAACCTTTTATATTTCATATTCAGATTTCTATACATGGCTTTACTAAAAGGAACTTGCGTGTGAACGCGACTGTTCTTAAGACAATTAGTGTATATCCAGTGAACTTATGATTTAGTTAATTCATCATATGTTTGTATTCATCTAGTGCATCAGTACTTTATTAAACATTAGATAAATAGTAACCATGTGTTGTAATAAAAAAATAAACCATCACACATAAGCAACACACATAAACACCATGATTTAAGGTGGAACCTCAATGCAGGAGAAAACCACCTGTTGTTTTCGTCTCTATCTTCTTTTTAATATAAAGAAAAAGTTATTTACAATCTTGTACTGGCACAGACTCATACTAATACGCAAGCACCCACCTGCAAAAGGCTACAACCTTCACCTGTTTTCTAGCTTCTATTGGAAGGGAGCTCCAACCCCCTAGCTCTTGTACTGGCTGATATGATTACCAGTATGTAGGTGTTGGCCTATATAAGGCTACCACCTTCACTCGTTCTCCAGCTGCTACTGGAAGAGAGCTACAACCCCCTAGCTCTTGTACTAGCAAAAACTTGTACTAGTACACAGGCTACAACCTACAGAAGATACAACCTTCACTCGTTCTCCAACTTCTACTAGAAGGGAGCTCCAACCCCCTGATCTGATCACCAACTACTACTAGCGGGAAGCTTCAACTTCCTCACTGAATTGACCTGTTACAATGTGAGATTCCATCACTTTATCATTTCTGAACTGATTCCTCTGAACTGCCTTGCATTTTGTCACATCTTTAAAAACAATTGCCATCCATTCTGTCACGTCCTGTTTATACCTTTATCAAGTAGTCCATTCATCAAATAGGTTGTCATCAAGGAGAACTCATTAGGAAGGTTTCCATCAAGGACAACAGCTAATCAACAACTTTTCGTATCAAGCTTCTGATTCTGATCCGTAAACCTTTGACCCATTATTTTGTTCCATCATTCTGTTACCTTTGATCTAACTTGTAGATTCATCTAGTTACCATATACTTGTTCTGTTACAAGTGAGTTTCCATCAAGGACAATACATGCATCATAAAGCCAACAATCTCCCCCTTTGAACTTGATGGAAACCATATTTGTGTTGATCACTTCAAGCTATAGAACCTATTAGATATATCAAACAACACCAAGATACTCTCCCCCTTTGACATCAAGGTCAAACAGTGGATCAAGATATTCTCCCCTACAGTACATGCTGAGATGCACTATACTGTCTATGCTCCCCCTGAGCACATGCATTCTCTGCAAAAATATTTTTCAAAATAATAACATGACTCTATAACTCAACTATGTGAGTATGACCTTCCTAATGACTCATACATACATCAATCACCCAACCAAGTGGGGATACATATTTGAATCAACCACTCAACCAAGTGGGATTACATATTTGACATGATCTCAAAAGTCCATACATCACTGAATATGACAATTATTACATCATAGGTATTTTCATGACCTTTACATAAAATGATATACATGACATTTATAACAAAGACCAAAGACCTAAACAAGATCATGATAGTTATTAGCAACTCTCATACACCATATATGATATGCACCATAAACATATGTCAGCAGCATCAAGAGTCCATCATCAATTCGCAAGATAAGACAATGTAACTTTAATATCATCAACATGTGACTAAGTATGTCACATATAGATATCAACTCATCCTCTTGACCTTATCAAGACCAACTTTCTCTTTTTCTTTGTTATAAAAAGCCTTTATCTATAGCCTTCCATGAATCAACTAAGCATATGCCATATCTCCAAGCAGTGATACAAAAACCATTCACATCATATCATATGTATGTGAAAACACCATAGTCATCATCCATGACCATAACATCATCATCATAGCAAGAACTGCATGATCTTTCCATAATAACCCTCAATATATCAACCATGTATCATCACTAGGGAGTTTTCTAACATCCCACATCTGATAAGAATCAACCATGATAATCAACATATGTGAGTATCAAACCTATCATCATAAAGTAAGAAGTCATCATCATTATGTGACTAATTAATCCATGTCTCCAAATAGCCATGTCTTCAAATAGCTATGTCTTCATGAAACCTGCAATAACACCATTCTCTTGGCCAACCAACAATATTTACCAATATGCAACTTAAGTAATCATCCATGTATCCAACATAATATGTATCTAGCGTCTCATCGATGTGAAAAGAAAACCATGAGCTCTCAGTAATTTGTCAAACTTTCTTGATACCATCAAGTGCAACAATCCTCAACCATGTGAGAGCTAAGAAGTATAGGAATCCTCATCCATAACTGCACCATATGAAATTTATGCATCTTTGAAGGCATGATGGCAACAACATAACAGAAATGAGTGACACTTAACATCATCAAATAATGAAGATGTGTACTCAAGCTTTGTTCTTCTCCTTGAACTTATGAAGATCACCATGTAAGAAACATAACTATATGCATCATCAAAAGGGTCATCCACAAATCTGATCAGAAGCATCAAAACAACTAAGTGGCTCAAGAAAAGTATCATCTATGATTTCATCATAGGCAATTCATGACCACAGCATAGCATGATGCATCATTTAAACACTTCAACAACATAAGAATCCTCACCATTGATAAGAATAATTATGTACCAAAGACTTCTAAACATAATGCCAACAATGCATTATTAGAAGCATAGCATATTCTTCCCCTAAACATGTGCCAATTGTTCACTTTCAGATCTAATTATTGCATATATCAGTAAGAATCATCAAGGCATCATCATCAACCAGTTATACATCAAGTCATCAACAACTTATAAGGGTCAAAAGCAATTCTAAATAATATCCATAGACTATAATCATCAACCATCAAGACAGAAAATACAATTGATCATTGACTGAACCATATGAGACCCTTTTTCTGAGTTTGTCCGACTATTTCTTCATCAAACCAACATATACGTGACTGTGCAGTTTTGAACTCGCGTATATACGCAACTTGTCTTCATAATATCTACGTATGAAAATTGGATAAATTTCATACTTTCAGTTCCTCCTAAGTCTGTTCTGACTGTACCTGGTCCTAGAACTTTTGTTGAAACATCAGTTCCAAGAATATCATTACCATGATGGTTCTTCATCAGAGACTCCATTTTTCTCTTGTCTCCAGTCATGTGATGAGCACATCCACTATCATCTTTGTCTTCGAATGAGCAGAGAGAAAGATCACACCTTATCTGATCTTCCTTTTCTTGATTCTTGGTGGATTCATCTTTTTCAGATTTTCTGATATAAATGTGCTTATTTGATTGCTTACCATATTGTCTATGACAATCCATAGACTTGTTCCTGCATTCTTTTGCTATATGCCCAAACTTGTTACAAGCATAACATCTTATATGTTTCATATTCCTTCTATAGCAATCAATGGCTTTATGACCAAACATATTGCAAGAATAAAAAAAATCCCTTTAACTACCTGGAAGCTAATGATCTTTCTGTGAGACGGGTATCAGCTTGAAACATTCTACTTCTACACCTAGCTACAACATGTCCAAAATTATGATAGATATAATATTCAACATTATTCATTAGAGGAAAGAGTCGATTATAGTTAGGAGTAAATGATTTTCCTTGAAGACTTTCTTTCCTTCGTTTTTGATGGGTTTGACCTCTTCTCTCCTTGAGAATTTCAGATTTTGCTTTAGAATTCCTTGCCTCAGTTTGTGAGCTAGATTAACCTTTAACAGTTTCATGAAAACCAAGACCAAATTTGATGGCAAGAGACCTTTGAATGCTAAGAATATTATCCAAAATATTAGTACTATCTTGAAATCATAAAAGTTTATCCTTTTCTTCTAATTTACCTTTTAGGATATTTACCTCAACCTGATATTGCTCTTCCTTTTCCAGATACTGCTTCTTCATGATTTCTTCAACTTTTCTTCCTTCTTCCACTTGTTGGATTAATTTGAGAACCTCATTTTCTTGTTCTTCAAATGCTTGAAGTAGTTCTTCATTCTGCTTATTTGAATTTTCAAGATCTTCTTTTAGAGAGATGATCTCAGCTTCAAGACCTTTGCAGTAACTGGTTCTTTCTATAAGTTCCTTGGTTGTTGTGTTGTTTTCATTCACTTAATTTCTTAATGATGTCACTTCATCCTGCAGCCTTTGACATTGATCTTCCTTTTCCTTGTACTGCATCCTTATTTTGTTTCCTTCCTCCAATTGAGTTTTTAACCTAGTAACTTCTTCTTTGTAGGTACATTCCCTTTTATCAAATAGATCTTGTTGATCTCTAATTTTATCTGTGAGCCTTTTAACTTTTGTCTCTATTAGATTTCTTTCACTTTCACCGATAAGAGCAAATTCGATTGTTTCACTATCACATGCATTATATTCAATATTACATGAACAGAGAAATGTATCACCAGAGGACCAAGAATTAGTACCTAATAATTCTTTTTCTTGTTCATCTTCAATCTGAGGTGATTCTAAATTTGAATAATTGTTTCCACCTAATAGCCAATTGTCTCTCTTGTTGTCATTGTTCCTTTAAGATTTATTCTTCTTTTGAGGTGATTTATTATTTTGCTTCTTTCCCATTGTTACAACAGATCTCTTTCAAGCGATCAAGCTTCTGCTAAAGGACCTACTCTGATACCAATTGTTGGGAAAAATACTGAGACAGGGAGGGTGAATTAGTATTTTCAATTCAATCAATTTTTACATTTCATATTCAGATTTATATACGCGACTTTACTGAAAGGAACCTATGTGTGAATGCGATTGTTCTTAAGAAAATTAGCATATATCCAGTGAACTTATGATTCAGTTAATTCATCATATGTTTGTCTTTAGCCAATGCATCAGTACTTTATTCAACATTAGATAAATAGTAACCATGTGTTGTAATAACAAAATAAACCATCACACATAAGAAACACACATGAACACTAGGATTTAAGGTGGAAACCTAATGCAGGAGAAAACCACATGTTGTTGTCATCTCTACCTTCTTTTTAATATAAATAAAAAGTTGATTACAATCTTTTATTGGCACAGAGCTATACCAATACACAGGCACCCACCTGCAAAAGGCTACAACCTTCACTCGTTTTCTAGTTGCTACTAGAAGGGAGCTCCAACCCCCTAGCTCTTATACTAGCTGATATGATTACCAATACGTAGGCATCGGCCTACAGAAGGCTACCACCTTCACTTGTTCTTTAGCTGCTGTTGGAAGGGAGATACAACCCCCTAGCTCTTGTATTGTTGTAAACTTGTACCTGTATGTAGGCTCCAATGTGTAGAAGGCTACAACCTTCACTTGTTCTCCAGTTACTACTAGAAGGGAGATCCAACTCCCTGATCTGATCACTAGCTACTACTAGCAGGAAGCTTCGACTTCCTCACTGAAGGCTTCAACCCTCAGCATCCTCCATGGACTACGTTTCATCAAATTATCAGACTGGATCCACTTGCTTCAAAACATCACAACTTGTAGGCCACCTTTCATCAAATTTTCATACTGGACCCATTATCAACACTTATATATCAATATCAAAACTCAAAATTTTAACTCATCACTGTAACATTGTCATTTATCTATGACACATCTGAATCACTTAATCATTGAAACCCAATCATCAATATCTGACATAATTGAAACCCAATCATCTATTTCTGAATCAACCAATCATTGAAACTTTTGACACAACTGAATCAAACAATCATTGAAACCTCTGACACATCTAAATCACCAAATCATCAATTTCTGATACAAATGAATCAACCATTCACTCAAAACCCAATCAACCGACACTTAATCAAAATTCAACCAATCAACTGGAACAGTCCGATCACTACAACCAGTGCACAAAACTAAACCCAGAATACTGCATCAACAACCAGAACCAATTGCAACCTCAAAAATCATATGTGAGAATGTATATGCTACTTCAATGAGGAAAACCTGCGTGTATACGCCGCTTTCTATAACTCAACCTGCGTATATCTTTAAATATATTGAATCATTCATCTTCTGAACCAAAAACTATACCAGCCAATGAAAAATGGAAGATCTATTGTCATATTACAGAGTTATAAACAGGTAGCAGCAAAGATCACGCTTCTTACTCAATCAATCAGTCATACAAACTCAATCCCCTTATACAATTAGTTTAACTTCAGATCTAATGAAGACATCATTGACAAATAGCAGTAAAACCGTAGCACTAATTAGATAGATCAGTCATTTCTGAACAACAAGCCCTTCCTCTGCATATGCTACTTGGAAGTGACGAATTAGCATGTATATGCACCTTCACCGAGGCGAATGTGGGTATAGATATGCAAATAATGGCTTATAACTGTGCAACTTTTTAAGACATCAGATATACCCATATCATAGTATTTAAAGGATAAAACATGTGTTAGCACTTATATCTAGCCTATCCATTATCAGATCATACAATGATAAGTCATTTCAGGTCTCATGATCCTGATCCATCATTAGTGCATAATTATTTCAAATCTATTAGATCTCATCCATCATCAAACACTCAGGTGCATACTTAGTTCAGATTAAGCAAAGAATCAATAACCCATAACATGCATATTTTCTTTTGATCTAAATATTCATAAGGTTTGCATCACTTGCACTCCCACACACTTTGATCTTCACCTCTATGTATATTTTTTATCCTTTTTCAATACCTCGGGTCAAAACCATAGTTATGTCGATGGTATTCTTTGACGGGATCAATATTCTTTTTCATGCTCATTACTATGGGCCAATACCATGGTAGGAACCCCTGGTATTCTTTAACCTTAATTTTCCATCCCATACACACTTTTCCTTCTGTGAAACTGCGTGCATACGTATACGCGCCTTTTATTCTATGTACCTGCATGTATACGTGACTTGGACTAGGTTAAACATTGTATACAACTTAAAACATTCTTTTTCCTCAATTTCTTGATTTTGATCTGTAATCCTTTGTCCCATCATCCTATTCTTTTGTGCCATTACTCTGTTACCTCTGAATTGACCTGTTACAATGTGAGTTTCCAACACTTTATCATTTTTGAACTGATTCCTCTGAAATGCCTTCCATTTTTTCATATCTGTAAACAAAACTACCATGCATTCTGTCACATCATGTTTATACCTTTATCAAGTAATCCATTCATCAAATACGTTGTCATCAAGGAAAACTCATCAGGTAGGTTTCCATCAAGGACAACACCTAATCAACAATTTTCTGTATCAAGCTTCTAATTATGATCTATAAACCTTTGACCCATTATTTTGTTCCATCATTATGTTACCTGTGATATGACATCTAGATTCATCTAGTTACCATATACTTGTTCTATTACAAGTTAGTTGCCATCAAGGACAACACATGCATCATAATGCCAACAAAATCCATCTATAACTAGAAACCAGTTGTCATACCTATGAAATACATGTTCAAAAATGTAGCACATATCCTCATAATGTCAAACAAATTCAAGGTTAAGAAGACTTCCTATATTCCTACAAGGCACTCATTCATTTGGAAATTTTGTCTCCAAACATAACCAAAGGAATTCTCACCCAATTCCTTTGTTTTACCTTTTTCCTTGTTGCAAATTAATCTTATTATATGTTATCACATCACCTAGTTGTTAGTTATATAAAAAAATTAATTGTTACTTTGTCACGCTAATACCATGCATGTTTCCCTACAACTATTCACACATGTCAACCACATGTTCCAAAGATAAAGACATCATATCTATAAATTTGGAATTAACCTTTACCAATATTAACAACCATGTCATAAGAAACTCATAGTCACAAATCATAATACTACAATTAGCACCCACTTACACTCAAGTACATATCAGTTGTCTCAACGCATATTTTGTTAGTAAAACCATCTTAAAACACGATCATTCCTTCGTACAATCTTATAGACACATACTCATAGCATGAAATTAATAAAACATTAAAACAACCAGTAAACATACCATGTTAGATAAACCAAATAGATGACATAATCAAACTCATACCTCAATGTAGCTTAGGGGAGGTTATCACATATGCACAAGTCGGTCCAAATTAGTATGACACAATATCACAAGTCTATCAACTCATGCCTAAATACCATAACCATAAAAATTTTCACATGTCAGTCCATATTATCATGATGAATATAACATCAAGACCTGAAATGCAATGACCATAATCATCATGCATACGACTGCAATGAATATAACAAAAATTTACTATCATTCATGACTATCTAACGCACATGCATATGACTGCACTAATTAACTAGCATTTATCATGTATGTAACAACAACAGCAATAGAATGACACGCATGTATATCACCATAGTGAGTATAACAACCATAATCCAGCATACCTACATGCCAAACATACAACACCTGTATGACAATATGCTCTTACCTCGAGGTCCAATGTTGCAACCTTGCTTTGATGATCTGTATCTCCTGCTCTATCTCATCCAACACATTAGCATGTATATCACCATAATGAGTATAACAACCATAATCTAGCATACCTACATGCCAAACATACAACACCTGTATGACAATATGCTCTTACCTTGAGGTCCAATGTTGCAACCTTGCTTTGATGATCTGTATCTCCTGCTCTATCTCATCCAACACATTAGCATCATGATGACATAAATTGCAACAATGACTATCACAATTCAAGCATAAAAATCACATAGACAACTCACACGCATGCATGATAAACATATTCCACCCATCTAGTCCAAGCATTGAACCTGGGAGCTCTAATACCATTATGTAACGCCCTCCTCCCACACTTACCCAAGCTTACCGGTCCACTAGGGTAAATATGTGATGAAGAGTTACTATGATATGACTCAACCTCCTAGGTATAGTTAAGGAAGTGGAATCGATGAACCAGAACCAAACTGACCTTCCTCGGGAGCTACATGACCTCCAGCAGCTAACCAACCACTCCAGGTGCCCAACCCCTTAGTTAACTTCATTTTTCACTAACCTAGGCTGTTAGTCACCCCCATGAAAAGGAAAGCAAGCAGTTGAGACCATTCAGTCACTCCCATAATCTTGCATCAGTTTTGTGCCTACGACTATGAGATTTGAGGCACTTTTTCAGGGATAGGACTCAAACCTCTGTCAGGAACTTAATGAAACACTTAGGAATGATAAATAACACAGAGACAAATTCTTTAACTCAAAAATTCATCAAGGACTTAACCTAGCCCATCCTAACCATAACAAACATTTCGTCAAACACATCATGAACATGTAATCTACAGGTCATAATTACACATTTGAACATAGGGGTCTCATATATATATGAGAATCGTTAAGAAGGTTTGATGCCATCTCATAATAGATGCATTATAATATATTAGGTCATACATACATTAACATTTAATTTACTAATCAAATCATGATGAGATCCATAACTCAAGTCTATCATAAAACCATGCTTATAACCAAAATATAACCAGAACCATAACAATGATAGAAAAACCATCAAATCCACATGATAACAAATACATTTACTCATGAAATACAAGAGAAAAGAACTCTTATTAACATATGAAAAATCCGACCAACTAAGGAACTTCCATGTACCCCCTGACCATAGATTGGGCTAAACTGATCCGTGTAAGTTTTAACCCCGTACAGAAATAACCTGCCTACAAATTCTAAAACACATAAAATAAATAATGTGAGAGAAGAACACATAAAACACATATACACAGAGATTTTCCCCTGGATCCCAAAACCGAGACTACTAGCTTGATTTTTCATTATGTTCCTTTCAATGTTATAATACATATTTATACATGCCAAAGAATCCAATACCATGGACCAAAAACCATCGTGTCCAATAACATGGACAGAAAACCATCGCGTCCAAAAAACATGTGCAAAAATCATGCACAAAACCATAGGTGGGTCCACCCAACCTAACATAGGGTCCAAAACCAAAATTTTCTGGGGCACTACCCCGGACCCCGTAAAGTGGGGTTATGGGTGCCCCTCAAACCCCCTGTTAACTACGTGGAAAGAATATAACACAACCCAACATTCTTCCACTTGTTGTTTTCTTTCCATAGGGGGCCACAAGAGAGCTTAGTCATTTTTCTAGCCCTGAAATGCCCATTGTCTCTCTACACCAAGAGAACTTCTCAGAGCTCACAGATTTTGTCAATGCATCTGCAGTATTCTTCAAAGTGTCCACCTTTACCAGCAACACCTTTTTATCTTCTATCATATCCCTCAAAAAGTGATACTAAACATCAATGTGCTTTGTCTTTGATTGATATGCAGGGTTCTTTGCCAAGAAAATTGCACTTTGGCTGTCACAGTCTATTCTTATAGCTTCCTGTACTAACCCCATACTTGAACACAATCTCTACAACCAAACTGCTTCCTTTCTTGCATGAGTGGCTGCCATGTATTCTGCCTCTGTAGTTGACAGTGCCACTACTGATTGTTTCTTACTCATCCAACTGACTGCACTTCCAAATAGGTTAAACACATACCCACTTGTAGATCTTCTCTGATCTAGATCTCCAGCCCAGTCTGCATCAACAAAGCCATGAATATCCAACACTCTATGCAATCCTGGTCTTCCTTGGTAGCACAAACCATAATCACTAGTGCCACGCAAATACCTAAAAACCCGCTTCACTGCTGTCCAGTGCTCATTCCCTGGTTTTGACATAAACCTGCTCAATACTCCCACTGCATGTGCAATGTCTAGTCTAGTATAGACCATTGCATACATCAGGCTACCGACTGCACTTGCATATGGAACATGGGACATGTCCTCTTCCTCTTCTTGTGTCTTGGGACACTGTTCAGCAGATAACCTCACACCTACAGGAATAGGAACCTTCACCGGTTTACTATCCTGCATATTAAACCTTTGCAATATTGTCTCGGCATACTTCCTCTGGTTTAACCAGAGCTTCCTCTTTGCCCTATCTCTTTTAATTTCCATGCCCAAATATAGTTTGCAACACCAAGATCTTTCATGTCGAATTTGGAGGACAATTGGGTCTTCAAATCCTGGATAACTTCTTTGTCATTTCCAACCAACAACATATCATCCACATACAAGACCAGATAAATAACACGATCACCAATTAATTTAAAATACACACAGTGATCTGCTTTGCTTCTGGTGAAGCCAAGTCCCGGTATAAATGTATCAAATTTTTGATACCACATCTTTGGTGACTGTTTTAACCCATACAGAGACTTCTTTAACTTGCATACCAGTTCTTTCTTACCCTTCGCTACAAAGCCTTCAGGTTGCTTCATGTAGATTTCCTCTTCTAGATCCCCGTGAAGAAATGATGTCTTCACATCCATCTGTTCTACCTCAAAATCAAAAGCAATAGCAACAGATAAAAGTAATCTAATAGAAGTTACATTGGCAACAGGAGAAAAAATATCACCAAAATCAATTCCCAGCACCTGGGAAGAACCTTTTGCTACCAACCGAGCTTTGTATTTCTCCACTTTTCCTTCTGCATTTGTCCTCTTTTTGAAGACCCATTTGTTGCCAATGGGTTTCCTTCCAGTCGGCAACTCCACCAGATCCCAAGCCTCATTTTTGTGCAAAGATGCCATTTCATCAACCATGGCCTCTTTCCAAAGTTTTCCATCCTCTGAATCCACTGCTTCCTTCACAGTTCTGGGATCATCATCAGTAATAGACAAAGCAAAATTTGAATAGAAAACAGATGGACTATACCTTTCTGGCTGCCCTCTTTCTCGAACTGATCTTCTCACAGCCGGAGTTTGTGGCTCTTCATCTTCTGATTCCTCCTCTGCTGTAGAGTTTGATTCTTCCTCCTTTAGCTCAAACTCTATCTTCTCAGGTTCCTTTGGTTGGACTTCATGTTTAATAACATCTTTCACCTCTCTGAACACCACATCTCAGTTGTACATAACCTTCCTTGTTACTGGGTTCCAAAGCTTATAACCCTTTAAACCATCCTTATACCCAATAAAGATGCATTTTTCAGATTTACTATCCAACTTTGTTCTTTTCTCCTTTGGAAAATGTACATATGCATCACATCCAAATACCCTCAGATGTGAAAGAGAGGGTTTCTTACCAGTCCATACCTCTTGTGGAATATTATCCTCCAACGCTGATGAAGGTAACATGTTGACCAGGTAACATGCAGTATCCACCGCCTCTGCCCAGAATTCCTGTCCTAACCCGGCACCACTGAGCATGCTTCTTGCCCTTTCCATCAACGTCTTGTTCATTCTTTCTGCAACTCCATTTTGCTGAGGTGTATATGGAGTAGTCTTCTGTCGTGCTATACCACACTTCTTGCAGAATTCTTCAAATTCCTTACTGCAAAACTCTCCACCAT
Source organism: Pinus tabuliformis (assembly GCA_031772625.1). Lineage (NCBI taxonomy): Eukaryota > Viridiplantae > Streptophyta > Pinopsida > Pinales > Pinaceae > Pinus > Pinus tabuliformis. The sequence continues at coordinate 387,623,981 of CM062804.1, read as the reverse complement.
TATCTGTCCTCAGCACCTTTATCTTCTTCTCTATCTGGTTTTCCACTAGAGCCTTAAATTCTTTAAACCTATCAAAGACTTCATATTTATTCTTAAGGAAATATATCCATGTATTCCTTGAGAAGTCATCTATAAATGATACATAGTACACAAACTTACCCAGTGATGGAACCTTCACAGGTCCAAACACATCACTATGCTTAAGCTCTAATATATGTTTCGCCCTCTTACCACCAGAGGGGAAGCTCACCCGATTCTGCTTCCCGTATACACAATTTTCACAGAAATCAAAATCCAGAGAGCTATTACTCATATCTTCTACCATACATTTACCATGAAGTATTCGAAGGCCCTTCTCTCCAATATGTCCAAGCCTTTGATGCCACAGCATGGTATTTTCTCCAAAGACCACTAGATTTTCTGCTCCACTTTCAGGAACCACGGAACTGTTGCACCCATCAACAACAGTGCTACCTTGCAGCTTGTACAAAGTTCCAATCCAAACTCCCCACATCAATACCAATGCTCCCCAAACCATCTTGCACACTGTTTTTACACCTGCATCATCCAACTTACTAACAGAAATCGGATTTCTGGCTAATGCAGGAATGTGTAGAACACCCGGAAGTGTTCTAACCCTTCCACCTTGCAGCTTCAACTTTAATTTTCCACAACCAATGATTCTAGCCTTCCTATCATCCCCCAAGAAGACATCACCACCATAATATTTCTCATACTCACAGAACCACTCTCTATGGGGAGTGAAGTGAAAGGATGCACCTGAGTCAATCAACCATGCCTCATGATCTACATGTGTACTTGAAGAAGCCAAGTATACATCCCCACCTTCATCTGAGGTGGTTTTCATCTTGCAGAAGGAGCCTCATCAGATCCCTTTCGTTTGTCAGGAGCTTTAGATTTACAGTCCCTTTTGAAGTGGCCTTCCTTTCCGCATTTCCAACACACCACCTTTACAGGTTTTCCTAGAGATTTAAATCTCCCTCTAGATTTAGATCTCCCACTCGATGACTTATTTTTGTTTTTTTTTCTGGGACCATCCTCGTACAAACAAGGCATCACCATTTTGGCTCTCCATATTTTTTTGTCTCATCTCCTCCGTCAACAAGGCTGAGACTATTTCATCAAACTGCAAGGCAGTTGCATTGCTACCTATTGCAATAATCAAACTATCCCACAAATTTGGTAGAGAACACAACAAACTGATGCACTTATCTTCATTTGAAATTTTAATATCAACAAATGCTAACTGACTTACCACAATATTAGATGCATTCAGATGCTCTGTCACCGAGTCTCCATCTTTCATCCTCAGGTTATACAGCTTTTTCCACAGAACAATTTATTCACCAGAGACTTAGATTGGTACAAAGTCCCTAACTTGTCCCACAAAGCCTTTGTTGTAGCTTCCCCTAATACATTCAGCAATACTGAATCTGAGACACACAATCGTATTGTGCTCTTTGCCTTCCGATCCAACTTCTTCCATTCTTCATCAGACACTCCCGTTGGTTTAGTACCTGGATCTACCGTGATCCATTGATCTTTATCCACCAACAGATCCTCCATCTTGAGTTTCCACAACTCAAAACTCTAACCATTAAATTTCTTGATCTCTATATTTCCACTATTCGCCATCTTCTTTCACCACCAGAATCGATGTCGCAGATCTCCCACTGAACAGGGTCTACCACAGGCCCGAGCGAAACCCCTCAGCAACAAAGGCATCCCCTTGAAGCCGAATCTTCTCTGATACCAAATGTAGGTTTTAACCCCATACAGAAATTTCCTGCATACAAATTCTAAAACACAGAAAATAAATAATGTGAGATAAAAACACATATACACAAAGATTTTCCCCTGGATACCAAAACCGGGACTACCAGCTTGATTTTTCATTATGTTCCTTTCAATGTTATAATACATATTTATACATGCCCAAGCATCCAATACCATGGACCGAAAAACCATCGTGTCCAAAAAACATGTGTGAAGATCATGCACAAAACCATAGGTGGGTCCGCCCAACCTAACAGAGGGTCCAAAACCAAAAATTTTCGGGGCGCTGCCCTGGACCCCATAAAGTGGGGTTACGGGTGCCCCTCAAACCCCCTGTTAATTACGTGGAAAGAATATAACACAACCCAACAATCCGTAAACTGTAGTGGATATTCCACTTGACAGTTTGTCACAACAAATCTAATAATATTATATTAAAACTCTAAAAATTCTACACTATTACATTTTATTGAACTTTAATATCTGTAGATTCAAATATAATTAGTGCATGCATGCGAATGGAAATTATACAAAAAAGTAGATAATGATAAAATAATCACATGCACATACACAAGACACAATATATTCTCTCTGGGAAACCCTTTCAGGAGAAAACTCATCTGAAAGGTGAGGTTGCTTTGCTCTCTTTCTTTGTCTGGAAATATGGCTGCAGGTACAAAGAAGTAATGTCTGTGGCCTGTGGGATGCTACAGTGCACATATCCTCTCTTTGTGCTCTACCTCCTATCTCTGTTGGCTATCTTTTTTCAGCTATGGAACAAAATGCTCTCGAAAGAATGGAATGCCTCTTCCTCCTAGTGGCTCGGTTATAACACAACACAATAGCCTACTAGTGGTTATGTTTGACTACATCAACTCTTAACTAGAGTTACAAAATAGACTCTTCTAGAGTCTTTTATATCACAAACATGTGGCTAGCCCCTTTTCCATAAATAATGGGGGCTAACGTGGCATCCTCCTGAACTATAGTTGTGAAAACAAGAAGGTCAACTTCTGAGTGGCATAAATTTTGCATACAGACTTCGATTGATGCACTTCTTGCACTGTTGGAAAAGTAATTGTGTGTATAACAGCATGAAAAGGTGTTGTAGTAAAGCAATAAATTTTTACCCCCAAAAAAATTCATTTGATACCTTAAATTCTCCCAAATGTTTCAGACCTCGTTTCACCAAACTAGGTCCTTCCGGAAAAAACAATCCCGTGAGCTAATTCCTTCACTTTTTCCACTCCAAATGCATTGAGATGGATGAAAAACAATATAATGATCCAATTTGGATCAACCTCCCCATTTTGGGAGGCTTTTGGTCCACAAAATCTTTTAATGAATGAGGTGAGGAAATTTTTCCTTCACCTTCTCTCTAGTGTACCATTTATATTTTCCTGGAAGTTTTCCCTTCAACCCAATCTGCCAAAGTTCATGCCACCCATGTCTTGTAGTTCTGGACCTCTTCTACAAAATTGTATCATTTGTCAACTCTGCCTAAGCCTCTGGTACTAAATCCTCCATAGAAGGTAGGACTTGTTCCTCTTCCTGATCTAGCATGGAAGGCTCATAGAGTTTCAAATTCTCTAGATTCACAACTGAGTAAATGCGCATATATGGTGGTAAACTGATTCAATATGCATTATCACCCACCTTTTCCAATATCTCAAAGGGACCACACCTTAGAGCCTTGATTTTCTTACCAGGCCCCTACAGCCTCTCCTTGTTTAACTGTAACCATACTATGTTTCCCACCTTGAATGATTTCTTTGTTATGTGTTGATCATGCCTGGCCTTATACTTATCCTATGACTTGTGAAGTGTTTCATGTACTTGTATATGGATTTTCTTGATCTTCTCTATAAATTTTCCAGCCTTCAAATCATCTCCTATAATATATTCCCTCACTCCTCCTTATTGCCCATATGCAATTATATCCAAAGGTGAAGGTGGAAAATATCCAAAACAAGTATAAAATGGGGACTTTCATGTAGAAGTGTGGACTTCTCTATTATAAGAATGTTGTATACATACCAGATTTTCATCCTAGGCCTTCAGATGCTTCTGGTTGTATCCCCTCAAAAGATGTACCAAATTCTTGTTGACTACTTTTGTCTGCCCATCTATCTGTGGATGGAATGTGGTAGATCTCTTCAACTTTGTGTCCATCTTCTCCCACAATGTAGTCTAGAATGCACTGAGAAATATTATGTCCCTGTCTAAGATGATGCTCCTTGGTATCCCAAAGTGCACCCAGACTTGTCCAAAGAACAAGTTTGTTGCTTATTGTCCGTTGATAGTATTTTTATAGGGCATCAAAAAACACATCTTGTTGAACCTGTGAACTACCACAAACAAGTAGTCATGTCCCTTCCTGGTCGTCGATAAACCTCCCACAAAATACATGGAAAATTTTTCCCAAGGACAAGTAAGTACAAGTAAGGGATGTTACAAACCATGTTTCCTATTGCTAGGCTTGATAGTACAAAAAATCATGCATCCTCTTATGAACCTAGCTACCTACTATTGCATCTTGGGCCAATACGCATACCTATGCAAGTTAGCCACAGTCTTCCCTACACCAAAGTTACATGCAACCTTGGAGGTGTGACCCTCTCTAATCAACTATAAATGCTCACCTTTAGGAACACATAGCTCATCCATCCAATAGAGTAACCCATCCTAGAGATGGTAGTCAATGGTGTTGTCATCATCATGTGCATGACTCTGACTCTGCAACTGCTAATACACCTACTTGAAGTCATCATCTTCTGAATATGCCTCTTTATATGCATCATGGGTGAATGGATACATGTGCATAAGAGTCCCCAAATATGTAATATTTGATTTGGGTGGCCTTGAAATCATATCAGCCAACTTGTTTTTGTTTACCTTCTTATACTTGATCACCAAATGCAACTGTTGTAAAAACCCCATACACTTGTAGTTTACTTTGGGCATGCAAGTACTGTAGCAGCTAGTGATATGTGTGGATTATTGTCTCCTTTCCCATCAGATAGTGCTTCCACTTCTTCACATCTTAAACCATGGCATAGAGCTCCTTATCATAGGTAGGGTAGTTAAGAACTGCCCCATGAAATACTTCATAATGGTAGCAAACGGGCTTTCCTCCTTGCATCAAGACAGCTCCCACAGCATACCCACTCGCATTTGTCTCCACTTCAAAGGATTCTTGCAAGTTTGGTAATGCCAGAACTAGTGCTTGACTAATATTCTTCTTTAGCTCCTCGAAATCCTTCTACTGACCTTTTCCCCACTGGAAACTCTTGCCACTTGTTGTTATGGCATTGAGGGGTGTTGCCACCATTGAAAATGCGGCTACTAATTTCCTCAGGTACTGTGATGCCCCAATGAAACTCCTAAACTTAGAAACATTAGTAGGCATCAGACATTTCATGATGGCCTTCATATTTGAAGGATCTATCTTAAACTATCCTCCACCAATCACATACCCTAGATACACCAAAGACTGTTGCGCAAACTCACACTTCTTGAGATTTACTAGCAGTTGGTGCTTCTTCAATGTTTCCAGCACCTACATCAAATTTGAAATATGCTCCTCTAGGGTAGAACTATATAATAGTATATCATCCAGATAGACAATAACAAATGAATCTATAAAAGGGTGCAGTATATCATCCATTAATATCATAAATCTAGTTGGTGTGTTACATAGGCCAAATGGCATAACTAACCACTCACAAAAACCTTGCTTGGTTTTTAAGGCAGCCTTCCATGTATCTTCTTCTTTGACTCGAAATTGTTGATATCCAGACTTCAGTTCCAACTTGATGAAATGCTTTTCTTATTACAACCGATCTAGCAGATCATCTATCCTACGTAGGGGGTATCTGTTCTTGAGCGTGATTTTATTCAACACCCTATAATTTATACACATCCGCCAAGTCCCATACTTCTTTGGCACAATGATGATGGGTGACCCACATGGTGATGTGCTCGGTCGAATGACACCCTATTCCAGTAGCTACTACAGTTGTTTCTTCACCTCACATGCTTCTACAATAGATTGCTTGTATAACCCAATATTTGGCAATGGGGATTTTGGAAATAGCTGGATCTCGTGCTCCACTTTTGTCCCAGGTGGTAACCCTTTAGGTTATGGAATCCCAAACATGACTCCACATACATCAAGGGGAACCACATCCATATCTACTTCATCAACAAAATCGGCATTGATAGAAAATCTAATTTTGCATTGTTTTGTTACCTTCAACTCTGCATCCGTATTTACCCATCCCAGTGGATATGGGTTTGGATGATCACAAACTTCCAGCCCCGACTTCTTGACCATATATGCTGCAATGAGATTCTCCTGTGACCCCAAGTCAAACAAAGCATCAATATTTGTCTTCTTGACCTGTATCTTTATATGGAAGAGTTTGGTCATTTCTTTCTCTTCATGTTGCTTAAGGCCACTCAAATTCACCTCCTTTTGCACTGATGTACATACAATTTTCTCATCCATGTCTGAGTTTCTTTCAACTTGGTTACTCGAAACAATGGCCATGAGATTCTTATTCTTATTATCTTTCTTCTTGTTCTTCGGGTTTAGCTTTGGATTCAACTTCCAACACTTCTCCTCTGTATGGCCATCAATGTTGCAGTGATTGCAGTGGTTTCTAGGATATTTTCACTAGTGTGTTGTGGTTGTCGTTTTTTTATATATTCCCCCTTTTCTCTTCTTCTTACCCTCCTTAGAAGATTCATGTTGCTCCTTCTGCTTCAATCCACTTGATTGTGCTTTTTTCAGGCCTATGTTCTCTAGGTACTGTGCCTGTACACAAGCCTCGTCCACCTATTTGGACTTGAACAACATCACTTTCTCACATAGATGGAAGTGCAAACCCCCTAAATACTTGAAGAGTACATATGGGTTCTTTGGGGAGATACCTAACATTATAGCCATATTTATGAATTCTCTAGTGTACTCATGCACGCTTTGGCCCGACTTTTGCCTAAAATATTGCCACCGGATCCACTGGTCCTCCACGTACCCAATGGGATAAAACTATGAATTAATAAGGGTTTTTAAATCCTCCTACTTAGTCACTAGAGGTTCTCCCTCCAACCTAAAATTTTCCATGTATCTCTCCCACCAAGTTAATGAGATCCTTTTCCCTTCCTCAATCTAATGGACATTGAAATAAACTTCCAATTGCTGCAACCGGTGGTTCAACTTCAAAGTGTCAATGTCGTCATGGTACGGATTGATATCGACTTTTTCTTCCATTTTGAATAGGGATCAATTCACGACACTCAAACTAGGTTGATCTTTTCTAGGTTCTTTCTTCAGTTGGTTCTCCATGTCTTCCCAATCTCCTGATCCCCTTTCTGATTTTTCCTCTACATTTGAACCCCCTTCTTCTCCCAACATCCCAAACTTATTGCTTAGGGCCACCATGAGGAGCTTTACGTTGTGGTTTATATCTGTGACTTGTTCAAGCGGCGAAAACCTCACCTCTGTAGGATCATGAGGTTTGTTTGTAGATCTGTCACCCATGATTAGGGTTTTATGATTTTCGGCCCCGTCAATCTAGATCCCTGCAATCTCCAGAAAATACCCAAAGAAACCCACTCTGATACCAAATGATCCATAATTTGTCATGGATATTCCACTGGACAGTTTGTCACAATAGAGCTAATAATATTATATTAAAACTCTAAAAATTATACACTATTACAGTTTATTAAACTTTAGGATTTGTGGATTTAATTGTAATTAGTGCAAGCATGTCAATGGAAATTATACAGAAAAGTAGAGAATGACAAAATAATCACACACACACACACAAGACACAATATATGCTCTCTAGGAAACCCTTTCAGGAGAAAACCCATTTCGAAGGTGAGGTCGCTTCGCTCTCTCTCTGTCTGGAAATTGTTGATCTAGGTTGTCACTGATGTCAATATGGCAATATTCTAGATAGTAAATAATGATGTGACGCCAATTAGAGAAAATCCGTGAAGCAATAAGAATAGGAAGAGTTCATCGGAAGCCATCAAAGAAGAGCTAATCGGAAGAAGAGCTATCAGAGTAGTGTATCAAAAGTCATAGGAATAAAGAGAAACCACAGGAGCGACAAGCCAAGACAGTGCAAATCTATCGCATATGCCAAGAGTAAGAGCCATATAGGAGGAAGTAATAAATCATGGGAACCCTTTCGACAATATAGCGGCAGAAATCTTATCAGTGGTTCTATTATATTAAGTTATGTAAACACTGCTCAAACCCTTGATTGCAATATGGGTTAAGGACCCGATGGTCCCATTACAACATGCCCTAAAGAATATCGCATCCACATTGGAATTTATGTATCACAAAGGAATGCCACTTAAATCCTCCAATTGTGATAATATTATGGACCTGCGGGACCATTACAATTCAACTTAATGAAATATCGCATCTGCAGTAATCGCAAGTTTCAAAGGGATGTCAAAACTCTGATTGTGATATAATATGCAGACCCGATAGCTCCATAAAATATACATTTACGTAATATCGTGTCCAGGTATCAGGGAAGTTACAAAAATCATAAGGTTTGTCACCATCGGACCGCTGATTACAATAAGACTTGTGAACTCGACCGTTGATTACGATAAGTCTTGTGAACCTAACCACTGATTGTGATATTAGTTGTGGACCTGACAGATCTATTGATGATGGTTTAATATTATATCATGTATGTTTCATCGACAGTATGAATATCAGCCATGTTACATCGGTGATGTTAAGAGTTGTGATTACGGGACCTTCGAAAGTTGCGATTGTGATTGAGGTAGTGACGTGGCATGTGGGACCTCCCTATGGGTATAGCCTCTCTTATATGGTTTCTGTGAATAATCAAGTCTATGGATGAAAGAGTCTTCAATATGTTTTAATAAACAATTCGGCATCCTTCCAATAAACGTGTCTTTCCAGTCATTGGTGAAACCCATATAAATATAAGTTAATACATACCATTTCTAACCATTGATTGTGTGCATTGATCATAGAACAGAATGACAGTTCACAACTCGTGAACATGAAGAAAAAATAGAAATAAAGACGAAGGTCGAGTGAGCATAGAGGAAGCCAAAGGTCCAACAGGAGATGAAGGTAAAAGCATTCTATTGATTGGGTTAATCATTGAAAGTTTGGACGTATAATGAATCTGTATAAGCACAGCCCGTGATATGTTAAAGAGACTGCATAAGAGAGGATTGTTTAATAATTGTATGCACAACCTAAAGCCACGACAGTCACTCTTCTGAAGCAATTAATCTTGAAGAAGTTATCGTGATGATTAGAACAAGGGTTTGAAACAGAGAGTTGTGTGTGTGCAGATCATTGAAGATACATAGACGGTTGTGTAAATACTATTAAAGACCATAGTTTGATAGTCATCATGATGTGACTTGGAGATTTTGTTTGGCCAATATGAAGAGTTCTGAAGACTCCTTCATATGAAGATAGCTTGTCATTGATGTAGCAGTGAAGCTGTAGATTGACAGAATTCAGTGAAGAATATTTTGGGAGCAAAGAATTACTATCAAACATATCTAGACAAAATATAGCGGTGGGTTGGAGCCGAGAGGGTTGGTGCCCTGAAGGTTGGAGCCTTTAACAAACAAGGTTGGTGCCTTGATAAGATAGGGTCGAAGCCCTTAGGGTTGGTGCCTCAGAATTGGAAGGATTGGTGTCCTTGGAGTTGGTGTTCCTAAATCCAAGGTTGGTGCCTTGACAAGATAGGGTTGGTGCCCTAAAGGTTGGAGCCTCACAAAAGACCAAGTTGGTGCTTGGCAATGGGTTGGAGCCCTATATATATTGTACCTGATTTATTGTAAATATTATATTAATAAAATTATTTATTCCTATTGTTCATTTTGTGTTCTAAATATAATTGATTTAACTGGTAAAAGTAACAATTGAAAATAAATACTGATTCACCCCCCCCCAGTATTTCCAACAATTGGTTTCAGAGCTAGTACCTTCACACAAAGCCTAAAAGCTTGAAGGTTGATCAATTAGAACAAAAATGGCAAAGCCAGGGAAGAAAGTCTCCAATCTTCCTAAAGATGTGTCTCCCTCAACCATCGAAGTTGAAATCAATCAATCTGTAAAGGCTCCATGGTTCAATGGAAACTTTGATATATGGGAAGCAAGAATGATGAATTTCTTAAAGACTTAAGGCATTGAAATCTGGAAATTAGTGATTGTTGATAGCATGATGGATGGAGAATCCAAGGAGTATAATGAAAAAGCAATGAAGGAAATATTGAATGGGTTACCAGATTCTATAAAGAACAATTTAGGAAAATTTTCATCAGCAAAGGGTATATGGGACAAACTTCATGACCTTCACTCAAAAGGAGCATTGACCATGACCACTAGTCAAGAAGATGATGGAAATCAAGAAGGAAACCCAGAACCCGTCATAGAAGCTAAAAATGAGAATGATGACATCAAGGCTAAAGAAGACCTAGAAGATGAAGAGAACAAAAATTATTTTGAAGAAGATCCCCTCACTAAACTTATGGTTTCCATGGAAGAGATTATCAGTTTGAAAAAGGAAAATGAGGAACTTAAGAAGAAAGCACTAGCTAGTGACCAAGACCAAACAAGGAATAAAGTTGACTTTTTCAAGCTTCAAGTACAAGAAAGGGATGAAGACCTTTCCAAGATTAAGAAGGAATTTCATCAAGTCAAAAGAAAGCATCATGAAGAAGTCATGTCCATGACAAATCAATTGGATAAAGCAAAGAAACGGGAAGATAACTTGTCAAGCCACCTTGAACAAAGGCACAAGAGCTTGAACAAACTTGAAGCAAAACTTGGTCAATACAAGGAAGAGGTCTCCTCCCTTAGATCACGACTATAAGAAGCAAGGAAATAATAATAAGGAACTGAGAAGACAATGGAAGCATTGATAATCATATAAGGACAGTTTGATGAAGCAGAAAAGGAGAAAAACGTCATGATATGCCAACTAAAAGAAAAGGATGAAGAAATAAATATTCAAACTAAAATCTGACCTCAACCTTTTGAAGGCTGAAACATGTAAAGCTACAAGGATCATGGAAGAAATGGAGAGCAGTCTAGCTAAAGAAAATGAAGAAATATTCAGAACGAAACCAGATATCATCTCCCTTAAAATAGAAGAAAATGAAGCAATACATATCAAGGAAGAGTTTGAGAAACAACTTGCTAAGAATAATAATAATTGCGAAATATTGGAAGAAGAGATTGTCTCCCTCAGGAAAAAGGTTGAAGGGATGGAAAAAAATTTGAAGAGCTCTCAAGCCTTGGATGACATGCTCAACCATCAAAGATCCCCATTTGATAAATTAGGTCTTGGATATGAAGGAGAATCCTCAAGCAAGAATGATAATGCTTCAAAAAAAAAAGAGTGTGAGGAAGCCAGAAAGAAATATTAATGCTCCCAATTCTAGCAAAGACAAGGATAAGAGTCAAGGCAACAATGAAGGAAGTCCCATTCCAATAAGAAATGTAGATGATGTCAAGGATGCAAGAAGAAATGGTTATAATCAAAGGATATCAAAGCAGAAAGACTTTAGAAGTACATCAAGGAAACCTTCTTCTCCTAGGTACCAAACAACAAAGGGAAATGGCTAACTGATACAAGAGAAAATCACCAGCCATATGAGCATACAAGTAAGAAGTCACGCATTCCCTAATTCTATATGGTTTGAACTAGCACGTGGTATCCTCGTAGATTAGTGAAGGCTCTTGAATTCGATGCAGAATCCTCTCACTCCAACTAGGGTATCTCCCTTTTTTCCATCAATCTAAGCCTGCAAACAAGAACAAACAAACAAGGATGACAAGTGATCTTCCGCAAAAGATCGTCAATTCAAAGAAATAAACAATAACATGAAAAAATAGCTACAAGTACAAATCTAAAAGGAAAGGAACATATATCTCTATTAATTATTAATTATGTTGTAACCCTAGGGACAACCTCTGGCTAAGAAAGGTCAGTGCGTAAGAAATCTGTCCAAAGAATCAAAAATATTTTATTCTATTATTTCAAACGTTGTTTCCTAGAGATGTTTCTTCAAAATATAATGTATTTTATACCCTTGAAGAAAAACAGAACCCTCCCAAGATGGCCAAGATATCTATGAATATGGCTTACTAAAATTATAGTATGGCAAGAGAGAATACAAAGGAGAAGATTCAATGTATGAGGCTAAGAAAACATAACCTTTTATGTGAAATATTAGTTGAAATTTTGATAGCTTCAAGAAATGGAATGATGGAAAAGTGGAGTGCAGTTTAAGGTTACTTTAATTAAAATCCAGATATTGTCCATTGTTTTTCAAAAGAAATAATAAATCTATTTAATTTTAAAGAACCATCATCTTCATTACACTTTTTCCCAAAGAATAACAACACAAAAATGACTTACAAAGAGAAAAACATGCCATAATCAACACATAGTTGGAATCATCTTGAAATTTTATTACTTCTCCAAGAAAAACTCATAGATTACACAACAAAATTATTTCTCTACACCAAAAATCGGAACCCCTAGACCGGTCCCTTCATCTTCATTTAAAGAAACTTTTACGTTGGAGGTAATTATGAAAACTTTTAACTACCCTAACTACTTTTTAACTATTTATTCCTCATAAAATATTAAAATACTAAAATTTTTTTTAACTAGAAAATTACAAAATGAAATATTTTCCTAATATTTGAAAATAAAATATTTGGGAGCTCGAGACTCTAGTGCAACTGTGACTCCAAGATAGATTGATGAAGCTCCAGATTCCTCCAATAATACATTTACAATTGTGATTAGGTTTTGACACTTGTAGAATGTTTTCACCAAGTGAATTCATCACATAGAATTGTTGGTAAGTATGGAAGAAATTGATGACAGATTAAATGTTGTTGAGAGTAGAGCAACAACTGGGGTAAAAACACTAAATAAGATGTGTTAGGGTCCTATAAATTATATTGATCAATTGATTATTTTCTAGTTATTTGTTCTGGGAATCTGCTAGTAAAGTTTAGCCTATGAATCACTACGTGTCATAGCCTAAAGGTTTTATTGTCCAAGGAGCCATTTAGTTCTTGAAGTCCTATGGTCAAGGAAAGTCTGAATTTTTGGGAGATTTTTTGCATATAAATTTTGGTTTAGATCATGTTGCATGTCTTTTTATGGTAAAATGATCATAAGCAACTTTCCAACCATATATTTGGTGCTTCAAACCGAGTTTCGGATCAAAAGATAGAGCAAGTTGAAATTTGTTCCTCAGAACCAGAAAACAAAGAAAAATGCCTAAGTGTGAAATTATTTATTTGAAATATTAATCAAATTTTATAAAAATGTGGCGGGAAAGGAAATAAGGGAAATTTCATATCTTTTTGAAATGGGTTTACAAATGGGAGGCTGAGTAAAATGTGGCTAAGGTGAAGGGAGATTTTTACAGGTCATATTTTATGAAAGGAGGCTGAGTAAAAACTAAATTTTACAGAGAAGAGGGATATGGATTTTACTAAGGTATAAAGAGGAGAGATGCACATAAAATGAACCTTGAATAAATACTTGTCCAAATATTTTACAGGAGTAAAAAGGGAAATTAAAGATACTTTACCAATCATAGAAAAACAACATATGGTTTTTAAAATCCATGGGAAGGAAAAACAAGACATGGATTTCAAAACAATAGGATTTTTTATTAAATCATTCAAAGAAATATTTTGATATTTTATTTTATGAAATTCATTTACAGGCCAAAAAATTGGAAATATTATTCAGAATATTTTATTCCCAAATATTTTGGGACAATGATGAAGTATTTAAATATGATGAAGTCAAAGACTATGGGAAAAAGGTTCAACACATCAATTTTATTTAACTCCAAAATACAAATAATTTATTGAGCAACTAGGTGGAAAACATCAACAGAAGTGAAATTATTTTCATAATTCTGTTGGATCAAAAATAGCAATCAAAGGGACATCTAGTTAATACAGATGGCAAAGTAATAAAGTTTGAAAGAGTAGCTAATAGGTTGTGTGAAGGCAACCCCAACATCTCCATATTCCAAGGTAGATGATCAACATTAATGAACCAATTTCCAGATTTGAAGGCTGAATATTTTCCAGCAGTTCCAGATTTCCTGCAGTTTTCCAGTGATTGATTTTATTTTTAGTTTAGTACTCAATTTTTTTCTAGAAATTGTTAGATATTATTTTTTAATCAATTCCTTTTTGGAGTCTTATATTTTTTTTTTTTTCTAGTTAAGACTAACCTAAGTACCCATGGGGATTTGAACCGGTGACCTATCGCAAGGAGTGCCTTAACAGTGCACCCATTCACCGTCAATCCAAAACCCCGTGGGCATTTGGAGTCTTATATTAGTTTAGCAGAAAGTCTATAAATATATTTTAATAGAGTTGAACAAGGGTTGGAACTTGTATGAAGAAAGTAGACCTTTTGATGTAAGTTGTGCATGTACTAAAGTGATCAATTTCATTAATACAAAAAGTTTTTTCCCAGATTCCTATGTCAATTAGTGATGTCTCCTCTCATATGAAATTGTTATTTTCCTATTTTTCCATATGTTCTTCTATCTCTATTGTTTAAATAATATTAAGGGTTAAATTTGTTTAAATACACTATGATATGGCTTATAAACAATATTTATGTTTTCACTCTTATATTAAGTATAGAATTGATCTTAGCAAGCTCTATATTTAATTGAATCTAAATATTTTCATCTCATTCACTCCACAAATTCTCTAAAGATCCAAAAGCTTACCTACCTTTCCCTATTACATATGTTCTGTCATTTTTGTATTTGATGACCCCAAGACTCATGACTCCATTCCCAATGGACTTTCCCTGTAGTTTTCAACCAAATATTTGACAAAACTAAACTCAGAGCTCAATAACTAGCCTAATATCCTAAAACAACAAATCTAAATCAGAAAGAGAGATCCCTCTCTGAAGCTGGAAGGGCTAGATCTCAGCTTTGCAAGTGGTTTTTTGGTTACCTCTGGGTTTCTCTCAACGACCTTGGGAAATTACAGAGTGATATCAATGAACATTATGGCGACCATACTGGTGACAAAAGGTTTCATCTTCCCCAAGAAATTCTATCAAGTTTTAGATCTAGTTGTTGATGGTGGACTCCAGTTAGACATATGAAGGCTGAAACATTCACCTAGTGACTCCAAACAGTGTCAAGTTGATCTAAAGACTCCACTAGTAGCAGGATCCAAAAATCAAGATGAGTTCTCAATCCAGAAGGTATGCTCCTATGCATTGCATTCATATTCCAGGATTTCCAAATCGCATGCCTGGTGTAAGTTGGCAAACTTATTTACCTACATTCAAAGATAAAAAAGGAGATAATGTTGTTTTGCATCTAATTAGGTTTCATATGCACATCCATAAGTTCAAAGTTAAATTTCATGAAGATGTTCATGGTGTCCTTGGATGGAAATGCCCAATCATGGTATGAAATCTTGTCAAGTAATTGTTTATATTTTCTTAGAGATTTTCATACAGCATTTTCATAAAGAACATCATCCTTCTTTCTTGTTGGTCAAAGATTGTTGCACACATGTTGAAAATTTTATTGAGGATTTGGAATTTTTTATGAAGATGATCAATTTATGGATGATGAGATTATAGAGGCTATTCATGAGAGACCTTTCAACCATGAAGAAGATGAAGAAACTCGCTTCTATGATACTCAAGAAAAATTTTAGCAAGTAGTTACTTCTCCCATGATTGAAAATGAAACAAATATGCATTTCAATGACCTACTTTCACATTGTTAGAAAATTATATATTATAGAGCAATGGAACACATAAAATATTGCAAAAATATAAACACATAAAACAAGAGAGACACAAATATACGTGGTTCACCCAATTTGATCTATGTCCATGGAGAAACAGTCAATCCTTCCTTTATATTATCCAACAAAATGAAGAGATACAACCTACAACAAATCTGTTGTAATTTCCTCTTCGCTCTCACACAATATCCTCTCTCTTTGTTGCTCGGAATACACATCTACATATTTGAAAAACAATTCTCTCATATATAGAAAGGGGTTACCTTTTAGGGAAAAAAACCCTAAATTAAACATCACTTCTACCGCAGATCATTCGCCTAATGAACGGCTCAGATTGACTATGAAATTACAATAGTTTACAAGGAAATTTTACATCTATTTTTATCTTCGAGGGCACTGCCCTCGAAACCCCGCCATGGGGGTCTCATAAAAATCATCATCGCCCCCCTAACGATGAACAAATGGGTGGAATTTCTGCCCCATTATGAATTTGGGTTCAATGCAGCGATATCTCTGAATAAATAAGATAATCAGCATCCACACCCAATAATCTCCCACTTAGAGATTGATTATAGCAACTCCACCACTACTTCATTTGCTAGAAAATGAATCTACTTTGGATCTGGTTATTTCTCATCTTCATCATCATACTTGAAGACCAATTGAAACCGAGAAAAATCTCAGTTTCTCCCTTGTTACAACTTTTTTTAACATATTTGTAGGACTTTGGCTAGTGTGTATCTTTTCTAGATTCAATTGTCCATCTTCCAACATTGACCGTATGAAATGGTATTTTATTTGTATATGTTTATTCTTTGAATGAAATGTAGAGTCCTTTGCAAGATGAATGGTACTCTGGCTTTCACTATATAACCTGCCCAACTCCTGCTTCTTACCCAATTCATCTAGAAACCTTTGTAACCAAATCATTTATTTACTAGCCTCTATAGCAGCAACATACTCTGCTTGTGTTGTTGAGAGTGCAACAACACTTTGTAACTTTGAAACCCAACTGACAGTTGTTCCACCTACAGTGAACACATACCTTGTGGTGCTCCTCTTGTTATCTCTATCACCTGCCATATCTGCATCAACATATCCCTGTAGAGAAATGTTTGAACCACCAAAGCATAATGCTTAATATTTGGTACCTCTCAAATACTTGAGAATCCACTTCACTGCCATCTAATGTTCTTTTCCTAGATTGTTAATGTACCTGCTTACAACTCCCACTACATGTGCAATATCAGGCCTTGTGTAGACCATTGCATACATTAGGCTTCCAATTGTTGATGCATATGGAACTTTAGACATATAGTCCATATCTTCCTTAGTCTTGAAATGGCTAGCCAAAGGTGTACTAATTGGTTTTTCATTATGCATATTAAATATTTTCAACACCTTTTATATGTACTCACTTTGAGACAATGTTAATTTGTGATTTTTCCTGTCTCTACTTATTCTCACACAAAGGATTTGTTTTGCAGCACCCAAATCCTTCATTGCAAATGAATTTTCCAATTTTCTTGATAGCACATTTATTTCCTGCATGTTAAAATCTGCAACAAGCATGTCATCTACATACAATAACAATATATTATAGCTACCCTCATTTTTCCTTTTCAGATAAACACAATGATCAGAGTGACATTTAGTATAACCTTGTTCAAACATAAACTTATCAAAATTTAGATACCACTACCTTGGAGCCTATTTAAGTCATACAATCTCTTCTTCAACCTACACACTAGTTTCTCCTTCCCTTTGACCTCATATCCTTGTGGCTACTGCATATATATGTCTTCCTCCAAATCCCCATGGAGAAAGGTCGTCTTTACATCTAATTGCTCAAGATGCAAATATTTTGCTACTACTAGACTTAAAATAGTTTTGATTGAAGTCATTTTAACAACAAGAGAAAATATTTCATCGAAGTCTATACCTTTCTTCTTTGCAAACCCCTTCACCACAAGTCTAGATTTATACCTTTTTCTACCTCTATCTTCTTCCTTCAACCTGTAAATCCATTTATTCTGCAATGTTTTTTTACCTGGAGGAAACTTGACTAAGTCCTAAGTTTGGTTATGTACCAAGGAGTCCATCTCTTCTTTCATGGCTAGCTCCCACTTCTTCTTGGTTCCTACCTACACTACTTCTTCATAACATTCTGGTTCACCAAAATCAGTCAACAATACATAATATAATGAAGGAGAGTATCGTTCATGGGTTCTACTTATCCAGGTAGATCTTCTAACACCACTTTCAGGTGTTTGAGGTGCTTGTTGATGTTGTCATTCTAGTTTTTTATCATTATGATTTTCAAGCACCTTTACTTTTTTGTGATCTCATCAACCACTATGTATTCTCTATCTTCTTTTTCCTGTTTCTTTTCCTGCATCTAATCCTTATACAAAAACTTTTCATTGAATATGACATCTCTGCTCCTAATGGTTTTGTGATTTTCATAATCATATAAGCGATAACCAAAATCATTAACACCATATCCAATAAAGGTACATTTCTTTGATTTTGACTTAAGCTTTGTTCTATTTTCTTTATTAATGTGGACAAAGGCTTCACGACCAAAAGTCTTTAAAAATGAGTAGTTTACCTTTTTACCTGTCCATGCCTCCTCTAGAATACCTCCATCCAAGGAACTTGAAGGCTCTTTGTTTATTAGATAATTAGCAGTATCTACATCATCTGCCCAAAATTGTAAAGGCAATCATGCGTGCAAACGTGTGCACCTTGCACGCTCCATGATGTCCTGTTCATCCTTTCTCACACACCATTTTCTTGTGGTGTTCCTGGAACTGTCTTCTCTCTATGAATTCCATGCTCTGAATAGAGCTTATCAAACTCTTTGCTGCAATATTCATCTCCATTGTCTAATATGAGACACTTCAACCTTTTTCCTATCTCATTTTCAACCAAATCTTTCCATTTATTGAAAGTATCAAATACATCAGATTTATTTCGAATACAATAAATCCAGGCTTTTCTAGTTGCATCATCAATAAAAATAACATAATAACGAGATCCACCGAGAGATGATACATGAGTAGGTCCCCATACATCTGTATGCACAAGCTCTAATTTTTCGCTCTTATTTTCTTTCCCAACTTTGAGGAATATAACTCTCTTATGTTTTCCATAAACACAACTCTCATAGAATTCCAAATCAACATGCTTCGAACCTAGCAACAAATTTCTTGAGTGAATAACTTGCATCCCCTTCTCACTCATGTGCCCGAGCCTATGATGCCACAATGTTGTATCTACTCCTATAGAGGTTAAATAATTAACAGAATTAGAAATACCATTGCATAAATACAATGTACCAACATTTCCTCCTTTTTCTATTACCATGGCTCCTTTAGTGACCTTCCAGGTTTTATTTGTAAAAGTAGTTACACAACCTTCACCTCCCAACTGCCCTGTTTAAATTAGATTTTTCTTGAGATCTAGAACATGCCTTACCTCCTTCAATAGCCATTGGTTTCCATTATGTTGTTTTATGTAAACTTTACCCATTCCAATGATTTTACAGGTTTTATCATCACCCAAATGAACTTGTCCAAAATCTCTTCGAACATAACCATGAAAATTTTTCCTATCAGGTGTGGCATGGAATGAGGCCCCCGAATTTCCCACCCAGACATAAATAATATTTTCTAATGAAATAATCAAAGCATATTGCAACACATCACCTGTCACATTCTCTTCATGATTGTTTTCTTGTTGTGCGTCTCCTTCTTTTCCCTTCCAAGACTTACAGTCTTTCTTCAGGTGTCCTTTCTTTGCATATTTCTAGCACACTATCTTCGATCTGGACCTGGATTTTCCTTTCCTTGACTTACTACGTTATCCTAGGCTCTTTCCTCTTTCCATTTTTCTTCCCTTAGTTTCTGCAGTCAAAGCATTACTTGATGTCTCACCAAAGCTTTTCCGTCAAATTTCCTCACTAAGAATTACACCGATAACATCATCAAACTTTAAAGTACTAGATCCATAGAAAGGGTTACTAATGGCCATAACTAAACCATTCCAATTTTTTGGCAATGAGCACAAAAATATCAAAGCCTTAACTTCATCACTAAAATTTACCCCTACATAACTTAACTGACTAATAACCGTATTAAATTCATTTAAATGATCAGCAACATATCCACCTTCTGACATCTTGATATTAATAAGTAAATGTTTCATAAGAAATACTTTATTTGAGGCTAAGGGTTTTTCATATAGTTTTGCCAATGCCGACATTAAACCCTCTGTTGTCATTTCCTTTGAAATATTAAAGGCTAATGACACTGCTAGGCATATTCGTATTGTTCCAAGTGCCTTTCTGTTGAGAATATCACATTTTGTGTCCATCATACTCATCGGCTTCTTTTTCTTTCCGCTCAATGGTAGGTATAGATCTTTCTGATACATATAATCTTCCATTTGCATCTTCCACAGCTGGCAGTTTTGGTCGTTAAATTTTTCGACCCTAAACCTACAATATTTCGCCATTGCTCCCACTTGAACCAGGAACACTTCTCTCCTGTGAGTTTATTAGCCAAATAGACCTTCAGCTCTGATATCATTTGCTAGAAAATTATATATTATAGAGCAATGGAACTCATAAATATTGCAGAAATATAAACATAGAAAACGCATAAAACAAGAGAGACACAATATACGTGGTTCACCCAATTTGGGCTACGTCCATGGAGTAATGGTCGGTCCTTCCTTTATATTATCTAGCAAAATGAAGAGATACAACCTACAGAAAATTTGTTGTATTTTCCTCTTCGCTCTCACACAATATCCTCTCTCTTTTGTTTCTTAGAATACGCACCTACATAGCCACAATACAATTCCCTCATATAAAGTGATGGGTTTCCTTCTAGGGAAAAAAAACCCTAACTTAAACATAACTTCTACCATGAGATCATCTTCCTAATGAACGACTCAGATTGACTATGAAATTACAATATTTTACAAGGCAATTTTACATCTATTTTTAGCTTCAGCGGCGATGCCCCTGAACCCTCGCCGGGGGGGCTCATAAAAATCGTCGCCGCCCCCCCTGGTGGCGAACAAATGGGCGGTGTGGCCACCCCATCATGAACTTGGGTCCAATGTGGCAATACCTTTGAATAAAGAATATAATCAGGCTCCACACCCAACACACATGAACTTATTGATGACATTTCACATCCTTTATACATTTCATAAGAACAAGAGGACAAGCAGCCCAGTTGTAATGATGAAATAGAGCTTACAGATCATAGTTTGTAGCAATCTTCTCATATTTTCATAAATGAAAATGATCATTCTAGTTGTCTTGCATTCCTTTCTTCTCTTGAGTTTTTAATTTAGGAAAAAATTTCTGAAAATAAGAATTTTGAGTTTTCTAGAATAGAAACTTAGGAAGGCCATGGTCCATCCATTATTTTTTGCAATAATATGCAACAAGTTTATTCCTTTAAGCTTGATGCAGAAATTTTTGAAGACCAGATTTTTGAAACTACATGCAAAAAGATTCTCAGCAATGAAATTATTCAGGATAATTATGAAGTAGAGCAGATTGTTCTAAACCCCGTGGGTGTAGACATTTTTGTTATTCAAGATGTGGCTGCCTCAATTGAAAATCTGCCTCCAGGTTTAGATAATGAAGAGTTTGTTGAAGAAGAATAGGTTGTCCTAAAACCTATGGATGTTATTGTTGTGGATGAATTGGTTGTTTCAAATGAAGATGGCAAGATTGATGAACAAATTACTCCATTTTCTTTAGAAAGCAGTCCTTTTGCAAATCATCAAAATGTAAATTTTCATGTTTTTCAAGATCCTCTGGCCAATCTATTGCAGTCATCAAGGAAAATGGTTGTTCTTATGTTTGTGGATTACGGTCAATAGCTTCAGTGGCAGTTTGGGTTTCCAGTCTCATATCTTTTTTTCCTGCTCATGAGAAGTATGAGTAGAACTGAGTCAAGTAGCCATTTGCTTGATTGCCTACATTGAAGAGAAGAAATAACCTAGTGTATATACTTTTATTAGGTGCTGACAACATCATCAAAGTTTGAATCCTAAGGAGAAGGCCCTAAGACATTGGTGATGTGTTGTCAAATTTCTTATTTATTTTAAAGTTTGCAGCAGAGTTTTCAGTTTGCAGTATACAGTTTAGATTTCAGTTTGAAGAATGGATTTGCTTCAGTTTGAGAATTAGAACATATTACCAGAAGTTGTCAATTGCATTGTTTTCATGGCAAGGCATGTTGCAGGTTTGGGATCATCCCAATGGATCAAGCTACTAGTCTACAGTGTTCTTGGCACCTCATAGGGAGGATGCCATCCCCATTGGAGCCGATGTTGGGGTCCTATAAATTATAGTGATCAATTGATGATTATCTAGTTATTTATTTTGGGAATCTGCTGGTAAAGTTTATCCTATGAATCACTAGGTGTCATAGCCTAAAGGTTTTCTTATCCAAGGAGCCATTTAGTTCTTGAAGTCTTGTGGTCAAGAAAAGTCTGAATTTTTAGGATATTTTTTGCATATAACTTCTAGGTCAGATCATGTTGCAAGTTTTTTCATGGTAAAATGATTAGAAGCAACATTCCAACGGTATATCTGGTGCTTCAAACCGACTTTCAGATCAAAATATAGAGCAAGTTGATATTTTCTCCTCAAAACCAAAAACAAAGAAAAATGCCTTAGTGTGAAATTATTTATTTGAAATATTAAACTTAATTCATAAATAACAAAAAAATCCAATATATAAACTATGGGAACCACATTTTATATTATGCCATGCGTCAGCCAAATTCAAAATAAAAAAACTCAAATCAAATTTGTGACCTCACTCTGCACTTCGTACACTAAACTTCATACCTCGAGATGTGTGAATATTCAATCCATTGTGGATGTGTGAATATTCAATCCACTGTTATTAATGTTAGGGGGTGGTTCCTATCCTCCATCCCCCCCCACCCCTCTCGGAAAGTTGTTTTCACTTTTACCAGGTTTTACAGATGTCATCTTCCCCTTCATTTTGAACCGCCCGGCCCCCCCTCCTAAACCACTTACTACCCACCCCACCCCCTAAAAACCATTATCTATGATAATTAAAATTTTATAAAAATGTGGTAGGAAAGGAAATAAGGGAAATTTCATATCTTTTTGAAATGGGTTTACGATGGGAGGCTAAGTAAAATGCGACTAAGTTAAAGGGATATTTTTACAGGTCTTATATTTATGAAATAAATTTACAAGTGAAAGTAAAAGAAGGTTGAGTAAAAATGGAATTTTAGAGAGAAGAGGGATATGGTTTTTTCTAAGGTATAAAGAGGAGAAATGCACGGAAAATGAGCCCAAAGATTTTACAGGTGTAAAAATGGAAAGTAAAGATACTTTACCAGCCATGGAAAAACAACACATGGTTTTTAAACTCTATGGGAAGGAAAAACAACACATGGTTTTTAAAATTCATGGGAAGGCAAAACAACAGATGGTTTTTAAAATCCATGGGAAGGAAAAACAAGACATGGATTTCAAAACAAGAGGATTTTTTATTAAATCATTCAAAGAAATATTTTGAGATTTTATTTTATGAAATTCATTTACAGGTTTAGCCAAAATATTTGGAAATATTATTCAGAATATTTTCTTCCCAAATATTTTGCGACAATGATGAAGTATTTAAAGATGATGAAGTCAAAGACTATGGAAAAAAGGTTCAACACATAAATTTGATTTAACTCCAAAATACAAATAATTTATTGAGCAACTAGGTGGAAAACATCAACAGAAATGCAATTATTTTCATATTTTTTTGGATCAGAAATAGCAGTCAAAGGGACAACTAGTTAATACAGATGGAAGAGTAATTAGGTTTGAAACAGAAGCTAACAGGTTGTGTGAACGAAACTCCAACATCTCCAAATTCCAAGGCAGATGATCAGCATTAATGAACCAATTTCTAGATTTGAAAGCTGAATATTTTCCAGCAGTTCCAGATTTCAAGTAGTTTTTCAGTGATTGATTTTATTTTTAATATACTACTCAAAAAATTTCTAGGAATTGTTAGATATTATTTTGTAATCAGTTCCTTTTTGGAATCTAATATTAGTTTAGTAGAAATTCTATAAATATATTGTAATAAAGTTTAACAAGGGTTGGTACTTGTATGAAGAAAGCATAACTTTTGATGTAAGTTGTGCATGTACTGAAGTGATCAATTTCATTAATACAAAAAGTTTGTTCCAGAATTCTATTGATGGTGCTAAACATGCCAACATGTCAAGGGGATCTCCCTGGTAAGAAGTCCCCATTAGACCTCATACCGTTTGATGTAGGAGTCCCAACAGTGGGTCGTAAGGTAATGCCTTAACCGTGATGTTGCACAGAGGCAAGTAAGATAACTCTGTCAGTAGCAAGGGTGTGACTGATGCAGAGAGTCAAGGAATAAGTATGAAAGTTTTTGACACTTCAAAGGAATAGGAAGGTGAAGGTGAGTTCCAAGTTGAAAGGGATCAGTCCCAACTCGGTTAGGAACACACAACACAAAGGACATGCACAGCTTCCAGTAGAGCAGTCGACACAAATTAGGCAGTCACAACATACAAGGTAAGATAACACGAACAACACTCAAGAATCAGTCTGAGACAAGTGTGATGGTTGATATAACAAGGTTCAGAGAAAGTTTTGTCTGATGTCCGGCAGAGAAGTCAACACGAATGACGACAGCATTAACAACATATGCAACACATTAACAACAAGATTCATATAATTGCATACAAATCAATTCATATACAAGTACGTAAGTTAAACAACATATATCATTAAGGAAACTGGAACAGTTCAACTACAATAACAACATATGCATGAAAATGTGTTGGCTCTTATTATTAAAGAAGTGTAATTCACAATCATACAATACACCATGTAAACATGCTAGCCCCATCAGTGGAACATTACAGTTGTATCCACCTACTCCTCCAAATAGATGTACTAGCTTCGTGCAGTGGAGAAGCCAAGGCGTGTTACAATACTGTCCAAGTCTTCTTCAAGATAGTCTTAGTAGAAGCTTGGCTCACCAAAAGCCTATACAATGAGTTATTAGGGACTATCTATAGCAAAGGGTGGGGTGACCCTTGGCATTCCCCTTTGTGACAGTTTAACTACCCCCATGATTCTTCACCTACTCTATGACTGTTACATCCAACTATTGACACTCGACTTACACTTGACATGACTCAACATTACAATGCACATGTACTCATTGGAGACAACATGGCTTGAGAAAGCCTTGCAAGACATCACTGACACTTGGTCCACTATGGTGAGACCAACTCTTTGACATGCTTGTGATGGTGAAGTTGGTGAGCTAATACCAAGCTTGGTCATCCATGATGGTGTGAATATACCTCATGGTGACATCTTGTTGAAGCGAACTCTTGCCTCTATTGTAACTGGTGCATTGGTTCGGCCCCTTCATCCAACTCGTCTGCTAACATTCACACGGTCTTCTTGGGTACGGTTGAACCAAAAACACACTGATGCATAGTGTCCATGCTGATCTTCAAGTTTGTGTTGGTGGTCATGCGCATCAACTTTCTGAAGTGCATGTTCAGCCCCAGTTGGACTTGCTTCTTGTCTTCACCTTAGTGAGTGTGTTGAATGGGTTGGATTGCATGCATGTGCTCAACAATATGCATGCTGTTGGATCCTTTACATGTGATCAACAACACTTCTCACCATGTTTGCTCTGTGTCAGTTACTGGGATGGATCCTTAACTTGTATTGGTGCAGTTTCATCCATGAGTGCATGTTGTGCCCACAGTTATTCATGTCCCTGCTGCAACTCATTGGACTATCTGTGCAGCTTCATGTT
Source organism: Pinus tabuliformis (assembly GCA_031772625.1). Taxonomy (NCBI): domain Eukaryota; kingdom Viridiplantae; phylum Streptophyta; class Pinopsida; order Pinales; family Pinaceae; genus Pinus; species Pinus tabuliformis. The sequence continues at coordinate 387,598,433 of CM062804.1, read as the reverse complement.
CTTCCTAAGTTGCTGCTTCAGCACATACAACTCCTTCTTTGTTCCATATTCTGCCTTTGCGTGATCTTCATGTCACGTCGCCACTTCATAGCCTGAGTCTCCAAAGTTGCTTTCATTATTAGTGGATTTGCTTAATCTTGCAACTTTTCTCTACCTCTATGTTTTCAAAAACCTTCCTCTTTCGTTTTCTACATTCACTTCATTTGTTGTGTTCGCTGCATCCAATATGCTGCCTTCAGATGTTGTTCATGATGCTGCTTAATGTCCTTGTCCACAAACAACTTGATGTCTTCGTGAGTAGGTAAGCCCATAGACACTTGATTGACTGCATTCCCAAGCGTGCTCTGAACAATGTATTCATCTCTGCTCTCTGGGAAACCATTGTACCTGTACCTCTAAGAGGTAGATGAACACCTGCGATACCTGGAGACATGGAACACTCATAGCAAGCAATATGTCAATCAAAAACAAAAATGAACATGACAACTGACTTGCAACATACCTGGGTGAATGATCATGAAGGTTATGCAATTTCGGACGGGAGGTCAGGAGACCGACTGCCAAGACTACACAAGGCATATTCCAAGCTGCTGGGAGACTTACTGACTACTGGAACTGCACAATGCATCATCCAATCGAGTAGTTGGCCACTGGGATTGCGCAATGAGCAATCCCGGCTGGGAAGGATTGTTGGCCCAAGGGCAGATTTGCGCAAATTTTTGGGCCAAACATCCACTGACCTCCAGGAATGCGCAATTTAGTCCAAGGGGCTAGTGCTAGGCCAGAATGTGGAAATCTGGAGAGAAAGGTGAGCCTTCCTTCTCTAGATTTCGCAATGCAACCTTAGTGAAGGTAGAGACTAGGCCAAGGTTGGCCCAACTCACTGACGGACAACTGAAAGCAAGTAATTCGATGAAATTCATGGCGACACTAAGTGATAGCAGAAGTGATAAACAGTGCATGCAAAACATGAATGGAGGATTGAGCAAATAGATCAACATGCATGTGGGTGAGGTAGTTTTCTGTTTGGGCGAACGTCCATGCAAAACAGTTTCATGCATGGGACAATAGTGAGATAGCAACAAAAAATGAAATAGAGCTAGGACAACCTAGAATATATGTAAATGATAGCAAGAATTCAAAGAAATCAAGCAAACAACACTCACACAAGCGAATACACAAAAAGCGACAGAAATGCAGCACAAGGCATCGGAAGCAAGCTTACCCCAAAACAGTTGAGCTGAAATGTGACAACTACTCCTAGATGTGATGTGGGATGTCAAAGCTACAAGGTTGATGTGAGGAAGGAGCTCTGCAGTGTCTGATTGATGAGTTTTGATAACATCGAGGTTGTGATGCGCATGCCACAAATCTAGGGGAAGCGACACTTGGAGGGAGGTTTCTGAATTGTTCTTTGCATGTAACCTCCAACTGCTAAACATAGATCCCTGAAATAAGGGATGTCTTTGCATGTTTCCTTGGGAGAAACAACCCATGCATGCAAGTTTTTTTTGCTCAATCTCGGAGGGAACTGGTCAACTCAGCCGCACATGCAAGAGACTACTTGACTGTTGGAGAAAAATGCACATTCCTGACTGCAATTTGGGATGATTTCCCAAGGGGATTGCGCAATTTCTAGGCCCAGCAGCTGACTGCTGCCCATATTTATGCAAATCCTAGGTTGAACAGCCTATTGATGGGAAAAATTGTACAAATCCTGTTGGGAGGGTTAGCTAGCAAGATTGCACAATCTTGGAGCCCAGCAGGCTATCAGAGGGAATTAGTCCAAACCCTCTTATACTTAACCCAGCTTGTTTCATGAGTTACACATGGTTTCATGCAAAATAACCTATGATCGAAACAAGTGAACGAACTAAAAATAAACAAATCAAAGTAAGAGAAGAAGTGAAAAGGAAAGTGAAACAAGTAAACAAACAAGCAAACAAAGCATGTAAGAAAACAATCATGCAAGCAACAACTGAAAGAAAACACTACTCCTACCCCTACACTAACGATGCATGGGCTTGATCACATGAAGTGATACTTCCAATGCATCCATCGTTGCTTGGTAGACCCATGTAGGTGAAGGCTTGGTCCGCGAGTAACCCAGTTGTGCAGACCAACATACAAGAAATATATAATAGTGAAGACAGCCACACTTCGTGTTTCAAAGTGCCCACGAGACATAAGTGAGTGCATGTGCATGACGGACAGTCCGTGGACTTATCATGGTGTTGTGTGACACTACGTGCAACTTTGAAGCACAAGCACACTCTTGACTGTGACATGCAAGCAAACAAAAGAAACAAAGATAACTTGCATCACGCACGAGTGCTTGCAATATAAGACTCCTCCAATGCATGAGCAATGGGATCATGCAGTTCAAGTGGAGGAAGTGTGATCTGAGTGTTAGATTGATCTTGAGTGCATACAAATGAGTGATGAGGAGCCTTGAGTGTTTGAACAATTTCCTGATCGAAAGCGAAACCAACCTCAGGACAGCGAGGGCCTGACATAACCATCATCTCGGGCTGAAGTGCCTCGACAATCTATGGGGTTTCGACTTCGTTGACAGATGGATCTTTGTAGACCAGTGGCTTAGATGGATTAACAATGAGTGAATCAACATCGTGATCAGATGATGAGGTGAAGAGATCACGACAACCAAGATCAGAAAATTTAGGATGTTGGTCGGCATCCTCATGATTTGACGAATCACATAGAGGGGTAGATGAGAAGGAAGAATGTTCACCCTCTGCATTTTCGGAAAGAGAAGATGAAAGATCAAGTGGATTTTCAATGAATGATTGGTCCTCTCCATTATTGGATGATGGGCTAACATATGGTGTGTCCACCAAAAGATCAACAATAGGTGCATCCGTAGATGAAGACACACATGCAAAATCATGGATTGCAGGTTCACCAACGATGTTAGGAAAGAACGAAGGGGGCTCGGATGGAAGGGAGTCATCCTTCACTAAATGTTGATGCTCAAGCTCCCACTCATACTCCTCATGAATGACATCACATGTTGGTTTTGCAACACCAACTCCATCAGTGGGTTGTTCCTCATTCACAACAAGTGGAGAGTCCATAATGGACGAACACAAGACAGCAGCATCTGGAGGAACACCTGGGTGTAAAGACGGAGCTCGAAAAAAGGAATGCATATGAGAACTCGAAGGACTCACAACCAAATCTACATGAAAATTGTGTGGAGTCATGTTGGGAGGGTGTGAAAGTTGAACCAGTGTATGAACATGATCCTCAACATCACAAGGCAATGGTGGAACTGTTGAATGAGAGGGAGGCAGACAGTCCGTTGAGACAGTGCCTCCTCCCACATGAGATTGCGCAGTTCCATCAACGAAGAAGGTTGAGCAAGGCTTGATCTCAAGATTTCTCTTGGGACGGGTAGATTTCTTAAGGCAATACTCGAACCGGTTGCAGAGTTAAGCAAACTTCATCTGGATCCTCAAAGCTTGAAACTGTAAATCCTGGAAGCGCTGCCAAAAATCAATAACAGATTCATGTGGAGACCTCCATGCTGTAACAGTTTACGATCAAGATGGTCTAGATCAAAATGATAGAACATGTCTTCATTAAGATCACAAAAGTGCTCACATGAGTGCATGGTGTCAGCCAGTAGGATGAGCACCCAATGAAATGGAGATTCGCGAAGTGTGAATGCAAGCAGCAGACCGGCTTATTCATCAGTAAACTCATCTTCCTCATAAATCATGGAAAGAAATTTATGTAAGTGCTCAGGCTAGGCCACTTTGCCTTCACCATCATACGTGTGAGTGGAAAAGAGATTGAAAAGCTTCCCCGAGATGGAGACATATTCATGATTCGAGAAACATCTCGGGGGAAGAAGAATGCAAGCCTCCATGAAAGATATGCAAAAGTTCAAAACTGGATGAGAGGACACTGCTTGTCATCAAGCCCTTCTTCTAGCTCTAGAAATGTTGATGGTGTTGGACCCACCAACATGTCAAGGGGATCTTCCCAGTAAGAAGTCCCAATTAGACCTCAGACCGTTTGGTATAGGAGTCCCAACAATGGGTCGTGAGGTAATTCTTTGTCCATGATGTCGCGCAGAGGAAAGTAATATAACTCTATCAGTAGCAAGGGTGTGACTGATGCAGAGAGTTAAGGAATGAGTATGAGAGGTTCTGACACTTCAAAGGGAGAGGAAGGTGAAGGTGAGTTCCAGGTTGAGAGGGATCAGTCCCAACTCAGCTAGGAACACACAACACAAATGACATGTAGAACTTCTAGCAGATCAGTCGACACAGATGCGGCAGTGACAACATACAAGGTAAGATAACACGAACAACACTCACGGATCAGTCTAAGATGAGTTTGACGATTGATATAACAAGGTTCAAATAAAGGTTTGTCTGATGTCCGGCAGAGTAGTCAACACGAGCTGTGACAACATTAACAACATATGCAACACATTAACAACAAGATTCATATAATTTCATACAAATCAGTTCATATACAAGTACGTAAGTTAAACAACATATATCATTAAGGCAACTGGAACAGTCCAACTAAAATAACAACATATGCATGAAAATGTGTTGGCTCTTATTAATAAAGAAGTGTAAGTCACAATCATACAATACACCATGTAAACCTGCTAGCCCCATCGGTGGAACATTACAACGACACGCACCTGCTCCTCCAAAGAGATGTACTAGCTCCATTCAGTGGAGAAGCCAAGGCGCGTTACAATATTGTCCAAGCCTTCTTCAAGATAGTCTTAGTAGAAGCTTGGCTCTATACAATGAGTTATGAGGGACTATTTATAGCAAAGGGTGGGGTGACCCTTGACATTCCCCTTTGTGACAGTTCAAATACCCCCATGACTCTTCACCTACTCTATGAATGTTACATCCCACGATTGACACTCGACTTACACTTGACATGACTCAACATTACAATGCACATATACTCATGTGAGACAACAGGGCTTGAGAAAGCCTTGCAAGACATCACTAACACTCATTCCGCTATGGTGAGACCAACTCTTTGACATGCTTATGATGGTGAAGTTGGTGAGTTGATGTCAATCTTGTTCATTTGTGATGGTGTGCATGTACCTCATGGTGACATCTTCCTAAAGTGAAATTTTGCCTCCATTGCAACCAGTGCATTGGGACAGCGCCGTCATCCAGCTCGTTTTCTAACACGCGCATGGTCTTCTTGGGTATGGTTAAACCAACAACACACCGATGCATAGTGTCTATGCTGATCTTCAAGTGTATGTTGGTGGTCATGCACATCAACCTGCCGAAGTGCATGTTCAGCCCCAGTTGGACTTGCTTCTTGTCTTCACCTTGGTGAGTGTGTTAAATGGGTTGGATTGCATGCGTGCACTCAACGACATGCATGATGCTAGATCCTTTGCATGCGATCAACAACACTGCTCACCATGTTTGCTCTGTGTCAGCTGCTGGGATGGATCCTTAACTTGTACTGGCGCAGTTTCATCTGTGAGTGCATGTTGTGCCCAGTGTTGTTCCTATTCCTGCTGCAATTCATTGGACTGTCTGAGTAGATTCATGTTCTTCCTGAGTTTCCGCTTCAGCACATGCAACTCCTTCTTTGTTCCATCTTCAACCTTTGCACGATCTTCATGTCGTGCCATCACTTCATAGCCTGAATCTTCAAATTTGCTTTCATTATCAGTGGATCTGCTTGATCTTGCAACTTTTCTCCGCCTCTATGTTGTTAACAACCTTCCTCTTGTGTTTGCTATGTTCGCTTCATTTGTTGCGTTCGTTATGTTTGGTATGCTGCATTCAGCTGCTATTCATGATGTTTCTTGATTTCCTTGTCCATGAACAACTTGATGTCTTTGTGAGTAGGTAAGCCCATGGACACTTGATCGACTTCATTCCCAAGCGTGCTCTGAACAGTGTCTTCGTCTCTACTCACTGGGAAACTAATGTACTTGTACTGCTGAGAGGCAGATGAACACCTGCGATACCTGGAGACATGGAAACACTCATAGCAAGCAATCTGTTAGTTGAAAACCAAAATGAACATGATAACTGACTTGCAACATACCTGAGTGAATGATCATGAAGGTTGCGATATTTTGGCTAGGAGGTCGAGAGACCGACTACCAAGATTGCACAAGGAACATTCTGGGTTGCTGGGAGACTTACTAACTGTTGTAACTGCGCAATGCACAATCCATTCGGGCAGTTGGCCATTGGGATTGCATAATGAGAAATCCCAGCTGGGAAGGACTGTTGGCCCAGGGGTAGATTTGCTCACATTTTTGGGCCAAGCAGCCACTTACCTTCAAAAATGAAAAATTTAGTCCAGGGGGCTAGTGTTGGGCTAGAATGCACAAATCTTGAGAGGACGGTCAGCGTTCCTCCCCCAAATTGCACAATGTAGCCTTGGTGAAGGTAAAGACCGTGCCAAGGTTGCCTCGACTCATCGACGGGCAACTGAAAGCAAGTAAGTCAATGAAATGCATGGCGACACTAAGTGATAGGAGAAGTGATAAACAGTGCATGAAAAACATGAATGGAGGATTGACAAAACAAATCAACATGCATGTGGGTGAGGTTGTTCGTCGGATGGGTGAACTTCCATGCAAAATAGTTTCATGCATGTGACAGTAGTGAGATAGCAAAAAAAATTGAAACAAATCTAGGACAATCTAGAATATATGTAAACAACAGTAGGTGTTCAAAGAAATCAAGTAAACAACACTCACACAAGAGAATACACAAAAAGCGACAGAAATGCAACAAAAGTCATGGGAAGTGAGCTTACCCCAAAACAGCTGAGCTTAAATGTGCCAACTGCTCCTAGATGTGATGTGGGATGTCAGAGCTACAAGGTTTATGGTAGGAATGAGATCTGCAGTGTCTGGTTGATGAGTTTGGATAACATCAAGGTTGTGACGTGCATGCCACAAATCTAGGGGAAGCGACACTTTGAGGGAGGTTTCTGAATTATTCCTTGCATGTAACCTCCAACTGCTAAACATAGATCCCTGAAATAAGGGATGCCTTTTCATGCTGCCTTGGGAGAAATAGCCCATGCATGCAAGTCTATTTTGCTCAGTCCCGCAGGGAACTGGTCAACTCAGTCGCACATGCAAGAGACTGCTTGACTGCTGGAGAAAAATGTGCATTCCTGACTGCAGGTTGGGCTGACTGCCCAAGGGGATTCTGCAATTTATGCACTCAGCAATCGATTGCTGCCCAGATTTGCACAAATCCTGGGCTGAACAGCCTGTTGAAGAGAAAAATTGTGCAAATCCTGCTTGGAGGGTTGGCTGGCAGGATTGTGCAATCTTGGAGCCAACAGGCTGTCAAAGGTAATTGCACAATTCCTAGAGGGAACACTAGTTGCCCTCCAAAAATGCACAAATTCCACTAGGAATTTTCTCAGCCTACAGTTGGACCAAGTTCGAATGAGCATCTTATGTGGGAAATGGATCAATTGTGATCGATAGGCTACCTTTGTGCGAGGAAAGCATTGAATCTTGAGTACTTGATGAAGAAAGACAAAGTGGTTTGTAAGGTTGGTAGGGGAGGCTCCAAAATAGGCTAAGGAAAAATTTTGGAGGGTGGTTGTAGTCGCTACAATAGATTCCTGTGTCAGGAAATTGGTGATGTCTCCTCTCATGTCAAATTTTTATTTTCCCAGTTTTCCATATGTTTTTCTATCTCTATTATTTAAAGAGGATTAAGGGTTGAATTTGTTTAAATACACTCTGCTCTGGCTTATAAACAATGTTTATGTTTTTGCGATGATATTAAGTATAGAATTCATTCTAGCATGCTCTATATTTAATTGAATCTAAGTATTTTCATCCCATTCACTCCACAGATTATCTAAAGATCCAAAAGCTTGCCTACCTTGCCCTGTTACATCTGTTCTTTTATTTTTGTATTCGATCACCCCAAGACTCATGATTGCATGTGCAATGGACTTTCCCTGCAATTTTCAGCCAAATCTTTGAAAAAAACAAACTCAATAACTCAATAACTAGCCTAATATCTTAAAACAACAAATATAAATCAGAAAGAGACATCTCCCTCTAAAGCTGGAAGGGTTAGATCCCAGCTTTGAAAGTGGTTTTGTGGTTACCTTAGGGTTTCTCTCCACAACCTTGGGAAATTATGGAGTGATAAAAGGATGGAAGAAATGAATGAAATTGGGAGTTTTTATAGACGAGAGAGAAGGAAAATTTGTAGCTTTTATAATGCAGACAAACAAGTATGGATGGAGGATGTGGAAGTCAGCATGTTGGATGACATGGACGTGTTGAGGGTGAGTGACATGGACGTGACATGTATGGGTGCATGCTTGCCTATAGACATTCTATCAGTTTGTCGAATACCACTTACCACCTTCAGGGGCACCCTGGGCGATAAACGTTTCTTCCTCTATGTGGCATCAAGGTTGATCACAGTCGTTGATCACCCCGATGGTTCTAATCTTGGTTGTTATTAATTCTACGATGATGTTCTTTGAAAATTGATTTCTATTTAACGAATTCCTTTTCCACTTGGCGTATGCATGGGTTGGCCCACCTTTTTTACAATTTTTATTAATGTAACCAAAACTTTGGGCCTGTAGCATTAGGCTTGGAACAAATACATTAAAAATTTACAAGGCATAAATTTAAAGAGTCTCATTCTCATGCTTCTCTTTTTTTTTTCCTTTTCTTCTTCTGTTTTTTTTTTAAACATATATATCTATTTTTTCTTTTTATCTTTTGCATTTTTTTTAATCTTTTTCTTCAAATTAAAAAATAAAATGGCTACAACATATGAAAAAGTCAGAAATGGTAGATTCTTGGATACGGCTGACAGTAAAGGTAGTGGTTATGGCTTCTATTCTAGTTCTGGCTCAGATAAGCAGCATGATCATCATCGCTATCATCCTTAGAGGAGGAGTTAGAGGGGATATTTGTCAAATGAGCTAAATAAAGCCAAGCCTCCTACATTTGATGGAGAGCTAAAGAAACTGGAGGATGCAGAAGAAAGGTTTCTTGGGATGAAGAAATTATTTGAGTTCCATGACTATACAGATAACATGAAGGCATGGATAGCTATTTTCAGTGTCAAGGGAAAAGAAGATATTTGGTGGGAATATGTGAAGCATGTCAGAGGCATCAAGATAGAGGAGTTGAGTTAGCATGAATTTAAGAGACTTTTCAAAAAGAAATATTTGTGAGAGATATATTATGACGGTAACGCTAAGGATTTCTATGAGTTGAAGATGAGATCTATGACAAACGAGTACATGACCAAGTTTATGGAGTTGTTAAGGTATGTGCCTTACCTCAAGGATGAGAAGAAAATAGTTCATATATTTATTGGTGGACTATCATTAACATTCAAGGATCGGATTGAGTATGATGAGCCTCAATCACTGGAGGAAGTTATTGGAAAGTTGAAGCACTGTTATGACCAATCAAAGCATAAGTCGAGCCAAAGTGAAATTGGAAAGGGAATGATAACACTAAAGGAAAGTGGCCACCGAAGCGAGAAAGACCTTAGGATGCAAGTGATAAGGAAAATGTTGCTCCTTACAAGAAGTTTAGTACAATAGATAAGGGACATGGACCTCAGGCTGGAGAGAAACAGAATAAAGGTAGTGGAAGGGAACCATTGTAGTGTTCGATATGTGGTAAAATAATCATAAGAAGGATTGTTCATTGTGTCGGGGTGGCAGGCCTCATATCTACAGTGCTCAGGAGGCACAAACAGTTGGGGATGTTGGTCAGAGCTTTCCTCAGATCTATGCAGAATTTGATAACAAGCAAGAAGATCACCATGCATCCATTATTGAGATGGTAGGTAAGATCTGTTATTGAGTTTCTTCCATTTTTATTGACCCTATATCTAATTATAGTTATGTTAATCTTGACTGGTGGATAAGTGTGGTTTGAGAAAAGAAGTGCATGCAGAGTCTTGGTTGGTGAAGTTGGATATAGGTAAAAGGAAAATAGTTCATCATTGGGTAAGAGCTTGGTCATTTGAGCTTAATGGTATGCCTACATCAGTGCATCTAAGTGTGCTTACATTGGGATCATACGACATGCTTTTGGGTATGGATTGGTTGTACCTTCATAGGAATAAGGTGGATTGTTATGAGAAGGCTATGAGTGCTTGGATGATCATGGAGAGAAGAGAATATTGCAGGGTAAGAAGAAGCCTACATCAGTAAGAAAGGTTATAGTTATTCAGGAAAAGTGTAGTTGCAAGAAAGGATGTGTATTGTTCGTAGTGCATGTTTCCAGTGACAAGGGGAAGGATGTTGAAGTCTTGAAGAGGTATCCAGTTTTGTAGCAGTTTTAGGATGTATTCCCAACAGAGATTTCAAAGTTTCCTCCTCATGGAGAAGTGGATTTCTCTATTTAGTTGGTACAAGGAGCAACACCAACATCAAAGGCACCTTACAGGATGGGCATTCCAGAGTTGGTGGAACTAAAGATACAGTTGAAGGAAATGATTGACAAGGGATACATAACTACAAGTGTGTCACCTTGGGGTGAAACAGTTTTGTTTGTGAAGAAGAAGGATGGTACTCTTAGATTGTGTATTGATTACAGGCATTTGAACAAGGTGACAATCAAGAATAGGTATCATTTGTCGAGGATTGATGATTTGTTTTACTAGTTGAATGGAGTAGTAGTGTTATCAAAGATTTACATGAGATCAAGATATCATCAAGTACACATCAAAGAAGAAGATATTTAAAATACTTCTTTCCAGACCACATATGGGCATTATGAGTTTGTTTTGGTTCCTTTTGGTTTGACTAATGCCCCAACTACTTTCATGTGATGATGAATAGTATGTTGTGTCCTTATCTGGACAAGTTTTTTATAGTATTCATTGATGACATATTGATATATTCTAAGAATGACGAAGAGCATGAAAAACACCTAGTAGCAGTTTTAAGACTATTAAGAGAGCATCAATTATATTCCAAGCTTAGTAAGTGCAGTTTCTTTTAGACAGAAGTTCATTATTTGGGACATGTTATTTTGAAGGAAGGCATAACAATGGATCCAGAAAAGATTAGAGCTATCATGGGATGGGAAGATCCTTGGAATGTCGATGACGTCAGATCATTCATGGGATTAGCAAGTTATTGTAGGCATTTCATTAGGAACTTCTCATGAATTTTCTATCCCATTACATCTTTGCAAAGAAAAGGAAAGAAGTTTGATGGACAGAGGAATGTGCAGCTAGTTTTGAGAAATTGAAGAAATTGCTTACAAACAATCCAAGTCTAAAGATTGCAGATCCAAATAAAGAGTTCGTGGTGTGTGCAGATGTTTGGAAGAGAGGACTTGGTGGAGTCCTGATGTAGGATGGACATGTGGTATGCTACAATTCAAGGAACTAAATGAGCACGAGCATAATTATATGACGCGTGACCTTCAATTAGAAACTATTATTCATGCATTGAAGATATGGAAGCATTATCTTCTTAGAATGATATTTACTCTGATGAGTGATCATAGTGGACTTAGATACTTGTTTGACCAACCTAATCTGAATTCCATGCAAGCTATATGGCTAGACATGCTAAGTGAGTTTGACATCGAGATCAGGTACTGTTGTAGCAAAACAAAAACCCCCATTTTTTATTTGTTCCTAATAAATAATGGGGACCCTTTTTCTTTTATACTTAGTTTCTTTAGATAAAATACTTTTTTTAATTAATAAAGGGCATAAAAGGAATTAATCATAAGTGCTTTCAAAACAATACCTTTGTTAAAAATTAAAGTATTTCCCTTTATCAGAACTCTTCATACCAGAGTTTTATTTATAAATGTTACGAAATATCAAAGCTCTGATTGGCATACTCCTGGGTTTCTCTTTAATATCGGAGTCTCTTTGTTATCGGCCCTACCCATTTCGTAAGGTTTTATTAATGGATGTTACAACAAGGCTTCTCCCCGATGTCTGATTCTCGATGCTTTTACTAAATGTTATAAAATACTTTGTTTCAGAGTGCTTATTGTAAAAGTAATATTGTAACTCTTCTGATATTCAAACTCTGAAAAAAAAATATATATTAAAGTAATCACAGCGGAACTCATAATATCAAAAATTCATTTTAATTGCTTCCCTGATAACAGACTCCTCTGATATTCTTCAAAGTCCTTGAGATACCTTTATCGGGCCTCTTTCATCAAAACCTCTTTAGAATTAATGTTACAATATATATTCTCTATTATATACAATTATTAATAAAAATTTCAATTCCAGACAATGTTCTATCGGAGTATTATATATAGTGAACTTCCGATAATAATTCTCTTGATAAGCCTTGCATACCATCCATCGGAGCTCATATTTCGAGATGCTTTTCATGACCGTTATATGATCAGAAGCTTTCCATTTTGGAAGGTCGTCACATGGTAACTTTATTTTAAATCACCCTCCAAAATCACACCTCTGATACTCTTATGTGACTTGTCACATGGCTTACCGCTTGTTTGTTATTACAACCAGCTCACAAAATAGAAGAAAAGATAGATCAACGACTTCAAAATCAGCCTCTTTGATGGGGAGACCTCCTTTACATTACACAAATGAATAATTATTGGACAATACAAATGACGAAACCTTCTTTCTATATATAAGAGTCTAAGGGGTCACTGTTGAAATGTGGCAACAAGAATATTCCAATTTTAATTTGTCCTTGAATTAAAAATTGAGAATTAAAATTCGAATTTAGTGTCACCAGCTGTTTGAAAAAATAATTAATTAATTCATATTGAGTTAATTAGTTGGAGAAATTAAAATATGAAGACTTTGTGAAGTCATGTAACAGTTATCCCTTTGATTGAGGAAGTTATCCCTTAATTAAGGAGATAAGAATGAGTTGTATTTGAGTTGTAATTAGTTAACTCAGTTAACTGAGTTAACTCTAGTTAAATTACTTCCAAACAGTTTGAGGAACTAATTATGAGTTCAGTCAGTTAATGCATGCATGCATGAAACTAGTGTACTCCAGATAACTGAATATTCTCTCATAAATAACTCATGCATGTTAGTTTAGACAAAGGCCCAGTTGAGATTAAAGATAGGGACAGTTTACTATCAGTTGCTAGAATTTTCCTATAAGAAAATCTCTTGCATACAGAAGGAATTCATTCCTTGAGATTTTCACAGGTTTACAGTTTGTTGGAGTAGTGTGTGAGATCAGTGTCACACAAGGTTACAGTAGGAACAACCAGGGAAAACAGCGCAAGGAAATAGGAGGCTTGGAGGACAGAGGGAAAGGAATATGAGTTGTCTAGTCTGTCTATGAGTAGAGAGAGGGATTGTACTAAGAGCTGGATAGTTGTGATATCTAAAGCTTTGTGTACTCCTGAGATATTTCCACTTGCATGATAATACAAATAGCGGGCTTTTTAGCTGAGCCTTCCCCAGAGTATTCTTCTGTGTTTCATGTGTGATTGATTCTTCTTCTCTGTTATATGTGTTCTGTTTGATCTTGCTCAAATCGATTAAGCTTCTCCAAGTTTGATTGTAGAAGTAGATTAAGTATTTTTCTTTAGTACATTACATAATCAGATTAATCTATAATGAGAATTTCTACATGGTATCAGAGCAAAGGTGATCAGAGCTATGAACAGCATACTGAGAAGGGAAAAGTCGAAGTTTGAAGTTCTTGATTGCAGGTACAAAATCGAATTCTTATCACACCTCAAATTTCACCAATGGCGTTCAATGGCTTGAGACTCGAGTAAGCATTGGATGGCAGCTCAAATTACATAGCATGGAAGGATCGCATGGAAGCAGTATTAGAAGACAATGGTTTGAAGGATTTCATTGATCAAGAAATCCCCAAGCCAGCTACAGCTAATGCACAAGAATTGGTGGAATGGAAGAAGTGTGTGGCGAAGGCAAGGAGGATTCTTTTGGAGGGAGTTTGAGACCATATTGTCTTGAGTCTCCATGGGAAGGAGACTCCATTTTCAATGTGGAAGACATTGAAGGACCTATATTAGAACAGTAGCAACTAGAGGAAACTAGCACTCATGGAAAGCTTCAGAAAATCAAGTGTGAAAAGGGCGACACTATTTCTACATATCTTAACAAGCTCACCACATGTAGAGATGAGCTTGGAAGTGTGGGAATAACAACAGTCGATAATGATATGGTGAGTCTTTCTCTCCTCGGTCTTCCTAAGAGTTGGCATAGCTACCAGGACTCAGTGAATGGAAGAGAGAAACTGCCAAATTAGGAACTACTGTGGTCGGATCTGATGCAAGAGGAGATCAGGAGGAGCACCAAAGATGGTTCTTCATCTAAGCATGATGATGAAGAAAATCTAGCCTTAGCAAGTAAGGCAAGGAAAGGGAAAGGGAAGGCTTCCCATTCCAAATCAAGTTCTTCTCATGGTGGGAAGAAGATTGACAAATCTAAAGTGAGATGCTTTAATTGTCATGAGGTGGGCCATTATGCAACTAATTGTCCATTGAATAAATCCAAGAAGGGATCCTCAAAAGGATCAGAAGGTGAGGCATTGGCCTCTCAGTTCGAATTGGATTTTACCCTCATCGCATGTATGGTTTCATCGATGGTGGGTTGTGTTTGGTACCTGGACAGTGGAGCCTCATTCCACATGACCGGCGATAAGAGTTTATTCAGTACCTTAGAGGAGAAAGACCTCAAGATGCGCATAGAGATGGGCGATGATGGAAAGTATCGTGTTTCAGGTGAAGGTACAGTTGTTTTTCAGAGGGAGCATGGAGCTCCTCTCACCCTGACTGATGTAAAGTATGTGCCTGGACTGAAGAAGAACTTGGTATCAGTCACGATGTTGGAAGACAAAGGCTATGATGTAGTCTTCAGTAAAGGAAAGACGTTCCTGAGACACATAGTCATGGGTTAGACCAAGAGGATTGGGATTCGAGTGAAGAATCTCTACAAGATGGAGGTAGATGACTGTGTTGCATTGAGTTTGAAGGCAGAATTGGTGCAAAGCCAAGACATTGGTGAGTTATGGCATAGGCGGTTGGACCACTTGCATCATGGGGCCTTGAAGATAATGCAGCAGATTTCTACCGGACTTCCCAATGGTAAACTTGATCAAGTGGACACATGCAAAGGTTGTACCTTGGGAAAGTACACCAATTCTTCCTTTCATGATCGAGACATTTGAGCTGAAGCAATCTTGGAGGGAGTTCATACAGATGCGTGTGAACCATTCTCAACAGCCTCCACCACGAAACAAAGGTATTATGTGATTTTCATTGATGATTTTTTTTGTAAATGCTGGATCTATTTCATGCAGAAGAAGGATCAAACATTCTCAAATTTTTGTAAGTTCAAAGCTTTGGTTGAGAAAGAATCAGGAAAGAAGATCAGGGCCTTAAGAAGCGACAATGGTGGAGAGTATGTCTCTCAAGAGTTTAAGGACTTATGTGCAGTGGAAGGAATTAAACGGGAGTTGATGGCACATCATAACCCACAGCAGAATGGGGTGGCTGAGAGGAAGAACAGAACAATTGTGGGGGCATCTCGGGCGATGCTACATGACCAAGGCCTACCACTTCATTTGTGGGTTGAGGAATGCAACACAACAGTCTATTTGCATAATAGAATCCTGCATCACATACTTGCGATGAAGACACCAGAGGAAGCTTTCTCCGGGAAGAGACCAGATGTGGGTCACTTCAGGATCTTTGGCTCATCAGTATATTGCCATGTGACCAAGGATGCCTGGAAGAAGCTTGAGCCGACAACTAAGTTGGGTATACTTGTGGAGTACACTGATACACCCCACAACTATCAGGTGTACTTGCCTACCAGCCAAAGGACAGTGGTTCGTAGATATCTTAAGTTTGATGAGAAGAAGGCCATGCAAGTTTCCCTTGAGAGGGAGCTCCAACTACAGGCTGTGGAGGAACTTTTGGTTCCTAAGGAGGAGGAGCCTCAGATTGATGCGGAGCAGCTGCATGCAGAGGTTCCAGGAGTGGAGACATCCACTCAAGTAGATTCTTCCAGAGATGGGTGGAAGCGCAGAAGAGAAGCTGATAGATTTTTGCCAGATGCGGGAGAGAATGTGGGAGAACCATCTTCTCAGAGCAGACAAAGGAGGTCACCTGCTAGGGAATGTGTTGAGACCGAGCCATATTCCTTTGAGGAAGTAGTGTAGCATCTGATTTGGGTTGATGCTATGGTGGAGGAGTATGACTCCATAGTTCGAAACAGTGTTTGGGATGTAGTTCCAAGACCAGAGAACAAGTCAGTTGTGAGTTCCCATTAGCTTTACAATGTAAATCAAGTTGTTGATGGTAGTGTGGAGAAACATAGGGCAATATTTGTTTCCCGTGGTTTCTCACAAGTCGAGGGGATCGATTATGATGAGACTTTTGCTCCTGTAGAAAGGTACTCATCTATCAGATCAATGTTGGCACTATCAACACAGATGGGTTGGAAGATCCATCAGATGGATGTGAAGACTACATTCCTCAATGGCAAGATTGAGGAGGAGGTGTACATAGAGCAGCTGGAAGGTTTTGAGACCTTCGATCGTGAGTCACATGTGTGCCAACTCAAGAGAGCTTTGTACAGGCTGAAGCAATAACCTCGTGCTTGGTACACCATGACTAACAACTACTTCACCGGTTTGGGCTTAACAAAGAGTGAAGGGGATGTGAACCTGTACCACATCATGGTAGAAGGTAAGTAGTTGATCATTGTTCTTTATGTTGATGATCTCATATTGATAGGTGATGATCAGTTGATCATGTCTTGCAATGAGGACCTTGCAAGAGAAATCGAGATGAAAGACATGGTTCTCATGCACTACTTTCGTGGCATGGAAGTGTGGCAGAAGGATGGGGAGTTGTTTGTGTCTCAAGGCAAGTATGGAAATGAGATACTTAGGAGATTCCACATGGAGAAGTAAAAGCCCATGCAGACTCCTCTAGCAGGTAACTGGAGGAAGGAGGATGCTACTTCAGAAGAAGTAGTAGAGGCTACTATGTATCAGTAGCTTGTGGGTTCACTGATGTATTTAGTGAATACATGACTAGATTTGTGCTATGCAGTGAACCAGCTGAGTCAAGCTATGGTTCATCCTACCAAATTTTTTTGGAAGGCCGCTAAGCATGTTTTGAGATATCTCAGAGGCACATCTCAGTATGGATTATGGCACAGACAGACAGAGGGAGTGATTATATAGGGCTTCACAGATGCAGATTGGGTAGGGAGTCCTTCAGATCAAAAGAGCACATTAGGAGGATATTTCAACCTTGGGTCAGCTATAGTTTCTTGCTACAGCAAGAAACAGAGGTCAGTTGCACTCAGCTCAGTAGAGGTTGAATACATGGCTGCAAGTCAAGCAGCATATGAGGCCATTTGGATGCGAAAAATTCTAGTTGGATTGTTTGATCAGAGGATGGATCCAATTGTGATCTATTGTGATAATCATAGTTGTATCAAACTCTCTAAGAATCCAATATTTCATGACAGGTCCAAGCACATTGACATTCGGTATCATCATCTCAGAGACTGTGTGGCGAGGAGGATCATGTTGTTGCAGTATGTTTCGACCAAGGAGCAAGATGCTGACATTTTGACTAAGGCATTATCAAAGTGTAAATTCGAATTCCATAGAGATAGGATCAGGGTGGAAGATAATCCCTTTCTTGTTGAGAGGGAGTGTTGAAATGTGGCAACAAAAATATTCCAATTTTAATTTGTCCTTGAATTAAAAATTGAGAATTAAAATTCGAATTTAGTCTCACCATCTGTTTGAAAAAATAATTAATTAATTCATCTTGAGTTAATTAGTTGGAGAAATTCAAACATGAAGTCTTTGTGAAGTCATGCAATAGTTATCCCTTTGATTAAGGAAGTTATCCCTTAATTAAGGAGGTAAGGATGAGTTGTATTTGAGTTGTAATTAGTTAGCTCAGTTAACTGAGTTAAGTCCAGTTAAATTACTTCCAAACAATTTTAGGAACTAATTGTGAGTTCAGTCAATTAATGCATGCATGCATGAAGCTAGTGTACTCCAGATAACTGAATATTCTCTCATAAATAACTCATGCATGTCAGTTCAGACAAAGGCCTAGTTGAGATTAAAGGTAGGGACAGTGTACTATCAGTTGCTAGAATTTTCCTATAAGAAAATCTCTTGCATGCAGAAGGAATTCATTCCTTGAGATTTTCGCAGTTTTACAGTGTGTTGGAGCAGTGTGTGAGATCAGTGTCACACAAGGTTACAGCAGGAACACCCAGGGAAAACAGCGCAAGGAAATAGGAGGCTTGGAGGACAGAGGGAAAGGCATATGAGTTGTCTAGTCTGTCTGTGAGAAGAGAGAGAGATTGTACTGAGAGCTGGATAGCTGTGAGAATTAAATCTTTGTGTAATCTTGAGATATTTCCACTTGTATGATAATATAGATAGCAGGGTTTTTAGTTGAGGCTTTCCCCAGACTATTCTTCTGTGTTTCATGTGTGATTGTTTCTTCTTCTCTGTTATATGTGTTCTGTTTGATCTTTCTCAAACCGATTAAGCTTCCGCAAGTTTGATTGTAGAAGTAGATTAAGTATTTTTATTTAGTACATTGCATAATCAAATTAATCTACAGTGAGAATTTCTACAGTCACAATATAATCAAAGTTGACATAACAATAATAATATAAGTGCACAACAATAACAATAGTGAGCTTCTATGGGGTACAATAATAACAATATGGGGACAATAGGGGTACAACAATAACAACACTGAGCTTCTATGGGGTACAATAATAACAATATGGGGACAATAGGGGCACAACAATAAGGGGTACAATGACAATAGTAATGGGGGAATCACTAATATTATAGGGACCTAACATGCCCCTATCCTTCAAAAAAGTGTTGTCCTCAATGCTTGAGTAGTTATGGATGCTTTTTAATAAAATTATCATCCTCCCATGTGGAATCTTCAGTGGGTAAATTCTTCCACTCAATGAGATACTCTAAAATTGATCAATTTCTGTGACTGCTTCACGTTCCAATATGATTTTTCCTTCCTTGTCAAGTTTTGCCAATATTGTTTGAACTAGGAGCTTGTCACCTATAAACTTCTTTAAGCATGAAACATGGAAAATTGGGTGCACTCAGGAAGCTGCAGGAAACTCCAATTTGTATGCCATAGTACAAATATTTTGCAACACCTTGTACGAACCATAATAATTTTGTGATAATTTATTATCCTTCTTAGCTTGCTTGAGGGAAATTTGTTTATATGGTTTTAGCCATAGAAAAACCCAGTCGCCTACATCAAAACTTCTTTCTTGCGATGTTGATATGATTGTTGTTTCATTCTATTCTGCGCCAAAGTGAGGTTATCCTTTAAGAGTTGGAGAACTTGTTGTTGATGCTCGATGTGATCTTCCATTTCTTGAACCTTAGAATTTCTCTTAAATATGATGTGATGGATGGTGGGTGATATCCATAAAGTGACATAAATGGGGTCATTTTTTTTGCAGTATGGAAGGAAGTGTTATACCACCATTCAGACAGAGGCAACCATTTGACCCATTGTGTCTCTTTATCAGATACAACGCAACGAAGATATCCTTCCAAACATTTGTTTACTATCTCAATTTTCCCATTAGATTGAAGATGATAAGATGAGCTATGAACTAAGTACCAATACAAGAAAATAATTTTGTCCAAAGATTTTCTATGAAAATGGGATCTCTGTCGCTTACAATAATATTTGGGTTTCCATGTAGCTTTTGAATTGTTTCCATAAATGCAGTAGAAATTGTACTGGCTTTAAATGGATGAGATAATGAACAAAAGTATGCATACTTGGTAAGTCTGTCAACTACCACCATGATGACACTCTTTCCTTCAGAATTGGGTAAACCTGTGATAAAATCCGTCGAAACCTCCTCCCAATGTTGGCTTGGAATGGATAAAGGTTGTAATAGACCTGGGGTCTTAATCGTTTCAACTTTATTTTTTTGGCAAGTCAAACATCCTGCCACAAACTTTTGAATATCAGATTTAAGGCCATCCCAAAAAAATTCCTTCTTAACCCTGTAGTAAGTTTTTAAAAATCTTAAGTGCCCTTCTAAGGGAGAGGTGTGAAATTCCATAAGAATCTTATGTTTGAGTTGGGAATTATTACATAGGTATAAACGATCTTTGTACCATAACGAATCATTTTTCCAGCTAAATATATCATATGTACTGGGATATTGTTGGCACTTTTGAAAGAGTGCCCACACTTCTTCGTCATTCTTCCATTCATCCCTTACTTCGTGGTGCACACTAGTATTGTAGCAATAATGCTGCAACTCCTGGGCTTCCTACTTTACTTTTATCAACCCGGTAGTTCGTAACAAACTTGGAAGCGACAGTGCTGTATGCACAAGTACTAGTTCTTATTGCAAGCTGTCACTTGGTCAGTTGGCGCAAGATCACTAGGAGCTCAAGCCAACCTCTATGGATTCCAGAAGAAGCTCTATATGTGATGAAAGAAAGGAAAGCTTACTCTACAGAGGCTACTCTACTTGCAGAAAGGAGAAGAAGACTCAAATGTAAGGTAAACCTAGCAAACCCTAATTAACCAACTGATCCAATCATGAAATGAATGCCATTACTTAATCTAGGAAGTAAAAAACATCTACTCAAGCTATTTCTAGAAGGAAATGAGGAAAAAAACATCTTTTTGGATTTTTATGTATTTTTAGGTGAAATTGTCATGCATGTAATTTATTTATTTGTGAATGTGGCAGTGATTAGGTGGCGATGGAGGGCAACTTTGGAGTTTGCAAAGGTGTAGGAAGGTGTGGATGGGTCCTAGGAGGTCCCAGGTGGCCTTCTGGAGGCTTTTCCTGCAATTGAACTTCAAAAAGACACCTACAGGAAAATTTACAAGAGGCTGTAGGGGATCTACATGAGGTCTACAGGAGGATGCCGAGAGCATTTTTAGAGGCTTTGAAGGTGGGAAAGTGGGTGGAAAGGGTAGCTGAAGGCTAGGGTGAGGTGTTAAGGTGTCTAGGGTTCATCAATAAGGATCAGGAAAGAGAAACATGGTTGGACTTGTTCAAGGAAAGAGAGGAAAGTTGATGACGAAAGTGCAAAAAACTAAGGCAGATTTGTGAGGGGCTGTGGGTGACCTTTAGAACATAGATCAAAGAGAAATGGTGCTGGCTGATTGGCTGACTTATTGTGAGAGGAGGATTGCTGCAAGAGAACTGAAACTCACATCATGAGATTAAGCAAGCAAGGAAACTAGCTACATCAAAAAAAATAGAACTTTGCATCAAGCTAGTCTAAATTCTGATCTAGGAAAGTAAATGCTGAAAAATGCTACATGGAAAGAAAGCATGGAAGGAAATTTATTGCAAAGACAGAAATGAGCATGGTGAAATAGATCTACAGCAAAAGCATTAACCTTCTAACAAACTGCAACACTAGAAATCCTATGGAAAAGGAAAATTTGTGTTTTTATGGCAGCAAGAGGGTCTTGGCCTCAGTTCATGGTCCTAGAGGGAGGAAAGGAGTCCAAGGCTCTGTTGATGGCCTTTTTGTATCTTTTTCCTATCATTGTTTAACCTGCCACAGCAAACTGATATGGAAACATCCTTCTAAATCACCAAAAGCAACCTATTCTTAACCAAGAAAGAAATCTATCTAACTGCAACTAATTCATAAACTGAAACAAAGCATATAAATACAAAACAAGAGGAGCTTGGCTACTTGGATTGGGCCCTAACCCAAGAGATTCAGCCCTTTATGGTAACTCGGTGCTAGCTTGAACAAGATCTCATCTTCATTATCAAAAAATAATAAGATTACATGAAACTGTCAACAAAAGTAAGCTCGAAGTTGAGCAGAGCAAAGCTGCAACGAAAATTTAAAAATTTGACTAATTTCCAACAACCTAATGAGGCCCTAGGCCTCTCTACTTATTCAACTGAAGCTCCCAACAGCTTCCTTAAAATCAGGGAGGCTTGGCTCCCAAAACTTGAGATAAACAGAAGTTATCCTCCACTTGCTCAGCTGCCTCTTTGGTGCATTGATGTGGTTGCTTGTGCTCCAAGCTGCATAATGGAGAATTCGAAGTGGGGAATCATAAATGAGGGGGATACCCTCCTATAAATCCTCTCCCTTGTCTTCTTCGAATATTTGCTGCCAAATTTCCATTAAATCTTTGACTTTGTCTCCAAAATTGACCAAAAATATGCATTAAGCACACATTAGACTCCATGGCATAATGACCAACCCAACTCACTCTATTAGCATAAATATAATCGAAAAACATGCAATAAACTAATGAGAATGGTGGATTAAGCTAAGTTAGGAGGCAAAATGAGCCCATATAATTACTCATTTATGGGGCTCATCATCACCCCCCTGCTGAATGTGTTTCTCATCCTCTGAGCAACTAGTCCATCTCCTCATCTTTGATGGCCCTGATGGCCTCCCTGACATCCCATGCTTCTGATATGAAGTCCTCTTCTTTTTCATGGAATCTTGCCTTTTTGTCCACCTCTTCCAATCGTTGTTGTTCTTCTTCCTCTTTTCTACCTTCCAGTAGGCCTAGTAGCAATGGAGGACTCAATTTGAGGCCAATCCAATTGGCCTTCAAACTCTGCATAGAGCGCTTATACAATGGCACTCTCCTTAATGCTTCTTTCATCCTTGTTGGGGAGTGATACTCCCTGATTTGCAGACTGTGTGGGAGAGTGTTCCACCTCCTCATACAAGCATGAATACATTCTTCCCCAAGTAATCTTTCCATGTCCTCAAAATTTGCAATGGCCTGAGCCTAATCATTGATATGCTTAAGCGCACTTTGAGGATTATTTGCAAGCAGCTGGTGTGTGCTAATGAGAGCCCTGGGGAATGATGGCTCAGCTCTGATCATTAAGGGTTCATTTTTCTCTTTTGCCATCAACTTTTTTATTTCTGTTGCCCTTTTCTCCTCATGATTCATCCATGATGCCATGGCCATCAGTTGCAAGTCCCCTAGCCTAGCATTGGGGTCCCATAGGTTCATATCAGTGAGGGCCATGTTATGCAAATAGAACTCTGCAATATTTGGCTTGTCTTCTGCTGAACTTTGGTCACATAGGTTCGTAAACTGTTTATAATCTTGGAAAGGCATTGTGCCTCTCTATGCCAAAGTCTTGATCTGAAACTGCATCCATTGGTCTTTAAGGTATACTCCATATGATTTTGCTAGTGTTCTGCACTGTAGTGCCTGCATAGACCAGCTGGCCATGCATGCAAATTGCATCTCCTTTTCCTACAATTGTCTTCTTAGAAACTCATTTTCTGCTTCCAAGTGAGTTTTTGTGATTGCCTCTCCATGTCTTACAGCACTTAACTCCCTGCCCATTTCTCTAAGCTTGTTCTCCATGTGGCCAATATCCTCTACCCCCTTGGATTTGGTAATTTGCATCCATCTATGGCTCCTTATCCTTTCTTTCTCTAACTCAAAGAAAAGTGGGACTACAAATTTCTGTGGAATGATTCCCCCCTGCCCCTCCCCCCCCCCCCCCACTCAAGAAGATTGTAGTAAGAGCCCAAACTAGGCTAGGGGTCAAGTTCTTGAGTCTCTGTTGTTTCCTCCTTCCCCTTTGGTTGTTCTTCTACCCTTTTCTCAAGTTTTTCGGTCTCCTATAGAACAGTTTGTGCCTCCTGTAGAGCTTTTTTTGAGTCCTGTAGTTGCACTCTTTACTTCCAGGTGGAAGATCTAGGACTTCCTCTTTCATATGTGATGGGGGTTTTAGAGGGAGATTCTTCCCCTTTGACAGTGGGTGAATCTTCAATTACAATGGGTACTGTTGAAGATGGTTGTGGTTTTCCTGTTTTTATCCTTGTGCTTTTCCAAGACCTGAAATACATTGATGTTCGCCTCTTCCTCTTTTGTTTTGGTTTCACTGGGGTGCTGAGGGCAGCAAGAGCAGTTGCTACCTCCCTTTCTAGGGTCTTAGGAGACACTTCTGTCTTTTCTGCCCCTTTTTCCTCTCCTTTTGTCTTCTCTGTCTTTGCTGGTTTTGTTTCCTCTTGCTCTATTTTGGTTTCTTCCTCCTCTAGTTTAGTTTCCTCCTTCTTTGTTTTGGTGTCTTCCTCCTCTGTTTGTTCCTTAGTTTCCTCCCCTTCTTCCCCTTGCTGCTCTTACCCCTCACTTTCAGAAGGATTGTGGTCATATGTGAGAGCCTTTATATCATTCTCCTGTCATATTTTTGAATATTTCCCATGCTATGGGGATTGTGAAGGTATGGAGGCCTTCTTCCACTAATAGTTTAATCAACCCATGGTGAGCCAACTAATCTGGACCTCCTGCCTTCAACTTAATGCTGGAGTCTATAAGGGACTACAGGAGAAAATAGGGAATGCTGAGTTTCTGGGGTGTTGGAGTGTCCATGCCATATCTCAGCTCATGGAGGAGTCTGAAATGGTAGCCATAAACTATGCTATACCTTCCTTCACAGGAAATATACTTGATAATTTGATAACTGACCTCATCCCAAGGGTAAGGTATGCTTGTTCTTCTAATGCCATTTTTTTCTTCTACAGGATGTTCATTTGGTTGGAAGAAGTTTTTCTTGGCAGATTGCCCAATTGGCTTTTTGTCTTTGCTCCAAGGTAATCCAAGGGGAAGGCTGGTAACCCTACTGATAAATTCTGAGGTGATTTCCATGGAGATACCCCTCAAAGTAACAGTGGCATGGGTCCTTGAGTGAGGGACTAAAGAAAGGGCAAACTCCTGAGCCACTTATTCATCAAACCCTTGGAATTTTTCAAAGAATGGCATCCAATTGGATCTGGTAAAAATGGCTACTACTTCAAGATGCTAATGGATCCTAGCTAAATTTGTGGGATCCTTCCTCATGAATCCCCTTGTCATTTTGCTTATACCCCCTTTGAACACCCAAAATGGAGATGGAGACAAGAATTTTGAAGGAACAGGAAACAGAGAAAAACTATGTTTTTTTTTTTTTTTTTTAAACAGGCAGAATTTTTTTTTTATGGAATTACTCTTCTCCTACAAGCTCAATTCCTCCTTAAAACTGTATCATTCCTTTCACATGTTAATAATCAAGGTGGGTATGCATATAACCTACCTCCTCAAGCCATAAATCGAGCAAAAATCCCGTGTTTTCTCCTTAAAAACTGCTTACTGCCCCTCCTGTAGAACTGGTTGTAGGTGCTCTTGTAGAACCTGTTACTACTCCTGTAGAATGCTGATAGCAGGAGGATGGCTGAAAACAATAGAGAACGATGGTTTTGAGGCTATGGAGGTGGTATAGAGCTTTCTGTAGCTAAGTGGATGAGGATGAAATGGAAGAAAAGGTGGTGAAGGAGTTTCGAGGAGGAGTACTTATGTCTTCTTTGAGATATTTTCGGTGATGGGGTGAGCTGGCAAAAAGGTACGTTGCCATATTTGGACCATTGGTCCCCACTGCCTTGTCATCATGACTCCTCATGACTCCTTCCCGCAATCACTTCCCATCATTGCATCGGAGTTTGTATACCCTCCACTACCTGTCCTTTGGATTTTCTGTGAGTTGACTAGGCACACATGTGGTGGCATCTCCGGATGAGCGCAGTCAACTAGATGAGGGTGGCCAGTTAACTGGCCACCTTTTCTCGTTCAACCCTAACCATCTCATTCGCTTATGCATATTTTTGAATTACACAGATGCAACAGAGGAGAGGGTTAGACACTTACCTACAAGTCAAATGTTCGTGCTGTGGTGCATCTTGCTTCCTTTGTTGTTACATGCTCGTATTTCAGTTGTTGCATGCCTATATCTCCTCTATTGTATGCTTTCTGCTCCCTGATGTGTGGCTTGTTTACTTTGTGTAGGTACCCTCTGGTTGGATCTGGCTTCAGACATCCTCTTCAATCCTATGGTTGCACCTATTTTGCTGTTGTGGCTTGATTTTAAGGTGATCAGCTGCTACAGGAAATCCTACAGGAGTTCCTGTAACTGCTTCTCCCTTTAAAAATTTTAGCTGATTTTTGTGCTGGGAGCTATGAGGATGATACTGGAGATGCTGATGAAGATAGAGAGGTACTTGGTAAGCTGCAGGTGAGATTTGGAGGTGTTGTTCCTTTTATTTTTTGTTTTTTTCTAAAAAACTAGTTTCTGTGTTTTTTGACAGGAAGGAAAGAAATCGATGATGGTGAGGTGGTGCAAGTGTGGGATGGATGGCCAGGAGGGTGGATAGCTGTATGAAGGTCTACATGCTCTTCAGGAATCTCTCAACCCCTCAAACTGCTTTTTGAGACCATTTTTGGCTCTCTGTGATTTCTACAGGAGCCTCCTGTAGAACACATAGGGCCTCCTATAGGATACACAGTCTTCGGAAAAAAACACAGTGAGGTGGAAGAAAGGTTAGAAACGACGGAGAAAAGTGTGGGGGATATGAAATAGGCTTAATGGCATCTTCTCTTACTCCTGTGGTCCACCTGTAACCTGCAATGCATATTAAAAGTCAATTTTCTCTTCCTTCTTTTCTCTGTTTTTTCTCTTTTTTTTTCTTTTTTCTTTTTTTGAAAGACAACTAGGGCGCCTCAAGGAGGTTTTCACCCTAATTGCCTACCCTGGGCGCCTCCAAGGGAGGTTTTGACCCAGGGATCTTATTCTCTCTCTTTTTTGTTTTTTTCATCACTAGGCCGCCTCAAAAATAGGTTTTCAACCCAATGATGGGACTCAAGCACCTCATGGATGTTTTCACTTGAGTCCTTATTATTTTTTCTTTTTTCTGCTTCTTGAGTGAGTGGGTGGAGTGGAGGCTAAGACCTGCTCCACTACCAACACTGTCTTATTCAAATCTTCAATGAACTCTCACTTGGAGAGGGGCTTCTTGTAAATTTGCAACCTATGTCCATTGACAAGCATGGTGATGGCTTCCTTATCAATGATTCTAATCAGAACTGGACCATTGTCATTGCATTTTTCCACAGTGTAGGGTCCCAGCCATCTTGTCATCAGCTTGCCTTTGAAATCTTTATACCTTGAGTCATAGAGGAGTTCCCAATCTCCCTCTTGGAATTACTTCTCCTTAATATTTTTGTCATGCCATATTTTCCTTTAAAGTTGAACTACCTCTGTGTGGAGAAGAGCCTGCAATCTTTTTTCATCCAATCCATTGAGCTAGAGTAGCCTTTCCCTATGTGCATGGCTGATGTCTAGGTCCAGCTGAGCTGCCATCCTTAGTGTATTGTATTCAAATTCTATTGACAACAAATCCTTCTTCCCATAGACCAGTTCATAGGGTGTGAACCCTGTGGTGGTCTTCCATGTTGTGTTGTAGGCCCAGGTGGCCTCAACTAGTCTATCCGCCCAATCTTTTCTGCTACTAATCACTACCTTGGTCAGAATTCCTTCCAAAGCTCTGTCAGTGACTTCCACCTACCCATTGGCTTGTGGATGGTAAGGGCTGGAAGTCCTGTGCTTTATTTTATGATGTGTGAGCAGGTCTTCAATCAAATTGGAAGTGAACTGACTGCCTTGATCTATAACCAATTCTCTTGGATACCCGAACTTATAGAATATGTTTTCTCTTAAAAACTCAGCTACTTTTTCCTCTGTTACTGGCTTGATTTCTTTTGTCTCTGCCCATTTTGTGAGATAATCAATGCACACAATGATGTATTGCCTCTATTTTGAAGGAGGGTTGATAGGGCCCACAAAGTGTAATGTCCCTTAATAATAAATAATAAATAATATAATATAATATTAAATAAATAATAAACAATAAATTAATTAATAAATAATAATAAATTAATTACATGCTCTAAATAAATATAAATAAGAATAAACAGCAAAATAGTAAAAATCAATAAAGCTATCAAAAAGTAAAAACAAAAGAAATAAAACAAGAAAAATAGTAAAAATTAGTAAAACTATCAAAAAGTAAAAACAAAAGAATAAAACAAGAAAGCAGTAAAGTTGCATGTTGACACATGGAGTGTGTGCATGTGGTTCCCCTTCTAATGTTTGCTCTATATAATAGATGGGGAGGAAGATGAGAAGCATTCCATCATTCCATGGTTCCACCTTCCATTCTCTTGGGAGAATAGTGTTGTGAGACAAAGGATACCCTGGCAGTAGTACATTGATTGAGGGCTCAGGGGTGGCCAGTTGTAGCAAGATTTTGTGCAACTGAGCCTATGGTTGGGTGGATAATCATCCCCAAAAATTTGTTGCAGTTAGTAAAATTCAACTAGTGTTCCCCAAGTAAGTTGTCTCTCTTCACTCATATTTTTGTAATTTAATGTTAACTAGTGGATAAATTGCTTTTTTATTATAAATCGCTTGATTAATCTAATTAATTGTGTGTTGTTATTTCGAGGCTTTTACATATGGTATCAGAGATTAGGCTCAAACACTTAGGGCCTGTCGACATTTTAATGTAGAGAATTTTGATTATTTCTTGATATTTACTACTTTCATGAGAAAATATTCTCCAAAAAAAATTAATGGAGAAAAATCGTATTATCATTTTTTATTATTGTTTACAATAATTATCAATAATATTATTTTATTGAAAAATAAAATCAAAGATTCATAAAAATATTTTAATCGAAAAGCCAAAGCCAAAGCAGAGCTTAAATCTCAGTTGAATCTATATACAACAGTAGGATATATACACAATATATATATATATATATATATATATATATATATGCTCTCACAAAAGCAGGATTTACTTGCAACGACTTTCGAAAGTGGACTGGAAGAACACCAGAAACCCATTTTTGGAGAGGTAAGAGAGACAGGGAAAATTTATGAAGCTATTAATTGTATTCCATGCCCATTTGGGGTTTCTGTTTTTGTTTCTTTAAAGGTTTTCTTGGTTTTCTCTTTTCGGTTTTCAGAGGAGATTTAAATGATTGAAAAAATAAAATAAATAATTAAATACCCATTTTTTTTAATTGTTCAGAAATTAAAATGAGTAAATACCCTTATCAGATAGCAGTGGTGATACGGGTTTGCCCTGTTTTTACTCCAGATGTGAAATGGGTCGCTATATATTTATATTTATATTGTTTGCGCTGCGCATGGTCTACAAACCCTTCATTTTTATTGATTTTCGAGCTTCTTATCTTTTCTTTGCAGCAGATTTTGAATGAAATTCAAAGTAGATGTGCCAGAAGTTTTTTTTTTTTTTTTTTTTTTTTTAAATGGGCTCTAATACCACTTGGATTTTACTGTTTTCTTTTCATAATTTAATGGAGAGTGCAACTGTGTTTATTTTCGCCATGGATCTAGTTTGGGAAATGAGTGTTGTAAGTGGGTTTCTTATCAACTCTAAACATTATCCTTGTCTTGACGATGGATGTAGCTGGTGATCTGAAACATTGACATAATTTTAATATGGCTACCATGGTTCTTCCGAATTATTCCAATTATACAGATATTTTAGATTTTGGTTCCCACAAAAACGTGCTTGAATTGACTGACAGTGAGTGTCATTCTGATTTTTTATTAACAATTTTATAGTTCTTTTTAGATTCTTGACCATTTTGGCTATTATCTCATGACAAATTTATAGTTCTTTTCTTAAATTTATATCAAGCCCACAGTCTAGTTGGGCTACTAGGCATCACTCATTTTATTCCTCCTCTTTATGTTTCATTTCTACTCTTTATGTTTTAGTATGTTTGTCTGTCACGATATCTAATTTTGAGACCAGTTAATGACGATGCATTTAATTAGGTAGTTTTAGTTGTATTTTAGTGAAATTTCCCAAAACTGGTAAGGATTCGGTCCATGATCGTTTATCTGTTCAGTGTTTTTTTTAGCAGTGCACTGCAGTGTTTTTAAAATTAACCTGTGCGAAAGATTACTTCATCGCCCTGATTTGAAGTACAGGCTAAATTCTCCTCTTTGTACCTTTTGTTTTGTCCTTTCTCTGGATTCTAGATAAACATATTGACGTGTCTGGCAACCTATAAGATAAGTCCTTGGGATTATCACAAGTAATACTCTGGGAAGTTCTTTATTCTGCGTTGAGCATATAGCACATCTATTCTACCTAACGTGAGAACATTAATTCTGCAAGGGCTAATTACATTTTTATTTTTATTTTGGAGAGCCTAATCTAGGAACTGCCATATTTTGTTAATTATTTCCTAAGGCAATGTCTGGGCTGGCCGTGAGTTTATTCTGACTTCTTTTCATCAAGGTCGTAGGGTTTCTAGGCCTCCTTTCTCCTCCAACCCGTGAGAAAATTTTTGAGATACTGTTATCAAATTCATGGGCATTTCTGAGAGTATATTTGTCAAAGATTTAAAGGTTTAAAGTAAAGTTTTTGGGGGAGTTTTACAGTCAAGTCATCCAGCAGATTTGTACCTATTACCTCATTGATCTCTTATAGCTTGAGAAAAAAAAATTGATCAGTCCATATTCAACAAGTTTCTTTAGTGTGAAGTGCTCTTTTTCTTTCTAAAGGGTCCCTCTCATTCTAATTCTTGTGAATCTTCATCGTGTTGTGAAATTTGAAATTAAGGAGACAGCTTCACTGTGTATTCAAACTCACTCATTGCAGAAATCCATCTTAATATGGGATTATTGAATTGGCAAATTGTAGGTTTCTTTGGTGGACATCTCCTCTTTCACTTAATTTTGATCTTGTATTCATACATCAATTGATCATGAATTGGAAGAATTACTAATCTTGACGTTGCATGCTAACCGTTTGACGAAATGTGTTCTTGAAAAATTTGCATCTGCTCAACAGCTAGGCTCAAATTTGTAGGCTGGAATGCCCACTTTATATGCAGGTTTAGGCTCAAATTCGTAAGCTGGAATGCCTATTTTCTTTGCCTAAAAGTTTATAGTTCCATAACTCTGTGTCACAATAGTTTTTTAATTTCTTAGAGTATTTTAATAAATCTGAAGAATATGCCAGCTGTAGCATGAGTCTTGGTATGGGCATTAACATTGACAATACATTCCATCAAAAATTTATCATTCCCATCACGTGTATAATTATGATCTGTTCAAATCTCGTATTCACAAGATGCTACCATGGATGATAAGACATGGAAGATATTTTTAGGTCAATATGTGCAGTTTCTAGCTATTTTGGGGCTAATGTTGTTGAACTTTGTGTTCATCGTAACCTCTTTTCTAAGGTCCCTGCACTGATTGCATTACTCCCTGAAACCAACTGAGAAGTATCCATGGCTGAACGTACTCGTGGAAAACATTTGCTATTGATGCCATAGTAAAAGAAAACATCGACATGCCTGAAAATTATTGACCTTTATCTTTAGCCAAAAGGACACCTGTGATGATGTGATCCCAAGAGGGAATGTTTTATTGTTCATTTATTTTATAAAATGAAAATATCTGAGGATCAATTCATCAAAAACTGCCTAACTCAACGTTCATGGACTGCTGATGCAAATCAAAGTCGCAATGGGTTTTTTTTGCATTTTGGAAAAAGCCAGGGTCATTATGTATTTTTTAGAGTCAATATTTTTCCTGTGGGGACCGTGGGAGAAGCAAATCCCTGATACACAAAAGACTCATAGAGAATTTTACTGTCTTACTTCTAGCATGGTGAATAGTTGATTTCATCCATCTATCATGGTTTCCTCTTTAGCGTGCTATCAAGTACCATAGATTGATAGAAGGTGACATGTTGTCAGGAAGGAAATGTCAGGACTCAAGGTACTAGATTAAATATAAAAATTAATTAAATGAAATGTTAAAATATATTAGCATAAGTTTAGGTGTATTTTTAGTAGTAACTGGCGATATAAGAAGATGGTTTTGTATCTATGTTGCTGCTTATTTTTTTTATCTTTTTCAACTTTTGTAGTTTTGTAATTCACGTGCTTCCAGATTTTTTATGTGATTTTGTGTGTTCTGTCAAAATGACATCTTTTTACCATGCATTTGGACTAGTATGAAAATGTACAATATGTATTATGAACAGGAGTGAGAAAGAGCCTTCTAAACTCTTTTTCTAGTAATTAGAACATTCATATCATTGTTATGTTAGGTGAGACATTAAGTTTCTATTTGCATTTTGTGCCCTGGAAATGCATTTTGTAAAGAAACTTTCTAATATGTAGGGTTTTTCTATGATATTTCCAGAAGCTATATTTTTTTACTGGCATTTTCTGCTAGCTATTTTTGGTCTATTTTTTTTATCACACTAATTTGTATGCTTTTATAGCTCTTATTGAAGGATAAATGTTTAATTAGTCATTCATTAACTAAATCATCATATATTTATCTAGCATAAGTATTCTTGTCTGTTAGTATGCATTGGATTTTCTCTATTTGCATTTGATATTGGTATTTTCTGGGCTGACATATATTGGAAGACAAGCTACAACTTGATTGGCAATGGTACAGTGAAGTTCTGATGCATATTTGGTAAGATATTCATTGGTTTTTGAACAGCAGATTGATATAAAATTGACATTTTCTTATTGGTTCAGTTTTTGTTAAGGAAAACCTTTGGATCTCCTCACTAACTGTATTTCCACGCTTGCACAATCAAAAATCTACATGCATTTCATAGTTGAGTTGCATAGTTGTGTCTTTCTTGTTATCCAAGTCTAGTTTATGGTTGAACTGGATTTTCAAATCATTGTTAGTCTTTGTTGTACTTGGATACTATCAAAAGATTCACTGGTTTCTAACTGTCATATGACAAAGTGAAATCCTCAACAAATGTGTATAGTATTGTTGTGATTCGTTGATTCATCATTGGAAGAAGTTTTTTTTGTTATCCTGTCATTCAACAACTTGTCTATAAATGTGTTTGAGTGAAGCAGCGTGACAATATCTTTTAGTTTGTATTCTCCAAAGGATTGTTGCTTGGTCTTGTTTCATTCAGACATTATTGGTGAATCTAAGTTGACATCTCATTTACCATTTTCCAAGTTTTGTTTTACTAAAAGATCTTTCCTTATCTCAAATTTTTAAGTAAGAGAAAGGACACTATTGGCATTATGAGATATTGTTCTAAAACATTGTCATTATTTTATGGTTTCAATCTGATCTAAAAACACAGAGATAACATTCCTTGAATGCTGATCATTCACTATTTATTTGGGATTGTTGTTCTCATTGTCCTTTAGCGATAGCAGTTTGCTTGGCATTTCTTTGGTCTATTATTGCAAGAACACAACTCTCTGAATATGATCTTCTAACAATGACAACAAATCCTTGATGATTAATATGTGGTGAACTAATTAGGAGTGCTTAATTAGCTAAGACAGATACTTTTATGGAGCATCTAAATCATGTTTTATTGTTTAAACTTTATGATACTTCTAAATCGTACACTATGATTTCAGTTTAGTTTAATTAACTGTTATGATGGTGAGTATAATGTTACATGAGGTTTCGTGATTCAAGCTTAATTTCATATAGTGGATAAAGTTGTCTAAGGAGAAATGGGAAGGAGAAACTTGCAAATTTTCTAATGATGATACTAATGATAGCTGATGGATCAGATGCTTAAGGTGGTTGAGAGGAAGTGTCACAACAAGGGTAATAAATCAATAAGAAGAGGCAACCTATTTTAGAACATAATGGAAGAGTTTGGTATAATCATAACTTGAGGTATCACTATAAGGCTATCTAAGGTTGATGCGCATAAAGAAGAAAATATCGGCAATCAACTAAAGAAGTTGAATAATCATGGTAATAATTAAGGTCAGTTTGAAGGAACCTGGAAGGTATGATGGCATAGATTAATGAAGTAAATCCATAATAAAATTGATCAATTGGAGGAGATAAGTTGTGTGCATGACAACATCTATAATAGTTTTTCCCTCTAATGGGAGAGCCACATTGTAAAGTTTTCCACAGGTGACTAACTATATGCATGAATTATGGATAACAAGATGTATGATCAGGCAATTTTATTAGGTTGATGTCTTAAAACATGAAATGATAAGCGGATTACATTTGGTAGCCATCTTAGTGAATTTATTTATAGGATATTACCCAAGTTGGGAAATAGTAACAACATTTCCAAAGTGTATCAATGCTATGCTTTTAAGAGAGGAGGAAAAGAAACCACAATGACTGGAGGTGAGAAATTAAAGTCAATTTAATAAAATAGAATGAAGTGAAGAAGTTTCCATTTTTGAAGCTAGTAGACATGGAATATTAGGAAATTAAGACTAGGAGAAAAAATAAAAATATATCTATGAATATCTGGTAGGAGGAAATGAAGGGATGTTCTATCAAGAAGAAAGTTCTTTTAAGGGTATTGATGAGTGGACCGAGAAACATGATTGGTAATGGTCATAGTGATGATCTACATAGTTTAAAAGTGTGAAGATATGAAGTTGAGAAGTTTTGTTCCCATAGCGTTAAAAGAAGTTGTTTCCACAGAACACCACACATTTAAATTTTTCATGGACAATGATGGTAGTAGTGTTTCCAACTGTTTCAAAATCTAAAATAAAGATACTATTTAATGAGCAAGAATCTCTTGTCCAACTTGAAGAAGGGAAAATTTACAATAAAGAAATCAAGTGGTATTGAGATAGGAACTTGACGAGATAAGAAAATATTTTTTGTGGATGAAAATGATAATTGTTAAGTAAGTGATGTATGTATAAGTCAACATGGATCAACAAACCCTCATGCAAGTAAATTAAGCATCATATAAAATTAAATCATGATGACCTAGTGTTTATATGCAATTGCCTATAGTGGTATTAGAATCGGTAAGCAAAAGGGTAAATGGATGTAAAACCAAGGGATTTTAATTGTGAGATAGATGATTTAAAAAAAATGATTGTATAACTAGTAATATCTTAACAATGAATTTCACCATAGTTTCCTTGGGGAAGGTAGAATATATGACGAGAGATTAAGACTCAAGATGATGAGGCTCATGTGAAATTTAACGATGTACTTAGATGATTATACCTATGGTGTAATTGGTCAACTTCCTAGTTGAAAGAAGTGGAAATGATTATTGAAAAAGTAATTGGTATCTTGATGAAAACATAACACTAATAACAGTGATGAGATAACATAGATCCTAGATGGATGTTGAATAATATTAGTTCATAGTTGAATGTTTGTAAAGTAAATGAAATTGATTTTTCTGATGA
Source organism: Pinus tabuliformis (assembly GCA_031772625.1). NCBI lineage: Eukaryota > Viridiplantae > Streptophyta > Pinopsida > Pinales > Pinaceae > Pinus > Pinus tabuliformis. The sequence continues at coordinate 387,563,326 of CM062804.1, read as the reverse complement.
ATCATGATAAGAATGCTTATAGAGTATTATTTTATATTTGATAAGTATTGAGATGTTTCTCATATTGATGATGTTTCATGATATGATGGTATGAGGGTGATCATGCACATGTGGTATATAGTTGTTACAATAGTGATGATGTATCCTTATGATGATGATGATATGCATAGGCATTATGATGTTATGTCAAGGTATATTGACAATGTATTCATTTACTACGTGATGATAGGTATTTAATGTTGAATACTCATGATGGATATGATATGCACAACGTGGCATAGGAATTATGATGCTATAATATGAGGTTTATGGACATGTGCTTCATTTATTATGTGAAGTCATGATATGTATTTGATGCAAATATGTTGATGTTATAACTTATGATGGTATTTCATGAGGTGAAGCATGTGATAGTTGCGTACAAATTTATGACATGCATGAGCATGCAATTCGTAATTATTCATAATGTTGCGATTAACAATGATGAATGTCACATGATGACATGCAAGACTTGGCATGTGGATTATTTTCTACGATGGTATAGCTAATGCATTGGTTGCATGTTGAGGTGTGATGATTGACAGGACTCCACAAATGGGTCGAGAGGGCCGGTTTATTTGATGATCGTGTGCAAGCCCATATGCACGAGGGAGAATAAGTAACACCATATGGGCTGGGGAAAAACTCAATCAACACTACATATGCCAGTGGCTCCTTTGTCTTGTGTAGCTCTTGATGGATATCTCTTGAAGGGCTACAGAACCATCTTGAGGAAGCCAAGTGCCTGATATTCTAGGCTAGGTGCCTAGTATTGTATTGGGATGCCAAAGTCTAGTAGGGGTGTAAGGACTTCGATGCCTGGGGTTGTGCGCCTTAGTGAGTTGTGGAGGGAGTGGGCCAACCTTGCAAGATGCCCGGTGACATTGAGCACTGTATCGGATGCCTGCCTTGGGGCCTTGGGGGCAGATGAGGTCTGAGTCAGGCGCGAGCCTTGGGGCCAGCCTTGGACTAGGATATAGACCGAGGAGGCTTATGCCTGATTCCAAAAGTGGGAAAAAGGATAGAGATTCCTTGGGATTTCCCAGGTGTTGTGAAACTTTTGATGCCTGCTGGTTATACTAGTCAGCAGAGGGTGTTGGGACTATTACATGAAGTAATAAATAATAAAATAAATGTAATGTCCCTTAATAATAAATAATAAATTATAAAAATAATAAATAATAATAAAACTTAACTTCGGGACGAAGTTCCTTAAAGTGGGGGAGTATGTAATGTCCCTTAATAACAAACAATAAATAATAAATAATATAATATAATATAAAATAAATAATAAACAATAAATAATAAATAATATAATATAATATAAAATAAATAATAAACAATAAATAAAATAATTAATTAATTACATGCTCTAAATAAATATAAATAAGAATAAACAGAAAAATAGTAAAAATCAGTAAAGCTATCAAAAAGTAAAAGCAAAAGAAATAAAACAAGAAAAATAGTAAAAATCAGTAAAACTATCAAAAAGTAAAAACAAAAGAATAAAACAAGAAAGCAGTAAAGTTGCATGTTGACACATGGAGTGTGTGCATGTGGTTCCCCTTCTAATGTTTTCTCTATTTAATAAATGGGGAGGAAGATGAGAGGCATTCCATCATTCCATGATTCCACCATCCATTCTCTTGCGAGAATAGCATTGTGAGACAAAGGATACCCTAGCAGTAGTACGTTGATTGAGGGCTTGGGGGTGGCCAATTGTAGCAAGATTTTGTGCAACTGAGCCTATGGTTGGGTGGAGAGTCGTCCCCAAGACTTTGTTGCAAGTAGTAAAATTCAACTAGCATTCAACTAGCGTTCCCCAGGTAAGTTGTCTCTCTTCACTCATATTTTTGTAATTTAATGTTAACTAGTGGATAAATTGCTTGTTGATACTAAATCAATTTATTAATCTAATTAATTATGTGTTGTTATTTCGGGGTTGTTAGACAAATTCCATGCCCCACTTCTCAAATGGCTCAAAGGTCACTTGAGGTTGCATGGGCATCTCATCCTTTGGAGTATGTTTCCCCATCCTTTGTCACCGATCACATTGGCTGGTATATTTCTTCACATATTGATGAAGAGTGGGCCAATAGTAGCATGCTTGCAAGATTTTGAAGGCAGTCCTCTTTGCTACAAAATGGCCTCCACAAGGCCCGTCATGACAAGTTAGGAGAATTTCAAAAACTTCCTCCTCCCTGACACATCTTCTCAAGATTTGATTTGGGCCAAGTTTGAAGAAATTGACCCCAATCCAAGTGAAAGGGGTGTTTTTCCTCACGATCTTGCTCTTCTCTTTTGAGGACAGGCATGGTGGGAACTGTGTTGAAACCAAGTAATTTTCTATATTAGCAAACCATGGAGAGACTACTGAGATAGCAAATAGGTGTTCATCTGGCATTTGATCATCCACCATTTCTTCTTCACCTACAGGCAAATTTACTCTAGACAAAAAGTCAGCAACAACATTTTCTTTACCAGACTTATCAACAATGGTTAAAACAAACTGCTGCAGGAAAAGCAACCATCTAATAATGTGAGCATTTACATCTGGTTTATTCATTAAATACCTAATTGCAGCATGATCAGTGTGTACAAAGGTTTGATAGCCTGTGATGTAATGTCTGAATTTATTTAAGGAATGCACTACAGCTAGGAGTTCCTTCTCGGTTACTGTGTAGTTTAACTCTGCCTTTGACAAATTTTTACTTATAAAGTATATGGCATAAGGTAACTTTTCATCAATTTGTCCCAAGGCTACTCCTATTGCTTTGTTCGAGGCATCTGTGTGAATGTGGAAAGGTAGGGCCCAGTTTGGGCCTCTCAAAATTGGGGCAATCACAAGTTTTCTTTTCAAGGTATCTAGGGCTTCTTGACAGTTTTCAGTCCATATGAACTCGACATCTTTTCCCAAAAGACCAAACAATGGAGAGGATAACTTACTGAAATCTTTAATGAATCTTCTGTAATATCCCGCTAAGCCTAGTAAAATTTGGACATCTCTCACCTTTTGAGGAGGTGGGACCCTTTAGATGATGGCAATTTTGTTGGGGTCCACTTGTAATCCTTCTTGAGATATTGCATGACCTAGCATGGTCCCTTCAGTCATCAAAAATTCACATTTTTCTAGATTAAGGAACAGGTTCATTTCAATACAGTTGTCCAAAAATTTTCCTAGGTTAGATAAAGCTTCTTGCAAGTTAGAACCATAAGGAGTAAAATCATCCATATATATTTCCACTGCATCATGAACCAGTTTAGAAAATATACTCAATACTGCTCTCTGGAAAGTGGCTGGAGCATTGCACAAACCAAAAGGAAGGACCCGGTATGCAAAGGTACCCCAAGGACAAGTGAAAGTAGTCTTATCTTGGCCTTCCGGGCTGATTTGAATCTGATTGTACCCACTAAACCCATCTAGGAAGGAGAAAAACTTTTACCCCACCAGACCATCTAACACTTGATCTATGAACGGCAAAGGAAAATGGTCATTTTTAGTGGCCTGGTTCAGTTCCTGATAATCGACACAGATTCTCCACTTACCATTTTTCTTTGGCACTAGCACCAAAGGAGAGACCCATTCACTATCAGATATGGGGTAGATGAATCTCGCATCAAGTAATTTTTGCAATTCTTCCTTAACAATGTCTTTAAGAGCTGGATTCATCCTCCTTTGAGGTTGCCTGACTAGTTTGCAATCTTCCTTAATGTATATATGATAAGTACATACTGAAGGGTGCACTCCCTTCATCTCCTTATAACTCCAAGCAAAGGCATCTAAATGTTTTCTCAATAAGCTGCACAGTTCCTTCTCCTGGGAAGTGGATAGGGATGAGTTGATTTTCAAGGTTCTTTCTAGGCCGAACTCTATATTCGTGACACAGAGAGAGGTCGGATCGGCCACATAGAGATCCTTTAAGGGATTGTCTTGGGTTTCTTTCATTAGATCTTATAATGGAAAAATACGGGGGGTGGATTTTGAATTAAATTTTCAATGATATCATTCTCATTTTGCAGTTTCCCCCCATGACAATTTCTACTGCACACAGTGGTGCAGAATAGACTTCATCCTCATCCTCCTCCTCCAACCAGAGAGGTAGATCATGTTCTAGAAAAGGTTTGGCAGGAGGGTATAGGATTAGCTGCTTGGACATATGCCCGTTCTTGATGGTCATGTTCCTAACTCGATAGCTTATGTAAGCATCAGCAGTGGCCAACCAGGTTCTTCCTAGGATGAGAGGATACCCAGTGAGCTTTGCCTTCAGCTGGAGAACTAATAAATCAGTAGGGTACTCCCAAGAATTAATGGAGACCATCACATCCTCCGCAATCCCTTCAGGGGTCACGGTGGAGTGGCCTGCTAGTTGCAATAATGTCATGGTCTTTCTTAAGGAGCCCTCGAGGTTGAGTTTGAGCATGGTGTCCTTTGTCATCACATTAATGGAAACTCCCAGATCAATCAAGGTATGAGGGATCATGGTGCCATTGATGTGGACATCAACTACTGGGCTTCCAGGGTCTAGATATTTTGGACAAATTACCTGCCCCAACATCAGGTCGGACAATTGTCCTATGACATTGATGGTTGGGGCATCTCTCTTGCGCCTGCCTAGATGCCTAAAGCACTTCTATTTGATCATCTTATTATATATAGGCACATCCTTTATGGCTTGGAGAAGTGGTATCTTTACACATAACTGTTTCAATTCTCCCAGAAGTTCAGTTTCTTCTGGTGTGGGTTGTGTTGTCCCATATAGTCTCTTAGGAAAGGGTGTAATTGCTTTCGGTTCACTTTCCTCTTTATCTTCCTCAACCTCTTGAGGGGGAGGTTGGCTATCTGGTAGAACCTTCCCAGATCGTAGGTTAATCTCCTGAATCTCCACAGCATAAGTTGGGCATGATGGTTCCCCACTATATACTTGTTGGGCCTATCTGTTGTTTGGGTTCGGGTTCAGCTAGGCAGGCATTTGGGGTTGCCTTGGTGGAGTAGGAGGCAATGGTTGCAGTTGAGCAGGTGGTGGAGGAAAAAGAGTGGGAGGAGAGTTGTATTGGGACCTCCACCCCTGATGAGATGCATTCCACTGAGGTTGTGGCTGAGCATAGCATTGAAATGCATGAGCAGTTGGTTTGGCATGATATTGAGATGGATAGGACCAAGGAAGAGGTGTGGACCAAGAAGGATGAGTAGGAGGGCCCCAATAAGGTATGGAAGTGGCTTGGTTGGGGTTGCAGTATGCCTGAGATGTCCCTTGCATCCCTTGCTGGTATGGTCTAGGTCTATGCAGTCTCCTTTGGTTCATGAAATAGAGTGGTTTAGTGGCTCCTTCGGCCCCTTGGTATACAGCTTTAAGTTCGGGCAAGGAAGTGCACTTATCTGTAGAATGATCTTCTTCACATACTGAACAAACCTCTATAGAGTTCAATGGACATTCGTTCCTAGGATGCCTTCTAGTGCACCTAGGACAAAAATGGCCAAAACCCTCTCTGCTTCCTCTTGTTTCCTTTTGATATGCAAGGTATCCATTTGCATGGCAAGAGTTTGCAGCATCTCACTCTTGAAGTCTTCCAGCGTGTTTCCAAGTTCACCTTTGTGAGGAGGTACTGGCTATGGGTTAACTCCCCCTACCTCTCTTTTTGGCTACCCTAGAATGGTTTCTAAAAACAATGTTTATTTCTTCATAAGGTAGTTGGTAGATGTCTCCTCCAGCCAGTAGATGGAGGATGTCTAGAAGGTCTTCCGGAATTCCCCTGAGCAGGACCAACTTCGGAGATTCAAGGTCGAGTGTGCACCTTGTTGGGTTGTGTTATATTCTTTCCACGTAGTTAACAGGGGGTTTGAAGGGCACCCGTAACCCCACTTTATGAGGTCTGGGGTAGCGCCCAAAAAAATTTGGTTTTGGACCCTATGTTAGGTTGGGCGGACCCACCTATGGTTTTTTACATTATTTTCGCACATGTTTTTTGGACGCAATGGTTCGGGGAGCACTGGTATTGATGCAGGGAGTTCGGATTGGAACTCTATATAAACTGCAAGGTAGCACTGTTATTGATGGGTGCAATAGTTCTTTAGTTCCTGAAAGTGGAGTACAAAATCTAGTGGTCTCTGGAGAGAAGACCATGTTGTGGCATCAAAGGCTTGGACATATTGGAGAGAGAGGCCTTCAAATACTTCATGGTAAAGGTATGGTAGAAGGTATGAGTAATATCTCTCTGGATTTTGATTTCTATGAAAATTGTGTATATGGGAAGCAGAATCAGGTGAGTTTCCCCTCTGGTAGTAAGAGGGCGAAATAGATATTAGAGCTTGTGCACAGTGATGTGTTTGGACCTGTGAAGGTTCCATCACTGGGTAAGTCTGTGTACTATGTATCATTTATAGATGACTTCTCAAGGAATACATGCATATATTTCCTCAAGAAGAAATCTGAAGTCTTTGATAGGTTTAAATAATTTAAAGGTCTGGTGGAAAACCCGACAGAGAAGAAGATAAAGGTGTTGAGGACAGCTAATGGTGGAGAGTTTTGCAGCAAGGAATTTGAAGAATTCTGTAAGAAGTGTGGTATATCACGACAGAAGACTACTCCATATACACCTCAGCAAAATGGAGTTGCAGAAAAAATGAACAAGATGTTGCTGGAAAGGGCAAGAAGCATGCTCAGTGGTGCCAGGTTAGGATAGGAATTTTGGGCAGAGGCGGTGGATATTGTATGTTACCTGGTCAACAAGTCACCTTCATCAGCGTTGGAGGATAAGACTCCACAAGAGGTATGGACTGGTAAGAAACCCTCTCTTTCACATCTAAGGGCATTTGGATGTGATGCATATGTACATATTCCAAAGGAGAAAAGAACCAAGTTGGATAGTAAATCTGAAAAGTGCATCGTTATTGGGTATAAAGATGGTTTAAAGGGTTATAAGCTTTGGAACCCAGTAACAAGGAAGGTTGTGTACAGCCAAGATGTGGTGTTCAGAGAGGTGAAAGATGTTATTAAACATGAAGTCCAACCAAAGGAACCTGAGAAGATAGAGTTTGAGCTAAAGGAGGAAGAATCAAACTCTATAACAGAGGAGGAATCGGAAGATGAAGAGCCACAAACTCTCGCTGTGAGAAGATTAGTTCGAGAAAGAAGGCAGCTAGAAAGGTATAGTCCATCTGCTTTCTGTTCAAATTTTTCTTTGTCTGTTACTGATGATGATCCCAAAACTGTGAAGGAAGCAGTGGATTCAGAGGATGGAAAACTCTGAAAAGAGGCCATGGTTGATGAAATGGCATCTTTGCACAAAAATGAGGCTTGGGATCTGGTGGAGTTGCCGGCTGGAAGGAAACCCATTGGCAGCAAATGGGTGTTCAAAAAGAAGACAAATGTAGAAGGAAAAGTGAAGAAATACAAAGCTCGGTTGGTAGCAAAAGGTTATTCCCAGGTGCCGAGAATTGATTTTGGTGATATTTTTTCTGTTGTTGCCAAGGTAACTTCTATTAGATTACTTTTATTTGTTGTTGCTGCTTTTGATTTTGAGGTAGAACAGATGGATGTGAAGACAGCATTTCTTCACGGGGATCTGGAAGAGGAGATCTACATGAAGCAACCTGAAGGCTTTGTGGTGAAGGGTAAGAAAGAACTGGTATGCAAGTTAAAGAAGTCTCTGTATGGGTTAAAACAGTCACCAAGGATGTGGTATCAGAAATTTGATACATTTATACGGGGACTTGGCTTCACCAGAAGCAAAGCAGATCACTGTGTGTATTTTAAATTAATTGGTGACCGTGTTATTTATCTGGTCTTGTATGTGGATGATATGTTGTTGGTTGGAAATGACAAAGAAATTATCTAGGATTTGAATACCCAATTGTCCTCCAAATTCGACATGAAAGATCTTGGTGCTGCAAACTATATTTTGGGCATGGAAATTAAAAGAGATCGGGCAAAGAGGAAGCTCTGGTTAAACTAGAGGAAGTATGTCGAGACAATACTGCAGAGGTTTAATATGCAAGATAGTAAACCGGTGAAGGTTCCTATTCCTGTAGGTGTGAGGTTATTTGCTAAACAATGTCCCAAGACACAAGAAGAGGAAGAGGACATGTCCCATGTTCCATATGCAAGTGCAGTCGGTAGCCTGATGTATGAAATGGTTTGTACTAGACCAGACATTGCACATGCAGTGGGAGTATTGAGCAGGTTTATGTCAAAACCAGGAAAGGAGCATTGGACAGCAATTAAGCGGGTTTTCAAGTATTTGCATGGCACTAGTAATTATGGTCTGTGCTACCAAGGAAGACCAGGATTGGACAAAGTGTTGGATATTCGTGGCTTTGTTGATGCAAACTGGGCTGGAGATCTGGATCAAAGAAGATCTACAAGTGGGTATGTGTTTAACCTATTTGGAGGTGCAGTCAGTTGGATGAGTAAGAAACAATATGTAGTGGCACTATCAACTACAGAGACAGAATACATGGCAGCCACTCATGCAAGCAAGAAAGCAGTTTGGTTGCAGAGATTGTGTTCAAGTATGGGGTTAGTACAGGGAGCTATAAGGATAGACTGTGAGAGCCAAAGTGCAATTTTCTTGGCAAAGATCCCTACATATCATTGAAAGACAAAGCACATTGATGTTCAGTATCACTTTATGAGGGATATGATAGAAGACAAAAAGGTGTTGCTCGTAAAGGTGGACACTTTGAAGAATATTGCAGATGCATTGACAAAATCTGTGAGCTCTGAGAAGTTCTATTGGTGTAGAGAGACAATGGTCATTTCAGGGTTGTGAAAATGACTAAGCTCTCTTGTGGCCCCCTGTGAAAAGAAAACAACAAGTGGAAGAATGTTGGGTTGTGTTATATTCTTTCCACGTAGTTAACAGGGGGTTTGAAGGGCACCCATTTGGTTTTGGAGCCTATGTTAGGTTGGGCGGAGCCACTTATGGTTTTGTGCATGATTTTCACACATGTTTTTTGGACGCGATGGTTTTCGATCCATGGTATTGGACGCGATGGTTTTCGGTCCATGGTATTGGATGCTTCGGCATGTATAAATATGTATTGTAACATTGAAAGGAGTATAATGAAAAATCAAGCCGGTAGTCCTGGTTTTGGGATCCAGGGGAAAATCTTTGTGTATATGTGTTTTATGTGTTATGCTCTCGCATTGTTTATTTTCTGTGTTTTAGAATTTGTATGCAGGTAATTTCTGTACAGGGTTAAAACCTACACACCTAGCCCTTTTATAAATAAGCTGGAACCTCCCTTCATAATCCTCCAAAGATTCATCACTTCCCATGGTCATTCGGAAGATTTCTTCCTTGATGTCTTTTAACCTACAGTAGTCTCGATATTTTTTATTAAAGGTCTGTTGCATCTGATCCCAAGTTGAGATGCTATTGCTAGGTAACCCCATGAACTAGCGCAATGCTTCATCCTTGAGAGTAGAAGGAAATAGTTTCAACTTTTGCTCATCTTATACATAATCATAGGTTCAATAGATAATAGCGAACTCAAACAAGAAGGTGTCACGATGTTCTGTAGTCAACCCGTGGAAGTGAGGTAGGGTTGAAGGGCTTATGTTCTTCATTTTAGTGTCCCCATTGGTCTCTTGAATGGGAAAGGTACCCTCTACTCTTTCTCCATTCCCCCTAGCATTTTTGTTTTCAACCATTGTCTCAGGAGAGATGTTTTCTTCTTCTTCTTCTCCTATAGGTTCTTCAAATATATCTGGTTGTTCACCTAAAGGTACTTACTGATCACTGCCACCGAAGAAGAGAGAAGGGTGGCTATGTGATGTGGTGGGGGTGTTGGGCAAGAATTTTCCTTAATTATCTATGTTCCTACGAGGCATGAAAAGAAATATTTTGGTTGATTTTTTATTTTTTTTCTTGTACCTGCAAAACTAAAATTGATTGAACAAACAAATTGCAACTAACTGAAATGAACTTGCTAAAATGAAATTGCAGAACTGAAAAGGAAAGCAAATGAGATGCAGAAAGGAAAGCAAGGAAATGACTAATCTACTTTTGCTAAAATGGAAATTGCAGAATTGAAAGGAAAGAAGGGAAATGACTAATCTACTTTTGCTGAAATGGAAATTGTGGAATTGAAAAGGAAATGCAGAAACTGAAAGGAACAACTACTCTACTTTTGCTAAAATAAACTACTTAGCAGAATGTTGCAGTAGAAAATAGAAGAAAAGCAGTAATCACAAAATACTCTGATGCTTCCCCGGCAATGGTGCCAAAAAGTGATGTGCACTAGTATTGTAGCAATAATGCTGCAACTCCTGGGATTCCTACTTTACTTCTATCAACTTGGTAGTTCGTAACAAACTTGGAAGCGACGGTGCTGTATGCACAAGTAATAGTTCTTATTCCAGGCTATCACTTGGTCAGCTGGCGCAAGATCACTAGGAGCTTAAGCCAACTTTTATGGATTCCATAAGAAGCTCTATATGTGATGAAAGAAAGGAAATCTTACTCTACAGAGGCTACTCTACTTGCAGAAAGGAGAAGAAGACTGAAATGTAAGATAAACCTAGCAAACCCTAATTAACCAACTGATCCTACTTTTGCAAAAAGAGAGATACCAATCATGAAATGAATGCCATTACTTAATCTAGGAAGTAAACAACATCTACTGAAGCTATTTCTAGAAGGAAATGAGGAAAAAACATCTTTTTGATTTTTATGTATTTTTAGGTGAAATTGTCATGCATATAATTTACTTGTTTGCGAATGTGGCAGTGATTAGGTGGTGATGGAGGGCGACTTTGGAGTTTTTAGAGGTGTAGGAAGGTGTGGATGGGTCCTAGGAGGTCCCAAGTGGCCTTCTGGAGGCTTTTCCTGCAATCGGACTTCAAAAAGACACCTACAGGAAAATCTATAGGAGGCTGCAGGGGATCTACAGGAGGTCTACAGGAGGATGCCGAGAGAATTTTTAGAGGTTTTGAAGGTGGGAAAGCAGGTGGAAAGGGTAGCTGAAGGCTAGGGTGAGGTGTCAAGGTGTCTAGGGTTCATCAAGAAGGATCATGAAAGAGAAAGATGGTTGGACTTGTTCAAGGAAAGAGAGGAAAATTGATGAGGAAAGTGCAGAAAACTAAGGCAGATTTGTGAGGGACTGTGGGTGACCTGTGGAACATAGATCAAAGAGAAATGGTGTGGGTTGATTGGTTGACTTATTATGAAAGGAGGATTGCTGCAAGAGAACTGAAACTCACATCATGAGATTAAGCAAGCAAGGAAACTAAAAAAAAAAAAAAAAAAAAACAACAACAACAACAACAACAACAACAACAACAACAAAAACAAAAAAACAAAAATTTTGCATCAAGCTGGTCTAAATTCTGATCTAGAAAAGCAAATGCTGAAAAATGCTACATGGAAAGAAAGCATGGAAGTAAATTTATTGCAAAGATAGAAATGAGCATGGTGAAATAGATCTACAGCAAAAGCATTACCTTCTAACAAACTGCAACACTAGAAATCCTATGGAAAAGGCAAATCTGTGTTTTTGTGGCAGCAAGAGGGTCTTGGCCTCAGTTCATGGTCCCAGAGGGAGGAAAGGAGGCCAAGGCTCTATTGATGGCCTTTTTGTATCTTTTTCCTATCACTGTTTAACCTGCTACAGCAAACTGAAATGGAAACATCCTTCTAAATCACCAAAAGCAACCTATTCTTAACCAAGAAAGAAATCTATCTAACTGCAACTAATTCATAAACTGAAACAAAGCATATAAATACAAAACAAGAGGAGCTTGGCTGCTTGGATTGGGCCCTAACCTAAGAGATTCAGCCCTCTGAGGTAACTCAGTGCTAGCTCGAACAAGAACTCATCTTCATTATCAAAAAATAATCAGATTACATGAAACTGTCAACAAAAGTAAGCTCGAAGTTGAGCAGAGCAAAGCTACAACAAAAATTCAAAAATTTGACTAACTTCCAACAACCTAATGAGGCCCTAGGCCTCTCTACTTATACAACTAAAGCTCCCAATAACTTCCTTAAAATCAGGGAGGCTTGGCTCCCAAAACTTGAGATAAACAGAAGTTATCCTCCACTTTCTCGGCTACCTCTTTGGTGCATTGATGTGGCTGCTTGTGCTCCGAGTTGCATGATGGAGAATTCGAAGTGGGGAGTCATAAATGAGGGGGATACCCTCCTATAAATGCTCTCCCTTGTCTTCTTTCAATATTTGTTGCCAAATGTCCATTAAATCTTTGACTTTGTCTCCAAAATTGACCAAAAATATGTATTAAGCACACATTAGACTCCATGGCATAATGACCAACCCAACTCACTCTATTAGCATAAATATAATCAAAAAACACGCAATAAACTAATGAGAATTGTGGATTAAGCTAAGTTAGGAGGAAAAATGAGCCCATATAATTACCCATTTATGGGGCTCATCACTTCATTTATCCAATCTGGTTGGATAATAGAAATGGCGCAAAGCAATGCTTCCACATCCTCATCCTTTCTTGAGAGTGAATCTTCCACAACATTTTTTGTAGATGATTTCAAATTCATAACCCAACGTCTTTGTGACCCATTTTTGTTGTTCTTATAAATATAATATTTGTTCTAAAAAGTATTTAAGACTATCATGATCTGTTTTTACCTTGAATTGTCTTCCCACTAAGTAGGGTCGTCATTTCTTAAGTGCATGTAGTATTGCCAACATTTCCTTCTCATAAATAGCTTTGTGTAAATGCTTTCCTTTGATTGGACAACTTTCAAAAGCAATGGGTCTTTCTTTTTGCATTCAAATAGCACCAATTCCATTTCCTGAGGCATCACATTTCACAATAAATGCTTTTTTGAAGTTCAGTGTAGCTAAGACCGATGCTTGGCACATTGCCTCTATAAGATGTTCAAAGGCCTTCGTTGCTTCTAGAGTCCATGAAAATATATATTTTTTCAATAATGTTTTTAGAGGTTTTGTTATTCTCCCATAATTCTTAACAAAGTTGTGATAATACCCTATCAACCCAAGAAATCCTCGTCGCTGCTTTATGGATATGGTGATTTTACATTCCTTAATGGATTTAATTTTTCTAGGGTCTACATTAATACCTTCGTGAGATACAATATGACCCAGATATTCCACCTCTTGTACTCTAAAGAAACATTTGGAGCATTTTACATATAATTGTTTCTCCTCCAATAGTTAGAGCACCCTGTCAACATGTTGAACGTGATCCTTCCTAGATTTGTTGTAGATTAGTATATCATCAAAAAATACTAACACAAACTTTCTAAGGAAGGGTTTGAAGATGGAATTTATGAAACCTTTAAATGTAGAAGGTGCATTGGTAAGGCCAAAAGGCATAACCAAAAATTCATAATGACCCTCATGAGTTCTAAATGTTGTTTTCGGAATGTCTTCAGTCTCCATTCTGATTTGATGATATCCTGAACGAAGATCTAACTTGGTGATGTAAATTTATCCATGCAATTAATCTAATAATTCATCAATGACAGGAATGGGAAATTTATCTTTAATAGTGATCTTGTTGAGCTCCCTATAATCTGGACACATGCACCATGATCCATCCTTCTTGTGCACCAATACTACTGGAGCAGAGAAAAAAAATTGACTAGGTTGAATTATACCAGCCTTTAGCATTTTTGCAACCATACATTCAATTTCACTCTTTTAGGCATAGGGATATCTGTAAGGCCTGATGTTTGAGGAACACTTCCTGGAATCAAATGAATAGCATGATCATGATCATGAATAGGTGAGAGGCCTTTGGGAGTCTCAAATACCTTGGAATGATTGTCCAAAACTTTTTGGAGATCTGGAAAAATTGTGCAATTACACCTCGTTGTTCTTTCTTTAGAATCATTATCATTGCATTATAGCTTATTATATTTCCTAGTTTCCCTGTGATACCCCTTAATTCAACTTCCTTTCCTTCCAAAAAAAAATCATGAAAAGTTCTTGAAAATTAAAAGCTATCGCACCCAAAGATTGTAGCTATTGGACTCATAGTACAACATTAGCACTACCCATTGGAATGGAAAGAATTGGGCTATTCAATACATATTCTCCCATGGATAGCTTGATATCATTGCACTTTCTAGAGAAATTTATGGTTCCTCCACTTGCAACCATCACTTGACACTCTGGTGTTGGATATAGGAAGCAATTCAATTCATTGGCTATATTACAATGAATAAAATTATGGGTACTTCTTGAATCAATCAACACTAGTAAATTTTTCTTCTTGATATGTCCTTCTGTCTTGATAGTTTGAGGAGTGCTAATTCCGGCCAATGCATTAGAAGATATGGTTGAATTTATTTCTTCTTTCTCTAGGGTTTGTTCCTGGTGTATATCCTCTTCTTTTGACGTTTCTTGTTCCTTTTCTTCCTCCTCTTCACATCTATGTAAAATAATTTCTTCTCAGCACACTTATGACCTTTAGTGTATTTGTTATCACAATTGTAACAAAGCCCTTCTTCTCTTTTTTCTTCCAATTGTTGTGGTTTCAACATTGTAGGTTGTGGAAGGCTAGGAGCGACAACACTTCCATCTTTACAGTTGTGAGTAGCAGGCTTCCTTGTTTCCATAATTTTGCTTTCCATTTTTCTTTCCAACCTGAATGCCTTCTCCAATGAATCAGGTTCCCAAAGTTGAACCTTGTGTTGGATGTTATCATTTAAACTCTCTATGAACACATCAATCCTATGCTCCTCTGGAATATCTTTTACCCTTATATTCATTTTTTAGAAGTCCTCAATGTGCTCCATCATTCAACCCTTTTGTTTGAGATTTATCAATTGGCTAAAAAAGGTACTCTTTTTGTATCCTCATAATGTGTTATTATTTCTTCCATAAAAATTGCCCAAGTGACAATTTGTTTACGAGATAAAAGCCATCGATACCATACAAACTGATTTGGTTCCAAATATAAAGTTGCAATGCATACCTTTTGTGTGTTTTGCACATTATGGAGATAGAATCAATCTGTAGTATCCATGTTATGGGATCCTTTCCATCAAAATTCCTCATATTGATATTTGGAACATGGTGGGTCTTTAATCCAATGCTAGAGTCTATGAAATCATGATTAACATTTATTTTTTTCTCATTATGAGTTTCATCTACTACCTTTTCGCCATTAGGAAGCATTTCTTGTAACAACTTTGCCAAACCGCCTTTCAAACCTTCCATGTCTTTCTTCAAATCTTCAATGTTTACTTCTAAAACATCCATCTTAGCTTCCACGCCTTTCTTTAGACCATCCATCTGAGCTTCCACCCCTTTCTTTAAACCATCCATCTTAGCTTCTGTTACATTTTGTGAGAGTGAATTTTGTTGCACTTGGTCTCGTAATTTTGATATATCATGTTGCATTTCTTCCTCTTCTTCATGATTCATGCTAGAGCTTTCAGGTTCCTTACTAGGTGTTTCCATTTCATTTATTCAGTGCATCAATTAATGATAATTATTCTTCACTATGCCCTTTGAATTCCTTCAAACTAATTTTTCAAACCAAACTTATGGAAAATTTAAAAAAAAAAGCTACACACCTTTTATCACTTTGAAGGAGTTCGATATTGAATCTATTGTATCTCCATAATTTCGGATCTCCAAGGTCTGAAATTTCATCCTACAATAGCCCTCTGAGTCCTCTTTCCAACCCCACAAGTCTGATCATATTGGATTCTCCAAGGAAGCGTTATTCCAAATCTCCCACGATGACCTAATTATAGATTGTTTCATTAGAGCGAACTTGTACAAAGTGTCGCGTGTCACTATTTTGACCTTAGGTCCTGAAACTGATACATAGAAAAATATAGGCCGTATTATTTTTGTAACTTATTACGAAATTTCAATCTAATTCTCAAGAAGAAAGTTATGAAAATTTTCCCCTGGTCACCTGTTTGAGATATAATTCAGGAGCCTGCAAAAACCCTAACTTCCTTGGATCATATCCCTGAAAATATAGCGAGACAAGATCTGAAATTCATACCCGAGGTTCATCGAGATTTCGGATCAAATGGGTTTTAATTTTATATTTTGAAACATCATATAAAAATGGTTATAGCGAAAATTTCACGATGACCTGTTTGAAGCAGTGAAACACTAGAATCCAAAGCTCTGATACCAATTGTTATGCAACCAGTTCACAAAATAGAAGAAAAGATAGATCAACGACTTCAAAATCAACCTCTTTGAGGGGGAAACCTCTTTTACATTATGTTAGTGTTAGTCTTTCCAGCCTTCCTCCAGTGATCAAATATGCTCTTACAAAGTGGTATCAGAGTGTCAAGGTCAAATTTTGTCATTTCAAAGAGTCTTCAAGCAAAATTTGGTCACTAGGCATTAGGTCTAGGGTTTGCTTTCACTCCTTCTAAAGTTGTCTAAATGTCGGTCCATGTCATCATTCAGCTGAGTCTATCATCATTCATAGGGTTGTCATCATCATGACAGGTTCCATTGGGTCATTTTACACCTTGTTCATGCTTCAGTTGCGCCTAGGCAAGGTTCATTTCCCTCTCCTAGGGTTTTGGAGGTAAATTCTCTTGGAGGGTCAAATCATCGGAAAAATTTGTATCCTGATGTTCATAAACCTTCCCCTATCATTAATGTACCTTATTAAACACTTCCCATCACTGAGATTCCCCAAATTCCTCATTTTTCCACAAACCCTAGTTTCTTGCCACAACTTGGCAATTTTCTAGGCTACGCCTGTGTTTTTCCCTTTTGGACCCCTTCCCCTCACTCCATCTCTAAGATTCCACTTTTCCCTGATTCCTAACATCCCTCCCTACTTCCCAAAATTTCCCCAAGAATTTACAAGCCCCTCATCCCCTTCATTTCGCTTCATTTCCACAAAATTCCTTGTTTCACACATCGGGATAAGTTTCACTCAAAAGATGTTTCAGATCAATCAAAGATGAATTTTGGAAAACTGAGAGAGGTTTTCGTCCAAAACATTCCAAAGAAGAAAAACCTCCCTCACTTTTTACACAGGTGTCATGGTTTTAGAGAAATGTCAAATATACAATCGCCTCGAGAGAATTGATGCACCTCTGAAGTGACCTTGGGAAAATCAGGTTTTATCCTAGATTGGTTGGCCAAATAACTTTCTTGATGAGTGAAACGATAACTAGACAAAAATATCTTTACAATGAGCTATCATGAGTTCAATTTGGAGTTGAGGAAGGCATTCAAAAGTTGACTGCAACAGCACTCTGCCTTGAGGCAGCCTCATTTGGCACATTTTGACCAGTCTTGGGAGATTTGATTTTTTGACAAGGCAAATGAACTCCAAATTGCAAAATTTCAGTTGAGTTGGAAAGTAGACTCAAATACCTTTCCAACGAGCTATCCTGCGCCTGATTTTGACAGCGGGAAGGCCTTTGAAAGCCTCCTGCAAAATTCATTATGTGGCGCGCAGCGCGTTGGGCAGGCGCGCGATGCATCAGCGGCGCGCGGCGCATTGAGCAAGTTTTCACAGTGTAAAAATACACTAGCACAGTGCATCAGAGGCGCGCGGTGCGTTGGGCAGGCGCGCAGCGCATACAGCCAACAAGCCCAAAAACTTCAAAATTTTTCTCCAAAATTGCCTAATATGCTTGGATCATCATTTGTACAAATAGGTAGGGACCCCATCTCTGTTTTTTTTATCCAAGTTTGGTGCTTACTTCATGGTGTTTGATGAATGGTGATTGTTTAAGAAATCAAACCCTACTTCTTCATAATTTCCAAAGCAATAGTGCTAGGGTTATGATTGACAGTTTTGCTACCAAGTTTATCATTCCTCCATCACTCCCTTATTCCATTTGTCCATTCATTTCCTTATTCCCTAAGTTCTCCCACCCCCTAAATTCACATGCCCTAATCCTATACCCACTGTCCCTATGTACCACAACCCCTTCCTACTTGGCATATTTTGATAATTGAAACAAAAGGCACCAAATTCTCATTTCATACACTTGGCAATTGGAGATAAAGGTACCAATTTCTCATTTTCAATGAGCTGAACATATCATTGGCATAGACTGGTAACACCATGGAGACGGACACCGACACATCATACAACCGAGACAGTGATTCTACCACAGAACTGCATGTACCAGAAGGGCACTAAAATGTCGAAAAAGGGAGGATAGAATTTGAATCTTGGCCAAAGCTTCTTTGGCTGAACATGGCACTTGATGAGGTGCCTTCAGCCCAAATTTCAAGGAATTTGGAGAAAATTTTGTTAATTTTAAATTTTTGGCTTGCAAAACAGGTTTTTCAGCTCAACGCGTAGCGCGCCGCGCGCGACCCATAAGATTGGGAGGTCCAAATCACAAATGGCTTGTAGTTTTGGATTTTTCATGATGAATTATACATGCTCAGCTATTGCCAAAGAATTTCATTAAGTTCTGGGTGACCAAAAGGCTCAAAAACACCATGAAAATCACCTTTCTGCCACCTTTTGCACCAGCAGGAAGTACTTCCGGGAGAATGCACTTTTGGAGGGGCAAATGGACACCAAATTGAAAAATTCCACTTGGGTTGGAAAGTAGACATCCAGGGCTTTCCAACAAGCCAACCTGAGCTCAATTTGGATGCCAGGAAGTGCCCCAAAAGTAGGTGGAAAGGCGCACGGCGCACAGGGTTTTTTGGCACAATTTTCATCTTCAGCTCAGGAAACGAAGCCAGTTTGACCAGTTTTGACTTGTGATGTGATTTTTTCACTCCTCTTGATGTAATTAATGAAACATGATGTAGTTTTGGCACTTTATTACTTGTTCTGGAAGATTCATTCACTAAAAAGTGAAAATTAAATGAATGAATCAGTTTCCTACCTTATAGAGGCAAGTTGTTTTGATTGCCTAGATTGTAGTGCTTTGTTTAGAATTGGTTGAAACAGCTCCTAGGATGATGAGCTCGACCCCTAGAGGCAAGGGAATGGGTTGGCTTGCCTATATTATGTATTTTCTTAGTCATTTTCATGGTTGGACTCTTGGGGAAGAGGCTTTGAGACTTTATTATACATTTTACTTTAGCATTTTGGCAAAGGAAAGACCAGGGTTTTGCAGCACTGTTTGGAATTCTTGTGGCTTTATGTCTTGATGATGTGCTTCTTTCAGTACTTGTAAGTTTGTTATGTGTATCATTTTCCTTCTCCCATCTTCTGCAATTGAACAAATGAAGTGTTAAGGTAGAATTCATAATCTGTAATGCTCTGCCTTTAAGTTTGTTTGATCTCCTATGTTTTCATCTGTTTAAGGAGAACTCTTGAGGTTTTCTTGCTCTCCTTAGCTCCTCACCTGTCTGATCTATTCACCTCATTGCTTTTAAGGCATCAAAACAATTGCCTACCTTGCTCCAATCAGATCTCTGTAGAAACTGTGTCTCATCCCCGCACCCAAAATTGCTTTTCCCTTTGATTCAACAAAAACCCCAAAAACTCACCTTTAAACTTCTGCACTTAATACCTAGCCTAAAATCAGTTACCATTTTAAAGTCATCTCTCACCCTATTGCTCATTTTCTCGAGATTGACTGGAGAGAGCCCTCTCCTGTCCTCGTAGGGCTAGCTACAAGGCTGAGTGTGGTTTGATGTTGCCTTGAGTTTTGCCTTCCTCAGCCTGGGGCAAATTCGAGCGTTAACATAGTGGCGACCATACTGGGGAAGAACTGGTTTGCTTGTTAGTGTTATTTGATTTATAGCTACAGACGGAGTCTGAAGTCACGCCAGGTAGCCTTCGAACTGCACATTGCTCTGCGAGTGCATAGTAGATAAACGCTGCTTCAGTCGATCTCCGGTCTAGCTTGTAATCGTAACACTTAACTTATAAATTACCCCAGTACATGTATCGAGTTCAGATCTGATTTTTGATGGTGGACAACGATCAGACACTGGCAAGGCTGAAATCATTCACCTGGCGACTCTAAATTATTTTCGATATCAGATCCAAAGACTCCACTGGAGAATGATCCCGACCAGCAGAAACATGAAAGGACAATATGGACATATCAGGTATTCAAGTTGGAATTGCAGACAAGACATTTTGTTCTTTGTTCTAAATTATTTCTTCTCTTTTCCTGAGAATGTAAAGAAGGCTTTGCAAAGTATACTATGCTTGAGAAAAGATCCCAGGCCTGTAGTTGATTCTTTCCCTTTGAGCATTGTAAATACCAAAGATTTGCATACCTTTGAGCTTGATCAAGACCTTTCTTCTAAATTTTGTGATGACCATCTTCAGATTGATGAATCTCAAGAGACCAAGACTGATTCTATACCTGTTGTACATACCCCTACACCTTGTGAAATTCCAGATCGGTATAAACCTCTTGTTTTACCTTCTTTTATTCATGCTTTCCCCAAAAACTATGATCTATACTTGCCGAGGTTTGATGGTGAATGTAAGAATGTCAACGCTGAGCAACATGTGCAAAATTTTGCTTCTTTTCTAGATCTTTTTGAAGTTGATAGCGAAGATGTTAGTATAAGGCTTTTTGCTCTTTCTTTGCAAGCTACAGTGAAGAGTTGGTTCAAAGCCCTACCTGATGCGAGCATCTCAGATTTCCAGTAGTTCGTCAAAGTTTTTCTCGACATGTGGATGATCGGGCAGAACCTTTTACTTATTATAGAAGAGTATAATTAGCTGAAAAGACTACCAGGGGAGACAGTACAACAATGTTCTGCCAGATTTAACCAAGTTTATTATTCGATGCCAATTGATATAAGACCTTCTCCTAGATCTGCTCTCTTGCACTATCCGGGTGCCTTTGATCCGGAGATGGAGTTTCAGCTGAGAGAAAGGGATATTGCAACACTTCACGAGATGCAAAACAGTGCAGTAAATGTAGAGGCGCATCTGCTGATCCGACGGGCAAGGTTGAAAGAAGAAGAGATGAAAAACATAGATCCAGCTGAATCAACATCTCTAGAGGTGAAGCTTGACATTTTGGTAAGTGCAGTAGAAGAGATGATGCAAAGGATCACCCCAAGGAATGATTATGATGTTCAAGCTCATGGCTCGCTGATTGAAGAAGAACAAGTTGCTGCTCCAAAACATTTTGTTTCTTATCCTAGTTGTCATAGATCTGATAATGATTGTTTTGTAGATCACCTTGGCGAAGAAAGAACTGTTGATATGACCTGCATGCTTGATGATATGTTTTATACCGATGATTTGCCTCAGTTTGATCAATATGATGATGATTATGTTCTCCAAAAAGAAGCTAATCTTACAGACGAATCAGCAGCTAGTTTGTGCGAGGAGGAAGTTCACTTTCAGCAGCTCGAATACAGTGATCAACCGATGCATATGAGCTATGACAATGATGAGGAAAGTGCATCAAAGTTTGAAGTAAGTGAAGGATCTTTGCCTTTTTGTTTTGATTCGTTTCAGTTCATCAGAGATAACTACCATGCAATCAGAAATCAAATGTCAACAAGTCTTGATTTGAATCATCTTGAGAGCAATGAAAATTTTGTTCAATACTTCTCATATTCAGATTTGCAACCCCCAAATGCCATTGATTGTCAAGTTGCACATGAAGATATGGAAGCTAACACATATGATCAAATGATACAAGAAGATTCCCTACCTTTCTGTTTTGAATCATGTCAGTTTTTGAAGGGTAGATTGCATAGTAAATCTTCAAATGAACAGCGTATAACAAATCAGCAATCTCTCAGTGTTAATGTTGAGGATGAGACAGATAACAAAATTCTTGAGCAGCCTGTAGCATCAGATTTGTAGCCACCAAATGAAATTGAAGGGAAGATTACAGATGAAGCTGTGGAAGACGAAATACATGATTTGATGATGCAAGAAGATTCTATACCCTTTTGTTTCGAAGCATTTCAGTTTATAAGGCAGAATCTTCGTAAAATCTCTCAAGAAAAAGATGAACAGCTAGAAGGATGTCATACATTTTCAATGGATACATTACAGCAGTCTTTTCAAGTTTTTCATGATCCAATAGCTGATGTTTTGGATGAGGTTTGCAGTCAAAGTCTTTCTCCATTGACTACATGTGAGCTTGAAACATGTGCTGATATGAATTTGATCTGGCAGCTGGTTTCTTTCTCATTTTTAGCAGAGGTCTCATCACAAGGCTCAGATCAAAGTTTTCATTCATGGTATGAGGAAACGAGAAGTAATCCATTAGATGAGCTAAGTTCCAGTGTGCTTGAATTTCAAGATCCTTATGCAGTGTTTTTGGAGGTGGATAGAGAATTCATATCATTCTACAGATCTGTTTCCAAGTTGTCATGGGAGTTTCCTTTCAGTAGTTCTCTCTTGTTGTTCATAAGTGAGCACTTGCGGAGAATTCGAACAGCAAATGGGATACTTACTTGGTTGCATTAGTTGTTTCATTTCACTTGATCAGGTGATGAATGAAACTGTTAGAGTAGGTTTTGATGAATAAGCTCCACTTTGAGCATCATTTCCAGTTTGTTGGTTGTGTTTAAGTATTGAGTCAGTTTTTAGTTGAGTGAGAGTCAATTTGTGTCATCCGAGTCATCAGTTTTCAGTCATGCATTTTAGTTTAAGTTTTTGACTCCATTGCCCAATGGATAAGGCATTGGTATGCTCTCCCAAAGATCTGCCGTTCTTGGCACCTCCAAGGAGCTACCATCTCCATTGGAGCCAATGTTAGTGTCAGTCTTTCCAGCCTTCCTCCAGTGATCAAATATGCTCTTACAAAGTGGTCTCAGAGTGTCAAGGTCAAATTTTGTCATTTCAAAGAGTCTTCAAGCAAAATTTGGTCACTAGGCATTAGGTCTAGGGTTTGCTTTCACTCCTTCTAAATTTTTCCAAATGTCAGTCCATGTCATCATTCAGCTGAGTCTATCATCATTCATAGGGTTTTCATCATCATGACAGGTTCCATTGGGTCATTTTACACCTTGTTCATGCTTCAGTTGCGCCTAGGCAAGGTTCATTTCCCTCTCCTAGGGTTTTGGAGGTAAATTCTCTTGGAGGGTCAAATCATCAGAAAAATTTGTATCCTGATGTTCATACACCTTCCCCTATCATTAATGTACCTTATTAAACACTTCCCATCACTGAGATTCCCCAAACTCCTCATTTTTCCACAAACCCTAGTTTCTTGCCACAACTTGGCAATTTTCTAGGCTAGGCCTGTGTTTTTCCCTTTTGGACCCCTTCCCCTCACTCCATCTCTAAGATTCCACTTTCCCCTGCTTCCTAACATCCCTTCCTACTTCCCAAAATTTCCCCAAGAATTTACAAGCCCCTCATCCCCTTAATTTCGCTTCATTTCCACAAAATTCCTTGTTTCACACATCGGGATAAGTTTCAATCAAAAGATGTTTCAAAGCAATCAAAGATGAATTTTGGAAAACTGAGAGAGGTTTTTGTCCAAAACATGCCAAAAAATAAAAAAGTCCCTCACTTTTTACACAGGTGTCATGGTTTTAGAGAAATGTCAAAAATACAATCGCCTCGGGAGAATTGATGCACCTCTGAAGTGACCTTGGGAAAATCAAGTTTTCTCCTAGATTAGTTGGCCAAATAACTTTCTTGATGAGTCAAAGGATAACTAGACAATAATATATTTCCAATGAGCTATCATGAGTTCAATTTGGAGTTGAGGAAGGCATTCAAAAGTTGACTGCAACAGCACTATGCCTTGAGGCAGCCTCATTTGGCATATTTTGACCAGTCTTGGGAGATTTGATTTTTGACAAGGAAAATGAACTCTAAATTGAACAATTCCAATTGGGTTGGAAAGTAGACTCAAATACCTTTCCAACGAGATATCCTGAGCCTGATTTTGACACCGGGAAGGCCTTCGAAAGCCTCCTGCAAAATTCACTATTTGGCGCACGGCGCGTTGGGCAGGCGCGCGATGCATCAGCGGCGCGCGGCACATTGAGCAAGTTTTCACAGTGTAAAAATACACTGGCGCGGCACATCAGAGGCGTGTGGTGCATTGGGCAGGCGCGCGGCGCATACAGCCAACAAGCCCAAAAACTTCAAAATTTTTCTCCAAAATTGCCCAATATGCTTGGATCATCATTTGTACAAGTAGGTAGGGCCTCCATCTCTGTTTTTTTTATCCAAGTTTAGTGCTTACTTCATGGTGTTTGATGAATGGTGATTGTTTAAGAAATCAAACCCTACTTCTTCATAATTTCCAAAGCAACAGTGCTAGGGTTATGATTGACAGTCTTGCTACCAAGTTTATCATTCCTCCATCACTCCCTTATTCCATTTATCCATTCATTTCCTTATTCCCTAAGTTCTCCCACCCCCTAAATTCACATGCCCTAATCCTATACCCACTGTCCCTATGTACCACAGCCCCTTCCTACTTGGCATATTTTGATAATTGAAACAAAAGGCACCAAATTCTCATTTCATACACTTGGCAATTGGAGATAAAGGTACCAATTTCTCATTTTCAACGAGCTGAACATATCATTGGCATAGACTGGTAACACCATGGAGACGGACACCGACACATCATACAACCGAGACAGTGATTCTACCACAGAACTGCATGTACCAGAAGGGCACTAAAATGTCAAAAAAGGGAGGATAGACTTCGAATCTTGGCTGAAGCTTCTTTGGCTGAACATGGCACTTGATGAGGTGCCTTCAGCCCAAATTTCAAGGAATTTGGAGAAAATTTTGTCAATTTTAAATTTTTGGCTTGCAAAACAGGTTTTTCAGCTCAACGTGTAGCGCGCCGCGCGTGACCCATAAGATTGGGAGGTCCAAATCACAAATGGCTTGTAGTTTTGGATTTTTCATGATGAATTATACATGCTCAGCTATTGCCAAAGCATTTCATTAAGTTCTGGGTGACCAAAAGGCTCAAAAACACCATGAAAATCACCTTTCTGCCACCTTTTGCACCAGCAGGAAGTACTTCCGGGAGAATGCACTTTTGGAGAAGCAAATGGACACCAAATTGAAAAATTCGACTTGGGTTGGAAAGTAGACATCTAGGGCTTTCCAACAAGCTAACCTGAGCTCAATTTGGATGTCGGTAAGTGCCCCAAAAGTAGGTGGAAAGGCGCACGGCGCATAGGGCTTAGGCACGCGGCGCATAGGGCTTAGGCACGCGGCGCATAGGGTTTTTTGGCACAATTTTCATCTTCAGCTCAGGAAACGAAGCCAGTTTGACCAGTTTTGACTTGTGATGTGATTTTTTCACTCCTCTTGATGTAATTAATGAAACATGATGTAATTTTGGAACTTTATTACTTGTTCTAGAAGATTCATTCACTAAAAAGTAAAAATTAAATGAATGAATCAGTTTCCTACCTTATAGAGGCAAGTTGTTTTGACTACCTAGATTGTAGTGCTTTGTTTAGAATTGGTTGAAACAGCTCCTAGGATGATGAGCTCGACCCCTAGAGGCAAGGGAATGGGTTGGCTTGCCTATATTATGTATTTTCTTAGTCATTTTCATGGTTGGACTCTTGGGGAAGAGGCTTTGAGACTTTATTATACATTTTACTTCAGCATTTTGGCAAAGGAAAGACCAGGGTTTTGCAGCACTGTTTGGAATTCTTGTGGCTTTATGTCTTGATGGTGTGCTTCTTTCAATACTTGTAAGTTTGTTATGTGTATCATTTTCCTTCTCTCATCTTCTGAAATTGAACAAATGAAGTGTTAAGGTAGAATTCATAATATGTAATGCTCTGCCTTTAAGTTTGTTTGATCTCCTATGTTTTCATCTGTTTAAGGAGAACTCTTGAGGTTTTCTTGCTCTCCTTAGCTCCTCACCTGTCTGATCTATTCACCTCATTGCTTTTAAGGCATCAAAACAATTGCCTACCTTGCTCCAATCAGATCTCTGTAGAAACTGTGTCTCATCCCCGCACCCAAAATTTCTTTTCCCTTTGATTCAACAAAAACCCCAAAAACTCACCTTTAAACTTCTACACTTAATACCTAGCCTAAAATCAGTTACCGTTTTAAAGTCATCTCTCACCCTATTGCTCATTTTCTCGAGATTGACTGGAGAGAGCCCTCTCCTGTCCTCGTAGGGCTAGCTACGAGGCTGAGCGTGGTTTGATGTTGCCTTGAGTTTTGCCTTCCTCAGCCTGGGGAAAATTCGAGCGTTAACACATTACACAAATTAACAATTCTTGGATGATACAAATGAAAAAACCTCCTTTCTATATATAGGATTCTAAGGGGTCACAATATAATCAAAATTGACATAACAATAATAATATAAGGGCAAAACAATAACAATAGTGGGCTCTAATGCCTCCTTCCTTCTCCTATTGTGTTATGTTTGTACATCCTTAAATCCTATCCCAATTTGTTCTTAAGGGGGGATGTTATGATATTCCGACACATAGGAAATAGTTAAGTATAACTTGGTCTAGTGTAGAGTTACATAAAGTGTGTTTCTTTACTATGTACTTTTGTAACTTACAATCCGATGGTCACTATATGTTCTAGACATGAAGTGATCCAATGGTTCATTCTCTCATCGGTATTACCGACACTTGATCCGTGGCTTAACACCCGATTGGTCCATGATCTCTATTTAAAGAGCATGGATGATCATTTGTAGGGTGACCATTCATGAGAGAAGCTTATGTAAATTTTCTTTATTTTATTAATAATTTTCCTGAAGTGGTTGTGTTGGCTCAGGCCGTGGACTCTTTCCCTCTTTGAGGGTTTTAACCATGTCAAGAATACTGGTGAATTGATCTATGATCTGTTTGTGAGCAGTGTCCTTTGGTGTTCTATCTGAGGAACTTACCCTATAAATTCCTACATTTATGGGGTACAACAATAACAATATGGGGACAATAGGGGAAAAACAATAACAATAAGGGCTACAATGACAATATTAATGGGGGAAACACTAGTATTATAAGGACCAAACATTGTTTATTTAATGGATTTTAATGATCTCGAAAACATAAAACTCTTCATTCAATTCACTTCGATATCATAAGATTTGTTCACAAAAAGGGTTTTATTATTGCAAAGTGTATTGTCTATTAGCACTTAGTTTTGGCCAAGTAAATTTTTCTGCTAATCTCCTGTGTCTTCATTAAAGGCAAGCTCTGATTCCCGGAATTGCGAAGAGATGTTGAAGGGAGGAAAGACCAAGAAAAAGGCTTCACCCAGAAGCAATCATCTGGTCCTTTTATAGAATATATTAATGAAAATATTCTTGGATTGGGACTATTCTCTAATACAGTTTGAACTAGAGATGTTAGGCACTCTTCTTGGGAAGCAATTTACAGGTATTTTGAAGATGAAAAGCCCAGAATTACTCAGAGGATGGTAACTACTGATGATAGCACCCTTGTTTTGAAAACTAGTTTCAATGATGTCGTTAATTATTTTCTACATAGAATAGAGGCCAAGACGTGAATTGTTCCTTATACTGATATGGTTCGATCGTTTGTGGAGAATTTGAGTATTTTGGACAGGAAAATTCATACCAGCAAGGGCACACTCATTGGGTCCTTTACAAGTAAGGATTTACAGAGCATGTACCACCTTCCTAATCCTCAATGCAAATACAACAAGGAATATATTGAGGCATTTTTAAAGGAACACGGTCACCCATCGGAGAAAATTAAACAATGGATAAAAGATTCAAGTAAACATAAAGTGGAAGAAAGTGGTAAGTACATCGTTGACTTTCTTATCAACCCTTATTCCCAAATTGCTGCTATGATGTGTAGGGTACATGCACTGCCTAATGTGTCAAAATTTCTCGATGACTAGATACCTCTTATAGATAGAGACTCATAGGGATTTATATTGGATTGGGCTACTATGCTTTCTGATAATCTAGCTACTCACATTTTGGTCTTTAGGAGTGGATGTAGTATCTCTAAAAACAAAATCCCTCCTTTCTATATGTCTGCCTACATTATGGGTGCTTTGTGTTTTTCAATGGATTTTTCTTTTATGGGCTGGAAATGGACTCTCCAAGATCCAATTCCCATCCATGTTTATCATGATATCTTATGGGATTCAAAGTATCAGCAACATTTCTATCGAATCTACCACATAATTATGTTACCAATTTATCAAGTTATTTTTGGTACTAAAGCGTCTCAAATGTCCCCTGAGGATGAAGTTGATCCTTAGCAAGTTGGAAATTGGTTCAGTGAGGAATATTTTACATATATCAGAGTTTATGGAATTTTATCCAACCCTCATGTTTTTCCATTATACATTCCAAATAAACTTCTGAGTAGAGAAATAACCTATCAAACTGTTGGACATGGTATTTCTAAAGTTCTGAGAGACTCAAATAAAAATATATGGACTACCTTCCCAACTAAGTTTGGTATATTCTCTTTGGCTAATTATAATCATGAAGAGAAGGAAATTTAGGTTGTTCAAGTCCTTAGTCTTCCTATTGTACCCAATAGACAATATGACCCCTGTTTTGTGGTTAAGAATTTCACAACTTCACAAAATATCAGAAAATTCATGCATGAGCCTAACAGTTTAGGTGATTTATTTGAGTAGTCTTCTTATTATTTGTTGGTGCTAAAAAGATCATAGGAGAAATTGACCCCAAAGGAAAAGACCCAATTTTCACAATATAGAACCTCCAGGATAGCTAGTCTTCATATGGATTTATTGTAGGTACCTCAGATGAAAGTTGTAAGTGATGATGTTCAGTTTACTGGTTCTTCATAGTTAGATGACCCTCCCCAACCTAAAGGAGTAGTGGATTCTTCTTCTTCTCAGGCATAAGAGTTTATCAATGACCCTAAATTGGATGAGATTTGGAAATAGTTTAGCCAAACTCTAAACTCCAAAAAAAATGAGCCTCAAACTACTAAAATTTCACAACAAATGAATGTTTAGGACACTCCAAAAAAATCTTGAACAAACTTACAAAGCAAAGAAGATTACTGAAAAATTTCTTTCTGAAAATGATTTTGAGGTTATCCTTACATTTCCTTCTTCTGAAATCGTTTTAAATATTGAGGATATTCCTCCATTAGATTTTTTCTACAATCCTCAGGAGAAGGTTGTAGTGAAAAGAGGAAGAAAGAAGAGAAATCTTGATCAGTCACAAGTATTAGTATCTGTTAATGTATCCCCCTTTGAATTTTTATGGAAAGGATCTACAACAAAGCTAATAGAGGAATTGGGTAGACTCACTCAGTTTATTGGTGCCTATGCCTCAACCACAATTGATAAAGTTGTGGAAGTGCAGCAATTTTTTAAGGAGAAAGAGGAGAAACTTGCCCTATTCGAACATAACCTTGAAGCTAAAAAGCAGAAGATAATTAAACACTGGAAGTCACAGGTAACAAAAATTTAGCAAAATTTTGACTCCCTCAAGGTCTAGTATGATACATATGTACAGGCCATAGATGAATAGATTCAAGAAATACAAAAAAGGATTGAACAAATGTATCTCAATCTTGAATTAACAGAGTTCAAGAGGGAGGCAAAAGAGTTAAATGCCCTTCTTGCACAACAACAAACAATATTTTTCCATAAATAGGCAATAATTCAAGAACAATGCAAGACTGTTTATTCTTTGGGTGATCAGTTATTAGAAATGAAGAACTATTTTGAAGATGTGGATGAAAACATCTCAAGCTTACTAACTTGGCAAGATAGCGAAGAGGGTAGATATGCTAATCTACCCAGAAATCAAGAGGCTCCAAAAATTATTGTATTTAGAGAATGGGAAATCTGGATGAAACAGGCCAAAGCGGCTATATATGAGGCCCAAGATCTTGCCAGCAACAACATTAAATCGATCAATGATAATCTACTGCAATCCAATATTATTTCGAGTTGTCCCAAAAATACTACCTAACATCAGATTGTTGACAAATGTGTTGTGGGAATGCTCCAGGAAAATCACTGAAATGGTTGATCAGTTGACCAAAGTTACTCTTGAGCATCACTGGAAGTTCTTAGTGAAGTCTCACAGTCAATGGTTGTTGCTCTAATGTATTTCAAATGTCACCATACAGATGCTACTAGCTTTGAGAAATATCATTCGTACAGGTCAAATGCGGATCAAGACAAAGTGTCCACCTGAACTCAGTAATTTGATCGATATCTTCCATATGCAAGAGAAAACTGTTAGACAACCTTCCTCGTAAGCATAGAAAGTTGTTCTAACTATTTCCAAGTTTTCCCCTTATTGTTACTTTTGTTCAAGAGTTGTTGAAGGGTTGTTATATTTTCTATCTTTATATTTTCTTGAAAAACTATAAATTCCCTCTCTGAGATAGAGACAGGGTTCTGAATTTTTGTAAAAAAGAGACTTAAGTTGCACTATTGTAATTAAGTTTTTATTAATATAAAAGTTGAACGACTTTCTTTTCTATGATGAGCAGATCTATGGTGTATTGGGTACTACTATCCTTTATTGTATATTTGCTTAGAATATAATGGTATTATGTTTTTGTTCACATGTATATTTTATGCAATCTTTCAGTATCACTATTGATGTGTTTTGATTGAAATTTGAATTACATTTGTGAACAGTGAGATCTCAGTGTATGTGATATTTTAACAAAATAATTTAATTAACTATTTAATTAAATTAATTTAATTAATTGTTTAATTAAATTAATTTAATTAACTGTTTAATTAAATTAATTTAATTAACTGTTTAATTAAATTAATTAAATTAAACAATTAATTAAATTAATTTCCTTTTATTGAGTTAACTTCATAGTTGCATGATGATCTACATTATTATGTCAATTTTGATATCATTGTAACACGTATACTATCAGCTTACCCAGGTTTAGTATTAGTTTATATTAGTTCTTATTTCATCTTCTTAGTTCACATTAGAATAAGTTAATCACATCTATTATATTCCATATAGTTTTATTTGAAGGGAAACTGGTCCCAAAATTCCAGTCAGAGCCATCATTCCAAACGGAAAAGGATCTGACTTAAGGTCCTGACTTGGTGGCTTCCCCAATGTTGATGCAGTCATTTAGGACCATCAACATTTTTGGTGCTAGAAGGAGGGCCAATTGACTATGAATGGAAAAAAAGTATCATCCCAAATCTAAAATTCATTCTAATAGTCACTCACCCTCAAAGTCTCCTCCAACTTCTAGATAACATTCTAAATCTCCTAATTCTAGACCTAAAGTTGCTTAATCCTCATCTCCTAGCCTGACTATGAAAGTAGTTGGTGAATCTTCCACTCTTCTTCTAGATCAACCTGCTGAAGCTCCTGAATTGCAAACTTTAATTCAGAAATTGGAAGGGATCTCCATTTCAGGAGAACATACAACTCAAACAGAGACGACAGTGTCACTTCATCATTAAGGTATTTTGTAATTCTTGCCAGAGCACAGAGTGAGAAGCTCAAAATTCAACCTTTTGAATTTCCTTTACCAACCCATAAGAAAAACAAACATACTTCTGGTATTGATTCTTTCTCTATTGAGATCATTTCATCTACTCCACCTCATACTCCTTCTATTCAACCCACTTTGCCTTCTTCCAATCATTCTTTATTATCCACTTCCACCCATATTCCTCTTCCACAATCAACTAGTGCTATTGTTAGTAGTAGTAGTACAGGGGAAACTTATTCAACTATAAGTACTTCCACATCCCCTTCGTCAAGCACAACTACTTCTGGACTTAACATTAATCCAAGAATGGAAAACAAACCATGGAATATCCCAGGAGTTGTTGCAATGACACCTCCCCTGCATCCTCTTCCTAAACATCCAGAAAGATGGTTGCTAAAGTATAATCTTGACGATGGTTTTCCTGTAGAAGGAAATCTTCACAATTTCATGTTGGAAATCGACCTCAACAGAGTATCCAAAGAGAATGTGGTTTGCAGACTATTTTCTTATACATTTGGAGCAACAAGTTTTTGGTACTTCTCCCTACCAATTGGGTCTGTTGCAAATTGGGACACATTCAAGGAGCAGTTTCTTAAGAAATTTGGTGATGACAGAACCACTGCTACCTTGATTAATGATTTATCAAATCTTAAAGCCACCCCAAATGAGAAAACCAATGATTTTAATTCAATGTTTAATAAATTATTGAATAATATCCCAATTGTTTCTAGACTAGGAGTTGATGTCCAAATTGAATGGTACATTAGTTCCTTACCTTATTGTGATTCTGTAGACAAAGCTCAAAAACCACACTTGTTGATAATATGAAAGAAGATTTGGCTATCAAAAAAACAGTACTTTCCCTTGAAAATAAATATGGCGTAGAAGAAAGAAAACAAGAAAAAAAGGTAACTTTCAAAGAAGAACCTATTAAGAAGACAGCTTCCAAAGATCCTTTTGATGTGGAAGGTCTGAAGAAGGTCCTACAAACTATGTCTAATGAGATGGTAGAGCTTAAGAAGCAGGTTTTTGAATCTTCAAAGAGATCTTATAGACCATTTAAGAAGAATCGGCCTCCTCAACCACTTGCTCAAATTTCAAATGCAAATTTTGATGATGAAGATGAGGAAGATTAAGAAACTACATCTAAGGAAGAAACAGAAGAAGAAAAAATAGTAGAATCTCATTGCTCGTGCGATTATATTCTTACTACTTCGGAGAATGAAATGGGAGAAGAAGCTCTTCTGGTTAGTACCTGGAGTAAAGGACACACAGATACTACACCAACAAGTAAAACTCAGAAGAACTCTAATAATGTTGTCAAGGAGAAAGGTACATCTAAGAAAAGTTCTAATCAGTCCATTGATCCTACGATGAGTACTTCTAAATCACCTTCTCCTTCTTCTTCTTCATCAAATACTTTAATAGATTCTGATAGCATTGAACATAACATAGTAAAGTATATTAAAAAGACAAAAGAAATTATTTCTATGTATGAGGTTAGTAAATTGAAATAACAGCAGAAGTTATTACTAAATGAGTTAAATGTTATACTTGCATCCCCATTTTTTTTTCTAAATAAGATTAATCTATTAACAGAAAGGGGCTAAAATTACAACGTGACTGTAGTAAAAAACACTTCCCTAAAGAAAGGCCGAGTTGTCAAGATAAGCATATAAGGAGACTGCCCAATGACAAGGAACTCAGTCTTGAACCAGTTATCAGAACCCACGCAGGGGAACAAGTTATGATCTTCTTGATATTGCAGAGTTTACAGAAATTCAAAAATAAACAAAAATTCCACATAGCAGTTTGAACATAAACTTGCCCAATTGTATGGGCCGCAGGGCACAATAACAAGGCAACAGTGAGCAAACTAATCATCTGGAGGCTCTTCAACTATACGGCACCAACCGGTATCAGGCAGATCCCTTGCAAGAGTAGCTTTAGATTCGGAAGGACCAGGATCAACCTGCGCCATCACAACATCATGAGCACTACGAGCTTGAGCATCCGGAGCCTGCAAAGACGCGCTGCCAATCCCCATATGGAGGTTCGAAGTCAGAGCAGTGACAGAGCTAAGGCCCTCCGGATGAGAACTCGACGCCCCCAACTGGGCTTCCTCATGGAAGACCACCGAAATGTGAGTTGTTATCCTTGGGTGGTTCAGAGAGCAGTTGACGGTGAAAAGCGCGGAGCCAGATGAGGGAGAAGGCACATGATAGTGGCTGGAAGCATGAAGACGCCCTCTCCCACTGTGGGTGTGAGGGTAGTGGCTGGCAAAGAAATCACTGGAAAGGGAGGGTGAATCGGAGGAAGGGCTGGAAGGCGCGCGCCGAGGATGGCCCCTGCGGCACCACATTCTATGGCGCAAATGAGGCATAGGGGAGACAGCAGCAGCGGGAGAAAAGCAAGGCTGAGCAATAGCGATGACAGGGCCAGAGAAAATCAGAAAAACGTCAAAACGAAGGCTAGAGGCCCAAGAGAAAAACCAGAGGATTAACGGAGGCGGCTCCGCAAAAATACCATAGCATAGCTCCATATTAGCCTCCCCTTTCAAGCCACGAGAGGCAGCAGGGATGACAGAGCCAACTCCATACAAACAGAAACCAAAGCTGAGGCTAGAAGCTAGATAGTAATGCCAGTGAATCGACGAAAGCGGCTCCGCAGCAAGCCCATGGCTAAGCCTTAATTTATCTTCCCCTTTCACGCATCGAGAATCACCCACCATTACTGTTGCATTGAAGAGAGTCGAGGTCTGAGGCAAGCCGGTGCATGCGGAGGCATTAACCAGAGCGGAGGACAAGATGGGAGATCCAGAGCCACTTGAAATAAAGCAAATGAACCCTGCACTTCTCAAATGCCGAGATCCTTCGTTCAGTAGCCGATTATCTATTCTGTACTGGGTAGGCAGGTGTCGTCCCACCTCGCCCCACCCCTGTCCCATCAAATTTAAACCCTGTCTATACACCCGCATCCAGGATATACTTGCATCCCCATTACCCTCAACTATTGTTTCTTATAAAGTATCAAAAGGGAAATATAAACCACCTCATGTCCCCTCAGATAAATTGGATTCATTTAATGCAATCATAATTGGAGAAAGATCTAACTCTCATACTCATCCTTTTCTTTTGACTTTTGAAATTTTTAACAAAAATGATCAAAATTGTCTGGTAGATTCATGTGCTTCTTTTAATATCATGCCTTATTCGATGTGCCTTAAATTGAATGTAACACCTCAAAAATCTATTGTGCAAATTGTTTAGTTATACAGAACAAAAGTCAATTTTTTAGGAGAAATGAATGGTGTATTAATTAGATTATCTTCCAATTCAAAAGTATTTCAAATCATTGATATATTGTAGTTGACAGCCTTGAATTTTATGGTCTCATATTAAGTATGGATTCGTCTGAAAAGTTACAAGGTTATTTTGCAATAGATTGATCACTCCTTTGGCTCCATTACAACGGTAAACCAAATCAAATTAGAGTTGAAAGGGAGAAACATATGAAGTATTTTGTGACTGATTTAGATGAGGAGAATGAACCTGTAGCTCTGTTAGGATATTTCGACACATAGGAAATAGTTAAGTATAACTTGGTCTAGTGTAGAGTTAGGTAAATTGTTTTTCTTTACTATGTACATTTTGTAACTTACAATTCGACAGTCACAATATGTAGTGATCTGACGGTTCATTCTCTCCTCGGTATTACCGACACTTGATCTGTGGCTTAACACCCGATTGGTCCATGATCTCTATTTAAAGAGCATGGAGGGTCATTTGTAGGGTAACCGTCCATGAGAGAAGTTTATGTAAATTTTCATTCTTTTATTAATAAATTTCCTGAAGTGACCGCGTTGGCTCAGGCCATGGACTGTTCCCTCTTTGAGGGTTTTAACCACGTCAAAAATACTGGTGTATTGATCTGTGATCTATTTGTGAGTGGTTTCCTTTGGTGTTCTGTCTGAGGAACTTACCCTGTAAATTCCTACATGGTATCAGAGCTATTTGAGGGCCGCGTCCGTTGGTGATCCAAATCTAAAGTCGGTAGAACTACGTCCGACTACTGTTTCCTAGATCTACTGTTTCTGACTGCTTTCGGGCTGAGAGGACTACTTTGTTGTGTTAGGAGAATCTGTTCCAGTGAGGAACCCCTTTCGTTTCACGCGAAAAGGTTTCTAGTAGCTCTAGCTACGTCATTTTTAAGATCTGGAGGTATACAGTGTTTTTTTGCAGTTTTTAGTTATTTTCTCTCTATTATTATTTCGATTTATTTAGCTCCTTTTTTATTACGGGATCTATACCTTTCATTTCTTCGTATGCTCTTTGCCCTGCGACTTTGTGTGATCTAGGCAAATCAGAAACAGAAAGGAAGGACTTTTCTCATGCGTATGCTCTTTTCCATCGCGCCTTAGTGTGATCTCGGAAAATCAGAAACATTGAGGAAAATATTTAGTTTCCGGGTAAAGCTAACTTCAAGCCGTGAGGTTTGTTTTTTTTTGTATGTCCGTGTTGGGTTTTCTGTTTTTGTTTTGTAGGGAAAAAGAGTTTTCTCAAGTAAGCATGCAGCCCAAAGCTTCAGCAACTAAAAAAAAAAAAACCCTTCCTCTTTTCCAAAAATTACTAAACTTTTAGTTTAGCTCACTTGGTCCAAAGCTACTTTATGAGAGTAGAGGTCTTGAGTTCAAGTCTTCTTTTTGTTTAGCTAATTAGATTAAGTTTGGAAAGGGGGTGGATTTTTTTTTAAATATAACATTATCATTCATTTCTGCGTATTCCCGCACTTCGTCGACATCTTCATCAACTTTTCTTCAAAAAGCCATAATTTCTTCATCCGAAAGCCATTTTCAGAGCCGTTTTTTTTTAACCAGCCTAATTTTTTGAGATCTTTCCATTGGAACACTTAGTTTCAGCATCTATAGCTTCAATTTCTGTTAAAATGGAAATTCCATGTCAAGTTATTCTTGACAGCACCAACTACTTTCAATGGTGGTCCTACATTGTGGATTTATTTAGAAGTAAAGGTCTCTACAGAATAGCCTCAGGCCAAGAAACCAAACCAAAAGATGAAGATAAGGCAGCTAAATGGGAAAATAGGCAAGATCAAGCATGTGGGTTGATATGGATATCTATTTCTCCCGATCTTAGATTCCATATTGCAGAACTTGATACTCCTGAGGAAGCAATGAAACAGATCACTAAAGTTTTTGGAATTAAAAATGAACTTAAAGCCCATCAACTCGAAAATGAGTTGCTTACATTGGACCCCAATAATTTTTCTTGCATTGAATATTTTTTGTCCAAGTTCAAGACCCTTAGACTTCTCTTGGAAGGTGTTAAGGTTAAGAAAGAAGATAGTAACCTTATCTATTCCATTCTTACTAAGTTGGGACCAGCCTATTCTGTGTTTGTTTCCACCTTCCATTCTACAAGAGAAGCCTTCATTTCTTAAGGACAAGCCTACAAGTCCCCTTCCTTTGATTCCTTTTGTGATTCTTTAATAAGAGAACAAGAAAAAATCTTACACCTTGGTCTTCTTAATCTTGGAAACTCTTCTAAGAAAGCATTAGCCGCCTAGCAGTAACCAAATTTAAAGAATTCTAAGAAGTTGTATCCTAAAAGGAATGGTCCTAAACCAAACAAGGGTACTAAGCAATTTCAGCCTCAAAATGAAAAATCATTTCAACAAAATGATAAGAGAAATAAAAACAAAGGGAAGAAGACTGATAGACATTGCAACTTTTGTAATCGAGATGGCCACTTAGAATCCAAATGCTTTAGAAGATGGAAGCCTTGGAAGCAGCAATGAAGAAGCATAACATCCATTTGGAGCACTCTTCAACTTCAACTTCATCTTCAGGAATAGCACTTTCTGCATGTGGTTGTCAAGCATCTCGGTCTGTGTTGGGTCCCTATAATACTAGTGATTACCCCATTACTATTGTAGTTATACCCCTTATTAATATTGTTGTGCCCCTATTGCCCCCATATTGTTATTATTGTGCCCCATAGAATCCCTCTATTGTTATTTTTGTGGCTTTATATTATTATTGTTAGGTCAGCTAAGTTATATTGTGACTCCTTAGACTCCTATATATAGAAAGGAGGTTTTGTCATTTGTATCATCAAAGAATTGTTCATTTATGTAATGTAAAGGAGGTTTCCCCCTTGAAGAGGCTGAATTCTAAGGCGTTGATCTATCTTTTCTATCTTTTCTTGAGCTGGTTTCATAACATTTGGTCAGAGCTTTGGATTCTAGGGTTTCGCTGCTCTAAACAGGTCATCGTGGCATTTTCACTATAACTTTTTTTTGTGACGTTTCAGAAATCGCAAAAAAAACCCATTTGAGAAGAAATCGCGCTGAACCTTGGGTCCGAATTTCAGATATTTTCGCGCGATATTTACGGAGATATGATCTGAGGAAGTTGGTCTTTTTGCAAACTCCTTAATTACATTCAAAACAGGTGACCTGGGGAAAATCATCATAAATTTCTCTCTAGGGATCAGATTGAAATTTTGTAAGAAGGTACAGAAAGAGGACGGACTGTAGTTTCTTGTATGCATGTTTTAGATCCAAAGGTCAAAACAGTGACACGTGGCATGTCGTACAAGTTCGCTCTACTGAACTAGTCTATAAGCGAGTCACTGTGGGAGATTTCACATAACTCTTTCTTAGAGAATCAAATTTGGATCAGACTGGTGGCATTGGAAAGAGGACACAGAGGGCTACGATAGATCGTAATTTCAGAACTTAAAGATCCGAAAGTACAGAGTTACAGTCGTTTCAAGGTCGAGCTCCTAAAATCAAGAAAAAGAAAGATGAGGAAGTTTGATGGCAAGGATCCGGTAAATTGGATACTTTAGATGGAGCAATATTTTGATCTACATGGTGTACAACTATTACAAAAGGTATGTATTGCATCTTCATATTTAGAACCAGGTCAATTTTTATGGTACAAGGGGCTTTTTTCTCGTAAACAACTTGTTACGTGGTCAATTTTCACGGAGGAAATGATAGCACATTATGAGGATACAAAGAGCAACGCCTTCTTTAGAGCAACACCACAACAATTGGAAAGAGTAAAAGGGCTTTGTGAGATAGTTGAAAGAAAAATTGTGGAAACCAGGAAGCGTACCCCTCACAACTATAAATATGGAAGTGTTGTTTCTCCTAGCCTTCCACAACCTACAAGGGTTACACCACAACAATTGGAAGAAAAAAGAGAAAAAGGGCTTTGTTACAATTGTGATAGCAAATGCACTAAAGGTCATAAGTGTGCTGAGAATAAATTATTTTACATAGAATATGAAGAGGAGGACGAAAAGGATCAAGAAACATCAAAAGAAGAAGATATACGCCAGGACCCCACGCCAGAGAAAGAAGAAATGAATCAGACCATATCTTGTAAAGCATTGGCAAGAATTACGACTGCTCAAACTCTCAAGATAGAAGGACATATCAAGAAGAAAAAGGTGCAAGAAGTGAAAGATCACATCGAGAAAGAAGAAGTGAATCCAACCATATCTTGTAATTCATTGTTTTAAATTATCACTCCTCAAACTATCAAGATAGAAGGACATATCAAGAAGAAAAATGTTCAAGAAGTGAAAGATCACATCGAGCATCAAGAAATGGATCCGACCATATCTTGTAAAGGATTGGAAGAAATTACCACTCCTCAAACTCTAGAGATAGAAGGACATATCAAGAATAAAAAGGTTCAAGCAGTGAAAGATCACATCAAGCATCAACAACAAGTTCTCCAACTTTTAAAGGATAACTCCACTTCTGTGCAAAATCAAATGAAACAATGTTTTGATGTAGGTGATTGGGTATTTTTATTGCTACATCTCAAGCAAGCTATTTATGAGAAGGAAATGTTGGCAATACTACATGCACTTAAAAAATGGCGACCTTACCAAATGGGAAGACTCTTCAAGGATGAGGATGTGGAAGCATTGTTTTGTGCTATTTATATTATCCAAACAGATTGGATGAACGAAGCAAGGGATGAATGGAAGAAGGACGAAGAAGTATGGCCACTTATTCAAAAGTTGCAAAAGATCCCAATTCAAACAATATTGCCAGAAATTGAAGAGGAAGAAAAAATCATATTGTAACCTGGAGCAGTCACAGAAACAAGAACCTGACAGCTACGAAATCAATCAATTTCAGAGTATCTCATCAAGTGGAAGAACTTATGCACTGAATATTCCACATGGGAGGATAAGAATTTTATACAGAAGCATCAAGAACTACTCAAGCGTTGAGGACAACTCTTTTTGAAGGAGAGGGGCATGTTGGGTCCCGATAATACTAGTGATTACCCCATTACTATTGTAGTTATACCCCTTATTAATATTGTTGTGCCCCTATTGCCCCCACATTGTTATTATTGTGCCCCATAGAATCCCTCTATTGTTATTTTTGTGGCTTTATATTATTATTGTTAGGTCGGCTAGGTTATA
Source organism: Pinus tabuliformis (assembly GCA_031772625.1). NCBI lineage: Eukaryota > Viridiplantae > Streptophyta > Pinopsida > Pinales > Pinaceae > Pinus > Pinus tabuliformis. The sequence goes on along the minus strand of CM062804.1, from coordinate 387,523,531 downwards.
TTGTGACTCCTTAGACTCCTATATATAGAAAGGAGGTTTTGTCATTTGTATCATCAAAGAATTGTTCATTTATGTAATGTAAAGGAGGTTGCCCCCGCGAAGAGGCTGAATTCTAAGGCGTTGATCTATCTTTTCTTGAGCTGGTTTCGTAACAGTCTGGCTATGCACTAAATGTATCTTCTTCTTCTCATTCTCATGAGTGGCTCATTGATTCTGGAGCTTCTTATCACATGGCCAAAAACAAAGCCATGTTTTCTTCTTTAAATGATTGTAACACCAAAAATATATATGTTGGTGATGATAGATCTCTTAGTGTTGTAGGGACTGGAACTGTTCATATAGAAAATGGTCAACTTAATGATGTATTATGTGTCCAACCTTATCCTGCAACCTTCTATCTGTATATCAGATAACTCATTCAGGTGAAGGTAAAATCGTTGAATTTTCACCTCACGATGTTGTAATTAAGGACCTAAGAGATCCTAGACAGATTTTAGCTACTGGCATTGCTAATGATTCTACAAGGTTGTATAGGTTTCACAACTTTGGGTCATCAAATCTTCCCTCGATATTTGTTGCTCATAACGATGAAGTGAGCAAACTTTGGCATGAGCGATTTGGTCACTTAAACTATCGCTCCCTTCAAAATCTATGTAAAGAAAATATGGTGACAGGTCTTCTAATGGTATCTTGCAAAGATGGTGTTTGTTCCGGATGTTTACTCGGAAAACATCATCGGGATAGTTTTAAAAAATGTGCCTCTTGGCACGCCTCAACCCCTTTACAGCCTGTGCATAGTGATTTATGTGGCCCACTTCCAGTTGTTTCATTCTCTGGCTACAAGTATTTCTTAACTTTCATTGATGATTTCTCCAAACTCACTTGGGTATACTTCTTAAAACTCAAGAGTGAAGTATTTAACATGTTCTTGGCCTTTAAGGCCTTTGTTGAAAAACAATCTGGACATCAAATTCTTAAGCTAAGATATGATAATGGCGGAGAATATGTTAACAACAAATTCATCAACTTTTGCACTGAGAATGGAATTCAAATGCAACATAATGTTCCATATACTCCACAACAAAATGGTGTAGCTGAAAGGAAGAATCGCACCTTAAAGGAAATGGCTAATTGTATGCTTCAATCTAAAGGACTTGGTCTTAATTTTTGGGCAGAAGCAATTAACTGTGCAAATTACATAATAAATCGCACTCCTATGAAGGTTTTAAAGAATATCACTCCAGAAGAAGCATGGAGCTCAATTAAACCATATGTAAGTCACTTTCGTGTTTTTGGAAGTGAAGCATGGGCCCATATTCCAGATGAGAAGCATAAAGCTTTAGAACCTAAGAGTGAAAAATGTATTTTTGTTGGATATTCTGAAGATGTCAAAGGATATAAACTTATTCCACTTAAGTCCAAAAATTTTATCATTAGAAGAGATGTAAAATTTGCTGAAAATATATCGGCCTACGAGCCTAGTTCGACGGATGTGCCACCTCTCCCTATCTCTTCTACTTTTGAAAATATTTCTTCTTCAAATGATGAAAGTGAGGATGACAATCCTCCCCCACCTTCTTTAGCTTCCAAAATGGGTCCGTGCTACTCGGGATGCAGTAGGTGATCTTGCCGGTGATCCTACAGATCAGTGACGTACACATTCTCAGTTTGATAGAGCCTCTTCTTTACTGGCTCAAGCTTTAATGAATTATGATCCTGACACCTTTGCAGAAGCTTCAGGCCATCTAGATTGGGAAGCAGCTATTAATGAAGAATATCATTCATTATTGGCAAATGATACATGGGATCTTGTTCCTCTACCAAAGGGACGAAAACTTGTTAGATGAAAATGGGTTTACAGAACCAAGTATGGACCCGATGGGAAAGTTGATAAACATAAAGCTCGTCTTGTTGCTAAGGGTTTTTCACAAGTTGAAGGCATTGACTACACTGAAACCTTCTCCCCTGTTGCCAAAATGAACTCTATCTGCCTTGTCCTTTCCCTTGATGCTTCTTTCAAATGGGAAGTCCATCATATGGATGTTAAATCTGCCTTCTTGCATGGGGACTTGCATGAAGAAATCTATATGGAACAACCTATTGGCTTTATACAAACAGACTCCAGCCTTGTATGTCAACTTAAGAAATCTCTCTATAGTCTCAAGCAAGCTCCTCGAGCTTGATATGCCAAAATGGATAACTTTATTTTAGAAAATGGCTTTTCTAGGTGTCATTCTGACAATACTGTCTACACCAAGAAAGTGGGCAAGTCTCTTATCACTCTTGTTCTTTATGTTGATGATCTTATCCTGACTGGTAGTGATCCCAACCTTATAAACCATGTGAAGTCTAGCCTTAAAAAGAAGTTTGAAATGACAGACTTAGGACACTTACATTATTTTCTTGGTCTTCAAGTCTTGCAATCCAAGGAAGGTATTTCCCTTTCCCAGTCCAAGTATGCCTGTGATATTCTATGCCATTTTCACATGGAAGACTGTAAGTCGGCCCCTTCTCCCTTTCAGTTTGGAGTCAAACTTTCAGTCACTTGTACTTCTCCTGAAGTTGATGCTACCTTATATCGTCAACTTGTAGGAAAACTTTTGTATCTAACCCATACTCATCCTGACCTTTCCTTTGTTGTTGGCCTTGTTGCTTGGTTTATGCAAAACCCACATGAAAGTCATTGGAAAGTAGCTAAAATAATACTTCGTTATGTTCGAGGTACAGTTCAGTTTGGGATTCATTACAGTGCCGAAGCAACTCCTCTATTGGTTGGTTTCACTGATTCCGATTGGGCTAGTGACCCTGATGATCGGAAGTCTACTACAGGTTATGTGTTCACTCTTGGTTCAGGACCTATTACATGGGCTTGCAAGAAACAAGGTGCCATTTCTCTTTCTTCAGCAGAAGCAGAGTATCGTGGTGCCGTAGAAGCTAGTAAGGAAGCCTTGTGGCTTCGTCAGATCCTGTCAGAGTTTGGCTTTCAGCAGCAACATCCGACTACACTTTGGTGTGATAATCAAAGTGCCATTCAACTATGCAAAGATCCAGTCCAACATCAGCGCAACAAACACATTGAACTGCACATGCACTTCATCAGAAAGCTCATTCATGACCATGTTCTTGAAGTGCAATATTGTTCAACAGATGATCAAGTTGCAGACATATTTACAAAAGCTCTCATAGAGGCGAAGTTTACTAAACTTCAATTTATGGTTGGAGTTCAGGAAGTTGTCACTAAGGGGGGATAGGCTCTAGTGCCTCCTTCCTTCTCCTATTGTGTCATATTTGTAAATCCTTCAATCCTATCCCAAGTTGTTCTTAAGGGGGGATGTTAGGATATTCGACACATAGGAAATAGTTAAGTATAACTTGGTCTAGTGTAGAGTTAGGTAAAGTGTGTTTCTTTACTATGTACATTTTGTAACTTACAATCCGACGGTCACGATATGTAGTGATCCGACGGTTCATTCTCTCCTCGGTATTACCGACACTTGATCCATGGCTTAACACTCAATTGGTCCATGATCTCTATTTAAAGAGCATGGAGGGTCATTTGTAGGGTAACCGTCCATGAGAGAAGCTTATGTAAATTTTCATTCTTTTATTAATAAATTGCCTAAAGTGGCCGCATTGGCTCAGGCCGTGGATTGTTTCCCTCTTTGAGGGTTTTAACCACGTCAAAAATACTGGTGTATTGATCTGTGATCTGTTTGTGAGCGGTGTCCTTTGGTGTTCTATCTGAGGAACTTACCCTGTAAATTCCTACAAGCTCTTACCAATAACATTCTAGGAAATTACTCTTCAAAGTCCTTTTTTGGTAGTTTTCCTGCCCAAAATTCTCCTTTTCCTGATGATTCTATGTCATCCCAAATAGAAAAAAACTTCACAAATAGATTCATTGAGGTGTATTAATATTGAATAAAAACTTATAAATAATCTTGATGATTTATTTTGGACACTTTATTTTGATGGATCAAAGTTCGGTGATGGTGCAGGGGTTGGTTGTATTCTAATTAATCCAAATGGAGAGAAAACCATGCTTGCCTGCAGGTTAGAGTTTGAATGCACTAATAACGTCGCTGAATTTGAAGTGTTGGTTCAAGGTTTGCAGAAAGCTATTAGCCTTTATGTCAAATATATTCATGTTTTTGGTGATTCAGAAACCATTTTTAAATAGGTAAGGAATACAATTAACTATGTTTCTAATCACCTTAACCATTATCAATTTTTGGTCTAATATTTGACTGCACATTTCATGGCGTTCAATATAACTCTAATTCCTAGAATTAAAAATGCTAGTGTAGATATTTTGGCTAGTGTTGCTTCAAAACTCATACCTCCTAAGGATTTCAGTCCTAATAGATTTTCAATAGAATTTATTTTTCGCCCATATATTCTTGACCATGTTACGAATTGGTGAGTGTTTAATGATGATAATGATATTCTAAATTTCTTGACTTCTAAAGGTTCTTATACAGATCAAATCATTAATGAAGATGAACATGATAAACGGCTCAATAAATATTCCGAGGAAAATTTTTTACCAAAACTTGTAGTAAAGATAGAATATTTATTGATCTAAAGGATCGGTTCAAGAAACCTGCCAAATGTAAACTCCATAGTAGTAATTTAGGGTTTGAACTTGTTAATTTAGGGTTCGAGCAAAAACCTCAGAATATTAATTTAGGACTTGGACTCTCCCCTAATGAAAGGCTTGCCTTCATATAATTAATAAGGATATATAAAGATATTTTGGCCTAGATTTATGATGATTTGAAGACATATGATACCTCTATCATCCAACATACCATACCCATGTTTCCCAATGTAAATCCAGTTCAACAAAACTTAGAAAAATTCACCCAAATCATAAAACATATATAAAGAAGGTGCTTAAAAAATTACTTAAAGATAAAATCATTTTTCTGGTTAGACATTCCAAGTGGGTGGCAAACCTTATCCCTATTAGAAAGAAGAATGGTGACATTAGAATTTGTATTTATTTTAGGAATTTGAATAGAGCATCTGAAAAGGACAACTCTCCTTTCCTTTTGATGGAACAAATATTACAATTTCTTGCAAGATCTGAACTTGTGTCATTCTTAGATGGTTTTTCAGGTTATAACCAGATCCTTGTTCACCATTTGGATAGATTAAAGACGCTATTTAGAACCAAATGAGGACCCTATGCTTATCAAAAAATTCCTTTTGGTTTAATTAATGTTGGAGATACATTTCAAAGAGTTGTGGATATTTCCTTCAAAGGTTTGATTAACAAATTATTGGTTGTTTATTTATATGACATTACAATATATTCAAAGAAAAGGAGTAATCATCTAAATGACTTAAATAAAATCTTTGAAAGATGTAGGAGATTTGGTATTTATTTAAATCCTAAAAAATATTTCTTTTCTCTTAGTGAAAGAAAACTTCTAGGATTTATTGTTTCGAAGGAAGGAATTAGTATAGACCCAGAGAGAGTCAGGGCTTGTTATAGACATTTTTGTGCCTTACAACTCCAAGCATGAAATGTCCATAAACCAAGGGCTCCTAAGTCCCTAAAGGTGTTGTTCTAACCCCTAAAGGAACAAGGTCAACAGATTACAGCTTCTCCCAGAAGTTCTCCACCAGAAACTACTCAGAATTGGTCAAAACAGGATCATTTCAGCTGCTCCATTGACTAAGTGTGTTGCATTGCACCTAAATACACTGTGAGGGTGTGTTTCATTTCAAAACTCCCTTCTGTAGGGTGCGATGGGCGAGAAATGACAAATGGCAATGTCATTCCGCGAGGTGGAGAGGTAATGGAAGCTTCCAGAATCTTCTCCTGTGACACTTGCCTCACTGAATTCGACCAAAGATGAGTAAGAGGCCCTCAGTCTCCAAGTGGAAGCAAGAACTGACAGAGAGAAGACACTAATCAAATCACAAGCTGACTCATCCTCCTTACACATATCTATATATGGATCCCTCATCCCAGAGATCCAGAGGCTGGAATTTTGCATATCGTAAGGAATTGTTATTGGTTTCTAGAGACAAATATCAGATTGTTGGGTGATTTATGCTTTGTTTGAGGTGAAGAGGGGCTTCTTTGCTGGGAGGTTGATGCTGGGTCGAAACCACTGGTTGTAACTCCTCCTGGATCTTTTCTTGTTTATCAATAAAAACTATTTGAGTTTTCCTCTATGCTTTTGTATCATTGATGCTTGTCACATTTGTATGGTTAACTTAAATCTGATCCTAAGTTATTTATGAATATAGATCCATGTCTTTGTATAGTGCTCTTCTTCTGTGATCTTACAGGTATTCTGTGAAGCTGGGCATGCAAGGGAGCAGGTAGCTGGAGACTATCAAAGAAGAGAGGGATTGGATAAAAGGATTAGCGCAAGACACAGGTTAGTTCTTTCTATTCCTCTCTATCTATAATTCATAAAGGAAATACAAAAGTAGTTTTTTTCTATTTGTTTCTAAGGCAGCTGTCACACCTTAGTGGGATAGAGCAGTTCTAAATAGACACTTTTCCCTATAACAGGGCTATATCAGAAATTCCCTTTCCTCATAACAAGAAGTCTATGCAGTCTTTCCTTGGACAAATGAATTTTTTTAAATGCTTTGTTCCTGATTTTTCATAGATTGTCATTCCTTTACAGAATGTGATTAGAAAGAAATAAATCTACAAAATTGGGGACAAGTTGAAAGAACATATTTTGAATCAATTAAACAAGCCATTATAGATTCTCCTTCATTATTATCTCCCGATTATTCTAGGGAATTTGTTCTTAACACTTTTTCCTCTGATCATTCTTATGCAGTGGTCTTAACTCAACATAATCAAGAACAATTTGAAGCATCTATTGCTTTTTACAGTTCTACTTTACAAGGAGCGGAATTAAATTATTCGGATGTTGAAAGATAGGCTTTCACAATCTATAAATCAATCAAACATTTCAGAACTTTTCTCTTAAAATCATGCACAAAAGTGATTATACCATTTGTTTGGTCAATTTAGTGTCCTAAATTGCTCTACATAAATTATCAATCCGGGTATCATAAACTGATGAAGTGTAGTGCACTATATGTACTAGATGACCCTTCTTACTTCATTGTTTTTGAGTTTTATGTTGTTTTGGGGGTTTTTGGTCCTTTAGCTCCTAATAGATTACAATGCAACTGTTAAAATCCTAAATCTAACTTCTATAAATACTGCTAAGAACCTAAAATGGAGAAATAAAAGTGCTTTAAGCAAGATTTGGAAGTAAAGTTTAATCAAGAAATGAAAACAAAGTTTCTACTTTTGCTCTTATCATTGTTTCCAAATCATGAACTAAAAGAACCTAAAAGTGAAATTGCAACTACTGTCTAATCAATTATAGAAGAAAGACTAAATGAAATACTAAAAATGAGAGGGAAATTGCAACTATCTATGATGGAAATAAAACCAAAATGAAATAGTGAAAGTGAAAGTGAGATTACAACTATTGTTTAGTCTATTGCAGAAACAAAACTAGATGAAAAACTGAAAGTGAAATTACAACAAAACTAAATGAAATACATAGTTACTCTGCCTCTCAATTTTGGAAGACAAACCTCCTTGGGATGAAATTTTGAGGAATTATGTACTTCATTATTCTAAAAGAAGATAAATGCAAAAAACGCAGAAAATATTCATTGCATGAATGAAGTATTCAACCACTTAGTTTGAGATGAGTTATCAACTAGAAGGGCTTTTTAGAAACATTCGTCTACACCATGAGTCACTAAACTAGTAATAAAATGGCAAGAATAGTAATGGCACTAATCAGTCTATTTGGAAATTTAAAAACTAGTGAAACAGTAAATGAAATAAACTACTCTACACTACTGAATTCAACTTCTAACTACCGATAAAACTAGAAAGAAATTAAGCAAAGAGAAAGTTATTTTGTACTGAAAGAAGTTATTCTGCATTAGTAAGAAAATGATAAAGACTGCATTATAAACAAAGTTAGTAAATGGTTATGAACACTATGGAAGAAATGATGAATTGACAGTTTAACTATAAAAGACAAAACAAAATGAAATGAAACCTTAGTCAGCGCAGGGGCCCTCTGCAACTACTCAGGTTATGCGTACTCAATCAAAACTCCAAGAAATGCTTTCAGATATCCATAAAACACACGGTCTTCATATTAAAAACAGAGAATGAGTTTTTCAAAATTACAGAACAATAGTCTGAGCTTAATACATGAGGAAATTCGAACTAGTTCTACGTTCTTTACACAAGTATTTATAGAAAAATTATACAACTGTTTTTGGAGAAAAATAAGCTACAACCAAAAATACGTAGCAGACAGGCACATGGAATTCTCTTCCTCGGCTGTTGGATACATAAATTTAAGATGATGGCTGTTGGATTTGTTCTTCCAAATGGTTGTTGGAGTTCGTGGGTTCAGGAAGTTGTTTCGGATCCCATCACTGTGAAACGTGTACAAAATAGAGTCCTGTTTGCCTTTGGTCTCTACGTTTGACTTTTTCATTGACCGGAGTCTTGTACCATCTTCCTTGTCAACCTGGGCGAGATGAATAGGACACGATCCATATCATCATGATTTCCAAGATGCCCATGTAGTTATTTTCTCCTTCTGATACCTGGAACCTGTTAAAGCATGAAAGTAGTTGCGGAACAACTAATTAGCTACAAAATAGGTTGTGTTCCGTAGCTAAAAGACAAAAACTTATTCAAACAACAAAACATAAAAGCATAACATGTAAATCACTAAAATGTTCTCCTTAAGGCAATGTATACTGGTTATTGATGATAGGGATGCATTTTCTTCATGGAAAAACAAAGAAAAGGGATGAGAAGAGTTGCTAAGGAAAGGGCAGTTTTGAGGCTCAACATACCCCCACTGCAAAACCATTACATGTCCCCATGCAATAAAAATTGTGAACTTCCTTCTCCTATTGCATCTGTTCTGATACTTCAGCCAACACATCCAACTTCCTCTTCTTGCTTTTCTTTGCACCGACTGCCATCCTTGGCTTCCTCATAATAAATCTGTATTTGAGATTAATAAGTGTCCTGTTCAGCTTCTTGTTTTTCCTTTTCAGTTTCCTGTTCTTTTTGTACCATAGTCCCAAGTGTAGCATTTTGTTGTCATGAATAGCTCTGTCCAGCTTATTCTGTTCCCTTAAAGTTTCATTTTCTTTTTGGATGTGCTTGTTCAGAATTTCTAGCTCATAGATCTCTTGTTTGAGGGAGCTAGTTAGAGTTTCTTGTGAGGTGGCAGGCTGCTATGGATTAGTTGAAGTTCCCAGGTCTACTGAGGTACTCTTTTCTCTAATGACGCTATGTAGTCATATATTTGTTGTTGTATTGGATCAATTCCAAGAGAAGCTCTACTTGGGCTGCCTTCAAAATTTTGTCAAGGAGAGTTTTGCGGACTTTGTTCATATGGAGTATTGTCAAGGGATTGAGCTAGAGTTTCTTCCTCTAAATTTATAAACTAGGCATCTTTTGATTTCACCTTCTTCACCTTGCCTCCAAGTCTAGAGATCCTCCTCAAGTTTTGGAAACTTATGGTTTCTTATTTCGTGTCCTTTTTCCTTTTTCCTTTCTCCTTGTCTTTCTTGATTTGTTCCTTGATCTTGGTTAGTCTTTCAGAAAGTAGTTGTTCATCCTCTTTAGGTGATGAAGGTTCAAGAATATCCCTATAGATTTCTTCAACCCTTTCTTTCATTTTTCTCCTCTACTTAGTCTGCTTTTTGATCTCTACTTTAGGAGCTATTTCTGCATCATCTTTTTGTGAGGAGCTTCCAATGTTGACATTTCTCCTTCTACTCCTTTTAGCATGACTTCCCTCAGATAAATCTAGAGCATCTTGGAATAAATTCCTTACCAAGAAGTCCTCCCATGTATCCCCTACACTTCTCAAATGAAATTCAACTAAAATCTTCACTAGTCCAAGGTGATATAAAGTTGTTTATATTGATTCAACTTTCTTTTGAACATTATGTTGGAAATAATACTGGGAGGGGGGAGGGGGGTGAATCAGTATTATCAAATCAAACACTTTTTCATTTCCATACTCAGATTCATATACGCTACTTCAATTAATGATACTCGTGTATATACGCAACTGTGTCAATTGCAACTAGCGTATATTCAGTAAACTTATGATTTAATTAGTTGATCTTCAATGAGTGCATCAGAACATTATTAACCATATTAACAGTAAACAATTGAAGTAAAAAAAAATAGATCATCACACATAAGGAGCACACATGAACACCATGATATAAGGTGGAAACCCAATGTGGGTGAAAACCACCGACTGCAATTCGTCTCTATCTTCTTTTAATTAGAAACTTCCTTTTACATTGTTTATGTACTGGTGCAGTCTTATACCAGTACGCAGACTGCTACCTGCAGAAGGCTACAACCTTCTCTCGTTCTCCAGACTCTCTTGGAAGGGAGCTACAACCCCCTTATCTCTTATACTAGCTGATGTACTAGTACGTAGATGCTGACCTACAGAAGACTACAACCTTCTCTTTTCTTCCAGGGACCACGTTTCATAAATTTTCATACTGGATCCATAAATACAAAATAATCACCACTGCAATAAATCATCAACTTATACCTGCATCATCAATCTCTGAATCACCCAATACTAAATCTCTGAAACCTTGTCATCAAAATATAGTTACCTCAACACAGACTAGATCCCAAAACTCTGCAACAACCACTAGAACCAACAGCAACCTGAAACATCAAACCTCATAATGTATACACCACTTGACCGTGTCAAAACCGCGTGTACACGTGCTTTCACAGGAGAGAACATGCGTACATATCTAAAGATAATTACTTATACCTTCGTTGCCATTTCCAACTTGATTCAGATCGAGCCAAGCATCACAAACCCATAACCAGCATACTAGATCTTTGCACTTCATCAAACATTCATTACTTCCACTTTTTACCACTTGGCCTAATGATTTTCTCCTTACTTAGTTTTAGTCTTCTCTCAATACCATGGTCCAAAACCATGTAGAAACAATACCTTCGACCCAATACCTGGGATCAACACTTCGGACCAAATACCACGGACCAATACCAAAATACCATGGACGAAATACCACCGACCAAAACTTAGTTTTCCAACATGTACGCGCCTTTCCTTCTGTGAACCTGTGTGTGTATGCATACGCGCCTTTTGTTCTTATCACCCGTGTGTATACGCACTTTCATCAAGGTTAACCTGCGTATATCTCTCTCTTGACCTGTTGTACTATGATCTGTCATCTAATTGAGTTGCCACCTGTATCATACCTCTTAGTGAGTTTCCATCAAGGACAACACATGTATCATAATGCCAACAATTTCCCCCTTTGGACTTGATGGCAACCACCACACCAAGTCACTCTCCCCCTTTGACATCAAGGGCAAAGGGCAGAGCAAGAAGTTCTCTCCCTCTACTGTCCATACTCCCCCTGAGTACCTGCTAAAATCTCTGATTGGGCTCCCACTTTGTATATGCCAAGATGTACCAACCCATTCATGCTCCCCCTGAGCACATGCAAGGTCTTTATAACAAATACCAGCAATACATTCAAGACCATGATAGTCATTAGCCACTATCATACACCATATATGATCTGCACCATAAGCCTGCAATACAATTCTTTTGATCAAACAGCAAGATGTATAATTTAGCTACATAAGCATTATCACCAAAGACTTCTCACCATAATGCGAACAATGCATTATTTGAAGTATATGCTCCCCCTAAGCCTGTGCCAACCATCATATACCATGATCGAACCATTTACTGAGTCTGTTCTGCTGCCTCTTCTGAGCTTTATATACGTGACTCTGCAGCCTCTATATCGCATATATACGCAACTTATCTTCATTATATCAGCGTATGCAAGATGGAATACTGAAGGTATACACTTTCAGTTTCCCCTTGTCTGTTATGTCAGCTAACTGAGTTATGTCACGCCTTTCTGTCTCTAATTTTGTCTTCTTCAATTCCTGGGATTGTGATGATGTATAATCCTCTTGCTTTGGAGTTTGAATTTTGCTCCTGCATTCCCTTGCTTTATGACCAAACTTGTTACATGCATAACATCTTACATGTTTTATGTTCCTTCTATTGCAGTTAATTGCTTTGTGGCCAAACATATTGCAAGAAAAACAATATCCTTTGAAGTACCTGGAATGTGATGATCTTGTGTGACGGTCTTGAACCATTCTACTTCTGCATCTAGATGCAACATGTCCAAGATTATGACATACATAACATTCAACATTATTCAATGGAGGAAATAATCGTCTATCACTGCCATAGTTAGGAGCAAAGGATTTTATTTGAGGAATTTCTTTCCTTGGTTGTTGATGAGGTTGTCCTCTCATCTCCTTGTTGAGCATTTCAGAAATCTCATTAGAGTTCCTTTCCTTACCTTGTGACCTAGATTCACCTTCAACAGATTCATAAAAGCCAAGACCAGTTTTGATAGTAGGGGATCTTTGACCACCAAGAATGTCATCCAAAATCTTAGTACTATCCTGAAATCGTAACAGTTTATCCTTTTCTTCTAATTTACTTTTTAAGATATTTACCTCAACCTGATGTTGTTCTTCCTTTTCCAGATACTGCTTCCTTATGTTTTCTTCAGCTTTTCTTCCTTCTTCCACTTGTTGCCTTAATTCGATCACTTCATGTTCTTGTTCTTCAAGAGCATCTTCATTCTGCTTCTTTGATTCTTTAAGATCTTCTTTTAGAGAGAGGATCTTTGATTCAAGTCTCTGAATTGTTATGCTCTGATCTTTTACTACATCCTGTAATTGCTCCCTTACTCTGGCTACTCACTTCAACTGTACTTTTAATCTGGTAACTTCTTCTGGTTCTACATTCTTATTTTCATATGCCATGAGAATTCTAATGTCTTCATCACTATTGGATGTGTCATTACTTTTATCATGGATATAATAACTTCTATCAGATATCTGTCCTTTCTTCTGAGGGCATCTAGTAGCATAGTGACCAACTCTACCACATGAAAAGAATTTGAAAGGTAGCTTACCTTTGAACCTTCAAGATCCCCGTTCAAGATTCTCGACAAAATTTACCTCATCTTCTCCTTCTGAAATGTATCCTAATTCATTTGCTGATACTTCGAATGCGGCTTCTCTCATATCTGATGGTCCTCCTTTTCTCATCTCATAAGCAATTAAGATTCCGTGAAGCTGCGTCATAGTGATTTTCTGCAGATCCTCCTTTTCTTCTATGGCAGAAACTTTGGAATCAAATTTAGCAGAGAGGGATCTTAAAACCTTTTCAACTAAGACAACTTCCTTAAATTATTCACCCAGATTCTTCATACAATTGACAATCGCATCTATACGCAGGAAGTAATTAGCTATGCTTCCATTACTATGCATCTTAAGACTTTCATACCGTATTCTGAGAGTTGAAGCTTTGCTCGTTTTACCTGTTCATCTCCTTCGTAGCTTAGAATGGTTTTGTCCCAGATTTCTTTGGCTGATTTGAACTGCATGACCTTGACAAATTCTGATTGTGACAAACTTCCCAATAAGACAATAACAGCTTTGGCATTGAGTTCATAGTGCTTTCTCTCTGCTGCATCTGTAGGAATTGCTGATGGATATGAGTATCCTCCTTCCATGATTCCCCAAATATCTGTTCCAAGCGATTGTAGATATGTTGTGGTTCTTATCTTCCAATGGATAAAGTTGCTCCCATCAAAGATTGGTGGCCTGATTGATGCTTCTTTTTCGTAGTTGCTCATGATGATAGATCTTCCTTCAAGCGATCAAGCTTCTTTTGAAGGACCTGCTCTGATCTCAATTATTGGAAATAATACTGGGGGGGGTGGGTGAATCAGTATTATCAAATCAAACACTTTTTCATTTCCATACTCAGATTCATATACACTACTTCAATTAATGATACCCGCATATATACGCAACGGTGTCAATTGCAACTAGCGTATATTCAGTAAACTTATGATTTAATTAGTTGATCTTCAATGAGTGCATCAGAACATTATTAACCATATTAACAGTAAATAGTTGAAGTAAAATAAAACCGATCATCACACATAACGAGCACACATGAACACCATGTTATAAGATGGAAACCCAATGTGGGTGAAAACCACCTACTGCAATTCGTCACTATCTTCTTTTAATTAGAAACTTATTTTTACAATGTTTATGTACTGGTGCAGTCTTATACCAGTACGCAGGCTACTACCTGCAGAAGGCTACAACCTTCTCTCATTCTCCAGACTCTCCTGGAAGGGAGCTACAACCCCCTTAGCTCTTGTACTAGCTGAAGTACTAATACGTAGGTGCTGACCTACAGAAGACTACAACCTTCTCTTTTCTTCCAGGGACCATGTTTCATAAATTTTCATACTAGATCCATAAATACAAAATAATCACCACTGCAATACAATCATCAACTTATACCTGCATCATCAATCTCTGAATCACCCAATACTAAATCACTGAAACCCTGTCATCAAAATATAGTTACCTGAACACAGACCAGAGCCCAAAACTCTGCAACAACCACTAGAACCAACAGCAACCTGAAACATCAAACCTCATAATGTATATGCCACTTGACTGTGTCAAAAACCACGTGTACACACACTTTCACCAGAGAGAACCCGCATACAGATCTAAAGATAATTACTTATACCTTCACTGCCATTTCCAACTTGATTCAGATCGAGCCAAGCATCACAAACCCATAACCAGCATACTAGATCTTCGCATTTCATCAAACATTCATTACTTCCACTTTTTACCACTTGGACTAATGATCTTCTCCTTATATAGGTTTAGGCTTCTCTTAATACCATGGTCCAAAACCATGTAGAAAAAATACCTTGGACCCAACACCTGGGATCAACACTTCAAACCAAATACCACGGACCAATACCAAAATACCATGGACCAAATACCACGAACCAAAATTTAGTTTTCCAACATGTACGCGCCTTTCCTTCTGCGAACTTGCGTGTGTATGCATACGCGCCTTTTGTTCTTATCACCTGCGTGTATACGCAGTTTCATCAAGGTTAACATGCGTATATCTCTCTCTTGACCTGTTGTACTATGATATGTCATCTGATTGAGTTGCCACCTGTATCATACCTCTTAGTGAGTTGCCATCAAGGACAACACCTGTATCATAATGCCAAAACATTAGTTGTCATTCTTCTCAGACTATTTAGAAGGAAAAAGGGAAGATTGAGGGTTCCATTCTATAGAAAATTCATTAACAATCATATGTGGTAAACATACATAGACCCAAACCTCCCTTCACATGTAATGAATTTTTGCAGTATTAACAATGCTACTCCATTTGTTTTTGAGTGCAGAAATTGGAATCCCTTTTCTAAAAACGGAAATGTCCATACCTGGGTTTTTAAGAATCACCATCTAGGATTCATCACGAAACTCTTTGTTCTTAAACCACCTTTCTCCTAGCCCTGGGAGTTTTGTTGCTTCTGCTATGAAGGACTCGGTAACTACAAATTTGATGTCACCTATTTCCACTTCCGTTCCATCAAATGACCTGGCAAAGGATTTAGTGATTTCCTTATGGTAATAACTTCTATCAGATATCTTTCCTTTTTTCTGAGGGCATCTAGCACCGTAGTGACCAACTCTACCACATGAAAAGCATTTGAAAGGTAGCTTACCTTTGAACCTTCCAGATCCCCGTTCAAGATTCTTGACAAAATTTACCTCATCTTCTCCTTCTGAAATGTATCCTAATTCATTTGTTGATACTTCGAATGCTGCTTCTCTCATATCTGATGGTCCTCCTTTTCTCATCTCATAGGCAATTAAGATTCCGTGAAGCTGCGTCATAGTGATTTTCTGTAGATCCTCCTTTTCTTCTATGGCAGAAACTTTGGAATCAAATTTAGCAGACAGGGATCTTAAAACCTTTTCAACTAAGACAACTTCCTTAAATTATTCACCCAGATTCCTCATACAATTGACAATCTCATCTATACGCAGGAAGTAATTAGCTATGCTTTCATTACTATGCATCTTAAGATTTTCATACAGTATTCTGAGAGTTTGAAGCTTTACTCGTTTTACCTGTTCATCTCCTTCGTAGCTTAGAATGGTTTTGTCCCAGATTTCTTTGGCTGATTTGAACTGCATGACCTTGACAAATTCTGATTGTGACAAACTTCCCAATAAGACAGTAACAACTTTGGCATTGAGTTCATATTGCTTTCTCTCTGCTGCATCTGTAGGAATTGTTGATGGATATGAGTATCCTCCTTCCACGATTCCCAAACATCTATTCCAAGCGATTGTAGATATGTTATGGTTCTTATCTTCCAGTGGATAAAGTTTCTCCCATCAAAGATTGGTGGCCTGATTGATGCTTCTTTTTCGTAGTTGCTCATGATGATAGATCTTCCTTCAAGCGATCAAGCTTCTTCTGAAGGACCTCCTCTAATCCCAATTGTTGGAAATAATACTGAGAGGGGGGGGTGAATCAGTATTATCAAATCAAACACTTTTTCATTTCCATACTCAGATTCATATACACTACTTCAAGTAATGATACCCGCGTATATACGCAACTGTGTCAATTGCAACTAGCGTATATTCAGTAAACTTATGATTTAATTAGTTGATCTTCAATGAGTGCATCAGAACATTATTAACCATATTAACAGTAAACAGTTGAAGTAAAACAAAACAGATCATCACACATAAGGAGCACACATGAACACCATGTTATAAGGTGGAAACCCAATGTGGGTGAAAACCACCTGCTGCAATTTGTCTCTAGCTTCTTTTAATTAGAAACTTATTTTTACAATGTTTATGTATTGGTGCAGTCTTATACCAGTACGCAGGTTGCTACCTGCAGAAGGCTACAACCTTCTCTCATTCTCTAGACTCTCCTGGAAGGGAGCTACAACCCCATAGCTCTTATACTAGCTGATGTACTAGTACGTAGGTGCTGACCTACATAAGACTACAACCTTCTCTTTTCTTCCAGGGACCACATTTCATAAATTTTCATACTGGATCCATAAATACAAAATAATCACCACTGCAATACAATCATCAACTTATACCTGCATCATCAATCTCTGAATCACCCAATACTAAATCACTAAAACCCTGTCATCAAAATATAGTTACCTGAACACAGACCAGAGTCCAAAACTCTGTAACAACCACTAGAACCAACAGCAACCTGAAACATCAAACCTCATAATGTATATGCCACTTGACTATGTCAAAACCACGTGTACACGCGCTTTCAATAGAGAGAACCCGCATACAGATCTAAAGATAATTACTTATACCTTCGTTGCCATTTCCAACTTGATTCAGATCGAGCCAAGCATCACAAACCCGTAAACAGCATACTAGATCTTCACACTTCATCAAACATTCATTACTTCCACTTTTTACCACTTGGCCTAATGATCTTCTCCTTACATAGTTTTAGGCTTCTCTCATTACCATGGTCCAAAACCATGTAAAAACAATACCTTGGACCCAATACCTGGGATCAACACTTCGGACCAAATACCACGGACCAATACCAAAATACCATGGACCAAATACCACCGACCAAAACTTAGTTTTCCAACATGTACGCGCCTTTCCTTCTATGAACCTGCGTGTGTATTCATATGCGCCTTTTTTTCTTATCACCCGCGTGTATACGCACTTTCATCAAGGTTAACCTGCGTATATCTCTCTCTTGACCTGTTGTACTATGATCTATCATCTAATTGAGTTGCCAACTGTATCATACCTCTTAGTGAGTTTCCATCAAGGACAACACTTGTATCATAATGCCAACAATCTTTCCCTTTGGACTTGATGGAAACCACCACACCAAGTCACTCTCCCCCTTTGACATCAAGGGCAAAGGGCAGACCAAGAAGTTCTCTCCCTCTGTTGTCCATACTCCCCCTGAGTACCTGCTAAAATCTCTGATTGGGCTCTCCCTTTGTATATGCCAAGATGTACCAACCCGTTCATGCTCCCCCTAAGCACATGCAAGGTCTTTATAACAAAGACCAGCAATCCATTCAAGACCATGATAGTCATTAGCCACTATCATACACCATATATGATCTGCACCATAAGCCTGCAATACAATTCTTTTGATCAAACAGCAAGATGTATCATTTAGCTACATAAGCATTATCACCAAAGACTTCTCACCATAATGCCAACAATGCATTATTTGAAGTATATGCTCCCCCTGAGCCTGTGCCA
The DNA here is from genome assembly GCA_031772625.1 of Pinus tabuliformis. NCBI lineage: Eukaryota > Viridiplantae > Streptophyta > Pinopsida > Pinales > Pinaceae > Pinus > Pinus tabuliformis. The sequence goes on along the minus strand of CM062804.1, from coordinate 387,505,230 downwards.
ACCATCATATACCATGAACGAACCATTTACTGAGTCTGTTCTGCTACCTCTTCTGAGGTTTATATACACGACTCTGCAGCCTCTATATCGCGTATATACGTGACTTATCTTCATTATATCAACGTATACAAGATGGAATACTGAAGGTCTACACTTTCAGTTTCCCCTGTGTCTGTTATGTCAGCTACCTGAGTTATGTCACACCTTTCTGTCTCTAATTCTGTCTTCTTCAATTCCTGGGATTGTGATGATGTATAATCCTCTTGCTTTGGAGTTTGATTTTTTCTCCTGCATTCCCTTGCTTTATGACCAAACTTGTTCATGCATAACATCTTACATGTTTTATGTTCCTTCTATTGCAGTCAATTGCTTTGTGGCCAAACATATTACAAGCAAAAAAATATCCTTTGAAGTACCTAGAATGTGATGATCTTGTGTGACGATCTTGAACCATTCTACTTATGCATCTGGCTGCAACATGTCCAAGATTATGACATACATAACAATCAACATTATTCAGTGGAGGAAATAATCGTCTATCACTGCCATAGTTAGGAGCAAAGGATTTTCTTTGAGGAATTTCTTTCCTTGGCTGTTGATGAGTTTGTCCTCTCATCTCCTTATTGAGCATTTCAGAATTCTCATTAGAGTTCCTTTCCTTACCTTGTGATCTAGATTCACCTTCAACAGATTCATAAAAGCCAAGACCAGTTTTGATAGTAGGGGATCTTTGACCACCGAGAATGTCATCCAAAATCTTAGTACTATCCTGAAATCGTAACAGTTTATCCTTTTCTTCTAATTTACTTTTTAAGATATTTACCTCAACCTGATGTTGTTCTTCCTTTTCCAGATACTGCTTCCTTATGTTTTCTTCAGCTTTTCTTCCTTCTTCCACTTGTTGCCTTAATTCGATCACTTCATGTTCTTGTTCTTCAAGAGCATCTTCATTCTGCTTCTTTGATTCTTTAAGATCTTCTTTTAGAGAGAGGATCTTTGATTCAAGTCTCTGAATTGTTATGCTCTGATCTTTTACTACATCCTGTAATTGCTCCCTTACTCTGGTTACTCACTCCAACTGTTCTTTTAATTTGGTAACTTCTTCTGGTTCTACGTTCTTATTTTCATATGCCATGAGAATTCTAATGTCTTCATCACTATTGGATGTGTCATTACTTTTATCATGGATATAATAACTTCTATCAGATATCTGTCCTTTCTTCTGAGGGCATCTAGTAGCATAGTGACCAACTCTACCACATGAAAAGAATTTGAAAGGTAGCTTACCTTTGAACCTTCAAGATCCCCGTTCAAGATTCTCGACAAAATTTACCTCATCTTCTCCTTCTGAAATGTATCCTAATTCATTTGCTGATACTTCGAATGCGGCTTCTCTCATATCTGATGGTCCTCCTTTTCTCATCTCATAAGCAATTAAGATTCCGTGAAGCTGCGTCATAGTGATTTTCTGCAGATCCTCCTTTTCTTCTATGGCAGAAACTTTGGAATCAAATTTAGCAGAGAGGGATCTTAAAACCTTTTCAACTAAGACAACTTCCTTAAATTATTCACCCAGATTCTTCATACAATTGACAATCGCATCTATACGCAGGAAGTAATTAGCTATGCTTCCATTACTATGCATCTTAAGACTTTCATACCGTATTTTGAGAGTTGAAGCTTTGCTCGTTTTACCTGTTCATCTCCTTCGTAGCTTAGAATGGTTTTGTCCCAGATTTCTTTGGCTGATTTGAACTGCATGACCTTGACAAATTCTGATTGTGACAAACTTCCCAATAAGACAATAACAGCTTTGGCATTGAGTTCATAGTGCTTTCTCTCTGCTGCATCTGTAGGAATTGCTGATGGATATGAGTATCCTCCTTCCAGGATTCCCCAAATATCTGTTCCAAGCGATTGTAGATATGTTGTGGTTCTTATCTTCCAATGGATAAAGTTGCTCCCATCAAAGATTGGTGGCCTGATTGATGCTTCTTTTTCGTAGTTGCTCATGATGATAGATCTTCCTTCAAGCGATCAAGCTTCTTTTGAAGGACCTGCTCTGATCTCAATTATTGGAAATAATACTGGGGGGGGTGGGTGAATCAGTATTATCAAATCAAACACTTTTTCATTTCCATACTCAGATTCATATACACTACTTCAATTAATGATACCCGCATATATACGCAACGGTGTCAATTGCAACTAGCGTATATTCAGTAAACTTATGATTTAATTAGTTGATCTTCAATGAGTGCATCAGAACATTATTAACCATATTAACAGTAAATAGTTGAAGTAAAACAAAACCGATCATCACACATAACGAGCACACATGAACACCATGTTATAAGATGGAAACCCAATGTGGGTGAAAACCACCTACTGCAATTCGTCACTATCTTCTTTTAATTAGAAACTTATTTTTACAATGTTTATGTACTGGTGCAGTCTTATACCAATACGCAGGCTACTACCTGCAGAAGGCTACAACCTTCTCTCATTCTCCAGACTCTCCTGGAAGGGAGCTACAACCCCCTTAGCTCTTGTACTAGCTGAAGTACTAGTACGTAGGTGCTGACCTACAGAAGACTACAACCTTCTCTTTTCTTCCAGGGACCACGTTTCATAAATTTTCATACTGGATCCATAAATACAAAATAATCACCACTGCAATACAATCATCAACTTATACCTGCATCATCAATCTCTGAATCACCCAATACTAAATCACTGAAACCCTGTCATCAAAATATAGTTACCTGAACACAGACCAGAGCCCAAAACTCTGCAACAACCACTAGAACCAACAGCAACCTGAAACATCAAACCTCATAATGTATATGCCACTTGACTGTGTCAAAACCGCGTGTACACGTGCTTTCACCAGAGAGAACCCGTGTACAGATCTAAAGATAATTACTTATAACTTCGCTTCCATTTCCAACTTGATTCAGATTGAGCCAAGCATCACAAACCCATAACCAGCATACTAGATCTTCGCACTTCATCAAACATTCATTACTTCCACTTTTTACCACTTGGACTAATGATCTTCTCCTTATATAGGTTTAGGCTTCTCTTAATACCATGTTCCAAAACCATGTAAAAACAATACCTTGGACCCAATACCTGGGATCAACACTTCAGACCAAATACCACAGACCAATACCAAAATACCACGGACCAAAATTTAGTTTTCCAACATGTACGCGCCTTTTGTTCTTATCACCCGTGTGTATACGCACTTTCATCAAGGTTAACCTGTGTATATCTCTCTCTTGACCTGCTGTACTATGATCTGTCATCTGATTGAGTTGCCACCTGTATCATACCTCTTAGTGAGTTGCCATCAAGGACAACACCTATATCATAATGCCAAAACATTAGTTGCCATTCTTCTCAGACTATTTAGAAGGAAAAAGGGAAGATTGAGGGTTCCATTCTGTAGAAAATTCATTAACAATCATATGTGGTAAACATACATAGACCCAAACCTCCCTTCACATGTAATGAATTTTTGCAGTATTAACAACATGCTACTCCATTTGTTTTTGAGTGCAGAAATTGCAATCCCTTTTCTGAAAATGGAAATGTCCATACCTGGGTTTTTAAGAATCACCTTCTAGGATTCATCATGAAACTCTTTGTTCTTAAACCACCTTTCTCCTAGCCTTGGGAGTTCTGTTGCTTCTGCTATGAAGGACTCGGTAACTACAAATTTGATGTCACCTATTTCCACTTCCGTTCCATCAAATGACCTGGCAAAGGATTTAGTGATTTCCTTATGGTAATTGTTGAATTTTTCAATAAAACACAAGCAACCAGCCTTCTGTAACATTCCCTTCAGCTGTGAATATCCCTCCATGTATTTTACCCCTATGGGTTCAGTTCTAACAATAAGCCCCATAACCTCTGTTCTCAGCTACCCTTCAAAACTACTCTCACTGTCTAAGAAATGGAATGACTGTGTATATGGTAGTAAGAAGGTTGTGTATACAAAAGCAGAATTATTATGGATATGGAAACAGGATGACAGGGTATATGGGAACATAATGACTGGAAACAGAATGACTGTGAATATGAAAAAAAATGACTATATATACGGAATATATGGAAACAGAGTAACTGTATACGCAAAATGTGTGGAAACAGAGTGGCTGTATGCACAAAGAATATAGAAACAGAATGATTGTATGCACAAAGTGGCTACATAAATATGAGAGAAAAAATTAAGAGTTGGCATGTAATAAATAAACAGTCAGGGTTTGAAGAGTCGTATATAGGTAGGTCATGTCGTTAATCTGACCGTTAACAGGTGTAGTTGTAGAAGTTTGGTTAACTACAAGTTATGGAGTTTAAAATGGAGATCAGTTATGAAGGAATCATTGGACCGTTTGTCATTGAAGATGGAAGATATGGTGAAGAGATCATGGCAATCAAATCACATGATGATTAATCAAGGAGACATGTGATCATACATGTTATATAAGCTTATGTTTTTGAATTGCTTTTTGAAATAATTTTTTGTATTTTACCTTTGAAACTTTTACCTTCTGCTTGCTAATATTTTGTTGTTTGCTCTACAAGTGCTTTAGGCATGATTGGTCTTCAAAGTTGATTTTTCTTCAATTACCTGCATACAAGATTTTATTATGAACTGGACACTTGTGCTTGGACTGATAATCCAATTGTTGTTGCAGAATCATATTAGTTGCAGAACAGGGTCAACTACAAAACAGAATCAGCTGCAGAACGTGGAAACAGTTGTAGAATGTGAAATAGAGAGTAAAATATGGCTTATGAATGGATGAAATATAAATGGATGTGTAAGTGAAAATAAGACATGATGATAAATGAAGAATGGGGATGAAAGAAATGCTAGGAAAGGAAAAATTTATTGGTGAAATATGGCAATGGAATGAAGTGAAACTGTAAAAGTAAAACAGAGTGAAATGAAATAAGACAATGAATTTTGCAGAATGCAGAGTGACTGTGGCTTTTTGTCACCACTTTTTCAGAAAGGAAATGTAAAATATAGTGTCAGAAACTTCTGATTTTCACCATGTATTTTCTGTATAAGCATGCCAATCATTGATTGGTTTTCAACCTTATACAATTTATTTTTTATTTTTTATTTTTTTCTTCTTTTTTTTAGATAGGAAAAATAAAGACTAAGTTGGTGGAGAAGAAGGATTCTTCTTCACTAACTTCATTTCAAAATTGTTCTGGAAGATCTTGATGAACTCCTCCTTTGAAATTGGTTTTTGATATATTTTCAATCTATGACCATTCACAAGAAGAGGAGTTTGACTTTCATCTATTGTTCTGATCCTTACTGCTCCATTACTAAAGACTTTTTCAATCTCATATGGCCCAAGCCAATGAGTTTGAAACTTCCCTTGAAAATCTTTAAATTTTTGAATCAAATAACAGTGCCCAATCTCCCTCTTGAGACCTCTTGTCCTTGATGTATTTGTCATGCCATTTAGCCCTCTGTTGTTGGAATATACCAGTCCTTTGAACTACCTCTTGTCTGATTTCATAAAGTTCATTTAATGGCTCTAGTATATGCTTTTGAGCCTCTAATAATTCCATCCCCAACTGAATTGCCATCTTGAAAGTTTTGACTCGGAACTCTATAGGGCACAAGACTTGTTTCCCATAAACAAGTTCATAGGGTGTATGTCCCATTGTGTTCCTACATGTAGTTCTATAGGCCCATAAGGCTTCAGGAAGCCTTTCTGCCCAATCTCTTCTATGTAGATGCACAATCTTGATGAAGATTCCTTCAATCACTTTATTTGTAAACTCCACTTGACCATTTGCTTGTGGATGATAGGGAGTAGATTTCCTATGCTTGATCTTGTACTCCTCCATAAGCGTTTCCATCATGTTGGATGTGAATTGAGATCCCTGATTTGTCATAATTTATCTTGGAACACCAAAATGAGTAAAGATGTCTTCAAAAATAAAACTAACTACAGATTTTTCGTTAGCAAAAGGTAATGCTTTGGCTTCTACCCATTTGGTGACATAATCAGTGCATACCAATATATACTTTTTCTGCTTAGATGGAGGATTAATTGGTCCAATAAAGTCTAAAGCCCACTTTTCAAAAGGTTCAATAAGTACCTAAGTTTGTAATGGCATCTCATTTGAGGGAGTAGGTTTCCCTACCCTTTGGTAGTTGTCGCACCTCCTAACATATTCTTTAGAATCTTTGAAAATGGATGGCCAATAATATCCTAAATAAAGGATTTAATAGGCTATCCTCTCGTCAGCAAAGTGTCCACCACACAGCTCATCATGACATACTTTGAGAATATCAGGCATTTCATCTTCCCTGACACACCTTCAAATCATAAGATCTAGCCCTGTTTTATACAATTCGTTAGTGATCCATGAATATCTTGCACTTTCTTGAATAATATTTCTTTTCTCTCTAGGAAACAAATATGAAGGTAACTTCCCTGTAACCAAGTAATTAGAAACATCTGAAAACCAAGGAGTTTGAGTAGTTACTGCAAAAAGATATTCATCAAGAAACTTATCTTCAACCGGAGAGTCTTCTTTGATATTTTGAATCCTATACAAAAAATCAGCAATTGTGTTTTGTTTTCCAGGTCTATCTAACACAGTAATGTTGAATTCTTGCAAAAGTAAAAGCCATCTTGTAACTCTGCCATTAGTAATAGGTTTATTCATCAAATATCTAATTTCAAAGTGATCTGTATGAACAAAGGTTTCATAGCCTGTTATATAGTGTCTGAACTTATTAATTGCATGAACAACAGCTAAAAATTCCTTTTTAGTCACAGTAGAATTTAACTCAGTGGGAGTCAAATTCTTGTATAGTAAATGGCATAAGGAATCAAATCTTTTTGTCCCAATACAGCTCCTAGCGCTGTATCTGAAGCATCTGTGGAAATATGGAAAGGAAGTTTCCAATTTGGACCTCTTAAAATAGGTGCTTTAGAAATTTTTGCTTTCAAGGTTTCAAATGCTAGTTGGAAATCAAGATTCCAACTGAATTCACAATCTTTTGTAAGAAATTTGAAGAGGGGAGATGCTATTTTAGTGAAGTTTTCTATAAACCTTCTATAGTATCCTGTAAATTCTAGAAAACTTCTAACATCCTTTTGGCAATTTGGAATTGATAACTTAGAGATGACTTAAACTTTAGATTTGTCAACTTTAATCCCATCTCCCGAAATATGATGTCCTAAAAGAATACCTCCGGTAAACATCATAAAACATTTTTCATGGCTTAGTGATAGGTTTTTTTCTTTACATCTTTTAAGAACTTTTTCCAAATTTTCCAAAGCTTCTTCAAATGTGTTTCCATAGACTGTAAAATCATCCATATATACCTCTACACAATCATGTATTAGATCAGAAAAAATTCCTAGTACTACTCTTTGGAATGTTGCAGGAGCATTACGTAACCCAAAAGGAAGTACTCGGTAGGCAAAAGTTCCCCATGGACAAGTAAATGTGGTTTTATCCTGATCCTCAGGTGCTACCTAAATTTGATTATAACCGTTAAAACCATCCAAGAATGAGAAATACTTCTTACCTGCTAATGTATCTAACACTTGATCTATAAAAGGAAAAGGAAAGCGATCTTTAAGGGTTTCTTTATTCAATTCTCGATAATCAATGCACACCCTCCATTTACCATTCTTTTTAGGCACAATTAGCAAAGGAGAAACCCATTGGCTATCTGAAATTGGGTAAATTAAGTTTACATTGAGTAATTTTTGGAGCTCTTCTTTCACAATTTCCCTAAGATTTGGATTCATTCTTCTCTGAGGTTGTCTGATTGGTCTATTATTTTCCTCAATATAGATATGATGGATATAAGTTTTAGGATCAATACCTTTCATGTCGGTGTACTCCCATGCAAATGCTGAAGAATGTTTTTCTAATGTTTTCGTTAGCTCTTCTTGTTGTAGTTTTTCCAAGTTTTTGTTTATGTTCAATGTCCTACCTGGAAAACTTTCAATTGTAGAGCTACCAAACTCTTCCATAGAATAGAGAGACATCATGCTAGATGACAAGTATTCAACATTAGATTTTTCTTAAAATTGTGCATGATCATATTCTGAAGATGTTTCAAAATTTTCCAATGTATTCAAAATTTGACTATCCTCACTAACTTCTGACATAGTAAAGAGTGGTTGAATATCATCTTCATGATCAATCCATTCCTTGTCATCTATTTCTGTTATTGCTTTTGTTGGGGGATACAAAGTAAATTTCTTTGTTGAATTACCATCATAAATATACATGTCACCAGATCTACAACTAATAAAAGCATCAGTTGTGGCCAGCCAAGGTCTTCCTAATATGAGTGGGTGTCCTCCTAGATTATTCTTGGGAGTTAAGATCATGAAATCAACAAGATATTCCCAAGAATCTAAGGATATTGAAATATCTTCTAGCACACCATCTGGTTTGATTACTGATCTATCTGCAAGTTGCAGTAAGGTAGGTGTGTAAAGAAGATTTGGAAGTTTAAGTTGCTCCATAGTTTGTCTACTCATGATATTTATTGTTGCCCCTAAGTCAATCAATGTATTTGGAATTTCAATTCCATTTATATGTGTCTTGACAATTGGACTTCCTGGATCCACATATTTCTGCATGGCAATTTTTCCCATCATTATGTCTGCTATCTTTCCTACAGGTGAATTCTTTTTGTTTCTTTTGATTTTCTTCCTGGTCTTTTGATGCTCAACTCCTTTATTGTCTTGGTTAGAATTGGAATTTCTCTAATGGCTTGTAACAAAGGAATTTTGATACAAACATTCTTCAAATCATCTAGAAAATCATAATTGGGCAACAAGGCCTGTTTTTCTATCCCTCTATCAATTTGTAGTCTTTCAAGAAAAGGAGTTGTAGAAGTAGATGATGGTTGCTCAATGATAGGAGTTGTGTTCATTGGTTCTCTTTGTTTTTCTTTTTCAATTTTTTGGTTTTGGAGAGATGTTTCCTCAAAACGTTTATTGACTTTTAGGGAATCTTCCTCAGAAATGTCTTGTTCTTGAATAACTACAGAAGGTCTTTCCTTTTCTAATATCTTACCAGATCTTAGTTGAACATCATTAAGATCTAGGGGAGTAATCATGTAAGTTGGAAATTGTTTTCCTTCCGCCATGTAAGCATTTTGAGGGTTTTTATTGTTGTGGTTTGGTAATGGTTGGGTAGGTAGCTGATTTGGTTTCTGCTGAAATGGCAGTAAGAGTTGAGGATTTTGACTTTGTTGTGGAGGTTGTTATGGAAATGGAAATGAAAGTTGAGGATTCTGATTTTGAAGTTGGGGCTGCCGATTTTGTGGGGAAGGATAATTCTGATAGGATGGAGGGTATTGATAAAATTGAGCAAATCTCCCATAAGGATTTTGTACCCCTAGTGCCCACAGTTGAGATTGATACTGAGATTGAGGTTGAGGCCAAGGTTGCTGCCAAGAATTCTAGTTTGGTGGGGGTTGAAGATACATTGGATTGTTAAATCCTTGATTTTGTGGTCCCTGCCAAGGTCTTCTTGCAACAAAACAAAGAGGTTCCGCAGAATTTGGGACTGTTTCCTCTTGAAAGAGAACCTTAAGACCTGGGATTGAAGGACAACCCTTGGTTTCATGGCTTTCCGAACAGGTCATGCAAGTTTCTACAATTTTTGCAACTAAAGGGCATTCTGTTAGAGAATGTTTCTTTCTACATTTTGGAGAAAAAATGGCTAAAGCATCAGCCTCTGTTTTCTACTTGTTTTGAATTTTAAGGGTGTCTAGTTGCTCACTAAGGCTCCCTAGAATGTCAGTTTTAAACTCATCAAGCATATTGCCAATTAATGCCCTACTTACAGTTCCAGTTGCAGATTTATTTTCTCTAACAAGAGAAGGATATCTTGTCCCTTTCCATGTTTTTTATTTCCCTCTTGAGAGATGAACACACAGTTCTCCTATGTCACTCAATGGAAGTTGAGAAATATCTCCCTTCCCCATCATGTTAAGGATATGTATCCACTCATGTCTAATGGCCTTTAACAAAAGAACTTTCAAAGTTTCTTCATCTAAGTCTCAATCTCTCAATCAAGTCTTCTAAGTTTTCATCCTCTCTTTGCATCAATTTGAACACCTCATTTTTATGATTGGTAGGCATACAATAATCCAAGTATCTATCCAAAAATGCATTTTTCATGTCATTCCATGTTCTAATGGATTGAGTGACTAACCCCATGAAACACTTCAAAGCGGCCCCTTTTACTGTTGAAGGAAACAATTTAAGTTTTTGAGAGTCTTTTAGATAGTCATAAGTTCTACACAAGACTTCAAACTCAAACAAAAATGTTTCAGGTTCCTCACTTCTCAACCCGTAGAAGTTTGGAAGGACAGATGGTGAGATATTTTTCATTGTGGTATGTGTTTCCTCATCCACTATAGGGAATCCAAATGAGTTATCTACTTCCCTATTTCCTCTGCCTCCTCCATTATTACCTCTACCTCCTCCATTATTACCTCTACCTCTCCCTCTACCCCCTCCTCCAAACAGTGAGAATTCTCCATCTTGTTCTTCTTCTGCCATTATAGTTTCTTCAAAGTCAGTATAGGGCTCAACCTGCAAGGTTATTCCCTCCTCCTCTGGTTCTTCTATTAATGGACTATGGGAGAGAGTTTCTACTTCTTCTTCCTCACTAGGTATTCCTAATTCTTCAACTACAATAGGCTCTCCTGTGGAGGTGAAAAAGGTTATCCCTGTTGTTGGAGATTCAAAATTTTGCTCTCCTAGGACTATTTTGGTAGATGAAGTAGGAGAATCTTCTGATTGAGTTTCTGCCCCTTGAATTCCAGGAATCCTATGGCTGGGAGTATGAGTCTGGGATGGAGGTGTGTCTTTTCTAACTCTTGGTGGAGTAGGTGGTGTTGTAGGAATCGAACTTCTGCCCCTAGCTATAAATCTACCCCTAGAGTCTCTTTCTCTATGCATGTCATTGTTTTGTTTTGTTGTTGTTGTTTTTTTTTTTTTGAATGTAAGAGATAAGGCTACCTAGTTACACTTCCCCGGCAATGGTGCCAAAATGTTTGGTCAATTTAGTGTCCTAAATTTCTCTACATAAATTATCAATTCGGGTATCGTAAACTGATGAAGTGTAGTGCACTATATGTGCTAGATGACCCTTCTTACTTCATTGTTTTTTAGTTTTATGTTGTTTTGGGGTTTTTGGTGCTTTAGTTCCTAATAGATTACAATGCAACTATTAAAATCCTAAATCTAACTTCTATAAAGACTACTAAGAACCTAAAAAGGAGAAATAAAAGTGCTTTAAGAAAGATTTGGAAGTAAATTTTAATCAAGAAATGAAAACAAAATTTCTATTTCTGCTCTTATCATTGTTTCCAAATCATGAACTAAAAGAACTTAAAAGTGAAATTGCAACTACTATCTAATAAATTATAGAAACAAGACTAAATGAAATATTAAAACTGAGAGGGAAATTGCAACTATCTGTGATGGAAACAAAACCAAAATGAAATACTGAAACTGAAAGTGAGATTACAACTAATGTTTAGTCTATTCCAGAAACAAAACTAGATGAAAAACTGAAAGTGAAATTGCAACAAAACTAAATGAAGTACTTAGTTACTCTGCCTCTCAATTTTGGAAGACAAACATCCTTGGGATGACATTTTGAGGAATTCAGTAGTTCATTATTATAAAAGAAGATAAATGAAAAAAATGCAGAAAAGACTCATTGCATGAATGAAGTATTCAACCACTTAGTTTGAGATGAGTTATTAACTAGAAGGGCTTTTCAGAAACATTCGTCTACACCATGAGTCACTAAACTAGTAATAAAATGGCAAGAACAATAATGGCACTGATCAGTCTATTTGGAAAATTAAAAACTAGTGAAACAATAAATGAAATAAACTACTCTACACTACTGAATTCAACTTCTAACCACCGATAAAACTAGAAAGAAATTAAGCAAAGAGAAAGCTATTATGTATTGAAAGAAGCTATTCTACATTAGTAAGAAAATGATAAAGACTGCATTATAAACAAAGTTAGTAAATGGTTATGAAAACTATGGAAGAAATGATGAATTGGCAATTTAACTATAAAAGACAAAACAAAATGAAATGAAACCTTAGTCAGTGCATGGGACCTTTGCAACTTCTCAAGTTATGCGTACTCAATCAAAACTCCAAGAAACGCTTTCATATATCCATAAAACACACGGTCTTCATATTAAAAACAAAGAATGAGTTTTTCAAAATCACATAACAGTAGCCTGATCTTAATAAATGAGGAAATTCGAACTGGTTCTGCATTCTTTACACAGGTATTTATAGAAAAATTATACAAATGTTTATGGAGAAAAATAAGCTACGGTCAAAAACACATAGTAGACAGGCACATGGAATTATCTTCCTCGGTTGCTGGAGACATAAATCTAAGATGATGGTTGTTGGATTCGGTTGCATAGATGGTTGTTGGAGTCTGTGGGTTCTGGAAGTTGTTTCAGATCCCATCACTGTGAAACATGTACAAAACAGAGTCTTGTTTGCCTTTGGTCTCTATGTTTGACTTCTTCATTGACTAGAGTCTTGTACCATCTTCCTTGTCGACTTGGGCAAGGTGAATAGGACACGATCCATGTCATCATGATTTCCAAGCTTCCCATGTAGTTATTTTCTCCTTCTGACACCTGGAACCTGTTAAAGCATGAAAGTAGTTGCGGAACGGCCGATTAGCTGCAGAATAGGCTGCGTTCCGTAGCTAAAAGATAAAAACTTATTCAAACAAAAAAACATAAAAGCATAACATGTAAATCACTAAAATGTTCTCCTTAAGGTAATGTATACTGGTTATTGATGATAGGGATGCATTTTCTTCATGGAAAAACAAAGAAAAGGGATGAGAAGAGTTGCTAAAGAAAGGGCAGTTTTAAGGCTCAACACCTTTCCCATCGGTAAGGAAATTACTTATACAAAAGGAATTAGGAGAAAAGAGAGCTAACTAGGTTACATCTTTACAAATATGACCTTGAAAACAAAACAAGCTAAGACTATTAGAGGTCTAAGTTTTTGCAGGTTGGTGACCGGTGCATCTAACAATACATCGAAAGTTGATTCAAGTAAAAACATTCAAGTTTCATAGGTGTGTCCTGTTGATAGTCAATCTAAATATGTTGATTTTATTTTCTATTTAAAAAATGGCTATACACTTGTTGAATTGGATTTCAAAAAAAAATAGAGCGTTGAGATTAAAAGCCAATCAATATCAACTCATTAATAATGTTTTCTTCAGGGAAAATTATGGTTATGTTTTGCTTAGATGCTTAGAATATCCTGAAGCTAAAAATGTGTTGCAAGAGTTACATGATGGACCAGATGGTGGAGATTATAGTGGAGATACTACTACCCACAAAATCCTCCATGTTCTATATTATTGGCCCACCTTGTTCAAGGATACTCATGCTTATATGAGAAAATGAAAATTTTTCTAGAACACTCGAGTAAAAGAGGAGAAAGCAACATTGCCTTTACAACCAATTAATATTGAGAAACCCTTCGAACAGTGGGGGTTATATATTATAGATGAGATTGTTCCACATTCTTCTTAGCACCATAAATATATTCTCACTGCTATTGATTATTTCACTAAATGGTTGGAGGCAGTGCCCTTAAAGGCGATCAATTCTAAAATTGTTATTATTTTATTCATCAACATATAATTACCAAGTTTGGCCTTCCTAATGCTCTCATCTTTTATAATGCTTCATGCTATTCTAGAAATCTAATTACTAAATTTGCATTAAAAAGGGGTTTTAAAGTTAAGTATTATGAAAATTATTATCCCCAAGGAAATGGTTCGGCAGAATCCACTAACAAAAATCTTTTAAGAATCATAAAATGAACCATAGATAAAAATTACAAGAATTAGCATAAAGCTTTAATTTTTTCTTTATGGGCAGACATAATTACTCACAAAGCTTCTTTAGGAACTTCACCTTATTATCCAATTTATGGAAAAGAAGCAGTGTTTCCTTCTGTTGAAGCCCCGAAAATCAGTTCTACAACAAGGGGGATACCCACCCGGTCTGGACCTTGAAAGCAGCTCCTTTTCTGTTTGGGATGGTGGGTCCGACTGGGGATAATGGGACTAGTTTCCCGATTTGTGTGTGTGTGATGAGAATTGATATTTCCTTTCTAATGGTTTCTAAGTAAAATGCTTTTAATCTAAGTCTAATTTAAAACATGCAATTGTGTTCTAATGAATAGAAATATCTAATTCTAAAACTAACCAGGGATTTAACTTTTCAGTTATGCGATCTAAAATAATTTCTAATAGCAATTGGTAATAAAGATCATTCAATTGCTACGAGAAAAGAATTCAATAAAAATGAATTGTTTTGTATAAAAAGTTAGCTGAAACAATTGTGAAAAGCATATCGGATAATAAGTCATTCATACATTAAACATAAACAGAATAGTCATCGCCGTACAAAAGTGCCAAATGATAACTCAAGCATTCAAGCATTCATATATAAATAACTGAACATAAATATCACTTTAACACATAAGCAGAAACCATTAAGAGATAAAAGTACCATTGATAACAAGTTCTACTCATGAGCTCCAGCAATATAGATTTATCTCTTCCTAACTCAACATCTACTAAGAATACAAAAGTGCATTTCAGTAGCAGACATTAAACACAGATATCAATAAATCGTGTTCCATTCATTCATCAAAACCTCCTCCGAGGGTGCAGAAGTGCATGTTCTAAGGAAACGTTTTTGACAAATTTCAGGGCCCCTCTCTAAATGCATGAAAGGGGTTAAAATACTACTAACTAAATACTAAAAATAGTCTATTACAAAATAATAGGAGGAGGTTTAAATGACCATCCTCATCTAAGGAAAAAAATAAATCAAAACTAAAACTAAAACTAAATTTGGAAATTAACTATCTATGTATATGTTCTCTGATATCACAAGCATTCAGCATCGGCTTGAGGAGTGTCGGTTGGCCGACCTCCGCTTTTAGTTGTCCTGCGAAAACAGAATCGGCAAGTCTGGGCGCTATCTTCTCAGCAGAGTTTGTAAGGAATTTGAGAGTCGTGCATTAACTGTGCGATTTAAACAAGTACTGCCAGTAAGAATCCCAATTCAACTTGGTTAACTTCTTGCTAGACTCTGCTCTTTCTTCAGCCTTTTGTCTCCAACTTGTCTATAGATGCTAAGTCAAATAATCATAAATTTGCATACCACCTAAGAATATCCCAGATAAATATCGTTGGTTTTGGAGCAGGAGTCTCGCTTTTATCCTTTAGCACTTTTTCCTACGATTTTTCGGGCTTACAGGCAACAGAGCGATCAGAGGCTTTCCTTCTCAAGGGGTTTTGCCCAGCGCTAATCGTGCATCGGAAACTGCCTCCTTTTCCCAATTCGAGCTTCCCTGATGCTAGTTTCACCTCTTGCGCGATTTTGGTAGATGATACATAAATCGTTAATCTTGTGGAGTGAATGACTCAGTGAGGTCTTGGCCTCAAGACTTGTATTGTCTGCCTGTTATATCAGCATTGTCCAATACCCACTTAATCATGTCTGTGTATGGAAGAATCTTGGGTCTTGCCACTATCCGGTGCAGGAATGAACATGCAAGTTCTGTGATTGATGCTTCAGACGACCCACGCAAGTCTGTTGTTGCTTTAACCTCCATAATTCTTAGACTTTCCTCTTCGAGTAGACTGTACATGCCTTCCCAAGCAGTTATGCTGACATCTCTGTTATAGGTGGTGTTTGTGTATAAGGGCATCATTTCTTTGTCCTCAGCAACCGGAGCTTTCCCTTCTTTCCCAACGCTCTGAGCACTGCTATGTATATTTTTCTGCTTTTCACTCCTGCAAATTTACGAGTAAGGAAATAATAATGATAAGAGATAAGGTGACGGGAGAGCTCTTAATGCTGAAATCATATAAAATATATCACCCTACGTGAAACGACCTTTCGATCAGATCTAAATCTTATCTCATTAATGACCATCAACTAACCCATTAAATCAACATTAATGCCCATAACTTGGTATCGGGTTACGAGATAAACTTTATCGAACGATGAGCCCTACAGATTTGCGATAAAGCGATTTTGCGATTTGCTTCGCAATATCGCAGATGCAATATCGCTAATCCGTTATGTTAACAATCATTTATCACCACTTGTTTCTGCGAGATGCGATTTGCGAGATACCATATCGCATATCGTTAGGTCGAGATACTTTACCTTGAGTGATACTTGCGGCATAGGAAGGTTGCGACGTGCGATGAGTCTTCAAGGCATGCGATCTCGCATCACATTTTCACAATTTTGGTAGTTTGCTTATATGATGCGCTTCATTACTCTTTGCGATGCGATGTCTTTTTGTTAAGAGAACGATTTTATTCAAACTTATCATAAAACTTAAGTCCTTTTGGGTTTTGTAGGTGTTTTCCTAAGTTTATGATAGTATGTTTTATTCAAAGGGGAATATAGGTGCTACTTTTCATTTTTTAGAAGGGTCCCCATTTATTTAGTATTTAGTAATAAAACTAAATAAAAAGGGGGGTTGTTGTTGGCCACAACACCTTCTAATGTAGCTTTACCTACATTAGCCCTATTGCAATCAATTGAAGAACAACCATTCTCCTCTCTCTAATTAAGATTATCTAAAGCACTAAAACTAAAAGAATGGAGAAAAAAGGTAAAGAAAAATCATTCCAAACATCAAAACATTATTAAGTCATGGTTTGATGCAAGTTTAGTAGGGAATAAATTTTTTGAAATTGGTGACTTGGTTTTGAAATGGGATAAAGCCCATGAAGAAAAAGGTAAACATACAAAGTTTTAGAAACTTTGGCTTGGTCCATTTAAAATCGTTGGGAAGCTTGGCCCATCTACTTTTATTCTTCAAGACTTACAGGGTAGGAAGGAATCCCTTCCCATAAATGGGCTAATCTTGAAAAAATACATTTCTTGAATACTCATGCTTTGTTGTAAATATGTAAATAATCATATGTAAATATTGGGGTGTCTCTAGTATTGTTTTGTTGTATGTTACTCTCTTGACTTTGTACTTGGGTTATTTTATTTATACTCTGATCATTATCATGAAAGTCATATGTAAAAAGGAAAATTCTCAAGAAATTGATTATTATGTTGAAGTTCAGTCTTTCATAAATATTATAATATCTTACTTCTCTTCATCATTTACTGAAATTTTGCAACATGAATCATGAACAAGACATTTGTGTCTTATGACTAGTCATATTTTTTAGCAGTTATTAAAATAGATAAAGGCTATAAAAGGCTTTAATATATTTTGACTCTCGTTGTCAGCCACAACTCTTGAGGATAATATATACCTCCACATCCACTAATTTATCATTTTTAGAGTGATTTGAAAATATTAAGCCTGAAGGATAAGGGGTCTCATTAAGAGCCTACTTACCATGATCATGGGGAACTAATGATATTGACATTATCATATATGGTTACCAAGCCAAGATAATAGCTTATAGTCTAAAAGTAGTAATACAAGAGGTCTCATCACGAGCCGGCTTGTTCAATATCATTAATAACTGTGAATGTCATTGTCAATATCTGGTCACCAAGCCATGTCGATGGCTTTCAACCAAAAGCCTCAAATTTTAAGCAAGTCTGAACTAAAATCCTCTAAAAACTTTTCTAGTGGATGGGATACTGTTATTTATTGGTTAAATGGTAACCTTGTCGAGGCTATGGATGCCTACTGGTAGCAGTGGCACTACTAGTGACAAACAAGTATATCTTAATGCTAAACTTTAATTAGTTCTTTATTTCATCATTGCAACTGATATTACAAAATGACAGTCATAGACAATAGAGCCTTTCATAAGTAACAGGATATGAAGTTTACAAGTAATGACTTTTTTTTTATTCAGATAAATTTTAATAAAAATCTGAATTGGGGCATTATAATCTTTTCAATTTTTATTATTCCTTTATATTTTAAACTTTCGTTTATTTAATAGAGATAATTGTATCGCCAATTGTTGTAGCAAAACAACAACCCCCATTTTTAATTAGTTCCTAATAAATAATGGAAACCCTTTTTCTTTTTCTTTTATACTTAGTTTCTTTAGATAAAATACTTTGTTTTATTAATAAAGGGCATAAAAGGAATTAATCATAAGTTCTTTCAAAACAATACCTTTGTTAAAACTTAAAGTCTTTCCCTTTATCATAACTCTTCATATCAGAGTTTTATTTTATAAATGTTACGAAATATCAAAGATCTGATGGGCTTACTCCTGATTTTCTCTTTAATATCTAAGTCTCTTTGTTATCGACCCTTCCCATTTCGTAAGGTTTTATTAATGGATGATACGAAAAGTCTTCTCCCCAATGTTTTATTAAATGTTATAAAATACTTTGTTTCAGAGCGCTTATTGTAAAATTAATATTGTAATTCTTCCAATATTCAAACTCTGAAAAATTAATATTAAAGTAATCGTATTGGAACTTATAATATCGAAATTCTTTTTAGTTGCATCCTCAATAACAGACTCATCCAATATTCTGCAAAGTCCTTGAGATACTTGTATCGGACCTCTTTCATCGGAACCTCTTTCAAATTAAAGTTACAATATATATTCTCTCCGATATATGATTATTAATAAAATGTTTGATTCCAGACAATGTTATATTAGACCTTCCGATAATAATATTATATTATTATATTAAGTGACCTTCCGATAATAATATTATATTATTATATTAAGTATTATATTAAGTGACCTTCCGATAATAATTCTCCCGATAATCATTTCATACCATCCATTGGAGCTCATATTTCGAGATGTCTTTCATGACTGTTATATGATTGGAATCTTTCCATTCTGGAAGGTCGGTACATCGTAACTTTATTTTAAATCACCCTCCGAAATCACACCTCTGATACTCTGATGTGACTTGTCACATGGCTTATCACTTGTGTATTTAGTGGATTTTAATGATCTCGAAAACATAAAACTCTTCATTCAATTCACTTTGATATCATAAGATTTGTTCACAAAAAGGGATTTATTATTGCAAAGTGTATTATCTATTAGCACTGAGTTCTGGCCAAGTAATTTTTTCCTCTAATCCCTTGTGTCTTCATTACAGGCAAGCTCCTATTCCCAGATTCACGAAGATATGTCAAAGGGAGGAAAGACCAAGAAAAAGGCTTCATCACAACAGCAATATTTTGGTCATTTTATAGAAGATATTGATGAAAAGATTCATGGATTGGGACTATTCTCTGATACAATCTGCACTAGAGATGTTGGACACTCTTCCTGGGAAGAAATTTACAGGTATTTTGAAGATGTAAAGCCTAGAATAACTTAGAGGATGGTAATTGTTGATGATAGCACCCCAATTTTGGAAACTACTTTCAGCAATGCCGCTAATTATTTTATACACATAATAGCGGTGAGGTCTTGGCTTCTTCCTTATACTAATATGGTTTGATGGGTTGTGGAGAATTTGATTATTTCTGACAGGAAAATTCATACCATCAAGGGCACACTCATTGGGTCCTTTACAAGAAAGGATTTACAGAGCATGTACCATCTACCTAATTCTCAATGTAAATACAACAAGGAATATGTTGAGGCATTTTTAAAGGAACACAGTCACCCATCGGAGAAAATTAAACAATGGAGAAAATATTCAAGTAAACATATAGTGGAAGAAAGTGGTAAGTACATTGTTGACTCTCTTGCTAACCCTTATTCCCAAATTATTTCTATGATGTGTAGGTTGCATGCGCTACCTAATGTGTCAAAATTTCCTGATGACTGGGTACCTCCTATAGATGGATCCTCAAATGGGATTTATATTTGATTTGCCTACTATGCTTTTTTATAATCTAGCTACTCACATTTTGGCCTTTAGGAGTGGACATAGTATCTTTGAAAACAAAATCCCTCCTTTCTATATGCCTACCTACATTATGGATGATTTGTGTTTTTTAATGGATTTTTCTTCTATGGGATGCAAGTGGACTTTCCAAGATCCAATTACCATCCATGTTTATCATGATATCTTATGGGAGTCAAAGTATCAGTGGCATTTCTATCGAATCTGCCACAAAAATATGTTACCAATTTATCAAGTTATTTTTTTTACTAAGGAGCCTCGGATGTCCCCTCAGGTTGAACTTGATCTTTTGTGAGTTGGAAATTGGTTCGGTGAGGAATATTTTACATATATGATAGTTTATGGAAGTTTAGAAAACCCTCATGTTTTTCCATTATACATTCCAAATAATTTTTTGAGTACAAAAATAGCCTATCAACTTGTTAGACATGGTATTTATAAAGTTCTGAGAGAGTCAAATAAAAATATGTGTCCTACCTTTCCAGCTAAGTTTGGTATATTCTCTTTAGCTAATTATAAGCATGTAGAGAAGGAAATTCAAGATATTCAAGTCCTTATTCTTCCTATTGTACCCAATAGACAGTATGACCTTAGTTCTGTGGTTAATAATTTCACAGCTTCACAAAATATCAGACAATTCATGCATGAGCCTAATAGGTTAGATGATTTATTTGATAAATCTTCTTCTTATTCACTAGTTTTAAAAAGAACAGAGGAGAAATTGACCCCGAGGGAAAGACCCAATTTGAAAAATATAGAGCCTCTAGGATAGCTAGTCTTCCTATGGATTTATTGCAGGTACCTCAGGTGAAAATTGTAAGTGATGATGTTCAGTTTATTGGTTCTTCACAGTTAGTTGATCCTCCCCAACATAAAGGAGTAGTGATTTCTTCTTCTTCTTAGGCAAAAGAGTTTGTGCCTAATCTAATTTGGATGTGATTTAGAAAGAATTTAGCCAAACTCTAAACTCCAAAAACAATGAGCCTCAAACTACTAAAACTTCATAGCAAATGAATGTTCAAGACACTCCAAATAATCCTGAACAAAGTTCTAAAGAAAATAAGATTAATGGAAAATCTATTATTGAAAAGCATGTTGAGGTTATCCCTGCATTTCCTTCCTCTGAAATTATTTTAAATATTGAGGAGATTCCTCCATTAGATATTTTCTACAGTGCTCAGTACAAGGTTGTAGTGAAAAGAGGAAGAAAGAAGAGAAAACTTAATCGATCATAAGCATTAGTATCTGGTAATGTATCCCCCTTTGAATTTTTATGGAAAGGCTCTATAGCAAGGCCAATAGAGGAATTGGGTAGACTCATTCAGTTTACTGGTGCCTATGCCTCGGCCACAATTGATAAAGCTACAGAAGTGCAACAATTGCTTAAGGAGAAAGAGGAGAAAATTGCCCTATTGGAGCAAAACCTTGAAGCTGAAAAGAAGATAATTGAACATTGGAAGTCATAGGTAATGGAAATTCAATAAAATTTTGAATCCCTCAAGGTCTAGTATGATACATATGTATAAGCAAGAGATGAAAAAATTCAAGAAATGCAAAAAATGATTGAACAAATGTATCTCAATCTTGAATTAATAGAGTTCAAGAGGGAGGCCAAAGAGTTAAATTCCCTTCTTGCACAACAACAAGTAATATTTTGCCATAAATTGGCAATAATTCAAGACCAATGCAAGACTGTTGATTCTCTGGTTGATCAGTTATCAGAATGAAGAATTATTTTGAAGAGATGGATGATAATCTCTCCGGCTTACTAACTTTCCAAGATAGTGAAGAGGATAGATCTGCTAATCTACCCAAAATTGAACAGGCTCAAAAAATTATTGAATTTATAGAATGGGAAATCTGGATTAAACAGGCCAAAGAGGCTATATATGAGGCTCGATATATTGCCATCAACATCATTGAATCAATCAACAACAATATACTACAATCCAATCTTATTTAGTGTTGTCTCGAAAGTACTTTTCCTGACATCAGTTTGTTGACAAAGGCGTGGAAGGAATGCTCCAGGAAAATCACTGAAATTGTTGATCAGTTGACCAAAGTTACTCTTGAGCATCTCTGAAAGTTCTTAGTGAAGCCTTACATTCAATGGTTGCTACTATGATTTATTTCAAATGTCACCATACCGATGCTGCCAGCTTTGAGAAATGTCATTTGTACAAGTCAAATGCAAATCAAGCCGAACTGTCCACCCAAACTCGGCGATTTGATCGATATATTCAATCTACAACAGTAAATTGTTAGACAGTCTTCCTCCTAAAGCATAGAAATTTGTTGTAACAATTTCCAAGTTTGCTCCTTATTATTACTTTTGTTCAAGAGTTGTTCAAGAGTTGTTAGATCTTTCTATCTTTATCTTTTATTGGAAAACTATAAATTCCCTCTCTAAGATAAAGACGATGTTTTGAATTTTTGTAAAAAGGAGACTTAAGTTGCATTATTGTAATTAAGTTTTTCTGAATATCAAAGTTGAACCACTTTCTTTTCTATGATGAGCAGATCTATGGTGTATTGAGTACTACTATCCTTTATCTGTATATTTTCTTAGAATAGAATGGTATTATGTTTTTTTCCACATGTATGTTTTAGGCAATCTTTCACTATCACTATTGATGTGGTTCAATTGAAATTTGAATTAAATTTTTGAACAACGAGATCTCAGTATATGTGTTATTTTAACAAATTAATTTAATTAACTGGTAAATCACATAGCAACCTTGAATTCATATGGGACAGATTTACAGGATCGGATCTTATAGGGAGGACGACAAGATGACAAGTATCATTAACTTAACCACAGGTTACAGTGGAAGAGTACAGGTGATCAAGATGTGGATTATCATCTCACATCAGATTTCCTTGTGAGATTTAGGGATAGGATCTATGTGTCAGACCGCAGTTAGCTCAAGAACCTTATCTTGAGGGAATTTCATGTCAATCCATACTCAAGTCACCTCGGATATCAGAAGACTCTAACAATTGTGAAAAAAAATTGTTGTTGGCCGAATATAAAGAATCAGGTGGCTGAGTTTGTAGCTAGATGTTTGATTATTAACAGATAAAAGCAGAGTGCAAGAATCCAGGGGGTTTACTGCAGTAGATTATGATTCCAAAGTGGAAATGGGAGGTCGTTTATATGGATTTCATCACAGGTTTTCCAAAGACATCTAGATAGTGTTTGGTCAATTTAGTGTGATCTAAATTGCTATTTATAATGTCAACCCGGGGTTCGTAAACTGACGAAGTGAAGTGTACTATATGTACTAGATAACCATTTCCTTAGTCTTTTGTCATTTTTAGTTTTTTTTAAGTTTGTTTTTGGATTTATCTTTCCCTAATGTGAGATGATGAAAAGGTGATAAAGCAAGTGAAATATGGATGATTATGGTTATCTCTAAGTGGTTTTTCAAAACTTGAAAGAAAGAAAGCTTTTAAATAACTGCAATGAAATCAATTCTTCAAAAGAAATAAAGACATCAAACAATGAACTATGACATCGGCCCAGTATCTTTGTTGCTGAATGAAAATGAAAGTGAAATCTACACTAAATTCAATTAAAAGTAAGAACAACTAATCCACACTATTTCAACTCTTGAACTCAATCTTCCTTGTGAAAAGATATCATGAAATGTTAAGCAATGTGAAATCTAAAAGAAGTTAATCTGCATAAAAGAGACTAATCACACTACTTTAACTTTCTTGACCTTTTGTCTTTCAGCTTAATTTACCCTGTGAGAAACAGTCATGAACAAGTCAAGCAATGTGAGATCTAAAGAAAACTAAATCAAGCTATAATGAGTGATATTCTGGTTCCCAATAAAGTTATTCAATTATAGAAAGGAACCGTTAACAGATGTATAGCATGATATCTAAGAGCAGAAAATAAATGTACAACTTAAGGAAATTGGAAATCAAACTTCAGAAAATAAGAGTCAGTGACAAAGACAAGATGATCTCGTATGCCAATAGTGATAAAAAGAAAAGGTGAAAAATTGCCCCGGGCTGCCTAAGAAATCCTGCAAAAACACTGATCAGTTGTAACCATAAAAGAGCAGCAATGAGAATGTAAATCAACAGAAATCAAAAAGCTTTGTTATGTACAGCTAATATACATGATGAAATAAAACGCAGCATTTAAATGACAACTGTACAGCTAATATACATGAACAGGAAAAAGTAATACAAGAGTTAAAAGACAATTGTACAAGGCTTCAGTAAGCAGGGGCCCTCTGCTACTTCAACCGATTCAACGAACAGCTACAAGCTTAAGTTTAAACCAGTCTTCTCATATATTAAACAGCAACGTAAAAGTGCAGTGGGGAAATACAATAGTGTCGGATTACAATACTAAAAAGATTAACACAAGAGACTAACTTCTACAGCGTTCATGGACGCGTTATTTATAAGGAAAGAAAGCTAAACAAATTAACTAAATCTACGCTATTAACCACGCTGCCAGAGACACGGAAATCCTCTTCAGCCCGGATCTAGGTAACTGTCATCATGTTTATTAAATCTGAGAGGTATGGCTGTTGGATTCACGCTATCAGGATGTCTTCGTGGCTAAGGATTGTGCCACGTAGCTTCACGTGCTCAAAAACAGAGCTACGCAGAGCCGTGCCACCGCTGAACACTTCCGTTGACTATCCTTTGCCCCTTGTTTGACCGCGGGCTTTTATGGCCGTGTTGGATGACCTGGAGGGACACGTTCCATGTCCTTGACTCCTGTAACTTGCCCATGTGGCTCATTTCCTGAGAGGACACCTGTAGCATGGTGTTTGACAAAACGGCTGCGGAATCCTGTGCTGGCTGCAGAAACCTGGGTCAGCTGCGGAAACCTGTGTTGGCTACGGAAACTGAGAAGCTTCCGCAGCTGTCTGAACAAAATTCTAAACCAAACAACAGTCATCAGCGTAGTTAGAAAACCATGTCAAAATCTCGTTTTTAAACTAAAATACAATGATTTAATCAACTTGGTGGATGAAATGAGTGGAAAAAGAAGGCTGAGAGGGTGTATAGGAAGGTGCAGGTTCGAGGCTCAACATACCCCCACTGTGAAGGTGTTGCATGTCCTCATGCAACCAAAACTTAGTTATTTTCCCTCAATCCATATGCTCTGAGGCTTCTGCAAGAACATCTAGCCCTCTTCTCTTTCTCTTTGATGCTAAAATGGTCCTTGGTTTCCTGACTAGACACTTGAACTTAAGATTAATCAATGCCCTGCTCAACTTTTTACACTTTTTCTTCAGCTTCCTGTTCTTCTTTTGCCACAGTCCTAAATGGAGCATGGTATTATCATGGACAATCTTGTCTACCTTACTCTGCTCTTTGAGTGCTTCGTTTTCCTGTTTGATGTGCCTATTTAGGACTTCCAATTCAAACACTTCCTGTTTTAAAGACTGTACTTGTGCATCAAGTGGCAAGGTGGTGCTTGGTCCTGCAGCTGATTGTTCCAAGGACTCTAGGTAGTTATATGCTTCTTGCTGGTTGGAATCTACCTCAGGTGTCTTTCTCGGCCTGAACTCAAATTCTGGTGAAGGAGGACTGCTTTCTCTTTCCGGCTGAAAAGGGCTTTCCTCATGTGGAGGACTTGGCTCAATACTTGGCTGAGTTGGAGATTTCTCAAGTGTCTCTTTATCTAAATCAATAAAATGAGACTGTTTTTCTTTGGTTTTATTCCCCTTCCCTTTTAGCCTAGTGCTCCTTCTTAGGTAGGAACTAGTACTCTTCTCTTGTGCAGTCTGTTTTCCTCTTTGCTTTTTCTTGGTTATGGCAGCAGCTTGAAGATCTATTAACCTCTCTGACAGAGGTTGATAATCTTCTTCTATGGATTGTTCAGGGGATGGATAGGTTTCTTGAATAGTTATCTTGCCTTTGTCCTTCTTTTGTTTCTTGTTTTTAGCTCCCTCCTCTTCTTCTTTCTGAATAGTTTCCTGAATGTCTATTGTAGGAGAGTCTTGGGCTGTAATATTCTTTTCTTTCCTCCTACTTCTCTTTGGAATTTTTGGGGAACTGCTTCCAGAGGCTTCAGTCAGTTCTTGGAAGTGGTTTCTTGTCAAAAACTTTTCCCAAGTATCCTTAGTGTTTTTCAACTGCTCTTCAATAAGGATTTTTATGAACCCGTGATGGTAAAGATGGGGTTCAATATTGCCTACGTGTTTTTGAACAGTAAAGCACATTTTCTTCAAGCTTGATAACAGAAAATAAGGCAAATTAAGGGTATAACCTTCCATAAAATTCATCATTAGCCTTGCATGATACATGTACATAGTACCAAAACGACCCTCGCATGTGATAAATTTCTGGACAAGTAATAACAGAGTGGACCATTCTTCTTTTATTGCATGCACAGGGATTCCTTTGGTAAATACAGAGGTATCCATACCTGGGTTTTGTAGCATTGTTTTCCATATTTGATCTTCCACACTTCTGTTTTTGAACCACCTTTCGCCTTCTTGTGGAAGACTTGTTGCAGCTGCTATTGTGGCCTCGGTTACTGTAAATTTCAAGTCTCCAACCTCCACTGTTTGTCCATTAAAGGACCTGGCAAAAGCTTTAGTCACTTCTTTATTATAGCCCGTGAACTTTTGAATGAATCTCAGCCACCTTGCTTTCTTCAACGACTCCTTCGTTTGAGGATAACCCTCCAGGTACTTTGGTCCCTCCGGTTCAGCTCTTAGTAGTTTTCCCATTCTCGGCTTTAAATTCCGAGTGAAAATTCTACTGCGTATGAAGGTGCAGGGAAAAAATGGGCTGATTATGGGATTCTTAGGGTAACTGGAGTGGCCGTAATCGAAGTTCAGGATGTATGTGGTGACTAAAGCCAGGGTTTGGAGCAAACTGTAGTGGATGCAGCGGAAATGGAGATCAGGGAATGGTATGAGTACCGAGGGAGTAAAGGGTAAGCAACAGTAACGAGTTCAACATCGAATGCATGCGGGAGTGAAGTGATAAATGGGCAGAATAACGGCTGAGTCCTTTTGAATCGGATGACCTGCGCACATGTCTCAGCAGATGGCTGCAAAAATTATGGTGAAGGAGAGTCGTAGTACAGTAGGTCACGTCTCAAAGTACGGCCAATAAATGGAAGAGCAGTCCATAAATTTAGAATGATCATGGAACCGTTAGAAATGAATAGGGTGTGTGGAATGACGTCGGTGGAAGAGGAGTGGTATGGGGCTTGTCGAATCAAATCATTGCATTTAGTGGAACTTGCCATGGTTTAAATAACTATGCATAATAATGACATTGAATTGTTATTTGGTAGATATTTTTGATCATACCTTTGGAAGTTTATCATTTCTTGATTAAGGCTTCTGACCCATGGTTGTTCTTTGATCTTGAAGATGCCCCATGTCTTTGCTGCACTTGGTGATGATGACACTAACCTTTGACTGTGATTTTTTTTGAAAACAGAGTGATGCCGGCTGTAGAGACAGAGTGATGCTGGCTGCGGAAATCGTTTCTGGCTGCGGAAACTGGTTCTAGCTGTGGAAACGGTTTCCAGCTGCGGAAACTAAGACAACACCCCTTTAACTGCACAAAGATAGTTAGAGAAGAACTAACTAAATAAAATAGTCCTGAGAGGGACTTTTATTGATGGAATGAAATGAGATGAGTGGAATGAGATGGAAATGAAGTGGAGGTGAAGTGAAATGGCAAGTGAGGTGGAGTGAAGATGGAAAGAAAGAGAGATTTTTTTTTTTTGAAAAATATAGAGTGTCAGGTACCCCTGATTTTCACTCTACATTTTCTGTATAAGACTGCCAATCTATGATTGGTTTTCATGCTTATACAAAAGATTTTTTTCTTCTTTTTTTTTCTTTTTTTTTTTCTTTTTTTTTTTTTTTTTTTTTTTTTTTTTTTTAACTGAAAGAAACAAAGACTAGGCTGATGGAAGAGAAGGATTCCTCTCCACCAGCCTCATTGCAGAATTTTCTTGAAACATTTTGACAAAGTCCTCTTTTGAGAGTGGCTTATGATAAATTTTCAATCGGTGGCCATTCACAATGAGAGGAGTTTGAAACTCATCAATGGTCTTGACTCAAACTGCTCCATTGCTAAAGACTTCGTCAATCTCATATGGTCCAAGCCAATGAGTCTGAAATTTTCCTTTGAAGTCTTTAAACTTGGAATCAAACAGTAACACCCAATCTCCCTTTTGAAACTTTTTCTCTTTGATATATCTGTCATGCCACTTAGTTCTTTGGTGCTGAACTAGATCAGTCCTTAAAATTGCATCTTGTCTTATTTCATCTAGCTCATTCAGCTGCTCCATTCTGTGCTTTTGGGCTTCTGATAGATTCATCCCCAACTGGACTGCCATCTTGAAAGTCTTGACTTGAAACTCAATGGGGAGCAAGACTTCTTTCCCATAAACAAGTTCATAGGGAGAATGTCCTGTTGTGTTCCTCCATGTAGTTTTGTAGGCCCATAAGGCTTCAGGAAGCCTTTCTGCCCAATCTCTTCTGTGGAGATGAATAGTTTTGGTGATGATGCTCTCAAGAACTTTGTTTGTAGATTCCACTTGACCATTTGCTTGCGGATGGTAAGGAGTAGATTTTCTATGCTTGATTTTGTATTCTTCCATCAGCTTCTCCATCAAGTTAGATGTAAATTGACTTCCCTGATCGGTCACAATTTCTCTTGGGACACCAAAATGAGTAAAAATATCCTCAAAAGGAAATTGAACAACTGAATTTTCAGTGGCAGAAGGCAATGCCTTGGCTTCTACCCATTTAGTAACATAATCAGTGCAAACCAATATTTATTTCTTTTGTCTAGATGGTGGATTAATAGGTCCAATGAAATCTAAAGCCCATTTTTCAAAGGGTTTGATGAGTACCTGTGGCTGTAATGGCATTTCATTTGAAAGAGTTGGTCTCCCAACTCTTTGGCAGCTGTCACACCTTCTAACATATTGTTTTGCATCTTTGAAGAGAGAAGGCCAATAATATCCTAAAGAAAGGATTTTATAGGCCGTCCTCTTGTCAGAAAAGTGTCCATCGCATGGTTCATCATGACATGCCTTAAGGATGTCAGGCATTTCATCTTCCTGAACACATCTTCTGATCACACAATCTAGCCCTGTTTTAAACAATTCATTAGAAATCCATGAATAATTTGAACTCTCCTGAATAATTTTCCTTTTCTCATTAGGAAATAAGTGTGGAGGTAGCTTCCCTGTAACCAAATAGTTAGCAATATCTGCATACCAAGGAGTTTTAGTAGTTACTGCAAACAAATATTCATCTGGAAACTTATCCTCTACAGGAGAATCTTCATTAATATTTTGGATTCTAGACAAGAAATCAGCTACTGTATTTTGTTTCCCTGGTCTATCTAACACAGTAATATTGAATTCTTGTAAAAGTAAAAGCCATCTTGTAACTCTGCTATTAGTAACAGGTTTGTTCATGAGATATCTAATTGCAGAATGATCAGTATGGACAAAAGTTTCATAACCAGTTATATAGTGTCTAAACTTGTTGATTGCATGAACAACAGCTAAGAACTCTTTTTCAGTCACAGTATAATTTAACTCAGTAGGAGTCAAATTTTTACTAGTGTAGTAAATGGCATAAGGAACTAAATCCTTTTGACCCAACACAGCTCCTAGAGCTGTATCTGAAGCATCTGTAGAAATATGGAAAGGAAGTTTCCAATTTGGCCCTCTCAAAATAGGTGCTTCAGATATTCTTGTTTTCAAAGTTTCAAATGCAGATTGACAGTCAGGATCCCACTTGAATTCACAGTCTTTTGTAAGTAATTTGAAGAGTGGAGATGCTATTTTGGTGAAGTTTTCAATAAATCTTCTATAATATCCAGTAAATCCAAGAAAAATTCTAACATCTTTTTGACAATTTGGAATAGGTAACTTGGAGATGACTTCAACTTTTGATCTATCAACTTTAATCCCATCTCCTGAAATATGATGTCCTAAAACAATCCCTTCAGTAAACATCATAAAACATTTTTCATGACTTAATGAAAGATTTGTTTCTTTACATCTTATAAGGACTTTTTCCAAATTTTCTAATGCCTCTTCAAATGAATTACCATAAACTGTAAAATCATCCATATAGACCTCTACACAATCATGAATTAGATCAGAAAAGATTCCTAGTACTGCCCTTTGAAATGTTGCGGGTGCATTACATAATCCAAAAGGAAGTACTCGGTAAGCAAAAGTTCCCCATGGACAAGTAAATGTGGTCTTGTCCTGATCTTCAGGTGCTACCTGAATCTGATTGTAACCACTAAAACCATCCAAAAATGAGAAATACTTTTTGCCTGCTAAAGTATCTAATACCTGATCAATAAAGGGTAAAGGAAAGTGATCCTTCAAAGTTGCTTTGTTCAATTCCCTGTAATCAATGCAAACCCTCCATTTACCATTCTTTTTAGGTACTATAACCAAAGGAGAAACCCACCGGCTATCTGAAATGGGGTAAATGAAGTTTACATTAAGTAACTTTTGGAGCTCTTCTTTCACTATCTCCCTAAGGTTTGGATTCATCCTTCTTTGAGGTTGTCTGATTGGTCTACTGTTTTCCTCAATGTAGATGTGATGAATGCAAGTCTTAGGATCAATACCTTTCATATCGGTATACTCCCATGCAAATGCAGTAGAATGTTTTTGCAAGATTTTGGTTAGCTCCCCCTGTTGTGATTTTTCCAAGTTTCTGTTGATATTCAATGTTTTTCCTGGAAAAATCTCAATGGGAGAACTACCAAACTCTTCCATAGAGAAAAGAGACATTTTTCTAGATGATAGACACTCGATGTCAGAATCCAACTGAAATTGTGTGTGGTCATATTCTGAAGATGGTTCAAAGTTTTCTAATGTGTTCAGAATTTGACTATCTTCACTGATCTCAGAAATGGTAAAGACAGGTTGTATAGTATCTTCATCATCAACCCACTCATTATCTCCTATTTCTGTAATTGCTTTTGCTGGAGGATACAGATTGAACTTCTTTGTCGAATTACCATCAGAAATATACATATCCCCAGACCTACAACTTATGAAAGCATCAGTTGTGGCTAGCCAAGGTCTTCCTAAAATAAGAGGATGTCCTCCTAGATTACTCTTGGGAGTTAAAATCATGAAATCCACTGGATATTCCCAAGAGTCTAAGGAGACTGGAATGTCTTCTAATACACCATCTGGTTTGATAATTGATCGATCTGCAAGTTGCAGTAAAGTAGGTGTAAAAAGAAGATTAGGAAGTTTTAGTTGTTCCATAGTCTGTCTACTCATGATGTTGATAGCAGCCCCTAAATCAATCAAAGTATTTGGTATTTCTACCCCATTGATATGTGTTTTGACAATTGGACTACCGGGAACTACATATTTCTGCATAGTAATTTTTCCCATCATGATATCTGCAATTTTCCCTACCAAGTGGATTCTTCTGGTATCTCTTGGTTTCCTTCCTGGTCTTTTAAGACTCAACTCCTTTATTGTTTTTGCTAGAATAGGAATCTCTTTAATGGCTTGTAACAAGGGAATCTTGATACAGACATTCTTCAATTCATCTAGAAAATTATAGTCAGGCAACCAAATTTGTTTTTCCACTCCTTTGTCAATTTGTAATCTTTCAGGAAAAGGAGGTGTGGATAAAGATGCAGGTTGCTCAACTATTGGAGTTGTGGGGGTTAACTCTTTTTCTTTTTCTTTTTGAGGGTTTGGGTTTTGAAGAGATGCTTCAGAACCCTTATTGGCTTCAAGAGACTCTTCCTCAAAGATGCTTTGCTTTTGAGCATTTATAGAAGGCTTATCTAGGACTCTACCTGATCTGAGTTGTACTTCATTGAGAGGAACAATCATATAGGTAGGAAATTGTTGACCTTCCATCATGTAAGCATTTTGAGGGTTTTTATTATTGGGGTTTGGCAATGGCTGAGAAGGAAGTTGATTTGACTTCTGTTGGAATGGAAGCAAGAGTTGAGACTTTGGATTATGTTGAGAAGGTTGTTGTTGTTGTGGAAATGGCAATGATAGTTGTGGATTTTGATTTGGAAGTTGTGGAGCTTGTTGGTTTTGAAAAGATGGAGGATATTGGTAAAATTGAGCAAATCTCCCATAAGGATTTTGCATACCTTGTACCCATGATTGAAAAGGATTTTGAGGTTGGGACCAAGGTTGTTGCCAAGGATTCCAATTTGGTGGGGGTTGAAAGTTCATAGAGTTGCTAAACCCTTGATTTTGTTGCCCCTGCCAAGGTCTCCTTGCAACAAAATAGAGAGATTCGATTGTATTTGGATCTTCTTGAAAGACAACTTTGAGCCCAGGAATTGAAGGACAATCCTTGGTCTCATGATTCTCTGAACAAATTACACATGTTTCTACAACTTTTGCATCCAAGGGACATTCCCTTAGAGCATGTTTCTTCCTATACTTTGGGCAAAAGATGGCCAAAGCCTCAGCTTCTGCTTTCTGTTTATTGTGAATCTTAAGGGTGTCTAGTTGCTCACTAAGACTCCCTAAGATGTCAGTTTTGAATTCATCAAGCATGTTGCCAATCTCAGCCCTACTTACTGATCCAGTTGTAGATTTGTTTGCTCTGATGAGAGAAGGATCTCTAGGCCCTTTTTGAGTTTTAGATTTCCCCCTGGAGAGATGGACACATAACTCTGCTATATCAGAAAGTGGAAGTTGAGATATATCTCCCTTTCCCATCATGTTCAAAATATCTATCCATTCATATCTAATGGCTTTCAATAGAAGGACTTTCAAGGTCTCCTCATCTAAGTTACTCATTTTTTCTCTTTTCAGGTTGTATTGAAATCTTTCAAGTAACTCCTCCAAGTTTTCATCTTCTTTTTGCACCATTATGAATACCTCATCCTTGTGATTGGTGGGCATACAATAGTCCAGGTACCTATCCAAAAATGCTTGTTTCATATCATTCCAAGTCCTAATGGATTGAGTGAGTAATCCCATGAACCATTTCAAGGCTGCTCCTTTCAATGTTGAAGGAAACAATTTGAGTTTTTGAGATTCTTCCAGATAATCATAAGTTCGACACACGACTTCAAACTCAAATAGAAATGTTTCAGGGTCCTCATTCCTGAACCCATGGAAGTTTGGGAGGACAGATGGTGAGATGTTTTTCATTGTGGCTCGGGAATCCTCATCGACTATAGGAAATCCGAATGAGTTATCCCCATCCCTATTTCCCCCAATGTTACCTCTACCTCCTCCATTGTTTCCTCCTCCTCCTCTACCTCTACCTCTACCAAATCCAGTTTCTCCTTCCTCTGTCATGATAGTTTCCCTGGAGACTTTAGAGTCTTCTGGTTCTTCTACTAAGGGTGAATGAAAAGGAATTTCTCCCTCTTCTTCTTCAGATGATTCTACTTCTTCAATTACAATTTGTCTCTCTGTAGAAGGAAGGAAAGGATTTCTTTCTAGTTCAGATTCGATGGAAGGTGTGGGAGAGTCGACTCCTGCCTCTTGAATTCCAGGAATCCTAGGGCTAGGAGTGTAAGTTGGAGATGATGGAGGTGTCTCTTGTCTATTCCTTGAAGTAGATGGAGTTGTAAAAATCGAACTCTTGGCTCTAGCTAAAAACCTTCCCCTAGAATCTTTTACTCTATGCATGTCATTTTTTTTATTTTTCTTCAAGTCGGGCTAATAATTCTCTTTCTGATCTTCCAGGTCACTCTAGGTGCAAGAAGAGAGCATACTCAAGAAACTTTTAAACCAATAACTTTCTCTTTTCTGATCCTCCAGATCACACTAAGTGCAAGAGGAGAGCATACTTTGAGAGGTTATCAATTTTCCTTTCTTGAAATTTTCTTGTTTTTTTTTTTTTAGAAATTGGCTACCTAATTTCACTTCCCCGGCAATGGTGCCAAAATGTTTGGTCAATTTAGTGTGATCTAAATTGCTATTTATAATGTCAACCCGGGGTTCGTAAACTGACGAAGTGAAGTGTACTATATGTACTAGATAACCATTTCCTTAGTCTTTTGTCGTTTTTAGTTTTTTTTAAGTTTGTTTTTGGATTTATCTTTCCCTAATGTGAGATGATGAAAAGGTGATAAAGCAAGTGAAATATGGATGATTATGGTGATCTCTAAGTGGTTTTTCAAAACTTAAAAGAAAGAAAGCTTTTAAATAACTGCAATGAAATCAATTCTTCAAAAGAAATAAAGACATCAAACAATGAACTATGACATCGGCCCAGTATCTTTGTTGCTGAATGAAAATGAAAGTGAAATCTACACTAAATTCAATTAAAAGTAAGAACAACTAATCCACACTATTTCAACTCTTCAACTCAATCTTCCTTGTGAAAAGATATCATGAAATGTTAAGCAATGTGAAATCTAAAAGAAGTTAAACTGCATAAAAGAGACTAATCACACTACTTTAACTTTCTTGACCTTTTGCCTTTCAGCTTAATTTACCCTGTGAGAAACAGTCATGAACAAGTCAAGCAATGTGAGATCTAAAGCAAACTAAATCAAGCTATAATGAGTGATATTCTGGTTCCCAATAAAGTTATTCAATTATAGAAAGGAACCGTTAACAGATGTATAGCATGATATCTAAGAGCAGAAAATAAATGTACAACTTAAGGAAATTGGAAATCAAACTTCAGAAAACAAGAGTCAGCGACAAAGACAAGATGATCTCGTATGCCAATAGTGATAAAAAGAAAAGGTGAAAAATTGCCCCGGGCTGCCTAAGAAATCCTGCAAAAACACTGATCAGTTGTAACCATAAAAGAGCAGCAATGAGAATGTAAATCAACAGAAATCAAAAATCTTTGTTATGTACAGCTAATATACATGATGAAATAAAACGCAGCATTTAAATGACAACTGTACAGCTAATATACATGAACAGGAAAAAGTAATACAAGAGTTAAAAGACAACTGTACAAGGCTTCAGTAAGCAGGGGCCCTCTGCTACTTCAACCGATTCAACGAACAGCTACAAGCTTAAGTTTAAACCAGTCTTCTCATATATTAAACAGCAACGTAAAAGTGCAGTGGGGAAATACAACAGTGTCGGATTACAATACCAAAAAGATTAACACAAGAGATTAACTTCTACAGCGTTCATGGACGCGTTATTTATAAGGAAAGAAAGCTAAACAGATTAACTAAATCTACGCTATTAACCACGCTGCCAGAGACACGTAAATCCTCTTCAGCCCGGATCTAGGTAACTGTCATCATGTTTATTAAATCTGAGAGGTATAGCTATTGGATTCACGCTATCAGGATGTCTTCGTGGCTAAGGATTGTGCCACGTAGCTTCACGTGCTCAAAAACAGAGCTACGCAGAGTCGTGCCACCGCTGAACACTTCCGTTGACTATCCTTTGCCCCTTGTTTGACCGCGGGCTTTTATGGCCGTGTTGGATGACCTGGAGGGACACGTTCCATGTCCTTGACTCCTGTAACTTGCCCATGTGGCTCATTTCCTGAGAGGACACCTGTAGCATGGTGTTTGACAAAACAGCTGTGGAATCCTGTGTTGGCTGCAGAAACCTAGGTCAGCTGCGGAAACCTGTGTTGGTTGCGGAAACTGAGAAGCTTCCGCAGCTGTCTGAACAAAATTCTAAACCAAACAACAGTCATCAGCGTAGTTAGAAAACCATGTCAAAAGCTCGTTTTTAAACTAAAATACAATGATTTAATCAACTTGGTGGATGAAATGAGTGGAAAAAGAAGGCTAAGAGGGTGTATAGGAAGGTGCAGGTTCGAGGCTCAACAGATAGCATGATACCATCATGGTTGTGGTTAACAGGTTGACCAAGATATCTCACTTCTTTCTAGTGAATTCTACTAATTCAAACAGTGAAGTAGCTCATGTCTTCATCAAGGAGATAGTGAGGTTGCATGGTGTTCCTAAGAATATTGTATCTGACAGAGATACCATGTTCACTTCCAGGTTTTGGAAGGAGTTGTTTGTAGGTTTGGGGACAAAGCTTGCTTTTAGTACAGCTTATCATCCGTAGACCGGTGGAAAGATGGAGAGGGTTAATAGGATTCTTGAGGACATGTTGAGGATGTACATCATGGAATCAGCAGCAGAAGTGGGAAGAGTATCTTCCACAGGTACAATTTTCCTATAACAATGCGTATAAGGAAACCTTGAAGATGATTATGTTTGAGGCACTTTATGGGCAAAGTTGTAATACTCTTATTAGCTAGAGTGACCCAGTGAATAGGGTGTATACTGGACTAGACATTTATTTTTGTTTGTGGAAAAACCTGTGAACAGTTTTTTGAAACCAACTTTTCGGACTAGCTTATTGAGTCCATCATCAAGGCAATGTGATTTTTATTTTGAGAAGAGAGAGTGTGAAATTATAGCTCTGGAAATTCTCATATTCTCAAAATTTAGAGCATTTTTCATTATGTCCCTTCCATGGTGGGACTTAATGGTGTTAAAGAGAGAGTCCATATAGGTTGGTAGAATTTATTTTTGTTTGTGGAAAAACCTGTGAACATTTTTTTGAAACCAACATTTTGGACTAGCTTAGTGAGTCCATCATCAAGGATGGACCAGACATGTTGGAATAGATATAATGGGAAATGTAGGTTATCAAGAAGACTCTAAAAGAATCATAGGATAGTCAAAAGATTTATGCAAATTAACATAGGGTATTTAAGGAGTTTTGGGTTGGAGAGCATGTATACTTGTGCATCAATCCCCATAAGAGCTCCTTGAAGATTGGATCATGTGCCAAGTTGGAACCTAGGTATTGTGGGCCTTTCGATATCCTTGAGAGGATTGGACCAATGGCCTACAGACTTACAATGCCTCTGATAGTGAAATTCCATGATTTTTTCCATATTTCATTACTTAAAATATATGTGAAGGATGTTGATCATTTGATTGACTAGTATTTATTGCAGGTGGAACCAGAAGGAGAATTCCAGTCGAAACCTTAGTTCATATTGCAGCGGAAACAACTAATGCTCTGGAATTGAGCAATCAAGCAAGTTAAAGTGCAGTGGAAGCACTTTGGGCTTGATGAAGCTACATGGGAGATGGTTGATCAGATGTGGGCTATGTATCCTTCATTA
Source organism: Pinus tabuliformis (assembly GCA_031772625.1). NCBI lineage: Eukaryota > Viridiplantae > Streptophyta > Pinopsida > Pinales > Pinaceae > Pinus > Pinus tabuliformis. The sequence goes on along the minus strand of CM062804.1, from coordinate 387,468,196 downwards.
TTTGTTGGTTGAGGCAAAGGATTTTTGGTATATGTACATATCTATGTATGGTTTTTATTGTAAATATTGTGATGAGTTATGTTATAAACATCCAATAAGTCGTATGATGGCCATGTTTTCATGCTTGTCATGTTGGTTTTTCTTTTTAGCAGGTTGTTTATTGTAAAGACTACATCAAGCTACGTTATAAAGCTCCATGGTAAATATGTGTTCGTTTTCAGCAGTTTTGCTAGTCATAGGTGTCATAGAACACCGAGAATGGTGTTCCCCTAAGGAGGAGGGGCTTGTAATAGCCATGGGTTAAAAGTTCATGTAATAAAGGTTAATAAAGGAAAATTAAGACCAAGATCATGGGACGCATATTCCAAGTTGAATGTTGGGAAAAAACATCCTAGTGGATGTCACTTCGGTTTATTATGGCTAAGGAAATTGGCAAAGGCATTGGCAAAAGCATTGGAAAAGGTAAAGAGGCATAATTTGGCATTTTATTTATGAAAATAAATGAAAACAGGAGAAAAGGGAGATGAAGGGTCACAAACTTGCATGAGAGGGAAATTAAAGGAAAAATGAAGGAAAATGAAGAAATTAGAGGCATCAATGATAAAAAGGCTTCTGAGGATCGGTTCACATCTTTTGTTAGTTTAGCTTTTGTCAATTCAGTTTTGGAGCTCTATCTCTATTCTCTCATACCCTTGACACATACAGCATTCTTGGAGCACTTTAGCATTGGAGAAAGGAAAGAAAATCAAAACAAGGACAAGAAAGGAAGGTTGGATTGAGCAGTTTCAGCAGGAATATTTTGTAGGTAACAGATTACATGCGTGATTTCTTAGTTGATGTGTGAATGCATGGTACATGCATTCATTTATTTGGTTCATTTGCTATCAATAGCATGGATTTTTCCTGGTTTGATAGTGGTTTCAGCCTTGCCTTGCTATTTCCTCGGTTACTCATGATACCCATTATTGCAAAGAAAACTCTACCAGTGGAAGATACTCCTCCCACCTCCCTTGTTGATGCATAACATACATCCTCATTATATCCTCCATAACCTAGTTGACCCTCTCTGTTTGTCCATATGTCTGTGGATGATAAGTTGTACAGAAGGCCAAATTTGTACGCAAACCTGCAAATAACTCCTTCCAAAACCTGGAAGTGAACTTGGTATCTTTGTCAGATACAAAAACTTTAGGAATACCATGCAATCTCACTATCTCCCTAATGAAGACTTGAGCTACCTCGCTAGCTAAATTAGTAGACTTCACTAGAATGAAGTGAGATACTTTGGTCAACCTATCAACCACAACCATGATGGAATCATGTTTTCTAGTTGTCCTTAGAAAACCTATAATGAAATTCATGTAAATGAACTCCCATTTCCATTCTAGAATCGGAATCGGCTGCAATAAACCACCTAGATGCTTACACTTTGCTTTTACTTGTTGACAATCGAAACACCTTACAACAAACTCAACCACTACCTTCTTTATATTTGGCCAATGGTAGAACTTCTTCACAGCTTTTGATGTCCTCTTATATCCCAAATGACCTGAATACGACTTAACATGAAATTCCCTCAAGGTAATCTTCTTAAGTTCACTGTTGTTCGATACATAGATTTTATCCCTAAATCTCACCAAATCATCTGTCGTGAGATGATAATCCATATCTTGATAACCTTTACCCTACTAATATAACTTGTGCCTAACTTATTGGTACCTGTCATCTTGCTTTCCTATCGACAAGATCTGATCCTACAAATATGTCCCATGTGAACTCATAGTTGCTATGTGATTTACCTACACTATTCTGCTAAGAGCATATGTAACCTTGTTCACCTTACCCTTAATGTACCTGATCTCGAAATCAAAATCACTCTATGTAGATAACCACCTATTTTTCTTAGAATTTATATTGGGTTGGTCAAACAAGCATCTCAACCCACTATGATCACTCATCAACGCAAACCTCCTACCAAGAAGATAGTGCCCCCACATATTCAATGAATTAATGATCGTTTCCAACTCAATATCATGTGTCACATAATTATCCTTGTGCTCATTTAGTTTCCTTGACTCATAGCATACTACCTATCCCTCCCGCATCAAGACTCTGTCAAGTCCTCTCTTGCAAGAATTTGTACACACCACAAACTCTTTATTGGGATCTAAAATATTTAGAACTCGAGCATTTGTAATCAACTGGTTCAACTGCTCAAAACTTGTTGTGCATTCCTCTATCCATTCAAATTTCTTTCCTTTCCTCTATAAGGATGTAATAGGATAGTAAATCCACGAGAAATTCCCGATGGACCTCTTGTAGTAATATGTTAACCCCATGATTGATTTGACCTCATCCACATTCCTAGGAGATGCCCATTCCATGATAGCTTGAATATTTTATGGATCCATTGGTATGCCTTCCTTGGAAACAACATGTCCCAAGTAATGTACCTCTATCTAAAAGAAACTGCATTTACTAAGCTTGGCATACAACTGATGCTCTCTTAGAAATCTCAATATTCTTGTGTTGTAGCGACTACAACCACCCTCCAAAATTTTTCCATAGCTTCATTTTGGATCCTCCCTACCAACCTTTCACAACAGCATGTCTTGTCTTGTCAAGTACACAAGCTTCAGTGATTTTCTTGCAGAATGACAGCCTATTCATCAAAGCTTGTTGCATCCCCCTCACAAGTTGTTTCACTAGACTTGGTCCAGCTGAAGGTTGAGCAGCTCCCTCAATAAATTGTGCAATTCTAGAGGGGAACCAACCTTCCCTCTAGAAATTGCACAATTCTGTATGGCAGCCTGCTAGGCTCCAGAATTGGGCAAATCTGCCAGTCACTGTTCACTGGAAAAATTTTGCAATTCCTCCCAGCAGGATTTCTTAGCCTAGAAATTGCGCAATCCTGGGAAACAGTTAGCTGCTCTACCTAGAAATTGCGCAATCCTCTGGGAAGCCAGCCCAGCTTCCTCCCAGAAATGCGCATTTTTTCCTCCCAGCTGAGCACACTGTTGCATGTGTAGTTGAGTTGATCAGTTCCCTCCGGGACCTAGAAAAATTGTTTTTCATGCATGGGTTGCTCCTCCCAAGGTAGCATGCAAAGGAAACCCTTGTTTCAGGGATTTATTTTTAGTAGTTGGAGGTTACATGTAAGGATCATTTCAGAAACCTCCCACCAATTATCGCTTTTCCTAGATTTGTGGCATGTGCATCTCAACCTCGATTTTATCGAAACTCGTCAACCAGAAACTACAAATATCATTCCTCACATTTATCTTGCATCTCTGACATACCACATTACATCTAGGAGTCATCGGCACATTCAGCTCAGTTGTTTTGGGGTAAGCCCGCTTTTCATGTCTCGCGCTGCGTTTCTGACGATTTTTGTGTTTCGCTTCGTATGAATGTTGTCTGCTTGATTTCAATGAGTGCTTGTTGTCATTTTGATACATACTAGATTGTACTAGCACCATTTCACTTTTCGTTAACATCTCACTGTTGTCGCATGCATGAAACTGTTTTTCACGGATGGTCACCATTGTGCAACCATCTGTGCAAAACAGTTTCATGCATGCGAAAGCAGTGAGATGTTAACAAAAACACATGCATGCTTTCTCGTTTTTCGAATCCTGCACTTTCTATTTGCATGAATGATCATTCATTCTTATTTGCACTCATCTCATCATGCATTCACACTTCTCATGTTTTCAGTCGCTCGTCCGTCGGACTGGGCTGCCTTGGCTCAGACCGTGCCTTACCTGACTAACACTACGCATTTTCAGAATTGAAGACTCTGCCTTCCCTCCAGAAATTGCACAAGTCTAGCCAGGCACTCACATCCAGGCTTGTATTGTGCAATTCTTAGAGGCAGTGTCCTATTGGCCCCAGAAACTGCGTAATGTAGTTTGCTGGTTGCATGTCACTGCTGACTGAAATTGTGCATTGCGCAGTTTTAGTCCTCAGCAGGCCATGCTATATTGTGCATTGCATAGTTTCAGTAGTCAGTCAAACTCCTGACAGCTCGGACTATGCCTTGCACAGTTTTGGCAATCAGTCTCCCGACCTCCTGACATAAATTGTGCAACCTTCATGATTAGTCACACAGGTATGTTGCAAGTTAGTTCTCAAGTTCATTTTGGTTTTCGACTGACAGATTGCTTGCCATGAGTGTTGCTATGTCTCCAAGTATCGCAGGTGTTCATATGCCTCTTAGCAACACAAGTACAATGGTTTCTAGGAGAGAAGAGTCAAAGACACCGTTCAAAGCACACTTGGGGATGCAGTCGATCAAGTGTCTATGAACTTGCCTATCTATGAAGACACCAAGTTGTTCATGGACAAGGATATCAAGATGAATGGAAAACGGCATCACAACAAGCAGCACTATGAACAACAGTTGAAGGTAGCATATCGAATGCAACAAACGCAAGAGGAATGTTGTTGACAACATAGAGGAGGAACAAAGTTGCAAGCTCAAGCAGATCCACTTGTTATGAAAGCAACTTTGGAGACTCAGGCTATGATGTGACAGTGCGACATGAAGATCGCGCAAAGGCAGAGAATGGAACAGAGAAGGAGTTGCATGTGCTAAAGCAGCAACTCAAGAAAGAACAGGAGTTGCATAGACAAGAGAATGATTTGCAGAAGGAACAGGTACATCAGGGGGCGCAACATGCACTCACGGATGAACCCGTACAAGTTATAGATCCATCCCAGCAACTGGCACAAAGTGGACATGGTGAGTAGTGTTGTTGATCGCATGCAAGGGAATTCAGCAGCATGCATGTCATTGTGTGCACTCATGCGATCCCACCCATTTAGCACACTCACCGAGGCAGAGACAAGAAGCAAGTCTGACTGGAGTTGAACATGCAGTTGAAAGTTGATGCGCATGACCACCAGCACACACTAAAAGCCCAGCACGGACACTATACATCAACATGTTGCAGTTTTAGCCACACCCAAGAAGACCATGGGCATGCTAGAAAACAATTTAGATGGAGGAGCCATACCAATGCACCTAGATGCAACGGAGGAAAGAGTTTTCTTTAGCAAGATGTCACCATGGAGCACATGCACACCATCATGGATGACCAAGCTTAGCATCAGCTCACCACCTTCACCATCACAAGCATGTCAAAGAGTTGGTCTCACCACAATGGACCGAGTTTCAGTGATGTCTTGCATGGCTTTCTCAAGCCATTTTGTCTCACATGGGCACATGTGCATTGTAATGTAATATCTTGTCAGGTGGAATTTCAAGTGTCGATAGTTGGATGTAACAGTCATAGAGTAGATGAAGAGTCATGAGAGTAGATGAACTGTCACAAAGGGGAATGTCAAGGGTCACCCCACCCTTTGCTATAAGTTTAACCTCATAACTCATTGTAAATGCTTTTGGTCAGCCAAGTTTCCAATAAGACTATTGTCACACGGAATCTGTCAAGGGTGCGGACACGACTGACCTTCCTAGAAGTCTAAGACATTCTAATGACAAACAACACAAAATGGAGTGATCTTTCTCTAAATACACCTTTTACAACATGAAAACTACAAGTGTTTAGGCTTACCTTATTCCAAAACGCTGTTGTTGAAGTCCGTTCTTGACGATCCGGATGAGCTCCTCCTTCAAGTCAATTCCTGCAACCACAAACAATCAAACAATTACCAAGCACTTGCATTTCATATAATAAAACATATATTCAACATGCAGACCAAGGAACACATGAAATAACTCATTAACACAAGCTATTGAGAAAAATAAACCAGTTTGTATTAATAACGAAACAAAGAAACTCTTACAACCTGGCCTTGGTGTTGTGCAAGTTCCTCCCAGGGTCCATCAAGGGTTTTCCTCTACTTTGACAAAGCTCACCCTCTCCCAAGTAGAATCAAGTGAAGACAATCTCTCCTCACAAAGGCTCTAATGGAAGACCTAAATCCTGCAGCATTTACCCAAAGAAAATGTATAGCTCCAACCTCCTCTCCTTCTGGCTCAATGCCTTTATTTATAGTGCTGTAAAGAGGTTATTCAGGTCCACTATCAATGGGATCATCCCCCTCTTTGGGTGGGATAGCTCCCTTATTGATGGGATAAGTTCCCCCTTAATAGAGATACATGAACCAACTGGAGGCGCATCCATTTCATCAAACCGACCTCTAGAATGTTCTAGAAGTAACCACAAGTAACTTTTTCAAGATAAAACTCGCGCATTTTGCCTTTTACAGAGGGACGCACCTGTCCCTTAACATACAGAGCGTCCATGGACGCAGATTTTGTGAACATGGTCAGCGTCCCCGCAGGTAAGGCTAGAGAGAACCTGCGACCCCAGAGATAAACATAGTTTTTACAAGACTTTCTCTCTTCTTTGAGTTTGAGATGGATAACAGAGGCATGAGACTTGCCTAAGAGGGTAGCATGACTGTTGATTTGAGCCATACTAACTGTAAGTAGTCAAGGTGACATTTTTTAGTGTAACAGATTGCCCCCTAAAGTGCGAAGCCTGGAATAGAATAGGGTTTTGTAATTCTAGGAAGGGTGAAGCGCTTTATCATTTCAAGGATTGCCTTGTGGATGGCCTGGTTGGAACCTGCAATTTTCAACACAAAATACATGGATAAGATTATATCATCACTGAGGTAGGCATTCCCATACTCAGATTCAAAACTTTAACTAATGGACTAACTATTCTGATACAGGAATGATCTTGCAGTACATCATTTTAATAGACTTTTGTAGACACAGTATGGACGCAGCCATCTGTTTATGATTAGTCTACATAGATAATGAATACAAAACTCCTCGCAGCCTGGATGGTAGAAACTAGATCCAGGGTCTTCACTTCTACTTCCCGAATTGGTACGATTCTAGCCATGTGATTAAATGATTCGATGTCGAACATGGTAGAAACCACTTGATTACCAGTCAATGATGTAAACTGTTAACAAGCGTGAGAGAAACCACCAGTAATGTCAATGGTTCTCAAAGTACCAAGCACAACCCGTGAAATGTGAATAGATGTTTTGATGTCGAACACTTCACGGAATCCTCTGATCGAAAGTCAATGATGTAAACTGACGTCAAAGGCGAGAAACCTGCCATTGATGCATGCAGACTTCAAGGTACTGTCGATTCCTAAGTCATCTTTCTAGATAATGTGTCGATGTCGATAGAAAGCGACCCGTTGCAGGCAAGCCCGCAACACGAAATCATTGTTCAAGTTGAAGAAATGTTGCTGTAAGGACTGACTCAGGGATGGTCAAATGGATGACAAGTATTTTGCAGATGAAAGTTTTTGCTTGCAGACCTCTTGAACACATAACGACACAACAGATGGCTTGGTGACGTATAACTCAAAGTTAACCCCTGGAACCCGGTTAAAGACTTTCAAAGTGATTTGGTCAACTGTGAGGTAAAAGATTTCCCAACCCAGGTGAATGAAAAGTGTCGTGTTCAAGAGTGGTAATAAAGTTTCTTCTGAGACAAAAGGTGACAAACAGGTTCATTCTTCTCTCTTTTCCCCCACCATTTCTGGCAAGTACCTCTTTATTTTTAACAAGCTTGAGGAGGATAACATATGCTTGATTATAAGCTCATCCTTCGGACGAGTCCAACCTAGTTTAAATTCGAACCCTAGGAAGGAGTGGTTCGTTCCTGTTTGTAATTGAACAGGTCCTCTACTGTAAAAGTTTAACGAGCCCAGTATAGGAGAAACTCGGCGTTTTTCAATTTTAGAGAGTCTGAAAAAACTAAAGGAGACTCCACGTTGAACTTTTTCGTATATTTGTGTCCCTCAAGCCCGAAAAAGTATAAAATAATACCTGGGGGAACCGCTTGATCTTGCGACCAAGGAGTACTTTCATAATAGTGTCGTTGACCTGAAAAGTAAAAAGCGATCAAGGACACGTCGTTTTATTTCCTTATCGAGTTCGAAACGACAAAAACCCGGCAATCTTTTCCTGATTTTGCGGTCAGAAAAGAGCTAAAAGGGGACCGTCTTTTAATTCCGTTTTAACGAGTGAAAAAGAAACACTCGGCGATCTTTTCATGTTTTAGGAGTCAGAAAAGGGCTTAAAAGATGACTCTGATATTTTTGTTTGTGAAAAATTACAATTTCCCTCGAAATCCCTTTGTCCTGCACAAAAGCAACACATTACTCATACCTGTTTAAAATAGGCAAAAATACATTCAAAAACATCTTTTCATGGTAAAAAATGAACTAATTCATCCAAAAAACCTATAAAAAGACCTTTTACCATGTCATTTTTACCGTTTCACTGTTGAGGTTGAAAAAGGAGCTTTTGACAAGAAACTTCCCGTGGTCGCTGCGGAAAATCTGACCGTCGGAATCGAACGCCGTCTCATCCAGGTATTTTACACATCCTACTCTGCATTTCTATCCGTTTAGAATTAATTTTTAGGTTTTAGTTTCATTTTTTGGGGGGGTTTTGGTTTTGGAATGCGCCTCTCGGCGGACGCAGGTGCCCTTCGGGTGACCTGCGTCCCCCGACTTTTTCTCATACGGGAAAACGGTCGGAAGACGCAGCCCGCCTTCAGGCCAGCTGCGTCCGGGCGCCCTGTGCTACAAAGCCGGGGTGCGTCCTCCGAGAAACGCGCATTTCAAAACCCCAACTCTCTCAAAAAACCACCAAAAATTCCCAAATTAATTTCTAATTGCTATTTTTGATATGCAGGGCATTAATCATGTTAGACTGGAGAGAAAGAGAGCATGTAGAGGAAGATGAAGCTGCAATAAATCATCAACCTTCCCTGGATGCCCTAAGAGCATGCGGATTATACAAATATTGGACCATACCGGGCATGAGGGGCCAGGTAAGATTCTTGGAATGGCTGGTTGAGCGATGGAACGTACAAGAACAATGCTTTTACATAGGAGGGCACCAGCTCGAGATAGAGCCCTCGGATGTATACTTTCTCACTGGCTTGCCAAACAGAGGTGAGCAACTCAGTCTTGCGGGGACTAGGCCGGGTGGCCAATCCCTTGATAGTCTCCGCGAGGATTGGTGCACACGTGGGGCTCACCATTCAAAAGGCATAGAGATAAAACACATCACTCTACCGGAACTCAAAGTCATAGCGTTCACGGTTACCAGAATTTGCGGCGCGGCCGCTTTACACATTGCTTCCGGATCCCAAATGCGGATGGCAATTGACTGTTACCAAGGCACCATTTTCAACTGGTGTGAAGCTGTGTCGGCTCATATGAAGAGCCAACTGACCAAGGCAAAGAACGGACGACTAAAGACTTTTGGATATGGGCCTATAGTCGTGAGCTTTGCCTTGGAGAGAATTCCAATGCTGATCCCTCAGCAACTCACTGTTGATATCTTGGGTCCCCAGCAGCCAAAGCTGATACGATGGGTTGCGGTGATGGCCCGGCATCCTGACGAGGGCGCGACAGTAGTTCGATTCTCAGATAGTTATTTTGACTGGTTAGAGGGCCAGCTTTTTGTGATACAGGACTTTCCGTATGCCGGAATGGATTTCAGAGGTGATCCGGACATGGTTCTTCCACAGGGAGAACAATGGGACGACAGAGGTACTTTTTATTTTCACAAGTTTTCTAGTTATGTATTTTTTGTATTTTTTATATATATCGTCTCAAAACTAATAGTAAATCTTTCAAAATGCAGATGTTGGTCCACAGCGTCCAGCCAACCTCCGGCCTTATGATAGACTACATCCAGCTGCACCGGTACCGGCCCCACAGGATGCGACAGCAGAAGTACTAGCTGAGTTGGAGCATGATCTAGAGCGTCTCACGGCAGATATACCTGAGACTACTATGGACGACATTCCTATCAGGCTTCAGCGCTTCGTAGTCGCGGTCCCTGGACCGTTTAGGAGATTTTTGCGTAAGGTAGCCCGCGCAGTGGTGTCGTACAGAGAGCACCACCAGTGATTGACTAGTCACTTTTGTAGTCACATGTGACATTTTTGACTTTTTGTACTATCATTTTGCCGATCATAAGGTGTTTTAAACCTATGATCGAAGACGATGTATATATTTTTTGACACACTTCTATCTATATATATCACTATTACCGGCTTATCTTGTTTAACATATGTGATGAAATGTTTTTAAATTTACTTGCATGATTATCGTAAATGTCTGTCCAACATTCGAGAAGCAATTGCATCTGCTAATGTATTCAAAGACCTTGGAATATGTTGATATTCAATGTAATCAAATTCACGTTCCAAGAGACGCACTCTCAAAAACAACCTTAATAACACAGGATTTCTAATGGCATAAACTCTATTAAGCTGTAATACAACAAGTTCAGAATCTAACCTCACTATCAAACGTCGAATTCCAAATGAAATAGATTCGGATAATAATTCAACCACTGCACTGTATTCTGCAATGTTATTCGTTGTTTGACCGAGGCTTACCCCATGCATAGAAACTAACTCGTCAGAGGGCGAATAGATAACCCAAGCTGCGGAAGAGATATTCCGTGTACTACGACAAGCACCATCAGCAAATCCAATGTATGTTTGGAGAGGCGTCGACATCTACAATATCAAGAGTAAAACCAAGATAAGCCAGAATAATGACGAAAAACCACACTCGCTAAGCTAAGCACACTGACTAAACTAACACACTTGCTAGCTAGAAAGAAAATCTAACCTATCTAAAAATTTCTCCATACCCATCATTTTAAGCATAATACCTCTTTAGGTAAAGTCCATTTCTGGGTTTACCCAAAGAGTCCCCATCAAAATCAACTAACTCATAAGCCCCTTTTGCTAGCTTTCGCTTTACAATGTAGGGCCCATGCCACATGGGAACGAATTTTCCGGCACCTAGCTTATCGTTAGCTTGATCATATAATAGTACTAGGTCTCCTTCCGAAAAACTTCGAGGGGTTACATTTTTATCGTACTGAGCTTTCATTCGTTTCGCGTGAGTCTCGATAGCTAAAGTAGCGTCACGTCGAGTCTCATCTAATTTAGCCAAGTATAATAACCGTTTCTCCTCTTCGGAAGTAGCTGGAAGTAATTCGACAGCCATTTGAAGTGATGGGATTTCGCATTCAATAGGTAACACAGCTTCTAAGCCATAAACTAGCTGGAAAGGGGTGAAACCTGTTGAATTTTTCACTGAAGTTCGATATGCCCATAGCGCCGAAAATAACATGTTATGCCAATTCGTTCGATGGATACCAATGATCCGTCGAATCATGATGACTAGAACTTTGTTGATTGACTCAACCAAACCGTTGGCTTGCGGATAATAAGGAGTAGAGCTATCGTGGCGCAAACCAAGCTGGCTTGTAAGCTCAGTCATCATGACGTTTCGAAAATGGCTCCCATGGTCAGTAATGATTGCTTGTGGGACACCAAACCTAGTTATGATATGATTGAATACGAAAACTGCAGCTGTCTTGCCGCTTGCGTCGAATGTAGGCATCGCCTCGGCCCATTTTGTAAAATAATCAACCGCGAGGATGATATACGCATGCCCCCCGGCCGAGTGAGGGTTACAAGTAATAAAGTCAATGCCCCATTTGGCGAATGGACCAGCGGCAATTATAGGGTGGAGAGGAGCAGGTGGAGCGCGCATCTTTCGATCAAACACTTGACAGTTGTGGCATGTTCTGACAGCAAGGATACAATCTTTAAACATAGACGGCCAGAAATAGCCAGCGCGCAACACCTTCTGAGCTGTGGCATACCCAGACATATGACCGCCACATGCTCCAGAGTGACAATCATTCAAAACTCTCTCAGCCTCTTCGTGAGTTAAACAACGTCGAAAAACTAAGTCTGCCCCCGGCGATAAAGTGTATCTCCAATAATTCTGTATTGCTGGGATCGAAACCGAATTTTTCGACGGTCTTCCTTGGAAGCTTCAGGCCGAAAGGTTTGGGTTTGGAGATAGATGATTATATCCCCATACCACGGATCTAAAGTGCTAATAAGAAACAAAGATTCGTCCGCAATGGACTCCTCTGCCACAGTCTCTGTGTCAGCACTCGGGAAATCACACATCAATTCCGCAAAAACTAAAGATTTCTTAGACTTGGACTTCTCGAACTCCAAGTCGAACTCTTGCAGGATAACAATCCATTTAGAGTACTTGCCCCCTAGCAGTTGTTTTGTCAAAATATAAATCATAGGGTTGCAATCCGAAATAACTGTAGTCTTGCGGAGAAGAATGTAGTGACGAAAACGCTGGACAGCTTGAACGGCTGCCAGGGCCAATTTCTCCACATGCGAATATTTTAACTCAGTGGGATTTAAGGTTCTACTAAGATAATATATCACATGCTCTGCTTTGAATTCATCTTCTTGAACTAACACCATTCCAATGGTGGAATGCGAAGCTGCGAGGTATAAGAAGTAGTCCTGGTTGTAGTTGGGAGGATGCAATAACGGTGCATGGGTCAACGCGTGTTTCAGTGCATCAAAAGATTGTTGGGCAATCTCGTCCCAAAAGAATTGTGCGTTCTGTTTCAACAACCGTGTAAAACCTTTAGTGACCTCGGCGTAGTTTGGGATGAATCGGCGTAAAAAGTTCGCTTTCCCTTGCAAACTTTGGAGTTGGCGCAAACTCGAAGGAGGAGGCAATTTGATGATAGCCTCGACTTTCGAGGGATCGACGCGAATGCCGGCTTTTGAAACAACAAATCCCAGCAATCGACCTGTTTCTATACAGAAAACACACTTGTGGGGATTCAACCGAATTCGATAATGCCTACACCTCATAAAGATTGCTCGTAGGTGGACAAGGTGATCAGCTCGTTGTAAAGAATGAGCAGGCAAATCATCGAGATAGGGTTGCACAATGTGCTTGATGTCATGAAATGCATAAGACATCGCCCGTTGAAAAGTAGCGCCGGCATTCTTAAGCCCAAAAGGTAATTTGCAATAAGCAAATGTCCCCCATGGACAAATGAATGCCGTTTTTGGTTGATCGGCAGGTAGAATATTGATTTGATTATAGCCTGAGAAACCATCCATGAAGGAAAACATCTCACTTCCGGCACAATCATCAATAATTTGATCGATATAAGGCGTAGGATAGTTGTCTTTTGGACAAGCTCGATTGATATCCCTATAGTCGATACAGATTCTTATTGTTCCTTGTTTTTTATTGACGGGAACAATATTCGATACCCAATCCGTTAACGGGATCGGATAAATGAAACCTGCTTTCAACAGCTTTTCGACTTCTGCTTTAATCGCAGCCGCTTTTCGAGGGTGAATCTGACGCAACCGTTGCCGAATGGGTTTAGCATCCGGGTAGGTTTTGATTTCATGAACAACAATGGCAGGATCAATTCCCGGCATTTCCTCGTAAGACCAGGCAAACACGTCGCGGAATTCTTGGAATAGGGCCTTGTAAGTTTGGATTTCTTCTTCAGTACATGCGGCACCTATATGAATGTTCTCCTCGATTCCGGGCTTCACTGAAATATCAATGGGAATAGTACGAGAAATATTCCCTAAATTCAGCTCTGAATCAGAATGTTTCGTTGGATCCTGAGCGTCTTTGACATATTCAGCGGTAAAGATAGATGAAAAATCATTTTCAAATGCATCATCCTTAGGTAAAAACGAAGATCTGTGATGGAGATCTTCCCATGGTAGATCATCTACACTTAGGATTTCGCGAAGTTGTTCGTCAGATGACACTTCTTCGGGAAACGTTATCCGTTCTAAGGGTGAGGTGAAAAGTGACTCTTCACTGACCACATTCATTTGGTCGGTTTCGGTTGAATGAAAGTCGGTAAAAGACATAAGAGCTTCATAAGCAATCTCATACGGACTCAACGGCATAACATCACCGAGTGAGTCTAGCTCAGAGTCAGAGGGAACATACCAAGGATCATCATAAATAATGTTTTCTGACGTGATCATATGAATTGTTGCAAACGAAGGGTCTGCATTGAGTGGAGGGAGAGGAAAAGTTCCCAGTAAACCGGAATCCTTAACTAAACCTACACCAATGTCCCTATAAGGGATTGTCGTTTTACCAACATGCTGGATAGTTTCTAAAGAGGTTGGGTCGGATGAAAAGTATGTCAGCTGATCAATAGTCACGATCTTACCGTTATGTGGAAACTTAATGACTCTGAAGACCGATGAAACGACCGCTGTCATAGCATATGACCAACTTCGACCCAAAAGAAGGTTGTAGTCTAGAGGGGCATCAACCACTTCCACATCCAGACTAACGGTTTTACCTTCGACCCCTATAGGCAATTCTTGTAGAATACCAAACGGACGGAACCCACGGCCATCAAAGGCCTTAAGGATGGTGGGGGATTGGTTCAACGAAGGAGAACCAAGCGATCTCCAACATTGAATCGACATAATACACGTAGAAGCTCCCTCATCAATCACAGTCCGATGAATAGGCCTGTTTTTGACTATCACTGGAATTTGGAAAGCCATTTGATGGGGGAGACGCGGTGTACTACTTTCTAGATCAAAGATCATTAGGTTCGGGTCCTGAACATCGACAGCTCCAATAGCCGACAAAAGCAATTTTCGTTGCGCTGGACATGATTGCAGCACTTCGAGTGCCGACATTGCTGAAGGTGAAACAGCTAAGTCTTCAACAATGTTGTAATTCTGGGCTGCTCTCGCATGTGGATTGAAAGCAGACCTTCGAAGTACACCCTTGGCGGGCGGCTTAATCACTAAGTCTGGGTTAGGTTTTTCGATCTGTAGTGGATCGGAACCAGGAGCTGAGGTTGATGGGTTAGAGTGAGAAGATTCTGCTTCCTTACCATCAACAGGAGCCTTACTACCATAATCTTGCGATCGAGTCGCAATCCTGACATGAGACATCATCAAAATGGGTTCTTCACTGGCATTCGAAGAAGAACCTATCATCTTATTCTCCTGCTCTGGAAATGGATTTTTTAACACAGCAGGAGTGGGAGAACCTTTGACTATTTTCACTACCTCGGCCCGATGAGGGCAGTCTCTCGTAAAATGATCTTCTTCACAAATAAGACAAGGATATCGAGGTTTGCGTTTTTCGTCATTGGTTTCCGACTTTTCCGTTTTCTCCTTTGGAGCCTTGTCTGCTTTAGCCTTCTTCTTTCCTTTCTTCTTTCCACCGTTTTTGGATTTGGCCGTAGATGACTCTACAGCGTGAATGTCGGCGGTAAGTTCAGGAGGAGAAGACTCTCCTGTCGGAGAATCAGGCAAAGTGATAATTGGAGTATTGGAGGTCTTGGAAGACTTCTTCTTACTCTTCGTAGTCACGATACCAATCATACCATCAGCGGCATGAGATCCCGAAGGAGCAGCAGCGATTTGGTTTGACTTTGGAAGATCCGGAATTTTCTCGTGTAACGTACCCGACTGAGTGTAAACTAAGTCAAGGTATTGTGCCTGAGCAATGACTTGCTCCTCAGTAACTACTCCGGCCTTAGCTACATCTTCAGTAATTCTTGGTAATAATGATTTGACAAACCATTCAGCTAAGATTTGGTCCGGGATAAAAACTTTCACTAATCTTCTTCGACGTCTCCACTCATGGATGTGATCAGAAATGTACGTGGATGTCGATTGTTTTAGCGAAGTTAATAATTCTGTACCATTATCGTATCTGACTGGTAACTGAAAATGAGTTAAGAACGAGGTAGCTAACTGGCTAAAGTTGTAAAAAGAGGCCCGTGGTAACTCAATGTACCACTTGGCTGCGAGACCAATGAGTGTACGCTGGAAAAGACGTAAGCGGATGGAATCATCTGAGATGGAATTTGATGCACACCAGAGGTGGTAAGTCATCACGTGATTAGACGGATCCTCTCCAGACTTACCTTCGAACTTGGGTATATCGCTGGGCAACTTATTTGGCATTGGCGGCCAGAACTGAAGATATTGAATTGGATCGTTCGTTAGGCGCGTCAAGTCGGGTAAATCTAAAGTCGCAATAAACGGTAACTGCCGGTTAGGATCTCTAAAACTCTGAGTCACAATACCAGCCCCAGGAGGAGGATATCCAGGATAACTAGGAACAGGAGTCGCATTTGGGATATTATATCCTCCTGGAAAACCAGGATTAACCGGACCGTACTGGGGTTGCTGAGGTGGTTGATAAGTGTACCCAGGATACGGTTGATACTGGTAAACCGGTTGTTGGGCAGCTTGCCCAGGTTGATACTGTCCCTGGTACGGAGGTTGAACAAATTGAGGTTGAGTAGTAACAACCGTACTTGTACCAGGTTGGCCTGCAGGCATCTGGACTGTGGTTTGAACCGTGGGTCCAGACAACGGTACAGATGTCTGAGGAGTGGTTACAGGGACAGTAGAAACCGGAGCTGCCGATACTCCAGAAGTAAGCATGGTAGATGAAGCGGTAGTTGCTGCAGCCGTGTGAGGTGGAGTACCAGGTGCAATTGGCGGCTGAGTAACTACGGAAGTTACAGGGGTCTGAACACTTGACTGGACAGGTTGCGGTTGCTGGGGTGGACCAGGAACTGCAGGTTGTCCTGCTTGAGGTACCGACTGTATACTTGGTTGCGACATCTGTTGACCCTGTGACGGATCCCATGTTAACATTCCAGGGTATTGACTCGTAACAGGTTGAGGATACTGAGATCCATAGCCGTATTGAGGATAGGGTTGATAACTGTAAGGTGCAGTCCCATATGATTGCCCTTGAGGTGGTTGATAACCTTGACCAGGGTATTGACCCGTAGGTTGATAACCTTGAGGTAAATACGAATACTGGGGTTGACCTTGACCTTGAGGTTGGTATCCTTGAGGTTGATACCCTTGGGGTTGATACCCTTGGGGTTGCCATCCTTGAGGTTGCCATCCTTGAGGTTGATATTGATACTGAGGTTGACTTTGGGGTACATATTGAGGCTGGGGTTGATACCCTTGGGGTTGATACCCTTGAGGTTGCCCCCCAGTCACGAATGAAGTACCTTGAGGTTGCCCCCCAGGCATTAACGAAGGTTGCCCCCCAGGCGGTAATTGGCCACCTTGAGGTTGGTTAATGGGAGTTGAACCTGACATCATATAAACGTCACCTATACTCAATGGTACATTACCACTGTTTCCAACTAATAACCCATGATCAACAGGTTGAGGAGATGCTCCCGCAAAGGTACCAGAAAGTGATTGATACCCAGTAGGAACAGAAGGACCGCCATGTAAAAATGATTCAGGACTTTGTGAAAACACAGATGACTGACCAGACATATTTACAGGAGAATGAATTCCTCTAGGTGGAACCGGAGTACGAGGTGTAGAAAAACCTACTGAGTTGTCTAAAAAATTGGTTAATGCAAGGTACCAAGATTCACTTCTAGGAGGACTGTAAAAGATGGATTCACGCTCCCTTAGATCAAGGGTAATTAGATCTTCAGAATCAGAAACGCCTATTTCTTCCTCTGGAACAAGTTCTTCTATAGCAATTAATCCAACAGGAAGATTTTCGGTGATAATTCTTTCTATTCTTGGTGAATCAGGAACACTAGGAGTTGGAGTAACAGGTTCGGAAATTTCAGGTTCTTCGCCTGTTTCACTGGCAGATGAAAAACTACCAGCAAGCTCGGAAACTGTAACAGCTTCGGGATTGTAACCTGTTTCTAAACTTTGGTAATCTGGATGGACTACCAAGGAAATTCTCCTTCTTCAGGTGATCCTACTCTACTGCCACTAGGAGGAGTTACAAGGACCTTTAACCCTTCTAAATGACCCGGAATGTCTTCAGGAGATTCACCCCGCGATTTACGGAGTTTTCTTAACAAATCTATTCCGGTAACAATCTCAGGAGACTTGCCCCGAAGTCTACGGGACTGTCTCGGTAATTCCGCCACAATTAAAGATTTTAACTACAACACACGAAAACAAAGTAAAAATTTCAAATCAAACCACCTAAAGTCTTCTAAAGAAGCAAACAAATTTGAAGCACACGCCTAAATAATCTAGAGCGTCAAACCACACACAAACAGTAGTCTTCCGGACCAAAAGCGCTAGTTGGTGATTAGGCCCAACCTCGCAGGATTCAGTACAGAAATGGTGGGTGGAACAGTTACCCCGGCAACCTGCTTAATGAATAGACTGGACCAAGTTCCTCCACTTTAACCGTCTCGAAGTGAAGCGAACCCCCCAGAAAATCCAAGTGAGTATAACCGACGTCTGCTCCAGGTACAGTGGGACCTTCCCTCCACCGTCACCTTGGGTAGAATCCTAGATATTATGGCCACTAAGGTTACCAATCACAACAATTACACCTGGGGGAACAGTCTAAACTCCGACAGCACGCAAGGGCAGAGTAGCAAGCTCCAATCCCCTTACCGGCTCCTTGACAACAATCCAAGGTTTACCGATAAGTGACCCCTGGCTCCTCGACAATGGTTAATCCGAGGTTTACCGTTTGTAATACGTACTGCCTGGCGTCGTTCCCAACGAGGGAGGAATGATCCCCTCACTGGTTCGGACACGAGCTCGTGCTTCTCCTTTAAGAGGAGCTTTCCCAGAATGTAACTGAAACAATTGGATTTGTTCTACTCAAGATAGACTATCTGTTTGGTTTTGTAGTCTTGGAGAGTTAAGTACTCACCTACTCCAAGACCCTAGCCTAAGCTATGTTGGTGCTTCAGAGCCCTAGAAAAATAAAGATTACTAGATTGATTTTAATTTAAGCGTTACTTTTAAGGTTGTTTCTTAAGTCAAAAGGTGATGGAAGTGAAACTAGTGGTGTGTTGACTCGACTCGAAACCACTACAAAATGCACCTAGAATGATTTATCCACTACTTTACTTTTTCGATGAATTGCTTAACTAAAAAGTTGAGAGAATGCAATCTTTATAAAAGCAACTTCTTAATTGAAGACAATCAAAGAAACAATTCGTTTGTCTTTTCCAAGCATAAAAACATAACCTCTCTTTACATGCACGAAAAAACTCTTTTCTTCTTTCGAAAACAAAAAGCTACTTGAAACAAGACTTTTTAAGAAGATGTTTTTGTATTTTTCTTTTAATAAAGCAAATAAATCTAATATAACCAAAAATCAATCTTAACAACTCTTAAAATCTATGAAAATGCACTCATAAGCAAACTAAAGGCAAATTTACTCTAAGCAATCTTAACGAGGCCAAAACTAACAATGATTATTTCTAAGGTGTTTTACTTGATCACAATCAAATCAAGGACTAGCTTATTGCAGAACCAAAAACTAGCCAAAACAAAACTCTAATCTTTTTGTTCTTTTTGTAAAATGGAAATCAATACTTTATAAACAAGCAATTCGAAATTTGACCCAAAACAACTCAAATGGCAAGTTGCTCACAAAAGGAGACTTTACGACAGGCCCGACTTCTAAGAAGGTTGACTAACCAGAGAGATCTAAGGCTGGACAACTTTCTACTATCAAAGTCACTACAAAGCCTTTCCAAAAATCAAACCCTAGGTCTAAACTTCGTTGAAAACCACTAAAACACTCAAAGCTCACAAAACTAGTTCAGGTGAAAATTCTTGACAGGGTACTAAAGGATCTGGGCAGAAAACACTAAGGAAAAACAAAATCTAAAAGCAATTTAAAGCAAAAATGGAATTTTCTTAAAGTTTACAGGAAGACGCAGGCAACCCGTTGTCACAGGTGCGGCCCCGCTCTGTGCAGACGGCAACAGCGCGTCCAAAGACGCACTGTGCAGTACTCAGAGGGTGCGTCCTTCTGGAAAAATGAAGAAAAACCAAATCTAACTAAATCTAAAGCTAAGCCACCCAAATACTAATTCTCACAGTCAAAAACCAGAAAATAAAAATGATTTTCTCAAAGCAAAGTTCATATAAAGGAAAAGACTCTCTCATTAATGGATTCCCCAGCGGAGTCGCCAATTTGTCACACGGAATCTGTCAAGGGTGCGGACACGACTGACCTTCCTAGAAGTCTAAGACATTCTAATGACAAACAAGACAAAATGGAGTGATCTTTCTCTAAATACACCTTTTACAACATGAAAACTACAAGTGTTTAGGCTTACCTTATTCCAAAACGCTGTTGTTGAAGTCCGTTCTTGACGATCCGGATGAGCTCCTCCTTCAAGTCAATTCCTGCAACCACAAACAATCAAACAATTACCAAGCACTTGCATTTCATATAATAAAACATATATTCAACATGCAGACCAAGGAACACATGAAATAACTCATTAACACAAGCTATTGAGAAAAATAAACCAGTTTGTATTAATAACGAAACAAAGAAACTCTTACAACCTGGCCTTGGTGTTGTGCAAGTTCCTCCCAGGGTCCATCAAGGGTTTTCCTCTACTTTGACAAAGCTCACCCTCTCCCAAGTAGAATCAAGTGAAGACAATCTCTCCTCACAAAGGCTCTAATGGAAGACCTAAATCCTGCAGCATTTACCCAAAGAAAATGTATAGCTCCAACCTCCTCTCCTTCTGGCTCAATGCCTTTATTTATAGTGCTGTAAAGAGGTTATTCAGGTCCACTATCAATGGGATCATCCCCCTCTTTGGGTGGGATAGCTCCCTTATTGATGGGATAAGTTCCCCCTTAATAGAGATACATGAACCAACTGGAGGCGCATCCATTTCATCAAACCGACCTCTAGAATGTTCTAGAAGTAACCACAAGTAACTTTTTCAAGATAAAACTCGCGCATTTTGCCTTTTACAGAGGGACGCACCTGTCCCTTAACATACAGAGCGTCCATGGACGCAGATTTTGTGAACATGGTCAGCGTCCCCGCAGGTAAGGCTAGAGAGAACCTGCGACCCCAGAGATAAACATAGTTTTTACAAGACTTTCTCTCTTCTTTGAGTTTGAGATGGATAACAGAGGCATGAGACTTGCCTAAGAGGGTAGCATGACTGTTGATTTGAGCCATACTAACTGTAAGTAGTCAAGGTGACATTTTTTAGTGTAACAACTATCTTGGAGAGAGATTGGACAATATTGTAACGACCCTTAGCTTCTCCACTACGTAGAGCTAGTATATCTCTTTGGAGGAGCAGGTGGTTGTGGTTATAACATTCCGTTGGCGGAACTAGTGGTTAGACATGGATGTATTGTATGACTGGAACTTACACTTCTTACTATAACAGAGCCAGCATGTTTCATGCATATGTTGTATTGTATTCTATGTTATCTAGTTTACTCTAAATGATATATGTATTCTTTTGCTTACGCATGCATGTATGGACTATCCTGTATAAGTATGTATGAATCTTTCTAAAATGTGTTGTTGGTTTAACCATCACTTTGGATTGCTCGCTAACTTTCTTTCCATCTTGTGATGCATCTTCACTCGTGTGTTCCCTTCCAAGCCGCGTACTATTATAGGTTTCCAAGGGGCGCACTCACCTCACCCTCAGTATGTTAGAACCTCTCATGCACTTTCCTTGACTTACTGCAGCTATCACACCCTTGCTACCAATAGGGACATCTTACTTGCCTCTATGTGAAATCACAGTCAAGGCATTACCTTATGACCCACTTATGGGACTCCTACACCAAACTTTCTGAGGTCTAATTGGGACTTCTTACCGGGGGAGATCCCCTTACATGATGGCGGGTCCAACACCATCAACATGTTGCTAGGTGTTTTGCATGCTCTTCCTCATTCTTAGAATATATCAACATGTCATCATTGAATACTATCACAAAATTTTCCAGATAAGGATGCAACACATTATTCATCAAACACATTAAAGTAGTTGGAGCATTAGTCAAACCAAAAGGAATCACAACAAACTCATAATTCCCATGCTTGGTCTGGAAAGCAGTCTTGTAAATGTCCTCTAATTTGATGCGTACATGATGATATCTTGATCTCAAATCAATCTTTGTGAACACTACTTCTCCCTTCAACTGATCAAACAAATCATTGATCCTCAGTAATGGGTACCTATTCTTGATGGTTACCTTGTTTAGTTTCTTGTAATCAATGCACAATCTAAGAGTACCATCCTTGTTCTTCACAAACAATAGCGGTACACCCCAAGGCAATACACTTGGCCTAATGTATCTTTTGTCAAGCATTTCCTTCAACTGCAACTTCAATTCCACTAGCTTTTGAGTGCTCATCATATAAGGTGACTTTGATGTTGGTGTTGCCCCAGGTACCAACTCAATAGAAAAGTCCACTTCCCTATGAGGAGGAAACTCTAAAATCTCTATTAGAAACACATCCTGAAACTGCTGCAAAACTAGATGCCTCTTCAAGACTTCTGCATTCTCAACATGCTTACCTTTATCACTAGAAACATGCACTGCAAACAATACACACTCTTTCCTACAACTACGCTTTTCATGAATAGTTGTAACCATTCTCACCGATGTAGGATTCTTCTTACCCTGAAAGATTCTCTTCTCTCCATCATCATCCAAGCACTCAATAGCCTTCTCATAACAATCCCCCTTATTCCTATGAAGGTACAACCAATCCATACCCAAAAGCATAATGTATGATACCAAAGGAAGAACATTCAGATGAGTTGATATAAGCATGCCATTCATCTCAAATGCACAATCTCTTTCCCAATGATGAACTCTTTTCTTAATACATGTAGCCAACTGCACCAACCAAGACTCTTCATGCACTTCTTTTCTCAAACCACATTTATCCACCAGGTCAGGGTTAACATAACTATAATTAGATCCAGAGTCAATCAAAGTAGAAAAAACTCAATCATAGAGCTTACCTTCCATCTCAATGATGGATGACTGGTGATATGCTCGCTTGTTATCAAATGTTTCATAGATCTGAGGAATATGTCCAACATCTCCAATTGTCTGTGCCTCCTGAGCACTGTAGATATAAGGTCCACTACCCAAATACAAACAATACTTCGTGTGATGATCCTTGCCACATATCCAACATAGCAACTATCCCCTACCATCACCTCTATTCTACTTCTCTCCAGGCTGAGGTCCATGTCCCTTCTCGACTGCATTAAACTTCATGTAAGGAGAAAATTTTTCCTTCTCACCTGCATCCTAAGGTATTGCTCACTTCAGTGTCCACTTTCCTTAGTCATATCATTCCCTTTCCAACCCTTCTTAGACTCAGTCTTATGCTTTGATTGCTCATTACAGTGCTTCAACTTGCCAATGACTTTATCCAATGACCGAGGTTCATCATACTCAATCTGATCCTTGGATTCCAACAGCAGAACACTGATAAATATCTGAACTTTTGTCTTCTCATGCTTTAGGTAAGGAGCATACCTCAACTACTCGAGGAACATAGTCGTGCACTCTTTTGTAGCTTAAGAAACCAATTTCCCGATTGTGTAGAAATTGTGCTTAAGACATTAGTGTTTATAGTTATTGTCACTTGTTTGTCGCTTAATTATATGTTGTGTTATCAAATGAAGGACCTGGGAGACTTGGTTTTTAACACTCAATACTTAGGTGACAAGGAAATATCAAAATGCCATTTTATTGTTGAATATAAATGATGAATGAAGGAAAGCATGAATAAGTCACACACAATATGTTGTTTTACACAGGATCTACTACGTGTGACACTTGGAGAAGTTAAAGATAATATGTTGTCTTACACAAAAACTACTATCTATAACTTAGAAGAATTACAAAGGTGTGAACTTCAAGTATAGGAGCGCTCTTTTAAGGAATTTTAACTTCATTTACATAAGAAAATAAAGACCTAAAACTTCATTACCATACTTAAAAGAAGAAAACATAAGATGACACATAACAGAGAAATCACAAAATCATACCCAACAATATATGGAAAACTTCTGATTATTTCATTAATCAATAGTTGTATCAGGAATTCACTGGCCTAGTATTCAGGTTCTCCAAAATTCGAACCCCTTCTTTCTAAATTTTCCTCTTTTTATACATTATGAAACAGTTGGTGGTTTCCAAAACTGTCAAACTACTTAACTATTTCCCTAACTGTCTAAGTAAAAAATATTACAGAATATTACATAGAGGGAAAAAGACACCTCATTCTAAAGAACATAAAATAACAGGAAGTAATGGAATTTAAAATATGATGGCCGTTCTCTGTTCGAATCTGTATCTTAAGCCTTAACCAAGCAGTGGATGAAGGGTGGAAGGCTTTGGGAGCACCACGGGGGTTAAAGAGTGTGTGAGAGCATCAACGAGGTTGAACCCCCACAATGATTTCTGGCCACACATTCCGGTCAGCCAGGCTAACGTCATGGTCAACTGCGGAGGTCGAGCTCTGATTATCCTTCGTGCTCATTGCTTCCCTGCAGCGCACCTTAAAGTGCTTATCAAACTATCACTTGATCGTGCTTGTTGAACTTGTATGACATTTAAATGATGGCGGGCCCATGGAACTTAAAAAGAATTAACATTGGTTCATAAAACATGTCGCATCCACCTTTTCAACGCGCCTTTGACTCCCTTACGGACCCAATAGGACATAAAATTGTATTTAATAATTCATCGGGTCTAATATTAAGGACTGAACCTGATGACTTTTCCAACCTGATCTCCGGACCCGATAGGACATAAACTGTATTTAATAATTCATTGGGTCTGATATTAAAGACAGAACCACCCGATCTCCAGACCCGATAGGAAATAAAATTGAATTTGATGATTTATCGGGTCCGATCGAAAGATGAAAATTGATCACCTTTCGACCCGATATTGCGACCCAATATCTGACGGATCCCGCATCTTCCGATGGACGGCTAAGATTAACCTGGACTTCAGCTAATTTAAACTGTGTTTGATACACCATCGCGTCCAATCTCCGAAATGAACCCAGTCTAGTTAATGATGTGATTTTCGTTGGATCTGTGGCCTATTGATCAGACGGCTTAGATCTTCTCGCGGGTTTGACACTTTCAAAACCATTGAAAATATAAAATCAACCATTCCTTTCATATTTTTTATTTTTCTTCCATTTTGTAATAAGACTGAAAATAAAACTTAAATAACAATGGACAATGGATGCTACAACATCTAGCTCCACCTGGGGATAGTGCTTTTGCCACAAAAGCACTAAGAACCGCAGATCAGTGCCTTCACCTCGGGCATGGAGTCATATATTGCTTACATAAATTTAAATTCTATGGCATTTGTACACTGATTTCACTCTGGTATCTACAATGATAAGATGCTTATGCTTCAGAACTGGAAGTAATGCTTGAGGTACTGCCCATTGACAGGCAGTTGTAGAGTTTCACCATCAAGATTCTCAAGAAGGAAAGTGTTATTGGACCTTGCTTCAACAATTCTAAAAGGGCCATACCAGAGAGGATCAAACTTCCCATGCTTACCCTTATCTTCTCTTCTGGTATCCCATCTTAATACTAGGTCTGCAACTTTAAAGTCAATCTCCTTGGCTTTTCTGTCAAAAATACTTTTCATCTTTGATTGATACATAATCAAGTTGTCTCTTACCTTGTCCCTATTCTCACTTAGCTCCACTACTTTATTCATTCTTCTTATCAAAGCATTGGGTTCTTCTTTCGCCTCCTGAATCATTGCAATCACAGGCTTCACAAGTTGACTTGGAAACAGAGCCTGAGTTCCATATACTAATTCAAAAGGTGATTTGCCTGTAGACCTTCTTGTAGTCACTCTAGCAGCCCATAGAGCAAACTTTAACTTAGAATCCTAGTCTTTTTGGTTCTCTGCAATAGTTTTCTTAAGGATCTTCATCAAAGTTTTGTTAGTGGATTCAGCTAATCCATTTCCCTGCGGATGATAAGCTATTGAATGGGACAAAATAACATTATACTTTTGAAAAAAAGCAATAAACTTACTTGAATTGAAGACTTGAGCATTGTTTGTTATGATTTTGATGGGGCATCCAAATCTACTGAAAATATTCTCCTCTAAAAACTTCATCACCACCTGATCATTTTCTCTCTTAGTAGGTATAGCTTCTACCCACTTGGTGAAGTAATTAGTAGCTGTGAGAACCCACTTGTGTTGTCCACTTGAAGGTGGGTTAATCTCTCCAACAAAGTCCAATCCCCATTGTCTGAATGGTTCCTCTATGAAGACTGGGATCAAAGGCAAGGGAGTTAACCTCTTCTTCTCAGCAAAAAGCTGACACTTCTGATAGCTTCTGACAAACTTATATGTATCACCAAATAAAGTAGGCCAATAAAATCCTATCTGAAGGATATTATGTGCAGTAAATTTCCAACTGTAATGTCCTCCACATAACCCCTCATGATGATCTTTGATCTCCTCTGTAAACTCATCTTCTGTTAAACATAGCAACAAAATTCATCCTTCCAGTATAATCTGCGTTCCACAATCACATATGGTTGTGCTTTGATTTTTAATGCTCTATACTTTGTTCTATCCAGGGATTGGGGACAGGAGAGAAAACACAAATAATGGATTATATGCTTGTACCATTATGAACATAAAAATTTATACCTGATCTTCATACCTAGATCTGGCTTTTCTTTATTTTCTTCAGTTGTTCCTTCATCCATAGGTGTCAGCAAGTTAATTGCCAATGCCTAAAAGTTTGACTTTGTCAACATTTTTGCCAATCCTTTCCCTTTCACCAACTTTGTGGGTTTTATGTCCAAGTCATACTCTTGGATCTTGGCTATCCATTTTCCTCTTTTGTCTTCTACATCTCCCTGTACTAATACATCTTTCACTACAGCATTTGGCACATAAGAAATGATCTGTGACTGCAACACATAAGTTCTAAAGGCTTTTAGGTATTTTACCAAAGCATGCACCTGTTTTCAAGAATATTATACTTTAGCTCAGCATCCCTAAGAATCTAGCTAAAGAATGCGACAGGTTGCTCCCTCTCTTCATCATTCTTCTGCAGCAAGACAGCAGTTATTGAACTCAGTGATGCGAATGAAAAAACTTGGAAAGGCTTTTGATAATCAAGGCTGATTAGGACTAGAGCTACCTGCAATCCTTCTTTAATCTTGGAAAATGATTCTCTGGCTTCCCTGGTCCAATGCACTTCATTCTCCTTCTTCAGCATATTAGTAATTTCTTTTACAATTTCTGCATAATTGGACACAAATCTCCTTAAGAAGTTTATTTTCCTCGAAATTTTTGAATATCCTTTTTACTCCTAAGCAGTGGTATTTTTTGCATAGCTTGTACTCTTGCTGGATCAATCTTCACTCCATCTCTAGAAACAATGTGCCCCAATAGTTTGCCCTCTTCCAAAGAAAAAATGGATTTCTTTGGATTTAAGGAAAGCCCAAATCTTCTACATTTTTCAAAAGTCTTTTTCATATGGTCCAGATGTTCTTCATCAGACTTTGAGAAAACAGTAATACCGTCCAAATATATTACTACAAACTTATCTCCCACAAAAGCATTGTCCATAGCCCTCTGAAATGTAGCACATCTGTTCATCAATCCAAAAGGCATTCTGGCATACATAAAGGTTCCCCAGGTAGTTGTGAATGTTGTCTTCTTTTGATCTTCTCTATCCACAGCCACCTGGTTATACCCAGAGAATCCATCCAACATTGACATTCTAAAAGATCTTGTTAGGCAATGGATAATTATCTTTCAAGGAAGCCCTGTTGAGATTTCTGAAGTCCACACATAACCTTATCTCACCATTTTTCTTTCTTACAGGCACTAAATTAGCCACCCAGTCGGAGTACCTCAATGGAACTATTATTTTGGCATCAAGCAACTTTTTGACCTCTTTTCCAATTGATGGTAGAAGCAGAGGATTTATCTGTCTAAGCTTATGTTTAAAGGGTTTAATTCCCTCCTTCAATGGGATCTTGTGCTGAATAATATTTACATCGTATGTTTTGAGATCCTCATAGGACCATGCAAAGACATCAACATAGTCCTTGAAAAGTTTAATATATCTCTCTTGATAATTAGGTGAAACTCCACTGAATAATTTTACTAGCCTGGGTTCCTCCTGAGTTCCAATGTTATGATCCTGAACGTGTCAATCTTGTGAATTTTTTCCTGAGTCAACAGCCACATCATTGGGATTAAAAAGCCTCTCAAGAGGGACAAGTCCCTTTGGCAGAATATTATCTTTCAATTGAAAAACTTTTTGATTAGCTATTGAATCTTTTAAACCACTAACTTCTGCAACTTCTGTTGTTTCATCTTCATCCTGATCAATCTTTGTGCCCTGAAACTCTTCAACCATAGTCAAAAATTCTTTAATCTGCTGATCATCTTCAAAAACTTGCCAATATTTAACATTATCAGGAACAGAAGGTTTGTGCCTCATTTCTACCTCATATCTTAGTCTTGGATTAATAGGAGGCTTGAAAGTACTAGCAGCCACAACCAATGAATCTGCTAATCTATTCCCATCCCTTGGAATAAATTGAATGTTAAAAGCTTTGAAAAATTTCTCAACCAAAACCCATACTTCATTTATGTACGCCTTAATCCTAGGGTGTTTTGTCTGACAGTGATTTTTTATTTATTTGATAATCAACTCTAAATCTCCAAAAGTAGAAATTGACTTAATTACCATCTATTTAGTTGTTTGTAGAGAAATAATCAAGGACTCATATTCCGCTATATTGTATGTTGCTTTGAACTCCAATTTAAAGGAAAAAGGGAACATATTACCCCCAGGTGCAATTAGAAGAAAACTAGCACCTGTTCCTTCCTTGGAATAGGCTCCACCAAAGAAGCATTTCCACACTCCTTCAGTTTGCAGCTCTGTAATTACATTGGCTGAAGCAAGTTGCTTCTGATTGTCTTCAGCCAATTCTGCATTATCGTGCAGCATGAAGCAATTAAATTCATCTTTCTCCCAGATATATACAGGTGAATTACTTGCTCCATTTTTTGTAATTGTTTTTACAAATCTAGTTTCTCTGTACAATCTCCTCTCTTCCCCACCAAAATTTGGTATAACAGCATATGTAAAATCTAGTTTCAGAACACCACCCAATTTAGGCCCCCATGACCTAGATAGTAGCATTCCAAATCTAGCAGGGATATTTGCTACTACTACTACATCCATGACCAAGCTCCTCATTGGGATTTGGGCTAGTGACACTACCAAATCCTTAATGACCCCCAGACACTTGACTTTGTTTGAATCAAAAGAGTACAGGTCTCTATAGGGTTTGGTAACTTGTAGATTTAGTTGCTTCATCACT
Organism: Pinus tabuliformis; assembly: GCA_031772625.1. NCBI lineage: Eukaryota > Viridiplantae > Streptophyta > Pinopsida > Pinales > Pinaceae > Pinus > Pinus tabuliformis. The sequence continues at coordinate 387,439,114 of CM062804.1, read as the reverse complement.
GACAATGGCATAAGGTTGTGTGAAGCTCCTAAAATATAAAAAGGAGGTGTTGAAGGATCTACTTCCTCTCCATGTGGACCAAAAACCACTACAGGTTTGTCTTCCTACAAATTTATAGTGTCATTTATATTCACATTTTCTTTTAAATTAATAAACTTAGCAATCTCCCTCTGATAAACTAGTGTTTTTTCTAATTCTGTAAGGGGAACTTTAGTAAGACTAAACAAATGACCCTGTTTAGCATTCTTTTCATTTTCATCTTCTCCTTTCTTCATGACTGAAATTACCTGGGGAATTGAAACAAGTTTCTCCAAAGGAATTTTTTCATTTTGGTCTTTAGAAGACTCACCTTTAAGTATTTGTGTCTTTCCATTTGCATTTTGTTGTTTCTTTCCTTTATTTACTTGTTTTGCAGGCTAAGATTCTTGTGGAGTCACCTTTGGTGAGGAAGCTAGAACTTGTTGCTCACTTTTATTTTCTTGACTTCTTGATCTTTTCCTTGATCTCAAGTCATATTTCTTATGTAATTTTGCCTGCATAAAATTAGAGAATTGCTTCCAATATTCATCAATTTTATTTTCATCATAAATGGCATATGTTTCAGCATATTCATACTCTTCTCCTTCAACACCAAGTTCATCTTCATCTACTGCATATAACGTAGAAATTTGATCTTCATGGTCCCTAGGGTGCTCTAGTACTTCACCAGGATCTGCCTCTATATACAATGGTGCTTGAATCTGATCTTGATCTTTTCTCTCCTTTTGCAAGATTTGCAAAGGTTGTCTTCTATATTGGGGATTAAAGTTCTTATTATATTGTGTTTGTCTCTGAGAATTCTTATTTTCCAACTCTAACTTATTCAATTTATCTGACAAAGTTTTAATTACATTACTCATATCCTCTAATGTTTGACTTTGAGAGGATTCTATCTTTGCCTTTCCCTTGTCTTGGATAGGCTGTGTCTCTGGTGCTTTGCCTGCAGCCACCAGATTTGCTTCTATCTCTAATGCATCTGTTTGGATCTGATCAAGGGTTGGAGATCTTCTTTCCCTTACTGTGAATCCAAAATTTGACTCAAAAGCCCCTGCAAAAGTTATTTTTGCACCAATGGGAGGGGGCTTAATCTCCACTGGAAGACTATTATACAATTTATTAAATCTTCTAACAAATTCAACTACAGTTTCATCATATTTTTTCTTTATAGCATTAAACTTTGTTAGTGAATACCCATGGTCTCTTTTTTCTCCCCATCTCTGGGTGAATAGACGTTCCATCTCTTCCCAAGAAGGAATAGAGTTATTAGGAAGCCCTTTAAACCATTTCCTTGCTTCTCCATCCAAGGATTGAACAAAAATTCTTAGAACAACATCTAAATGTTCAACATTTAGGTTTTCTGCAAAATTACAAAATACTGATACATGATTCTCTGTTGTTTGTTCATCTTCCCCTGTAAAACGAGGAAGAATCTTGAGGTATTCTTGTGGCATTTGATTCAACAGTTGTGGCAGTTGAAGAGGTGCATACCTATTCGTCAAGAATGCAAGAACTGCCATGTTTGCTCCCAAATTTATTGAACGTTGATTACCAACAGATGTGGAACCTGACTGAGGGGTAAATGGAGTGTGCAGAGGTGGTAATGTAGTTATAGAAGATAACGGAAATGTAATAGACTTTAAAGATTTCTCTTGACAGTTAGGTTCTTGGAATGAAGATGACGAAAAAGGTGACTATTGATTAGATGAATGTTTGGGTGAGTTGTTGCCTGATGCAGACAGTGTAAGAATTAGTGTAAGTGGGCTTTTAGACCTTCCAACTTTCTTAGAAACTAGCCTTTTAGGATATGAAAGGGCTTGAACCTTCTATTGTGAGGTGTATGATCTTGTATGGGTTCTTCTTAGAGCCAAAGTTATTGCTTTTATCCAAAATAGCCAAAAATTTCCTCCTCACTGAACAACCAGAGGAAACTATTGAAAACCTGGGGAAAAGTGTTCTTGTCTTCTCTCCCTAGAAACGGCGCCAATTAATGTTGTACCTTAAGAAACCAATTTCCTAACTGTGTAGAAATTGTGCTTAAGGCATTAGTGTTTATAGTTATTGTCACTTGTTTGTCACTTAATTATATGTTGTGTTCTCAAATGAAGGACCTGGGAGACTTGGTTTTTAACCCTCAATACTTAGGTGACATGGAAATATTAGAATGCCATTTGATTGTTGAATATAAATGATGAATGAAGGAAAGCTTGAATAAGTCACATACAATATGTTGTTTTACACAGGATCTACTATCTGTGACACTTGGGGAAGTTAAAGATAATATGTTGTCTTACACGGAAACTACTATCTATAACTTAGAAGAATTACAAAGGTGTGAACTTCAAGTATAGGAGTGCTCTTTTAAGGAATTTTAACTTCATTTACATAAGCAAATAAAGACCTACAGCTTCATTACCATACTTAAAGGAAGAAAACATAAGATGACACATAATAGAGAAGTCAAAAAATCATACCCAATAATATATGGAAAACTTCTTATTCTTTCATTAATCAACAGTTGTATCAAGAATTCATTGGCCTATTATTCGGGTACTTCAAAAGTCGAACCCCTTCTTTGTAAATTTTCATCTTTTTATACATTATCAAATAGTTGGTGGTTTCCAAAACTGTCAAACTACTTAACTATTTCCCTAACTGTCTAAGTAAAAACTATTATAGAATATTACATAGAGGGAAAAAGACACCTCATTCTAAAGAACATAAAATAACAGGAAGTAACGAAATTTAAAAGATGATGGTCATTCTCTGTTCGAATCTGTATCTTGAGCCTTAACCGAGCAGTGGATGAAGGGCGGAAGGCTTTGGGAGCACCGCGGGGGTTAAAGAGTGTGTGAGAGCATCAACAAGGTTGAACCCCCACAATGATTTTTGGCCACACATTCTGGTCAGTTGGGCTAGCATCACTGTCAATTGTGGAGGCTAAGCTCCAATTATCCTTCGTGCTCATTGCTTCCCTGTAGCGCACCTTCAAGTGCTAATCAAAATATCACTTGATTGCGCTTGTTGAATTTATATGACATTTAAATGATGGCGGGCCCACAGAACTTAAAAAGAAGTAACACTGGTTCATAAAACCTATCACATCCACCTTTTCAATGTGCCTTTGACTCCCTTACGGACCCAATAGGGCATAAAACTGTACTTAATAATTCATCGGGGTCCGATATTAAGAACTGAACCTGATGAATTTGCCAACCCAATCTTCGGACCTGATAGGACATAAACTATATTTAATAATTCATTGGGTCCAATATTAAAGACAGAACCCGATGACTTTGTCGACCCAATCTCTAGACCCGATAGGAAATAAAACTGAATTTGATGATTTATCAAGTCTGATCGAAAGATGAAAATTGATCACCTTCCGACCCGATATTGCGACCTGATATCTGACAGATCCTGCCTCTTCTGATGGACAGCTGAGATTAACCCGGACTTCAGCAAATTTAAACTGTGTTTGATACACCGTCGCGTCCGATCTCCGAAATGAACCCATTCTAGTTAATGATGCGATTGTCATTGGATCTGTGGCATGTTGATTGGATGGCTTAGATCCTCTCGTGGGTTTGACACTTTCAAAACCATTGAGAATATGAAATCAACCATTCCTTTCATATTTTTTATTTTTTCTTCCATTTTGTAATAAAACTGAAAATAAAACCTAAATAACAATGGACAATGGATGCTACAACACACTCCTCATTTTTCATGGATCCCATCTTCATCTCATATAACTATTTTGCTTTTCCCTCATAGTACCTCTCTGACAAGTATTTCTTCCTAAAGAGTCTCTTGAATTTATGCCAATTCAACTCCTTTGTCCCGATGTATCTGACATGCTTCAATGTTCCCACCAGATGTTTGCTTTCCCTTTGAGACTGCAAATAGCTATCATGGCCTTAATATTCTTTGTATAGTCATGCAGGTCAAAGAACGTCTTCATTCCAAGAAACCATGTCTTTGCATCTTCCAACTTCTTCAACTCTCCATCAAATGTAGGTGGCTTGGATTTCTTGAATTCATCTGGTAAGTATCCCCTCTCACTCCTCCTATAATGATGATAGTGATCATGACCATGATACATGTCTAAACCAGAACTAGAGTAGAACATGTATCCACCACCTCTCCTATCAGGTGTATCCAATACCCTGTCATCTCTAGCTATGTCATCCATGTCTGACCTATTCCCACCATGACACCTGCTACCATATGCCCCATTAGTCTTGTCTTCTTGTCCATAATTGATCCATGGTTTTCTGTGGCATTGCAAGTCTAGAAAACTCTGAAGGATAAGTACATTGACCTCTGCTTGCTTTTCCTATGCCCTTGCAAGTCTTTCATGTGACTGAATGATTCTTTCATTATCCACCTTACAACTTTTGGTCTCTGCCTTTCGAATTCTCAAGGTATTTGTTAGGTTAGGAGAGTACTCATCTCTATGATGCTCATATGATCTATAAGGAGGGTCTCATGAACTGTAATCCACCATTTTTCTATTCATCTTTGATCCTCTTTTTCCTACAAACATACCATGTCAGATAAACCAAATATAAACATAATCAACATACCTCAATGAAGTTTAGGGGAGGCTATCTCATCTGTAAAATAATTCTGGATTAGCACAACATATGTATATATAATGAAATCAACATATCAATCATCTCAACATCAGCATCATCAACTTCATGACAACACTACTACAAAATTACCATCATGATGCACGCATAAAGAATACATATACAACTGACATGCATACATGGCAAACACATTCTGCCCATCTTGTCCAAGTACTTGAACCTGGGAGCTCTGAGACCAATTTGTAACCCACCCCTCCCACTTTTACCCACTTTAATTGGCCTATTAGGTAAAACATGAGTTGAGGGCTACTATGACATGACCCAACCTCCTAAGTACAGTTAAGGAAGTGGAGTCAACAAAATGGAACTTTACTTACCTTCCTCGGGAGCTATAGGACACCTAGGACCTAAGAAACCACTCCAAGTGCCCAAACCATGAGCCAGATTATTTGTTTAGTGACCTGGGCCCACAACCGCATGCATGACAAGGCCTCCATACAGGTATAGGCCTCCAACCGCATGAATAAGCTGGTAAGGGTGCAGTTATGGCCCAAAAATTCCAATTCAAAGGGTGTCCTCCCAGATTATGGGCCACCATTTCAGGCTAGCCTCTAGACCACTGCCCAAAACTCAATGATACTTTCCAGAATGATAAATAACATCAAGATAAAACCATTCATACAAAACTTGATCAAGCACTTTACCTAAGTAGACCTAACCATGACAATCATTTCATCAAACATATGTCGAACATGTAATCTAAAGGTCATGAATGCATATCTAAACATTGGGGTCTAAAACTTATCTGAGAAACACCAAGAAGGTCTAGTGCCCTCTTGCTATACCTACAATAACATTTTTTAGCTTATTCTTTCATTAACCATTCATCAACTAATCAAAACATATCAAGAGCCATAGCTAGAACCTGTTATGGAACCATGCTTATAACCCTAATGGTAACCATGATAAAATAGTCATTAAATCAACATAATAATAAGTACAAGTACTCATAGAATATAATAGGAAAATATCTCTTATTAACATATGAAAAATCCAACCAAGTCAAGGACTTCCGTGTACCAACCAACCATAGATTGAGTTGAACCAAATATTTCTTTTAACCAATCACCCTCGTGCCATATTCCAAGCATGAATGTGGGACTCAAGACATAAACAATCAAGTCTTCTTAAGGATTAAACCATGTCCACCCTCATTCTCCCTTGATCTTGTTAAAACCAATCAAGATATCACATAAGCAAACCAAAACATAAACAACCAAGGATTCCTGGAGATTAAACCACCTCCACCCTTAGGCTACAGTGATCCCACCAAAACCGGTCAAGAGATCACAATGCCCAAAGCAAGCCTGGATGCCTCAGAGTTTCTTCACCTATACCTTGAGGAATTTTCTTGTCTCCACCCACCTGTGAAGGGCTTCCTGAAGATTAAACCACCTCCACCCCCAACCCTTGGGAAATTTCCCGAGACCACCTCACCCTGTTTTGAAACCTTCCGACAATCCAAATCTCAACCACACAAAATAACCCCATCACACCATGGCTATCAAAAAATGGCAAGGCAAGTCTGAAACCACTGTCACATTTGAAAAAACCCATTCCAATGACAATAAGAGAACCAAATACACAAATGCACGTACCATGCATTCACAAACCAGCTAAGAAAGCAAACATGCAACCTGTTACCTGCAAGTATTCTTGCTCAAGATGCTTGATCCAACCTTCCTTGCTTGTCTTTTTCTTTCCTTGTCCTTCCATTGCCTTCCTTTGCTTGCCTTCTCTAATGCTAGAGTGCTCCAAGAATTCTCTAAGTGTGTGATAGTATGAGAGAATAAAGAGAGCTCAAAAATTGAATTGACAAAAGGTTAACCAGCAAAAGTCATGAGTTGGTCCTCATAAGCCTTTTTATCATTAAGGCCTCTATTTTTCCTTGAATTTTCCTCTCATGCAAACTTGTGACCTTTGATCTTAATTTTCTTCTATTCTCCTTTATTTTCATAAATAAATGCCAATTAATGCCTCTTCGCCTTTACCAATTTACATAGTCATAATAAACAGAAAGTGACACCCACTAGGACATGCTGGCCAATATTCAGCTTGGAATACATGCCCATGACCTTGGTCCTATTCAATTTTCTTTATTAGCTTTATTACATGAAATTTTAACCTGTGGTTGTTACAAACCCATCCCCCTTACGAGAACACCCTCCTAAGTGTTCTATGACACCTATGACTAGCAAGACCACTAAAAAACAAAGCATACTACCTATGGAGCTTTATAACTAAGCTCAATGTAGTATTTACAATATAAACCTACTAGAAATAAAAACCATGATGACAAGATGACAACCATACCTCTTATTGGAGCTTTATAACACAGTTCATTATTGTATTTACAATAACAACCATACATAAATATGTACATATTCAAAACTCCTTTGCCTCAACCATTAAACAATGAAGGATACATATCCCACATCTAATCTTTCATCTCCATCTCCCATGTAGCTTCATCGGGCCCAAAGTGCTTCCACTGCACTTTAACTTGCTCGATTGATGGTTCCAGAGCATGAGTTGTTTTTGTTGTAATATGCACTGAGGTTTCAGTTGGAATTCTCCTTTTTGTTTTACCTACAATACTAACCAATCAATCACATGATCAACATCCTTCACATGTATTTTAAGTAATGAAACATGGAAAAGATCATGGACCTTCATTGCTGGCGGCATTGAAAGTATGTAGGTCACTGGTCCAATCCTCTCAATGATCTTAAAAGACCCACAATATTGAGGTGTCATTTTAGCACATGACCCAACCCTCAAGGATATCTTCTTGGGCTTGAAAATCCTTAAACACCCTATGTTGATCTGCATAACTCTTCTTCCTATCTTGTGTTGTCTTTATATTCTTCTTGATAACCTATATCTCATGTTCCATCTCTACCAACATGTTCGGTCCAATCCACACCCTATTCACTAGATCACTTCAGTTGATAGGAGTATTACAAATCTTCCCATAAAGTGCCTCAAACGAACTCATCCTAAGTGACTCTTGATACCCATTATTGTAATAAAACCCTACCAGTGGAAGATACTCCTCCCACCTCCTTTGTTGGTGCATAACATACATCCTCAACATATCCTTCAAAACCTTGTTGACCCTCTATGTTTGTCCATATGTTTGCAGATGATAAGTTGTATTGAAGGCCAACTCTATACCAAAACCTGCAAATAACTCCATCCAAAACCTGGAAGTGAACTCGACATCTCTATCAGATACAATCTTTTTAGGAATACCATGCAATCTCACTATCTCCCTGATGAAGACCTGAGTTACCTCACTAACTAAATTAGTATACTTCACTGGAATGAAGTGAGCTACCTTGGTCAACCTGTCAACCACACCCATGATGGAGTCATGTTGTCTAGATGTCCTCAACCAACCTATAACGAAATCCATTGAAATAACCTCCCATTTCCATTCTGGAATCAGAATCAAATGTAATAAACCACATGTATGCTTAAACTCTACTTTTACCTTTTGACAATCTAAACACCTTGCGATGAACTCAGTCACCTCCTTCTTCATATTCGGCCAATAGTATAAATTATTCACATTTTTCAATGTCTTATGATATCTCGGATGACCTGAATATGTCTTAACATGAAATTTCGTCAATGTAAGCTTATTGAGTTCATAGTTGTCTCGTACATAGATCATGTCCCTAAATCTCACCAAACCATCTGTCGTGAGATGATAATCCACATCCTTATCACCTATACCCTACTGTTGTAATATGTTCCTAAGATGTTGGTACCTATCATCCTGTTGTCCTGCCTGTAAACTCTGATCCTGCAAATTTGTCCCATATGAACTCATAGTTGTTATGTGATTTACCTGCACTCTTCTGCTAAGAGCATCTACAACCCTGTTCTTCTTTCCCTTAATGTACATGATCTCAAAGTCAAACGCACTTAGTGTATCTAACCACCTAGCTTGCCTGCCATGCAGATTAGGTTGGTCAAACAAGTATCTCAACCCACTTTGATCACTCATCAACACAAACCTCCTACCAAGAAGATAGTGCCTCCACATATTCAATGTAGGAATGATCGTTGCCAACTCAAGATCATGCATCACATAATTTTTCTCATACTCATTATGTTTCCTTAACTCGTAGCATACTACCTATCACTCCTGCATCAAGACTTTGCCAATTCCTCTCTTACAAGCATTTGTACACACCATGAACTCTTTATCTGGATCTACAATATTTAGAACTAGATCATTTATAAGCAAATTCTTCAACTACTCAAAACTTCTTGCACATTCCTCTATCCATTCAAATTTCTTTCCTTTCCTCTACAAGGATGTAAAATGATAGGCAATCCATGGGAAATTCCTGATGAACCTCCTATAGTAACCTGTTAACCCCATGAATGATCTGACCTCATCCACATTCCTAGGAGTTGACCATTCCATGATAGCTCTAATATTTTCGAGATCCACTATCATGCCTTACTTGGAAACAATGTCCCAAGTAATGTACCTCGATGTGAAAGAAACTACATTTAATAATCTTGGCATACAATTGATGCTCTTTTAGCAATCTCAATACTGCTACTAAGTGTTATCCATGCTCTTCCTCATTCTTAAAATATATCAATATGTCATCAAGGAATATTATCAAAAACTTGTCTAGATAAGGAAACAACACACTATTGATCAAACACATGAAAGTAGTTGGAACATTAGTCAAACCAAAGGATCCACAACAAATTCATAATTCCCATACCTAGTTTAGAAAGAAATCTTGTAAATTTCCTCTTCTTTGATGTGTACTTGATGATATATTGTGTTAGTGTCAGTGTCTTCACACTGCCATCAGTGATCAAAATCTGCTATTTTGCATTTCATAGTAGGAGTCCCTTACTGATGAGTTTGCATTCCATTAGGTCATGGATTCACTGATGGTAGGGTTTTCTTCAAATTTTTCCCTCATAATCTGTGCTTGTTGATCCTCTTTCATATATTTCAGTCATGGCTCATGTTCACTTTGCAGTTCATTTCATTAGGTCTCAGGGTTTGGTCTCATTAAGTTTTAGGGTTCCACCAAAGTCAAAATTTGATGATTAAATGCCAATAATGATCAGCAAGGACATGAGGCCAATAATGATTGGTAAAGCCATAATTTATCATTTTGAAAGCCTAATGTAGTTCTCACCTCAAAACTTGTTTTGAGGTGAAAACAGAGTATTTTCTTTTTATCTTCATTTATGATGTAATTTTATCTTTTCATATGTAATATTGGTTCCCACTGCTCCTAAGCATCTTGTGATGTTGCCAAGCACCTGCCACTACAAAAATCAAGTCATCATGAGCACCAATTCACCTACAAAAGCAAAAGAGAAACAAGCACTAAAACCCTAAATTCCTCTCCCACTGAGCTAGGGTTGGCTATGGTATCAGAGATATCTGATGCAAGGAGGCATAAGGGATATCAGAAGGTATGAGGCCATTTCATATCATCAAACATCAGGTCTCCATCATTTGTCGAGAAGTCATTCCAAGGAACAAGTCATTCACCACACGTAAGGGACAGTTTTTCTTCAAACTGTGTTTCTGAGCAAGAAAAGATTAATTTGAAAAAAGTGAGAGAATTTTTTGTCCATCATAGACCCAAGAAGAAAAACCTCCTTCATTTTGTACACAGGTGTCATGGTTTTAGAGAAATGTCAAAAATACTTGCTACAAGAGAGTTAATGCACTTCTGGAGTGACCTTAGGAAAATCAATATTTCTCCTAGCCAGGTTGACCAAATGACTTTCTTAATGAGTCAAATGATAACTAGACACAAAGATCTTTCCACTCAATTTGGAGTTTGGGAAGACCTCCAAACATTGACTGAAAAAGCACTCTGCATTTTGGCTGCCTCATTCTGCACATTTTGACCAGTCTTGGGAGATTGGACTTTTGACTGGGCAAATGAACTCCAAATTGAAAAATTAAAGATGTTCTGGAAATTAAACTCGACAAGCTTTCCAACGAGCTATCCCACGCCCAATTTTGACACTGGCAAGGCCTCCAAAATTTTCCTGTAAAAGGAATTGTGCTTAGGGAGAAGGGCATTGCGCTTAGAGAGTGGCGCTACGCTCCTGGGTAGTGGCGTTGTGCTTAGGCCAACTAACCAAAAAACGCTCCCAAACTTCAAATTTATGTCAAATCTCCTCCAATTCCACACTTGGCAAGTAATTATTATTCCTCTCCTTGCAATTTAGTTTGCATATGTAAAGATTTTCATAAGTTTCCACTCTCTATATAAAACCCTAACTTTCACTATAAAACCCTAGTTCTTTGGTTTTCCCCGCCACTCACCTCATAACTAAACCCTTATCCCCACCATTATTATCACATTCTAACACACATTTATCACTCCCTAAACCCCCTCCTTCTTATGTTTTTCCCATAGCTTCACTCACACCCATTCCTCCAAGCCATTGCACATACCATTCATCCCATACATTGTCAAAACTGTGCAAACTTAGAGAGTTAACTAAAACATGGACAAAGGAAGTGATTTTGAGTATGATGAAAAGGCAGTTAATGATAGTTCTGTGGAGAGACATAGGCAGAGAAAGCCTCACAAGGGAGGAAAAATCATAAGAGAAGAGCCCACCAATTTAAGAGAATTGCAAGTTTGCCCACTTGTAGTCTCTTGTTTCAAACACCATGGATGCTTTGAATTCTGTGAACTAGTGGAAAGAGCTCAGTTTCATCATGAGTTGGCCAGACTTTTTGTGGCTCGTTTGCATAACTATGAAGTGACATTTGCCGGAGGAACCTTCACAATATCACCAGTTGTCATTTCATAGGGCCAACAGAGATAACCAAATGATGAGGCACATGGCATATCACTACACGACACGGAACAAAATTTGCAACATGAGAATGAAGAGGATGAAAGCTAGATTGAGGAGAGCCTTAGAGGGCAAGAAAGAACAAGAGAGACTCAAAATGTTGGCTGAAGCCTCTTTGGCCAACCAAAGCACTTGCCAAATTTGGGCAAATTTTGAGAAGTTTTTGTATTTTTGAAAATTTGAAATTCACAACACAGAAAATTAGTCCAAAAGTGCAGCACCACCGATGCTGCGCTTTTTCCTGGGGCATCCATTGGAGAAAAAGTTGACATTTTTGGATTCACAATGATGAGGACATGCACCCTGGAAATTTTCAGAAGTTTTGGAGCAGATTTGGTTCACCAAAAGGTCCAAAAACTACCAAAAAATGACCTCTCTGCCTCTTTTTGGACACACAGAAGAAGTCTTGGGATATTCAAGTTTTGAGGGGGCAAATGACCTCCAAATTCAAAAATTCTAGGTGTTCTAGAAACTAGACTTGAAGACCTTTCTAATGAGCTATCATGGGCTCCATTTTTCTAAGGGAAGGCCTCCAAAATTAGGTGAGAAGTGGCGTTGTGCTTAGGACCAGTGGCGCTGCGCTTAGGGCAATTTTGCTCAGGGAACTAAAATTCACCTGTTTTGACTGTGAATTTTATTTCTCTCTCCTCATGGATGATTTCACTGATGTAATTGATTACATGGCATGTAAATGTAATGGTAAAATAGTGTTAGAGGGTAGATTCATTAGTTAGAGGTGGTTTTGAGGCAAATGAATCAGTTTCCCCTCTTTTAGAGGCAAGTTGTTTGACTGCCTATATTCCAGTTCTTTGTTGGGAAATGGTTGAAACAGCCCCTCTTCTCATGGATTCAACCCTTGAATGTCAGGATGAGTAGGTTAGATGTCTATATTATGTGTTTTCTTGATCATTTGGTGGGGTTGAATTCAGTTGGATGCTCATGTACTGAACACATATCACTTTGTAGCAGTTTTGGAAGGAAACTAATAAACTTGTAGCTATTTTTATGGGATCCCTATGGCATGGCCTTTAGCATGTGTTTCTTCTTCTGTTATTATGTTCTCATGTTATTTATGTATGCCTCTTTCACATAATTGCTTCTAATTAGTCGTTTTCAAGTCAGATAGGTGGAATACATTAGGTTTTAATGCTCTTCCTTGGGAAAACACCAATATTTCATGTCTTTTCTTCTGTTTAGGAAGGATTCTTGACTTGCTCAGGCCCTTCTTAGCTCCTCACCAGTCTAGTCTTTCACCTCATCAAGCTTAAGGTGCTAAATATCATACCTACCTTGCCCCATAGAATCCCCTGCAATTTTGACTTAGTTTCCCAAACCCAAATTGCCCAGCTCCTCTTGATCTGGCAAAAACACCAAAAAATTCAATCAAAACCTTTGAGCTACTATACCTAGCATAAAATTTTGTTCCTGATCCAGTCACCTTGACTGAGATCCTAAAGGAGAGAGCCCTCTCCTGACCTAGTAGGGCTAGCTACTAGATTAAGTGTGGTTTATGGTTACCCTAGAATTGCCTCCCTTCAGCCTGAGGTCAATCTAGGCGATAACATATTGATCTCAAATCAATCTTTGAGAACATTGTTGCTCCCTTCAATTGATCAAACAAATCATCGATCCTCGATAATGGGTACCTATTCTTGATGGTTACTTTGTTCAACTACATGTAATCAATGCACAACCTAAGAGTACCATCCTTCTTCTTCACAAACAACACTAATGCACCCCAAGGCGATAGACTTAACCTAATGTATCCCTTGTCAATCATTTCCTTCAACTACAACTTCAATTCCACTAGCTCTGGAGTGTTCACTCTGTAAGGTGCCTTTGATGTTGGTGTGTCCCTTGGTACCAATTCAATAGAAAATTCCACTTCCCTATGAGGAGGAAACTCTCAAAAATCTCTACTCGAAACACATCCTAAAACTGCTACAAAACTGGATACCTCTTCAAGACTTCCACATCCTCAACACTCTTACCTTTATCACTAGAAACATGCACTACAAATAATACACACTCTTTCCTGTGACTATGTTTTTCCTACATAGTTGTAACCATTATAACTGATGTAGGATTCTTCTTACCCTGTAAGTTCTCTTCTCTCCATCATCATCCAAGCACTCAATAGCCTTGTCATAACAATCCACCTTAGTCCTGTGAAGGTACAACCAACCGATACCCATAAGCATATTGTATGATCCCAACGAAAGCACATTCATATGTGTGGATGTAAGCATGTCATTCATCTCAAATGCACAAGCTCTTACCCAATCATGAACTCCTTTATTAGTAGTTGTAGCCAACTGCACCAACCAATACTCTGCATGCACTTCTTTTCTCAAACCACACTTATCCTCCAGGTCAGGGTTAACATAACCATAATTAGATCCAAGGTTAATCAAAATAGAAACAACTTATTCACAGAGCTTACCTTCCATCTCAATGATGGATGCCTAGTGATCCGCCTTCTTTTTATCATATTTTGCATAGATCCAAGGAATTCTCTGTCCAACATCTCCAACTATTTGTGCCTCCTTAGAACTATAGATATGAGGTTTACCGCCCTGATACAATGGAAAATCCTTCCTGTGATAATCCTTTCCACATATCCAAGACTACAATTGTCCCATACCATCACCTCTATTTTGCTTATCTAAAGGCTGAAGTCCATGTCCCTTCTCAATTACATTAAACTTCTTGTAAAGAGAAACATTTTCCTTCACCCCTATATCCTAAGGTTTTGCTCACTTTGGTGGTCACTTTCCTTTAGTCTTATCATTCCATTTCCAACCCTTCTTAGACTTGGTCTTATGCTTCGATTGCTCATAACAGTGCTTCAACTTTCCAATGACTTTCTCCAACGACCATGGCTCATCATACTCAATCTGATCCTTGAATGCTAATGGCAGTCCACTAATAAATCTCTAAACTTTTGACTTCTCATCCTTGAGGTAAGACACATACCTAAACAACTCCAGAAACTTAGTTGTGTACTCCTCATCTGTCATGGATCCCATCTTCAACTCATATATCTCCTCCTCTTTTCCATCATAGTACCTCTCTAGTAATTATTTCTTCCTGAAGAGACTCTTGAATTCATGCCAACGCAACTCCTTTGTCTTGATGACTCTGACATGCTTCACGTCTTCCCACCAGATGCCTTATTTCCCTTTGAGACTGAAAAATATCTATCCTTCCCCTCATGTTCTCTATATATTCATGTAACTCAAATAACTTCTTCATTCCAAGAAACCATGCCTATGCATCTTTCGGCTTCTTCAACTCTCCATCGAATGTAGGTGGCTTGGCTTTCTTGAATTCATCCAAAAAGTATCCCCTATCACTCCTCCTGTAAGGATGATAGCGATAATGACCATGATACATGTCTGAACCATAACTAGAGTAGAACCTGTACCCACCACCTCTCATATTAGGTGTATCCAAGAGCCTACCATCTCTAATTGTATCGTCCCTATCCGACATCTGCCCACCATGAGACCTGCTACCATATGCCCCATTAATCCTGTCCTCTTGTCCATAACTGATCAGTGGTTGTCACTGTCACGGCAAGTCTGACAAACTTTGAAGGATAACTACATTGCCCTCTTATTATTTTTCTTGTGTCGTGGCAAGCCTTTCCTATGATTGAATGATTATGTCATTATCCACATTGCAAATTTTGATCTCTTCCTTTAGACTTCTCAAGGTATTTGCTATGTCAGGAGAGTACTCATCTCTGTGTTGATCATCTGATCTATAAGGATAATATCGTGAACTGTAATCAACCATTTTGTTAGTCATCTCTGATCCTATTCTTCATGAAAACATACCATGTCAGATAAACCAAATATAAGCATAATCAACATACCTTAGTGAAGTTCAAGGGAGGCTATCTCGTTTGCAAAATCAATATGGATTAGCACAACATATGTATATGTAATGAAATCAACATATCAATCATCTCAACATCAGCATCATTAGCTTCTACATGACGACACTACTGCAACAATGAAAATAATGATGCATGCATAATGAACACATAGACAACTGATATGCATGCATGACAAACACATTATACCCATCTGGTCCAAGTGCTTGAACCTGGGAGCTCTGATACCAATCTATAACCCACCCCTCCCACATTTACCCACTTTAAGTGGCCTGCCAGGGTAAACATGAGTTGAGGGCTACTATGACATGACCCAAACTCCTAAGTACAGTTAAGGAAGTGGAGTCAACAAACTGGAACTTTACTGACCTTCCTCAAGAGCTATAGGACACCTAGGAGCTGAGAAACCGCTCCAAGTGCCCAAACCCTGAGATGGATTGTTTTTTTAGTAACCTAGACCCACAACTACATGCATGACAAGGCCACCATGCAGTTATAGGCCTCCAATTGCATGCGTAATCATGTATGGGCATGATCATGACCCAAAACTTCTAGTTTAGAGGGTACAGTCTTGAATTTTGAGCCACCATTTGAGGCTAGCCTCTAGACCACTGCCCAAAGCACAATGAGACTTTCGAGAATGATAAATAACATTAGGACAAATCCATTCATACAAAACTTGATCAAGGACTTGACCTAACCAGGCCTAACCATGACATCCATTTCGTCAAACATATGGAGAACATGTAACCTACAGGTCATGAATGCATATTTGAACATAAGAGTCTGAAACTTATCTGAAAATCACCAAGAAGGTCTAATTCCCTCTCGTAATAGTTGCAATAATATTTGTTATCTCATGCATTCATTAACCATTCATCAACTAATCAAAGCATATCAAGAGCCATAACTAGAACCTATTATGGAACCATGCTTATAACCAAAATGATAACCATGATATAATAGCCATCAAAGCCATATAATAACAAGTACAAGTACTCATAGAATACAATAGGAAAATATCTCTTATTAACATATGAAAAATCCAACCAAGTCAGGGACTTCCACGTACCACCCGATCGTAGATTGATCTGAAGCAAATATTTCTTTCAGCTAATCACCCCCATGCCATATTCCAAGCATCAATATGGGACTCAAGACATAAACAACCAAGGATTCCAAGATATTAAACCACCTCCACCCTCATTCACCCGCAATCTCACAAAAACCGATCAATAGATCACATAAGAAAATAAAAACATAAACAACCAGTGCTTCCTGGAAATTAAACCACCTCCACCCTCAGGCTACTATGATCCTTCCGAAACCATTCAAGAGATCACAATGTCGAAAACAAGCTTGGATGCATTTGAGTTTCTCCATCAATACCTTGAGGAATTTTCCTGTCTCCACCCACCTATCGAGGGCTTCTCAAAGATTAAACCACCTCCAACCCCAACCCTTGGGAATTTTCCTGAGACTACCTCACCTGGTTCTGAAACCTTCCGCTAATCCAAAGCTCAACCTCACAAAAGAAACCCATCACACCATGGCTATTCGGAAATGGAAAGGCAAGGTTGAAACCACTGTCACACCTAAAAAAACCCATTCCAATGACTATAAGAGAACCATATACACAAGTGCATGTACCATGCATTCACAAACCAACTAGGAAATTACACATGCAACCTATTACCTGCAAGTCTTCCTACTAAAGATGCTTGATCGAACCTTCCTTTTTTGTCATTTTATTTTCTTTTTCTTCCTTTGCCTTCCTTTGCTTGCCTTCTCTAATGCTAGAGTGCTCCAAGAATGTTGTAAGTGTGTGATAGTATGAGAGAATAGAGAGAGATCCAAAATTGAACTGACAAAAGGTTAACCATCAAAAGGCATGAATTGATCCCTGGAAGACTTTCCATCATTAAGGCCTTTGTTTTCTTTGTTTTCCTCTATTTTTCTTCAATTTTCCTCTCATGCAAATGTGTGACCTTTCATCTTCCTTTCTCCTATTTTCCTTTTTTTCGTAAATAAATTCCAATTAATTCCTCTTTGCCAATTTCCTTAGCCATAATAAACGGAAAGTGACACCCACTAGGATGTTCTACCCAACATTCATCTTGGAATATGTGTCCCATGACCTTGGTCTTATTATTTTGCCTTTATTAACTTTATTACATGAAATTTTAACTCAGGGTTGTTACATATGCATTCATGACCTGTAGTTAAATGTTCATTGTATGTTTAATGAAATGAATGTCATGGTTGGGCCTAGTTAACTCAATTTATTTTTCAAATCTTATATTTTTAGCATCATCCTTATGTCATTTATCATTCTAAGAAGTCTTAGGCGATTTTGGGCAGCAGTCTGGAGGCTATCCTGGAATTGTTGCACAGATCTCTAGACTGCATGCACTGAACTTAGCAATTTAGGTCACAACTGCATGGAGAAAGGCTTGTGAGTGTAGTTGGAGACATTCAATTACATGCAAGCAGTTTCAAGGGTGCAGTTGGGAGTCTAGGTCACTAAAATGAAGATCCAGATTAGGGATTGACCACCTAGGTGTTTCTTCAACTCCTAGATGATCTGTAGCCCTTGTAGGATATCAAGTTGTGGTCATAAAGTCTCAGTTGTAGGCCCCACTTCCTAAACTGGAGCTAGTAGGTCGGGTCATGTCATGTGGAACTTCATTTCACATTTACCATAGGGCTTGTAAAAGTGGGTAAATGGGGGAGGGGGCGTTACATTGAAGATCAGAACTAAACAATCATGAGAGACTGGTAGTCAATGAGCATGTGAACTATGCAATCACTCTCTAAGAGTCAAGACTGTGCAACTCATTGAATCAGTGTATTGTGCAATCCCTTGTCCTTGGGAATTGCACAATCCCTTCTGCCAATGAGACTACATAGTTCCTTTGAGCAAGCAAGTGTGCATCCCTAGAAAATAGGGAGTGCGCAATTACCTATGGACAAGTGGGACAAAGTTTCTCTTTTTGATCTAAGGACAAGTGTCGCTTTCTCCTTGATTTTAGGCATGTGCATCATAAACCCTAAACTAATCCCGTAGGGCCTAGATCTGTATAATTGATCCTTGTAGAACTCATTTTTACACTCAACATTGGATCTATAGCCTTCCTCATGAGATCAGGGAGCTTTGGACTTGGTTTGCAGTGCTTTTTTGGGTAAGTTTCTCATGTGTCGCTTTTTGCTGTTTTTTTATCACTTTTGTCACTTTTAACTCTATGAGTGTTATTTTTCTTGTTTCTTTCATGGTGGATAGAATTTATATCATTATTATATCACACAAGTGTTTCTTATGTTTGTCATTTAGTTTTTTTATAAGTGTCACATTGCCTTCTTATTTTTTTCCTACCAGCAGTTGTCATTGCTAGGTCTTTTTGTGCATGCATGTGTTTCCTTTTGCAGGATCTTTTATAGCCCATGTTATTGATAGATATAACTTATCCTAAGGTAAATATACACTTATTCCTGCCCCAAATTAAGATCTCGAATTCTCTCTCTCTCTCTCTCTCTCTCTCTCTCTCTGGAAAAATTGTTTAATCCTTCAGTAGTTATTGCCTCCCCAACTGCGCATTTCACAACCTCAAGCATCAAACTCACTTCTTGGCCTCTGAGAATGGATAGTGTGCAATCACTAGATTTTCCAGTTGTGCATTGCGTAGATCCATCCCTCAGTGCCCAGCCTTGGCCTCCTAGATTGTGCATTGCACATTTCCTTCTCTCCCTTTCCCAGCTAAGATTGTGTTGTGCAAAGTCTCAAGCCACAAGCTTCCTCTTTGTCTATTGATACTACGCAGTATGAAATTCCACAGCTCAGTTTGTCTCCCAGACCCAACAATTATTCAATCCCTTTCCTTAATTAGTGTGTTGTTGCTTTAATTTTGATTGATGAAATGATCTGCTTAAGCTAACTTTTTTTTCATTAGTGCATCTCTTGTTACATGTACTACAAGTTTTGAGCTCATCTATTTTTCATCAGTATCATCATCATGCCTCCCAAGAGATCAGCCTCAAAAGAAACAATAGATATAAGTACTGATGAAGTGGTTGAGAGTCCTCCAGTTACCATTCCTATCCTATCTAATACTCAGCTCTTCATTGAAAAGGAGTATGATATTACATGCCATATGTTCGAAGATGCATTCATAGCTACCTAATTCAAGGCAGTTATAGAGGACAGACAGGTGTACATTAACATCCAGTGATCAGGTTTTCACAGAGCTACTTGCAGGTTTCCAGTTTTACCTTGCACAGATGTCATTAAATGGATTATGTAGCACTTGGATACTAAGAGCATGACCCTCAGCAATGTCAGTGGACAACATCTTGCCTCGTAATTATTTCATGACATTCACTTGATGTACCACTTGCATAATCCTGAGGGATATATGTATTCACACTTCTATGCAGTCACTGACTATTTAAACACCAAGGACATTATCAATACATGGGTAAAAGAGCCAACTAAGTTCCACCAGACACCTAGTAATACTTACAAGACTAGATCTCTCAGAAAGGTGTTTCAATACCTGATAGTGTTATGTTGTCAAATATATGGACAAAAGAATATTGAATCCTTCCCTGAAGGATGGGTTTACATGTTGCATCAAATTTTCATGGAGGGGAAGGTATTTAACTGGTCTGATATTTTTTCTCAGCAACTCAGGATTAATGTAAACAATGCAAAGAATCCACCTAAGGGCAATCAAGCTAAATTTTACATGTTGGGATACCTGTTGGATGGTATATGTGCACGGAATTATTTTCTTGGCATGGATTGGAAATAGACACCCAAGGAACCTCCTACTCACATTCATTGCAAATTTATTTCAGAGTGCAGTTACAAAGGAGTCCTTGAGAAGTTGGTTAATCACTTCTTCAAAGTCTTATACCGGATGATCTTTGAAGAGGAACCTCCTTGCATGTCTCGTGAGGCGATGGACTCTACATTAAAAATTGTCGATTGATTTGTCCCACCAAATGGCACTTACCTCAGGATGTTTGGCTGCCAAAAACCATTACATTTGTTACCAATGTACGCCCTAGATAAGTTAGTCGTGCAAGAGGTCCCATATCATCTTTCCATAGTCTTATCAGCAGTACAACAAAGGAAAAAGAAAGCACCCTGACCTACTTTTCCTTTGTAGGTGGGATTCTACGAAATCAAGAACTTGAAGGTTATAGAAGTTGAAGTCAAAGAATTGGATAACTTCAAGTTTGACACGATAGATTATCATCAGTACAATCCCAGAGGCATTTTTAAGCAGCATTGTGCCATGTTGCATTTTAATTGGCCATGTGGAACTTTCTCTAGGAAAGAGGAGGAGAAGATCAATAAATTCTATAATGCATCTAAGCCTCACACACGAGGCAGCCAAGAAGGCCCTTCCCATTTAGCTCCAAAACAGGACACTACGTCGGCAGCAAGGCAACCAGATGAGCGCATCCTAGTGAGTATTGAATATAAAAGGAAGGTTGCTCACAACTGAGTAGAGGAGAAAAGGCACAAGTTCAATGTGGATCTAGTTATTCTAAAAGTGGTTATGGCAACAGAAATAAAAAGGTAGCAACAATGAGAAGAGAAGAAGAGGAAAGAAGAGGAATAACGAAAGAGGCAGGAAGAGGAGCGAATGCAGAAGGAGGAACAGGAAAAGGGAGAACAAAAATAAAGGTAGATGTAAGAAGAATTAAGAAGGAAGGAGAAATAAGAAGCAATGTTGAAGCAAGTAGAAGAAGAAAGACAGAATCAACTACAGCAAGAAGAGAACAAACACCAGTAGGATCAGAGCTTGCTCAAGAGATTGAAGAGCTAAAATTTCTCCAAGATATGGAAGTAGAACAAGGGCAGCATAACCAATATGTTAACCTTATGCCCAGTATAGAATAAATAATCACTCAGTCTTTACCTCCTCCTACAAATGAGCAAGATCCAGGTGATGAAGAAGAAATTTATCCTTTATATGATAGCACGGTCATGGATATTTGCAACTTGACTTTCAATGAGCTTCAGAGAAGAATTGTGCAAGCAAGTAAAAATCATTTCCCCAATGACCTCACACATCCTGCTTTCATTAATACAGAAAAGTTGATTGTCATGGTTACCACAAGGAACCCTCAAACCATTGTCGTAGCTAACTTGTCCTTTGCAGGAGCTTCAAAGAAAAATACAAATTATCTAATGGCAGAAAACAAACAAATGGAAAAGGATTTGGAAGTTGAAAAACAACAAATAGAACAAATCCAAGCAAAAACTCATAAGTTGTCTTCTGCACATGTTTACTTGAAGGAACTTTAGATGGCTATATATGGTGAAGTTCAAGCATTGGGAAACACTATGATGAATCTCTATGAGGAGTTGATCACTGTGCATAAAGTTGTTGTCCCCTTGCATGATATGCAGAAGAAGTCACAGGAGAATGAAAAATCTTTGAAAGTCAATCATGCATCCATCACCATAATTCATGAATGAGGAATGAATTACAAAGGTGCACCACCAAAATTGGTTAGGAAAACAAGACAACAAGCTGAGTTGGAGAAAGTTGAAGTCATAATGCTAATGCAAAGCAATAAATAGCTCAGCACTTTCATATCCAACATCTTATCTTCTTATGAATGGTTGTACAATGGTGTGGACTCCCTAATGAAATCTCATAAGATCCCTTTAGCCGGGTCATTTATAGAGGCAAAGAGCATAAACGCAGTCAGCAAGAAGTTTTAGAATACTTGGACCAGTTGAAGCATATTTCTACCAAAGAATACTTGGATATTAATAGACACACCATGCAAAAATATATTGGTGGCCCTACTAAGATCAATACTATGTTGTTCTTATTAAAGAAGGAGACAAAAACCGGTTCCAAAACTGTCTACCCAGATGTAATGGAAGCTAGTGTCCGTTATCAACCTAATCTTCTTGTAAAGTTTGGGGATACCATCACATTTTACAAAGATTGGCATCACTATGTAACTAAATATTTACAAATTGAAGTTGATGAGCTAGAGTTTCCTCAAACTCAAGCTTGATGTGTCTAGTTTGTCTTATTAGGATCTACCCATTTTTGTCTCATATGGGTTTTTGTATTTTTATTTGAAATAAAATATGTAAGTGGAAGTCCAAGCATCAATTGTGGAATATGAAAAGTCATTGGTTAGGAAAAGACTAAAGAAGTCAAAGAGTCATGAGGAAAGTTCAAAGGTCACAATGGGATATGAAGAGTCATCTCATTGTTTATAAATAAACCCTTATAACTCAAGCAAGGGGCTTGGAGACGAAGGCTTGGAAGCTTTGTTTTGGAGCCTTGGCTTCTCTAGTTTAGCATAGAAGGAATATAATTCTTTGGAGAAGAAATTGTTGGCTTCATGTTCCACTATTGGGGCTAGTGCTTTATCAATGTAATTGTATGCTTGGAACTTTCACTCCATAATAAAAGCTTAGAGTTGATACGCTTTCATGCATATGTCGTGGATGTAGTAAGACTATTCTTTATATATTTGTGATGTATGTTGTCTCACTTGTGCTAATTCTAATGAACTAATTCATTTTCTCTAGTATGTATCTTGTTGGATGTGTGTCGTTTATGTTATTGCAATCATTGTTATCTTGTGAACTATTCGTAGGTTAACTAACGATTCTTTTATATTGATCATGCGTCTCTTATAAGTTAGTAATATTACTTGCTTCTATGGGACTAACTTATTTTCCTTTGATGTGATGGAACCTTTCTGGTTGTGAATCCTAGTCCAAACGGTGTGGGGTCTAATTGGGACTTCACATCGAGGAGACACTGTTCCCTATTAGTGGCTTCCAGCACCGTCAACAAGATAAAATATAGAATCTCGTCTAGGAAGAGGGCCCAACCACCAGGAGCAGATTGTCTTTGAAACAATTCAGATCAAGACACGAATGGTTGAAATCTGAAACTAATTGAAGAGATTTATCATTCCGATATTTGAAAACGTAATTACAATTAGTACTTCAAAATTATTTTCTGTCTTGAGTAATAATTCTTCGTCATCTTTCTCGCGGCAAGTCCTTTGTTTTTATATTACAAAAAGGAGATTACAACATAAAATATTGTTGATAAGGGATGACTTGAGAATCAAATATTCTCAGGACATCCTTTCTAATTAAGATAGATTTAATATCTTCGAGTGAAGAAATTGAGAATCGTGTCTCTAAACTAACTCCTTGGTTTAGAACAACCTCGCTTGAAATCTTGCTAAATCTCCTTCAAGCATCCTTTGTCCATCCTCACAATCTATTCATAATAAGACTTCTCCCAACAAATTATTATCTCTTTTTAGAGATAAAATAACCTTCATTAAAACACAATCAAATGAGTGAACTAAATCTATGAAAATCCAAACTTTATCAAACAATAGGTCATGAATTTAGAACAAAAGGATAAGGAACCATCATAGAAACTAAGAATTAAATGAAAGAAGTATGGAAATTCTAAGACCCAACAACATGTTCCTTCACTATATTAGCATGGAATGAAGTCTTACAAATTCCAAACCAAAGAAATAAATGGGATTATATGTCTTTAGTAGATTTCTTTTATTCATGGATTAGAGACAAATTAGGAAAATCCTTTGAGGTTTTGCATTGTCATTTTGATGAGGGATTTTAATCTCAAAAAGTGGTACCATTTTTCAAGGGATAGATATAACTCTTGCAAAATTAGCCCATAAGATTAGAATTTTTTTTGAAGGAAGTTGGAAGCATCAAGAAAAAAGGACTCAATTTTTTATAAAGAGACAAGCATTTATTTTGAGAAAGGTTAGGACTTCTTTTATGTGGAATTCCAAGGATCCCTATGTATATGAGGCACAAAATGGAAGGCATAAAGATAATGCAATGAAGAATGAAAAGCGAGAGGAACTTGAAAAAGATATTCAATATTAGCTCTAAATCATCATTACAATAGCATACATATCTTTCATAGGCATTGCAAATGATTATAAGATCTAACCGATTCTTATTCTAGAGGAGGTGGTTGTTGGAAATAATACTGAGAGGGGGGGTGAATCAGTATTATCAGATCAATAAAACCTTTTCAATTTCATACTCAGAAACATATACGCGACTTCAGTTAAGTGAACCCGCGTGTACACGCGACTGTGTCTAAAGCAACTAGCGTATATGCAGATATCTTATGATTCAGTTAATCTTATCTTCAGTAAATGCATCAGAACATTATTAAGCAATTTAGCAGTAAACAGGTGCAGTATAACAGAACAGAACATCACACAAGAGCCACACACATGAACACCATGATATAAGGTGGAAACCCAATGTGGGTGAAAACCACCTACTGCAATTCGTCTCTTTCTTCTTTAATGAGAAACTTCTTTTACAATATACTGGTGCAGTCCTTTACCAGTATGCAGGCTACAACCTGCAGAGGGCTACAACCCTCTCTCTCGTTTTCCAACTACTTTTGGAAGGGAGCTACAACCCCCTCAGCTCTTGTACTAGCTGATCCATTTACTAGTACGTAGGTGCTGACCCTACAACCTTCAGGGACCACGTTTCATCAATTTTCAGACTGGATCCAAGAGTACAAAGCAAACATTACCGCAATACAATCATCAACTTATACTTGCATCATAATTCATTAAACAACCCAATACCGAATCACTGAAACCCTGTCATCAAGAACACAGAACCCAAACCAGAATCTAGAACTCAGCAACAACCTGAAATATCAACCCTTATCATGCATACGCTACTTCACTGTACCAAAACCGCGTGTATACGCGCTTTCTCCAAAGGCAACCCGCGTGCAGATCTAGAAATGATTACTTCTGCCTTTGCTGTCAGATCCGACCCTTGCCAAGCGTCCCGAACAGATAACCAGCAATACCAGATCCTCTCACTGCGTCAGACACCCACACCCACTTACTCTTTGCCTAGTGATCTTCTCCTTATATAGCCTTAGGCCTTGTTCAATACCAAGAGCCAAAACCATAGAAACACAATACCATCAACTTCAAAACTAGGGATCGACACGCCCGTCGAGATACAATGGTCCGAAACCATAGGCACAACTTCCAAGGACTAACCGCCATGGACCAAAGGTGCTTTTCCACATACACGCGCTTTTTCTGAAGCCAACCTGCGTGTACACGCGACTTGGGCTTAACAAACCTGCGTGTATGAACTTCCTTGGCAAGCTGTACTAGGATCTGTCTTCTGAGTAAGTTGCCATCACCTGAACCAACTTCTGAGTATCTGTACCAACCTCTGAGTGAGTTGCCATCAAGGACAACACTTGAATCATAATGCCAACAATCTCCCCCTTTGGACTTGATGGCAACCACTACACCAAGTCACTCTCCCCCTTTGACATCAAGGGCAAAGGGCGGACCAAGATATTCTCTTCTTTGGTATACCTTCTGCTGTCCATACTCCCCCTGAGTACTTGCTGAAATCTCCAACTATGCTCCCCCTTTGTGTATGCCAAAGTGTACCAATCTATCCATCCTGCTCTTGCTGAATTGTGCTGTTCATGCTCCCCTTGACTGTAGGCAAGATCTGCAAAAGATGTTCTTCAAGAAGAACAAGGACTTATACATTATAGAAGACCTTCCTATCACCAAAAGACTCAACATACATTCATCATTCATCCCAGGCATAGTGGGGAAACCAACATAGGCCGTTACATGACCTTGACACCATAAAAGAGATATCACAAGAGATACATGACATAGAGACGAAATATCTAGACCAAGACTTATGAAAGCCACCAACAGCATCATGATATAAGCATCAGCCTGCAATACCATTCCTAAACAGTAAGATGTATCACTTATCTTCATAGACTTTATCAACAACTTCTAACCATAATGCCAACAATGCATTATTTGAAGAATATTCTCCCCCTGAGTGTGAGCCAACCATGTCTGAACCATTTCCTGAGTCTGTTCTGCTCCCCCTGAGCCTGAGCCAACCATGACTGAACCTGGGTCTGATCTGCTGCCCTTTCTCCATATAACCATCTGTTCTGCTGCCCTTTCTCCATATACGCGACTTTGCAGCATGTAACTCGCGTATATACGCGACTTGTCTTCATTATCTCAGCGTATGCAGGATGGAATACTGAATCTCATCACTTTCAGATTCCCCTGTGTCTGTTATGTCAGCTGACTGAGTTGTCCCACACCTTTCTGTCTCTGTCTTCTTCAATTCCTGCAACTGTGATGATGTATGGTCCCCTTGTCTTGAATTTTGAAATCTGCTTCTGCATTCCCTTGTTTTATGCCCATAGTTGTTGCATGTATAACACCTTATATTTTTCATGTTCCTTCTATCACAATCAATTGCTTTGTGTCCATATGCATTACAGGCAAAGCAATACCCTCTGAAATACCTGGGATGAGATGATCTTTCTTGAACCATTCTACTTCTGCATCTGGCTGCAACATGTCCAAGATTATGACATACATAACATTCAACTTTATTCAGCGGAGGAAATAATCGTCTATCACGTCCATAGTTAGGAGTAAAGGATCTTCCTTGAGGAATTTCTTTTCTTGGTTGTTCCTTGAGCATTTCAGATTTCTCATTAGAGTTTCTTGTCTCACCTTGTGAACTAGATTCACCTTCAACATATTCATGAAAACCAAGACCAGTCTTGATAGCAGGAGATCTTTGACTATTAAGAATATCATCCAAGACTTTAGAACTATCTTGAAATCGTAAAAGCTTATCCTTTTCTTCTAGTTTACCTTTCAAGATATTTACCTCAACTTGATGTTGTTCTTCCTTTTTCAGATACTGCTTCCTTAGGTCTTCTTCAACTTTTCTCCCTTCTTCTACTTGTCGCTTTAGTTTGATTACTTCATGTTCTTGATCTTCAAGATCTTCTTTTAGAGAGAGGATCTTTGATTCAAGTCTCTGAATAGTTGTGCTCTGATCTTTTGCTATATCCTGCAATTTCTCCCTTACCCTGGTTTCTGTTTCCAATAGTTCTTTTAATTTGGCAGCTTCTTCAGTTTCTGCATTCTTCTCTTCATGTGCCATGAGACTTTTAATATCCTCGCTATCATTGGATGAAGCATTCTTCTTCTTGTGCGCCATGAGACTTCTAATATCTTCACTATCATTAAATGAACTTTTAATATGGGAATAATAGCTTCTACCATCTTCTTCATATATCCTTTCTTTGTTATGAGGACATCTAGCAGCATAGTGACCAACTCTACCACATAGAAAACATTTGAAAGGCAGCTTATCTTTGAACCGTCCAGTTCCCCGTTCAAGATTCTTGACAAAATTTACCTCATCTTCTTCCTCTGACACTTCGAATGCGGCCTCTGGTGGTACCTCTAGTCGCATTTCAAAAGCAGTTAAGATCCCGTGAAGCTGTGACATGGTAATTTTTCGCACATTCTCCTTTTCTTCTATGGCAGATACTTTAGAATCAAATTTAGTAGACAGAGATCTCAAAACCTTTTGAACTAAGACAACTTCCTCAAATTCTTCACCCAGATCCCTCATACAATTCACAATCTCATCCATACGCAGGAAATAATTAGCTACGCTTTCATTACTTCGCATCTTAAGAGTTTCATACCGGATTCTGAGAGTTTGAAGCTTCGCTATTTTTACCTGATCATCTCCTTCGTAGCTTGTAACGATTTTGTCCCATATTTCCTTAGCTGATTTGAGATGCATGATCTTCATAAATTCTGATTGAGTCAAAGTACTCAATAGGACATTAACTACTTTGGCATTGAGCTCATATTGCTTTTTCTCTGCTGGATCTGTAGGAGTTGCTGATGGGAATTTGTATCCTCCTTCTATGAGTCCCCAAACTTCTGCTCCAAGAGACTGTAGATATGCAGTGGTTCTTATCTTCCAGTGAGTAAAATTGTTCCCGTCAAAGACTGGTGGCCTGATGTGTGCCTCTCTTTCTGGATTAGCCATTTTGATGGATCTTTTCCTTCAAGCGATCAAGCTTCCTCTGAAGGACCTGCTCTGATACCAATTGTTGGAAATAATACTGAGAGGGGGGGTGAATCAGTATTATCAGATCAATAAAACCTTTTCAATTTCATACTCAGAAACATATACGCGACTTCAGTTAAGTGAACCCGCGTGTACACGCGACTGTGTCTAAAGCAACTAGCATATATGCAGATATCTTATGATTCAGTTAATCTTATCTTCAGTAAATGCATCAGAACATTATTAAGCAATTTAGCAGTAAACAGGTGCAGTATAACAGAACAGAACATCACACAAGAGCCACACACATGAACACCATGATATAAGGTGGAAACCCAATGTGGGTGAAAACCACCTGCTGCAATTCGTCTCTTTCTTCTTTAATGAGAAACTTCTTTTACAATATACTGGTGCAGTCCTTTACCAGTATGCAGGCTACAACCTGCAGAGGGCTACAACCCTCTCTCTCGTTTTCCAACTACTTTTGGAAGGGAGCTACAACCCCCTCAGCTCTTGTACTAGCTGATCCATTTACTAGTACGTAGGTGCTGACCCTACAACCTTCAGGGACCACGTTTCATCAATTTTCAGACTGGATCCAAGAGTACAAAGCAAACATTACCGCAATACAATCATCAACTTATACTTGCATCATAATTCATTAAACAACCCAATACCGAATCACTGAAACCCTGTCATCAAGAACACAGAACCCAAACCAGAATCTAGAACTCTGCAACAACCTGAAATATCAACCCTTATCATGCATACGCTACTTCACTGTACCAAAACCGCGTGTATACGCGCTTTCTCCAAAGGCAACCCGCGTGCAGATCTAGAAATGATTACTTCTGCCTTTGCTGTCAGATCCGACCCTTGCCAAGCGTCCCGAACAGATAACCAGCAATACCAGATCCTCTCACTGCGTCAGACACCCACACACACTTACTCTTTGCCTAGTGATCTTCTCCTTATATAGCCTTAGGCCTTGTTCAATACCAAGAGCCAAAACCATAGAAACACAATACCATCAACTTCAAAACTAGGGATCGACACGCCCGTCGAGATACAATGGTCCGAAACCATAGGCACAACTTCCAAGGACTAACCGCCATGGACCAAAGGTGCTTTTCCACATACACGCGCTTTTTCTGAAGCCAACCTGCGTGTACACGCGACTTGGGCTTAACAAACCTGCGTGTATGAACTTCCTTGGCAAGCTGTACTAGGATCTGTCTTCTGAGTAAGTTGCCATCACCTGAACCAACTTCTGAGTATCTGTACCAACCTCTGAGTGAGTTGCCATCAAGGACAACACTTGAATCATAATGCCAACAGTGGTTGAACTATTATATCAACCATCATTGGATAATAACTCAATGCCTAACAACTCGATATTATTACATAAATCACGCCTTATAATCTAACACCGTTTCTTAAGGATACCACCTTAAAAATAAAACTCAGTAAAAGAAAACACACATTAGTACAACAAAAATAGAACCAGACATTCTTCATAGGCTTTGTATTTAAAAACACTACTTGGACTAGTAATATTCCTTCAATCTACTATGTATTCCATCAAAAGGTATAGTCTTCTAGTCATGATCTAAGTTTCCTAGAATCATTGGACACAATTAGTGGTTGAAATGTCTCATAACCCTTGTAAAGGTATGATGTTGAACCTCTAGATTCTAGATCTCCCGTAAACTATTGGAAAATGATCCCCACATGCATGGCTCATAATCCCAATGAGGCATAGTTTCCTTGATCCACTAGAATTTTGGACTATTGAACAACTATTTATTTTCCACTACATCCATATCTACGTTTAGAGTGTGAGCTTGATTAAAACTTGAATTCTTAAGAAAAATATTCTCCATTGTTTATATCTAATGGATCTTTAGTAAGAGCTATTTTTGTTGAATCTTTAACCTTCCGTTTGAGAATGCTAGCATGGGTTTTACAATTAATTGTTATATGACCCATTTTTCTATAGTAATAACATTATATTTCCTTATTGTCTTTCTTTGATCTGTTATGATTGTTTCTTGTGTAGAATGTCATCTTAGATTAATTATCACCTTCTATATCTCTTGCAATGAATCTATTTTCTTTAGCTAAGAGTATAGAAATCATGTATTCTAGGCTTTGAGAATACAGTTGGGTAGTAAAAATAACATTTTCATATTTAGATGGTAGACTATATAATAGAATGGATATGGCATCCTCTTCATCAACCACGGCTTTGACCTTTGCTAGTTGTCTCATAATAGATCTCAAATTGTTTATGTGACTAGATATAGTGATTTCAGCTTACATCTTAAAACTGAAAATTGTAGCTTCAAAGAGAAATTTGTATTTATTTTTGTGCTCCAAATAATGCATTCAACATATCCCATATTTCCTTGGATGATTATTCCAAGTGTACATGATATAACTATGAATCTATGAGAGCAAGGTAAATGATGGTTTTGCCTAAGTTATCAACTTTTATTTTCCATTTCATTAATCAATTGGATCTCTGAGTGTTGAATCAATCACTTTTACTACTTGATCAAAAAATGATCTTCGATGACTTTTTAATGCTCAAAAATGAAAGTCAATGGATGTTTTTGGAAATAGTCCCATTGCGTAGATCTCTTCATTTTGAATCCAATGCAATTTGAATGGGCAAAAATGGCCTTCAAACGAAGGAGATATTGTAAAATGAAAATTGCCCAATGTCCTTGGAAAAGGAGGCAATTTCATTAATTTTGAAACTATATTAAAAATTTTAATTTAATGAAATTACATTAAAAACTTTAATTTTTAGTATACAATTTCATTAATTTTGAAATTATATTAAATTTCATTCATTTTGAAATTATATTAAAAACTTTAATTTAATGAAATTATATTAAAAACTTTAATTTTTAGTATACAATTTCATTAATTTTGAAACTATATTAAAAATTTTAATTTTTAGTATAGGGTCCATGGGCCAATCCACGGCCACCACATGGCAGCTCAAGATTGGGCCACGTGGCCCTGTCTGATTGGCAGAAATGGGCTAAGTGCAAATTTTTTGAGGATCCGAGGGATTCGATCCCTAGACCTCTTTTTCAAGAGCGCAATGTTTTAACCGAGCGGGATGCAAGTCGAAGCTTGTATTATGGTGGTAATAATATGGTTTTATTGTAACCAAGTTGTGGATAAGTTTTGAAAAAGAAGGAGGGGCGCGGGGAGCCCGCCAAACTTGGCGGCTCAACCCCCGCACCCACCAAACACTCCACCAAACTAGCACGTAATGGATATACATCTATCCACTCCAACGCACCAGTGCTCTATGTAAAACTGCCACGCACCAAAGTCAACGTGCTAACTCAGCGCCACGGAAATCATAAGCCAACAAATGAAGGTTCCATTCGAAATTCAATTCAAAACTATGCATATCCGCATGGCCTCCACGCAAGCAGTCAAAGTGGATCATATTGCCATGGCGCACAGGAAGCCGCGCAGGCCTGAGTTCAATCCAAAATTAAAATGCAGTTCAAAGGGTTGCGCCGGGTTTGGAGGAGAGGAGGTTCGACCTCTCGACCTCCCCTCCATATAACTCAAAGTTTGCCAATGCATAAAGGAGATCAAACTTGTGAGGGGAGCGAACTAATAATATTTTATTGCAGGCATATATCAGAGCTCCGCTACATTTAGTAGCACCCTGCTAATTTTGGCGGAACTGCCAAATCTGGAGGCAGTTTTAGCAGAGCAGACAGAGAAGGTTGATTCTTGGGAGGTCCAAAAGTCACCATCTCAGAAAGGGGTCGTGTTTATAGGCGATTCTCATCATCTCGATGCTTTGAACACGTTTATGCTATCAATTTTGGTATTTGAGTTGCAGAATTCCGAAGGAGTAGTGCCATCAAGAAGCTCAAGGAAGCTCAGAGCACTGATTGAAGGAATCAAGTCCAAGGGAGCTTGGATCTGTTTGCAGCAACAGCCAGGGATAAAGATGGTATTCTAAGCCCATTGGTTCAGTCAATAACCATTGGAGTTGAGTGTGGAACTTGTAAAAGAATTGAAGCCATAATCCCAAAGAGCCAAGTCAAATTGACAAGAGCTCAAGGAGACGTAGCCCACGAGAGTTGGGTGAACTCCTAGATTAAATTTGTTATCTTATGTGGATGCTTATTTGCTGCATTATTTACTGTTATGTGTTTAATATCAGTTTGAGAAAATGAACTTAAAGCATTTAATCAGTTAAAGACAAACAAAGACGTACACCTATCTCAAGTTCTTAATTCCGCAAATTGTCAACATAAGCTAGATCCTGAACTTTGTTTAAGTTTTGGAGTGGGAGGTTCTTGTAAGCATAACAAGTTGTTAAAACCCCATTTCAGATCACTACTCCCCACAAGGATTTTTTTATTAACTACATTTTTTATTTTTACTTTCCACGTGGAAATTAAAAATAGAGAATTTCTCTAATGAAATTTCCATGCTTACAATAAAAAATAAAAATTGTTGTGAAAGTGTAAATACTAAAAATAAATGAACAATTGTAAAAACAAATATCTACCCCCTTTGAAGTGAGAAATATAATTTCTTGTTCTAATTATAATTGCACACAGAGAGTAAAACAACTCTGTCCAAGTTTCAGATGTCAATGGGATAAAATTCTCTGCTATTTGAACTCTTTAACTTTCCCCTAAAAGAAATTGTAGCAAAGAAACCCGTTCAACTTTCCTTATGTTGGTCACAATAAGTGGTTCGTTAGCCTTATAATCACATGGGATAATCAATTTCTGAGTTTGAAGAAATGGTAAATCCCTTCAATCAATCATCTAATAGACTTTGAAGTTACCCTAGACATAGGCACTACTTCATGATGCACTAAAAGCCGACGGATTTCTGTCAATTTTTTTACGAAATTACATAGGTACTCCAATGAAACATGGCTTCCAGTTTCGTCAGTGTAATTTCATCGAATAATATGACGAACATGTTGTTGTCATATATCCAACACACCTTCATTGGAATGATCGTCAGAAACATGGCTCCTAGTTTCTTCTATATAATTCCATCGAATAATCTGACGAACATGTTTTTATCGGATATCTAACACCCTTTCATCAGAATGATCATCGGATATTCGATGAAACATTACATTGAATATTCAAAAACAGATGAGGCTATCTAATGGAGGTTCCATACCTTTGACAGGCATGTTTTTCAAAATTATCGTTAGATATTCGATGAATATTTACATTGAATATCCGACAAATATGGGTTCGTTGGATATCCAACGAACCTATAGCTATATAAAATTAAATAATAATAATAATAATATATGAGGATGGTTTAGGTCCATCATTTTTTCCTCCATCAAGTGTTAATAATCTTCAATTAGCATTGTAGAATCTCTACCATGATTTTTTGGTATGGCATATTCTATCCTCAATAAACTCAAACAATTGAAATATAAAAATCACCACTATTTGTACTACAACTAGGCTACTGGTGAGCTCCAGTATTGTAGCAATAATGCTACAACTCCTGGAGCTTCCTTCTTTAATTTTATCAACCCGGTAGTTCGTAACAAACTTGGAAGCGACGGTGCTGTATGCACAAGTACTAGCTCTTGCCACAGCTGTCACTTGGTCAGCTGGCACAAGTCCGCTAGGGGCTTAAGCCAACTTCTATGAGTTCTTAGAAGAAGCTTTTTAACTGATGGACGAAAGCTAACTCAAAGGAAGCTAATCTACTTGCAGAAAGGAACTGAAAGCCAACAAGAAACGCAAACCCTAGCAAACCCTAATTCTACCAGCTAGTCCTACTGATGCAAAGATGGGAATGCAAACTACTGAAAGAGATGCCATTACTTCTATGAAGGTGAGATGCATGTGTCTAGACTACTTCTACCTGAAGAAAACATCTTTTTGTCTTTTTGAATAAGTTATGTATAATTATCATGCATGTGCTTTTAACTGGCTTCTTACTGTGCAGAGGCGGATCATGGAGGAGAAATGCTTGGAAGAAGTCGGGAAGGCTCAGAGAGGGTCTAAGGAGTCCCTAACATCCTCCCAGAGAGTTTCACAAAGTTTGGCTGCCAAGAGACCGCGTTTATGAGCTTCTACAGGAAGTCTGCAGGGGTTCTACAGGATGTTTCAGAATTTCTACAGGATGTTCAGTAATTCCTACAGGATGTTCTACGATTGGATTTTGGATGATGGGTGAGTGGAAGAGGCTGCATGGAGGGATAGGGAGGTAGGAGAGGGGTCTGTAATGACTTAGTGACAGAGAGATGAGGTGATGAGAGGGTGTGTAAAGCTAGTTTGTCTTAAAGAGGGCAGAGGAAATGGAAGGCCAAAAAGGTAGGATGACGTGGGCAGTAGAGTAGTTGTGAGACGAGGGGTCTACTTTGGAGATGAGCAGTTGGCCTGGACGAAGCTTAGGAGGACAAGAGAATGCTGGAGATGCACTGCACAATATGAACTGAACCAAATCATCCACGTCCTGCACATAATCAAAATATTACTAATCTATCCTAACTGTTTAATGAAACCAATGAACAACAACGTTATTTCTAAAGAAAATCATGTATGGTACCGAAGCAAAGAAACATTCCAAGAGGTCTGAGCGCATGGATAACTTCTACAAATGAAAATATTGCACCAAAGATTGCATGAGGGCGTAAACCAATGTTTTTGGTGGGTAGCACTGTCTGCAATTCCAGCCCCTAGAAAGAGGTGAAAATGAGAGTGCAGGCAACCCTTTTCTGGAACTCTTATCAATTCTAATCTCTTTACTCTATTCTAGACATCTGAAGCAACTCTATCTTCTAACAATGACCTACTTAACCATACCACGAAATCTAACTCAACAAACTGCGTTTCAAATGCATGTAAAGAAAACCATAATGCTGAAAGAAAAGATATCAATACAAAAGAAGGAGGCCTTAGGCTCTCAGGTTGGGCCCAACCCCGAGAGCTATGGCTCCTTTAGAAACTCAGAACTGAGATCAAATCTGACTGCTTCTCATTAAAAAATAATAATCATAAGTCAAAAGGTCTGCCAATGATAACTACAAAAGAGCAAAAACAGAGCTGGCAGCTCGTAGTGCAGATTGTGCAACAGTTTTCCAAAAGTCATTTTCGAAGGCTGAAGCCTTATCATTTATACATCACGAGGCCCCAAGCTGGCCTCCTAAATCTATGGGACTCGGTTGACCAAACTGGGAGTGAACAGCTGCTTCCTCAAAATCCGTTTGGCTGCCTTCTAGATCCGGTTGTGGTGGCTGTTGGAGCTCGGAGTTGGGGGTGAAGATCCCGAGGAAGGCCATTTAATGCCGTGGACAACCCTCCTACGAATCCTCAACCCCATCTTGGCTGTCTCCTAGCCCTTATCTGCTCGGTTTTGCTCCAACATGTGTCAAAAAACCTGAAATGAGCACGTGTTAGCCACCTAGGAATAGTGACTGCCCTTATTCGTACAAATGATATAAACATACTAAAAAATGATGCATAAGTTACGAAAAATGAAGGATTGAGCAAGGGTAGTTAGGCCAAATGAGCCCAAAATGTTACCAAATTTGGGGCTCATCAGCTACATTGATAGGATATCTATTCTAGCCAATTTATGGAAAATGGTAAACAATGTTTGTAACTATTCAGGGAACAAATGTGACTTACTATTATAACCAAAATTAGCAGGATGTAGATCCAGATACGAATCTCTCAGATTGTTGAAAATCCTGTTAGCGCTCAAATTTGGCCTCAGGCTGAAGAAGGCAAAATCCAAGGCAACATCAAACCACTTAGCCTCGTAGCTAGCCCTACGGGGTAGGAGAGGGCTCTCTCCAGGTCTATCTCGGCAAAAGGTCTTCAAAGGGCGGAGATGACCAATAAAGAACACTGATTTTAGGCTAGTAAACTGATTGAGAAGGTTTGATTTCAGATTTTTAGGGTTTTGGTGGAAAGCAGGGGAAGAGCAATTTTGGTGCGGGGATGGGACACAGCTTTTGCAGAGGTCTTTTTGGGGCAAGGTAGGAGATTGTCTTGATGCCTTTGATTTAAGTGAATGGATAGGAATGACCGGTGAGGAGCTAAAGAGAGCAAGAAACCATCGAGAGTTCTCTTTAGACAGAGGAAAACATTGATATTAAGCAAACTTAAAGGCAGAGCATACAAATTATGAATTCTACCTTAAGACTTCATTTACTTAATGTGCAGAAAAGAAAAGTGGGAAAATGATACACATAACACACTTACAAGTACATGAGAGAAGCACACCATCAACACAAATAACCACAGGAATCCCAAATAGTGCTGCAAAACCCTGGTCTTTCCTTTGCCAAAATTGCAGAGATACAAAGTGTAATACAATAGAAGCTTATCCCTCAAGAGTCCAACCATGAAAATGACTAAGAAAATACATAATATAGGCAATCTAACACCTTTCCTTGCCTCTAGGGGTCGAGCTCATCATCATAGGAGCTGTTTCAACCAATTCTAAACTGAGCACTAAAATCTAGGCAGTCAAAACAACTTGCCTCTATAAGCTAGGAAACCAATTCATTCATTAAATTTTTGACTTTTTATGAATGAATCTTCTAGAAGAGATAAATAAGTGCCATGACATCATAAAATTATATCAACTACATCAAGGAGGATGAAAAATCACTCCAAAAAGTCAAAACTAGTCAAATCTGCGTTTTGCTGAGCTGTAGGTGAAAATCTGGCAAATTTCCCTAATGCGTAGCGCCCCAATCCTGAACGCGTAGCGCGCCTTTGAGCCAACTTTTGAGGCACTTCCTGACATCCAAATGAGGCAAAAGTAGGCTTGTTGGAAAGGTCTAGATGTCTACTTTCCAACCCAAGCGAAATTTCTCAATTTGGTGTCCATTTTCCCCTCCAAAATTGCAATCTCCCAAGACTGCTCCCTGTGTGTCCAAAAAGTGGCAGAAAGTCATTTTTTGCATGCTTTTTGACCTTCTGAGGGCTCAAAACCTGATGAAATGTCTTGGTAATTGCTGAGCAAGTGTAATTTGTCATGAAAAATCCAAAAATGCTGAGTTTTTGAGGAATGGACTTGCCCATCTTCAGGGTAGCGCGCGACGCTCTACGCGTTGAGAGCAAAAACCTGTGTGTGGCACAAAAAAGTCAAAATTGACCAAAATTGCTCACAATTTCCTGAAATTTGAGCTGGAAGTGCATCATTGAGCACCATGCTCCTTCAAGGTAGCTTCAGCCAAAATATGAAGGGGATCGGGCCTTTTCCTCCGTTTTAGTGCCTTGGCCAACCGTCCTTTGAGCACCTTCATTCTTGCTTTACACACATGCATTCGAGCCCAATAGTGATTCTTCATGTGTCAGAGCATGTCTTTGTCCCTGTTTTCCTTTGCTATCAACCTCTCTAGATGTGTGTTCACCTGAATGAGCATAGAGCTTTGCTCCTTAGGTGTCAAATCACCGGGTCTCTTGCGAGCCAAGTTCCGGTCTTCTCGGATCCTCCACAACTCATCAAGAGAGTGTTCATCCTCTAATTGCTTGTTGCGCTGCTCTAAATAAGTAATTGTCCAATTTGCCATCTCCAATTTTTGCTGCAACAAGTCATTTTCAGCTCTTAGCTGTTGGATGATCTCCTCTGACTCTAGGCTAGGAGAAATGATATCAAGGTCAACAACATCTATGCCTGGAACACCTGATGGCCCCTCATCAATCTTGGGCTGCTTGCCTCTCTCTGGTACCTGTGCTGCTGTCGAAAGCGAGGCCCTTTCCACCTGATGTGGAGATAACACTCGTTGTGCTGATGAAGAAGGTGAGACCCCTTCCACCTGATGTGGAGATAATACTCGCCGTGCAGATGCAAATAAGACCCTGTGGCCTCTCTGATATGTAACATAAGGAGGAGTGCTGACATGCTCGGGCTCTGGAATATCAAACTGATGTGAAGGCCCTCCCTCATCACGGAAAACCTCAGGAGGTGGCTGTGGCACTGTGAACAAGTCACGGGAAATGAAATCCTCCCATGGAATACCCTGTTGTGCCAACTGATGCATGACCACAATCTTGATCAGTGCATAATGATAAATGCTCTTGTGTTGCTGTGCTGGGCTCTTTCTTTGCACCAAAGGCACCATCCTCTCTATATTTCGGCACATGAAAAATGGAATGTTCATCATTCGTACCCGTGTGAAATGCATCAACAAACGGATATGGTACGAATACAAACGTGAAAATCTGCCCTCACAAGTGAAATAGCGAATGATGATCTTCATCATAGGTGCATACTCGTCTCTTAAGAATCTGAAGGGAAAAACACCAGTTAGGTACCTCATATATGCAGGTTTGATATATGGATCATAATGAAATCTGTCCAACGGCTGGCGCTTGCTCCATTCTTCTCCAATATTGGGTATCCCTGTTGCTTGAGCAACAATCTCAGGTGACAATGTGAAGTCCACTCCTGCAAGATTCACATGCCCATTGTGCAAATGTAGGACAAACAAGCGGGCCAATTCCTTGTGGTGTTGAATTTGGGAGATTCTCTCACAATATTCATAGCATGATAGATATCGGAAACATGACACTGCAAGTGGACAGGCTTGTAGATAAGCCAAAGAGGTGGGTTCCTCCCTGACATTCTGACCACCCTTACCACCCCTGTGATGCCTCCTTGGCACCTCTACCTCTGGTGTTGATTCACGGTCATCACTTTGCTCATAATCTGTTTCGGTTTCTAACATGGTTTTGGAGGCAAGTGACTGAAAAATAATGCTGACTGTGCAGCCAATGAACTGCTGTTTTGACTTGTTTGAATGCTGTTACCAAGGGGACAAACACACATGGGAAATGTTAGGGAAAAGGGAAAATTGAGGGGATTAGGGAAAACAAATGTGAAAGGAAATTTTAAGAAAGGAACATGGAACATATACAATCATAATTTGTAGGATTGTAATGGGAAGTGGGGCTTAGGAAATTTACATAGGATTTTAGGAATTAGTAGGGTTTAGGGATTTTAATGATTTTTAGTTGGGAAATTATATGATTTGCATGGAAAATGTCAAGGAAAATGGTGAGGAAAATATGGGGAAAGAGGAATGGGAAAATTGGTAACCTTGGGCAGCAATTTTCAATGAAACCCTAACACATTTGCATTTTTAATATTTGATACAGCAAGGTAGGGTTTTACTCCATATTAGCATGGCATTTTTGCATTTTCATTGCTCATTCATCTTAGCCAAACCAAAAATCACCATGATTAGAGGCCTACCTAAAAAGATTTGGAGAGAAAAGCAGTTTTGGTGGCTTGCTGGCGATTTCCTGAGCTAGAAACCCAACGCGTAGCGCACCCAGCCTGATGCATAGCGCGCCTCCCAACGTGTAGCGCCTGAGTTAAATTGAACTGGAAACTGCGCGTTGATGCGTAGTGCGCCCCCCAACGCGTAGCGCGCCTCTTCTGATGCGTAGCGCGCTTCTGCAACTGCTCAATTCGCCCAATGAACTTTGAACCCGTCTTGACAAGTATTCTCTTGGAGTGTTGAGAGGCAAATGAATTACAAATGAGGGATGGCATGCTTTTATAGGCTTCCTTTTAATTTTTTACTTGCCCAAAACCCACTTTGTAATGTTTTGAATGTTGACACTTTTTGCTTTAATTGGCTCTGACCTTTAATTTCATTTCTTTAAAAAATTGGTTGAAATGATGATTTCTTCTGAAAATTTTTGCAGGGATAGCTTATGGGATGCTTTGGCAAAGGAGACCAAGGCTGCACATCGACATTTGAAGAATTTGAAATTTTGAGAAATTTTACAAAAATGAGATAATGACCTTGTTTTCAAAAACAGAGTTTTTGAGAACGAGGTAAAAATTTAGCTGTACAATGATGAGAAATGTTTAATGAAGGACATCCCTCTGGCCTACTAGTCCTTGATGACCTCTCAAGACAAAATTAGACTCAACCCTAGACCTAAGACCTTAAAACTTAAAGCAAAATGAATGACCCTTTGAGGACTTTATTTATTTGAACAAACCTGAACCAGCAGTGCCAAACAAGAGGGGAATAACGACATAAACTCCTTCCACCGAGATTATGGCATGCCTAATGGAATGCAACATGATCACACTGATGAGACACCTAACTATGAAATGCAAAGAGCTTTGATCTCTGGTGGATGGCTACTAGACCGACTCTAACAAATCCAAGATCTAGTTACAACAAGGAAATGACAAGTACAAAAACTGTAAAATATTCTTGTCATAATTATAAACAAATAGAAGGGTGTTCATTTATACTATTGTTATCCATCCATGTACCATAATTGATAATTCAATAATTTATAACCATCATTGAGACCATTTCAACATGACTTTGAAGTAGGTCATAACAACATTTTTTTGAGCCACATCCAGATGTCTATGTCAGTAGCGACAAAATTTGTTTTCTTGAAGACCATGGTAGGAATAAAGTATAGTGTGGGTAAAATAAGCAATAACATAGCACATAATGACATATTAGATCTTAAGAGTAGGACTTGACCATAGTGATAGATCAAACCTTGAGAGTAGATATTGATAGATCGGAAATTAGAAGAAAATATTTTAAAAAGGATATATAAAAACTTGAATAGGTATGGAGGTGTTTTGGCCTTTAGGATGTTAAGGTTTTGCAATATTTTCATCAAAAATAATTTTTAAGATATTATTTAGTCAAAAAATCACTGAAATTTTTAGGAATCATTTCAAAATTTCAAGATCCATTTCAGTTTCCATAGGATCCATTTCCTTCTCCTAAAGATCAATTTCCAAGACAAATCTTGGCAGATCCAGATACCACAAAAAAGGGTAGTGGATATAGTAACACAGGTTATAGTTTATTATCAATAGTAGATAACATCAACTCTTTTACTAGGATATGTGATGTGCCTCATCATTGGGTAATTATACGGGCCTTAATTCACCTCCTAGCTTAGTCAAACCAACTATTCTCATAACTTATTGCATACTTTTGATTATATTTTGTTTATGAGATGAGTTAGAGTTGGATATTTTGCTTTGTGGTCTAATGTGCATTTAATGCAGGATTAAAAGAGAAAAGCAAGGAATTTTAGCAAAGACCAAGGTCAAAACTTGAATGGGACAAGAGAGAGGGATTATAGGAGGTAAATCCTCCTCATTTACTACCCCTCCATTCGAATATTCCTCCATCAGCTCAGAGTGCAAACAGCCAAATCATGAGGACTAGAAGGCAGCCGAGCAAGTGAAAGACAAAGCACTAGTTTATCTCGATTTTGGGAGCCAAGCCTCCCTAATTTTAAGAAAGTCGTTGGAGACTTCAGATGTATAAGTAGAGAGCCCTAGGACCTCAGTAGGATTCATATTTTTATTGTGAAACTCCACCCTATTTTTGAGTTGCAAGCCTTGTGACAATTCTTTTGATGTAATCTGTTGTTTTGGTAATAAGAATGAGTTTTGTTTTGAGCCAGCACTGAGTTAACTCAGAGGGCTGAAGCTCTTGGGTTAGGGCCCAACCCTAGCAGCCAAGGCTCCTCTTTATTGTACATGTATTCTTAGTGTAGATTCATAGCTTAGTTGTTAGTTTGCTTATTAGATGCTTCTCCATTACAAGTAGTGTAGATTAGATTGGTTGTGTGATAGTTTGCTTCCATTTGTGCATTCTCTCGGTCGCAAGTTAGAAAGGAGAAAAAGGATCACCACAGGGTTGTCATCGGGTGTCTCGGCCTCACTTCCTCCCTCTGGGACCATGACTTGAGGAAGGGACCCTTCAGCAGCCCCAAAAACACAGATTTCTAGTTCTTTTATGAGCTTTGGAGTTTGTTGTCTTTAATTCAGTATTTGGTTAATGTTGCAAGGCAGATTTCATTGTCATCTTTTTCCATCTCCATTTCTAAAATAAGATCTCACTCATGCTTTCATTCCCTTCAACAACTTTCTTCATGCATAATATAGGCAATTGATTCATGCTTTTCTAGTTTATGAAAATGTATCTTGTTGCATAGTTTTTGGAAGACACACATGTTTTAAGCAGAGCAGGTGCTTCAGGAGGAGACCAAGACTTCATAACCAGTAGCCACCTTCCACTTCATCCACCTTAGCCATCCCTTGTTTCACCATCACCCTCACTAGTTTTTCATCATTTTTCATTGAAATTCTCCTAAACACATTGAGCGAATCTAGCCATCTCTTATCTTGGATATTGACTCCTGAGTGCTCCTAGACCTTCTAACACTCCATTCCACCCATCACACACCTTTCCTAAGCTTCCCAACACCTCCAACACCTCACAAT
The DNA here is from genome assembly GCA_031772625.1 of Pinus tabuliformis. Lineage (NCBI taxonomy): Eukaryota > Viridiplantae > Streptophyta > Pinopsida > Pinales > Pinaceae > Pinus > Pinus tabuliformis. The sequence continues at coordinate 387,396,378 of CM062804.1, read as the reverse complement.
TAGCTCTTGGTTGTATCTTGTAGGTTTCTTGTAATTCCTACAGGATCATCCTGTAGGTTTCTAGTACATCCTGTAGGTTTTCCTGAAACGGCTTGTTTTGAGGCCGAATTGATGGGAAACCTCTAGGAAGTCACAAAAATCCTCCTAGGACCCCTCCACACCATCCAACCACTCCATAAACCTTCTAGCCATCCTCAAACACCTTCAATCCACCTGTCACATCCACAAGAACAATTAGTTTACATGCTTGATTTTGCCTAAAAAGACCAAAAAAGTGAAAACAAAGTTAGTTTAGTTTCGTTACTTGCACATTAGTATTGTTTGATGCTTTTTACTTCTGTAGCTTAGATAGTAGCATTTTTTTATTGTTGATTTAGCATCTCTTCTTAGCATAGCTTCTTAAATGGTTAATTAGGGTATGGTGTGGTTTAGCATTACATGTTGGTTTTGTTTCCATTACTACAGTAGAGTAACTCTTTTAGAGTAGATTTGCCTTTCTTCCATCAAAGAATCAAGCTTCTTCTAACTCTATAGAAGTTTGGCTTGGAACCCCAGTGGTCTCTCGCTAGCTAAATAGTGACAACAGGTAGAACCATCACTTTTACTTGTGCATACAACATTGTCCCCTCCAAGTTTGTATGAACCCCGGGTTGATAAGTAAAGCTGGTAGCCCAGGATTTCAACATCCTTGCTGCAATACTAGTGCTCATCAATATGTAAAGGTGAGACAAAATTATTCCATATCCCATTTGCAAACTTGCCAAAGTAATGTGATAGAACAATCCAATCATAAATGCTTAAGTTTCTTACCTACTTTTGATAAGTCTTGTTGTAGCTCCTATAGACAACCCCCGGGTTAAGGAGAGGTTAGTGCCTAGGACATCTTGGTGTCTCTTGAAGATAATTCAATGTTTCTTAAGAGATAAATATAAAATGACTTAAATCTAGTTAAATTACCTTTCTCATAGGCAGATTCGAATATACACATCAACAATATAGATCATTCCCAAGTAGAATAAATGTTCAAGTCTGCTGGCCTATACATAGTAAATGCAGCTTAACAGGTTGTTGCAGTAAAGATGGGAAGGAGAAATATAAGGAAGGAACTCAGTATAGAGGGTTGGACAGACCCATAATCCTAAGCAGTAAATCCTAGTAGAATCATGAAAGAATCGGGAAATGAAGTACATAAATTATGGAGCGCATTTTAAGGGTTCCAACTCAATATTTCATAGGTACTTTCTACTACAATATAACATAATAAATCTTCAATCTCACAGGTATTGTCTTCTACATCATAACATAAGTAAATCTATGATTTATGAGCGAATCCAGCAGCTAAAAATTACACAATTTCTGATGAAGAAAAACACACATGAAGTGACATACAAGGGAAGAACACATACTACATGTTCCAGTGCTTGGAATCACCAAAAAAGTCTTCATTTGTCTTCAAGAATGAAATACATATCACAGGCTCAAACTGGCGAAAATGTGCAAAACAATAACATCCTCAAGAACAAGAAATTAGAACCAAACTTGGAACTTTCTCTGAAAACAGAGTTCAGAACCCTTGAACCTAGAATATGGAGCCTCTGAAAGTAGAATTTAGGAACCCATGTAATGATTTTTTCCTCCCTCCTTATAGGGAGAACCAAAAATAAGGACCACTTACAAAATATCTTCCTATGCTACTGAACTACATAGTTGTCTCAGCATGTGATTAGCCTAGTTGTCCTAATGATTACATAATAGACTTGATTCTTTTCTTGAAATTAGAAAATTAATAAAACATGAAAAACATGAAGTTTCATGATTGAAACAATAAAATATCTCCAATGTTGATTCCTCTGATTTCCTCTTATCGATCCACACCTCTACCATTGTATTCCTCCACAATTACCAACCAATTCGCCTGTCGCTTTCTCCCTTTAACTACTTGAATCCCCTCTTTGGAGTTGGACGTGGTTTGATGTGGTGGTGTTGGGAGGTGCTCTACAACTTAGTCATCAACCCATCCATCCTTTATTACCTTTTTGTTACACTATTGGAGTCCAATACGTCTCATAACTTTATTAAAAATGTTTTATGATATAACACTGCCCGGATCGCCTTTAGCTCTTTTTTTCATAGCCCCTTTTCATGTTCCTTTCCCATAGGACTGGGTGTTGCGACCGATGGCTTAGTGCTTGGGTGCTAAAGCCTTTGGGCTCCCGTCGAGGGATTATTTCCATTTGTAATCGCTCTTCTCCTTTGGTTCTTCGGGTTTCCATAACCAAGTGCCACCAACACATCAGAGGCACCTCCCAGTGTAAATTTTTCAAATTGTAATTAGAATGGAGTTACAATGTCTCTTCCCTCCAAAAACTAACCTCTGAAACACTTTCCACGTGGCATCTTTACAACACTAGGTGATGAAGCCTACTTTATGTCTTTGTTCTCTTGAGTCCATATGACCAAGCGCTATCCAACATCAGAGCTCCCCATAATCATAATTTTTCTAAAATGCAATTACAAAGAGGTTCTAAAAGCTATGACCTTCGATACTTTCCATAGCACCTAAGTGCTAAATCTTCTCTCCACTCTGGTTTCTTTGGATATCTCACAACCATGTGCCAGTCTGCATCGAATCCCCTCTCATCAAAATTTTTCTATAAAACAATTTGACATGAGTTACAAAAAATCCATCCCCTGAAAAATTAACCTCGAAATGACATTATCATATCCACGTGGCATCTCCTTTGCAGTGGCATGTGTCACATGGATTTGCCCCACTATGCCACCTAAAAAATGCTATAATTAACTACCACATGTCTTGTACCACCATGTCATGTTGATGTCATCTACCTCGTCAGCTTCTCAATGCCAATCACCAACTGTCATGTGTCCTTCGGAGGAGAGAGAAAGGGTCCTTAGGTTTTGCAGTGATTTTCTTTGTAACTCTCTTTCTCTGCAACTTCGGCATTTTTCAAAGAATTTCATTTGTTAAGGAATTAGAAAACTCCAATCTTTGAAAGCTCTAGGCTCCAAAATTATATCGCTTTGAGGTTCCGAGATCGGGTCCTGGTATACCTTCCATCTCGCTGTCTGCTTTGATATTCCATTTCGAGTTCATCTTTGAATCAACCGTCAAGGTCCCTTAGTTCCAACCTCTGATATCCCGATAAGCCTTCTACTCTGAGGTCCTGATGGTTGGCCTTCCCTTTTTATTTCAAACTTTGTCTCTTCCTTTATATTTTGGAGTTCAGCCCTCCCTTTTTTGCTTTCCCTTTGGTTTTCGAGCTTTGGATCTTCCTTTGGATAACCAATATTGCACCCATATTGTTCTATACTAGGGATGAAAAATAGGACCATATGACATAATTACGAGAGGGTATGGTAGGTGACAACATCAACTCCAATTGGGGACAATGTATTGTAAGCAATGCATTGAGAACCTACAGATTAGTGCCTTATATCCATTGGGCATGTACATAAAAATCAAAAACAAAAGTAGTAAGAACTTAAATTATTACCTGTATGTATAATGGATCACTGGTATATACAGTGGGTGAAAACGGACCTCCTTAATCCTGAAAATAGAGTTTGAGAAATTGCCCATTCACAGGAAATTCAAGCACCTTACCATCCAAGTTTTTGAGTAAGAAGGTGTTGTTTACTTTTGCTTCAGATATCTTGAAAGGTCCAAACCATAAGGAATCAAATTTCCCATGCTTTCTTTGTCCTCTCTCCTAACATCCCATAGGAACACCAAATATTCTGGTTGTAAGGATTTGTCCCTTACCCTTTTGTCAAAAAGAGCCTTCATATTTTCCTAATATTTAATCAAATTCTGAGTTACCTCCCCCCTGGTTTCTTGAAGTTCTACCAGCTGATTTATTCTCTTGGTCAGAGAATTTGGCTCCTCCTCAACATTCTGTAGGATTTTAGCCAATAGCATGGCTAGTTGTGTAGGGAAAATTACAGCCTTTCCATATACCAACTTAAAAGGAGACTTCCTAGTTGACCTCTTAGTAGTAACTATGTTGGCCTATATAGAAAATTTCAATTGTGAGTCCCAGTTTTTCAAAATCCCCACTACAGTTTTATTTAAAGATTTGGCTAGTCCATTGCCCTGCGAGTAGTAGGTGGTGGAGTGCCCCATGGTGATGTTGTACTTTTGGAAGAAACTAAGAAACTTGGCTGACTTAAACACCTGAGAATTGTGAGTGATAATCTTCCTTGGAAAACCAAATCTGGCAAGAATATTCTACATAAACTTAATGATCACTACATCTGTTGCATTTCTAGCTGGGATGGCCTCCACCCATTTCTTGAAATAATCAATGGTTGTAAGTATCCACTTGTGCTAACCATTGGATGGTGGATGTATTTATCCTATGAAGTCTAGCCCCCATTTCCTGAAGGGATCCTCTACAAAAACAAGGATCAAAGGGAGGGGTGCCAACTTCTGCTTCTCTGCAAAAATTTGACATTTCTCACAGGCCCGAACATATGTATGCACCTCGCCAAATAGTTTGGGCCAATAAAAACTAGCTTTGAGGATTTTATGGGTTGTGGCTCTCTAGTTGTAATTTCCCCAACAAACACAGTTGTGGAATTCATCAATCACCTTGTGAATCTCCTCTTCTACTAGGCATAATAGAAAAATTCCCACTGGGTCCTTCCAATAAAGTTGGCCATTTGAGATAACAAACTTTTGAGCTTGTAGCCTCAAGGCCCTATATTTAACTTTGTCAAAATTCACTGGGAATTTCAGAAAAAAAGTAAATAATGGACAAGATACTTATACCACTGTGAGACAAGGTACTTCATCTGAATTCTCTATGTTGAGGTCTTAATATTATTCTGCTCCTCTTCTCTTCCGCTTCCTCCTTCCTTATCTATCAGCAAATTTATACCCAGGGCTTGGCAGTTAGCCTCAGACAATATTTTAGCCAATCCTTGCCCCTTGATCAACTTAGTGGGTTTGATATCCATGTCATATTCTTGAATCTTGGTAATCCACTTGTCCCTCTTACCTTCATTGTCTCCCTGCACGAGAATGTCTTTCACAACAACAGTTGGAACATATGCTATTATATTCGACTGTAGGACGTAAATTCAGAAAGCTTTCAGAGCTTTTACAAAGTCATATGCCTATTTCTCTAAGATATAGTACTTCAGCTCTGCCTCCGGCAACACCTAACTAAAAAACGCAATTGGTTGTTCCTGCCCTTCACTATTTTTTTGCAACAAAATAGTTTCCACCGTGTTAGGAGAGGAAAAAAAGAAAATGAGGGATGGCCTCTGATAATTTGGGATGGCTAAGACGGGGGATTCTACAAAATATTTTTTAATTCTATATAATGACTCCCGTGCTTCTATGGCCCACTTGACTTTCATGTCCTTCTTCAACATTTCTGTGATTTCTTTGATAATTTCAACATAGTTTGGTATGAATATTCTCAGAAAATTTATTCTGCCCAAGAAAACCTAAATCTCCTTCCTATTTCTTGGTAAAGGAATATTATTAATAGCCTCCACCCTTTTGGGATAAATATTCACTCCTTCCTTTGCTACAATGTGGCCCAAAAGCTTTCCTTCACTTAAAGCAAACTGTGATTTCTTGGGATCTAAGAAGAGATCATACCTTCTGCATTTTGTAAATGTGCACTATAAGTGCTTGGGGTGCTCTTCATCCGATTTAGAGAAAAAAGTTATGTCATCCAGATATATTACTACAAATTTATCCCGTTCTCCAACAAATGTTATATCCATCGCTCTTTGGAAATTAGCTCCAGCATTTATGAGGCTGAAATTTTCCTTCTTCTGATCCCCAAGGTGTACAGCGACTTGGCTGTATCCATATAAACCATCCATCGTGGACATTCGGGTAGACCCTACCACTTTTTGTAGAATGTAATCCATTTTAGGCAGAGGATAGTTATCTTTCAGCGAGGCTTTATTCAAAATTCTGAAATATACACACAACCTTATTTCCCCATTCTTCTTCCTAACTGGGACTAAATTTTCTACCCAGTCTGAGTACCTCAAAGGCACAATTATCTTGGCCTGTAACTATTTCTTCACCTCCTTTTTAATTAATGGGAGCAACAGAGGATTAATCTACCTAAGCTTCTGTTTATATGGCTTCAGTAATTTTTAAAGGAATTTTGTGTTTTATGATAGAGGTTTCAAAAGTCTTTAAATCCTCATACGACCAAGAAAACACATCCACGTACTCTTTGAAAAGGTCAAGGTACCTTTGTTTTTATTCTTTAGGAAATCCCCTAGCTAGCTTAATGACTCTAGGATCTTCCTATGTGCCAATATTACAATCCTCCACCTCCTCCTCAAGCTCTTGTTCAGTTGTCTTAGCAGCCACAACATTTGAGTTGAAAATTCTTTCCAATGGGACCAACCCTTTGGGGATGGTATTCCCCTTTAGCTATAATATCTTTTGACCAACAGTAGTTTCCTCCCAACCAGCCTGTTGTTCACATGACATCCCCTCATCATCCTCATCAATCACCGAGTTTGATAATTCCCTAACGACCTCCATGAATCACTTGATTTGTTCTTCATCCTCAAATACCTTTCATTACTTTACATTGTCTAGTATCGACGACCTGTACCTGACCTCAACTTCATATCTAAGCAAGGGATTTTGGGGAGGCTTAAAATTGCTAGATGCGATAACCAAGGAGGTTGCCATCCTATTATATTCCCTGGGAAGAAATTGAATATTGAAATCGAAGAAAAAGTTTTCAATCAAATCCCATAATTCGTTCATGTAGGAATTCAATCTTGGATTCTTGGTTTAATACTGATTTTTTAATTTCTTCACCACTAGCTCTAAATCCCCAAACACATTCAAGAACCCAATGTTAATGTTTTTATCAGCTTGCATCCCCAACATCAAAGCTTCATATTCAACAACATTGTTTATGGCTTCAAAATCTAGCTTGAAAGAGAGAGGGATCAAGATGCCTTATGAAGATACCAATAACATACTTGCCCCATTTCCTTCCCTAGAATAAGCACCATCAAAATACAATTTCCATACCTTATCATGTTCCAATGAATTTTCACTCAGCTAAGAAAAACACTCGACTTGGGTATCTCCCATGATTTGATCATCCTCTTCTAATAGAAGACAAGAAAAATCCTTATCTTTACCATACACAGGAGCATTGTTTACACAACCTACTTTTGTAACTGTCTTCACGAATCTGGATTCCCTATATAACTGTCGCTCCTCTCCACCAAACACAAGAATGGTAGCATATGTTAAATCCAGTTTAATGGACCCCCCAATTTTCATTCCCCGTGATCTAGACAAAAGCATAACAAATCTTGCAGGGATGTCAGCAACTACAATGTCCATCACTACACTTTTTACTGTAATTTGAGCCAAATTGACCAATAGATCCTTACTCATACCCTAGCACTTTTACTCTTTTGGAATCAAAGAAGTATAGATCTTTGTATGGTTTTTTTATCTATAGTCCCAATTGTTCCATTACAAATAATTGCATTAAGTTGTGAGATGATCCTGAGTTAAGCATACAATTATGTAGTAGCAGGTCATGAGTTACCAAGGTTTTATAGAATGGAGGAGTGGAAGGATCATGCTCCTCCACATGGGGTCCAAACACAACCATAGGCCTCTCTTCTTAAAGGTTTGGGCTATCTTGCAAGGGGGTGGTGGTGGGTGAACTCATAAACTGAGACACTTGAGCTTTATACTAGGGTTATTTCAATTCAATCAAAGGGATAGTTATCTTTACATTCTCTAACTCTTTTTGGAGACTAAAGGCAGAGGGATTCTAATAAATTTTAGCAGACTCAATAGGCTCTTTGTCCTCATTACATATTGGCTTCATCAATGGGGGAAATTGCTTTATTTTAGAGGCTCCGAATTCACTTGGAATGGGATGGGAGGATTCTTTCTTGGTTGGTGGGACAAGGTTGAGTGGTCTCTTCCCTTTGCTGGCTTAGGGGAACTTGGATGAAGAGTTTCTTCATTCTGATCTTGCCCCAATACCTTTTCCTAGATGACCTAAGATCATATTTCCTGTGCAATTGAGCTTGCATGAAGTCAAAAAAATTCTTACAATAATTGTCTATCTCATCATCATCCAATGGGGCCTCCAAATCATCCCTTCTCCTTCATGGGCTTCTATTTCATTTTCTCCCTCTAAGAGAGAAGAGAACTGATTTTCTTGAACTTCTATGGTTTCTTCAATATTCTCTTCAGGATCATCTTCTAGGTACAGAGGAGGTTGAATATGATCTTGTTGATCCTTTCTCTCCCTTTGCAAGAGCTGCAAAGGTGGCCTCCTGTATTGAGGATTAAAATTTCTGTTAGGAGTTGGTTGACTTTGTCAAGGGGGATTTTTGTTCTCCAACTCTAGTTTTACCAATTTGTTAGAAAAATTCCTTATCAGCTTGTTCATCTCCTCTAACTTTTGTTCTTGAGTTTCCTTTACATGGCCTAAAGAGTTGGCTTCTTCCTTTCCTCTCCTCCTATCACCATATTCAACTTTCCCTTTCCACTTTCCAGTAGAGGCGAAATTTGCTTCAACTTCCAGGGCATCTGTTTGGATTTGGTCCAGAGTACGAGACTTTATTTCTCTGAGGGTAAACCCAAACTTTGGTTCAAAGGCTCCAGCAAAAACCACTTTGGCAGTAGCCTATGGAGGTTTAATTTTAGCAGGAAGACTATTATATAATTTATTAAACCTCCTTATAAATTATGAAACATCTTCATTATGCTTTTTCTTCATTGCATTAAATTCTGTAAGAATATAGCCATAGTCCCTTTTCTCCCCCCATTTATGCATGAAAGAGTTCTCCATCTCTTCCCAAGTATTAATTGAAGCATTTGGTAGAGTCTTAAACCATTTCCTAGCCTCTCCATCCAAGGATTGAACAAAGAGTCTCAGTACTACATCCAGATGTTCTACATTCAAATTCTCAACAAATGCACAAAAAGTCTCTATATGCTTTTGGGCTCAACATCATCCTCTCCAGTGAACCTTGGTAGGAGTTTAAGGTAATCTTGTGGCATACCATTCAGAGGTTGTGGCAAGTTGAGTGGAGCATATCTATTAAGTAGAAAACCAGGGACAACCATGTTTTGCAATGGAGGCGGTATAATATTTACCATGGGGCCTGGTTGCGGAGCTGTATGGATTATGGCTATATGGAGTTGAGATGGAGTGCTATCAATGCTCTGAGTAAGACTATTTATGAGGATATCTTTAACTTCTTCAGTTTTTGGGCAAGTAGGGGATTGAGAGGAGGAAAACTAACAGGATCTTCTTCAAATTTAACTTTAGAGGGAAATGAACCAAACCGTTGGCAACATCGGTTTGGAAACTTTCTTCTGAATATTCCAAGGCTTTGAAAGAGGACTCAGAGTAGTTTATCTCAGCTTTCTGAGAGCTGGAAGTCGACACTTCATGAAAATAGATTACAGGAGCTAGATTAATGGGGGTCCTCTCTTTCCAAACCCTTTTGGATGTGATTTTTCAAGGTCGAATATAGGGGGAGTTTTCTACTGAGAAGTGTCAGAATGAGTGTGAGGCCTTTTGAAAGCTAGGGTGATGAAACAAAAAATTAAATAGTGGAGTCACCAAGGTGAGAGATCTTCAACCCACACCCCCTTTTTCTCACCTAACCAAGGGGTGTACAAGTGTCATACCAAGGGAAAATATTTTGATTCGTCCCAGCAATGGCGCCAGAAGATGTTGTAGCTCCTAGAGACAACCCCCGAGTTGAGATGAGGTCAGTGCCTAGGACATCTTGGTATCTCTTGAAGATAATTCAATGATGTTGAAGAGATAAATATAAAATGACTTAAATCTGGTTAAATTACCTTTCTCAGAGGCATATTCAAATATACACATAAACAATATAGATAATTCCCAAGAATAAATGTTCAGGTCTGGTGGCCTACACACAGTAAATGCAGCTTAACAAGTCGTTGGAGTAAAGATGGGAAGGAGAAATATAAGGAAGGAACTCAGTACAGAGGGCTGGACAGACCCAGAATCCTAAGCAGTAAATCCCAATACAATCATGAAAGAATCAAGAAATGAAGTGCAAAAATTATGGAGCGCATCTTAAGGGTTCCAAATCAACATTTCACATGCACTTTTTGTTATAATATAACATAGTAAATATGAAATCTCACAGGTATTGTTTGCTACAACATAGCATAAGTAAATATATGATTTATGAGCGAATCTAGTAGCTACAAATTACACTATTTCTGATGAAGAAAAACACACATGAAGTGACATACAAGGGAAGAACACATACTACATGTTCCAGTGCTTAGAATCACCAGAAAAAATATTCATTATTCTTCAAGAATGGAATACATATCACGAGCCCAAACTGGTGAAAATGTGCAAACCAATAATAGCCTCAAGAACAAGAAATTAGAATTAAACTTGGAACCTTCTCTAAAACAGAGTTCAGAACCCATGAACCCAGAATCTGGAACCTCTAAAAGCAGAATTTGGGAACCCCTGTAATGAATTTGGGACCACTTACAAAATATCTTCCTATGCTACTTAACTACACAATTGTCTTAGCATGCGATTAGCCTAGTTGTCCTAATGATTGCATAATAGACTTGATTCTTTTCTTGAAAATAGAAAATTAATAAAACATGAAAAACATGAAGTGTCATGATTGACACAACAAAATATCTCTAATTTTGATTCCTCTAATTTCCTCTGGTCAGGCCACGCCTCTTCCATTGTATTCCTCCACAATTACCGGCCAATTCGCTTGTCGCTTTCTCCCTTTAATTGCTTGAATCCCCTCTTTGGAGCTAGTCGTGGTTTGATGTGGTGGCGTTGGGAGGTGCTATGAAACTTAGCCACCGACCCATCCATCCTTTATTACCTCTGTGTTACACTATCGAAGCCCAATACATCTCTTAACTTTATTAAAAATGTGTTACAATATAACACTGCCCCGATCGCCTTTAGCTCATTTTTTCTTAGCCCCTTTTCCTGTTTCTTTCCCATGGGACTGGGTGCTGCAATTAGTGGCTTAACGCTTGGGTGCTAAAGCATTCAGGATCCTGTCAGGGGCCTATTTCCCTTTGTAATCGCTCTCTGCCCTTGATTCTTTGAGTTTCCATAACCAAGTGCCACCAACACATCGGAGGCACATCTCAACCTAAATTTTTCAAATTGTAATTAGAAGGGAGTTACGATGTCTCCTCCCCTTAAAAACTGGCCTTCGAAACACTTTCCACGTGGCATCTTTATAGCATTAGGTTTTGAATCCTACTATATGCCCTTGTCCCCTTGAGTCCCTATGACCAATCATTATCCAACATCGAAGCTTCCCACAATTGTAACTTTTCTAAAATGAAATTACAAAGAGGTTCTGAAAGCTCCAACCTCTGATACTCTCCATAGCACCTAAGTGCTAAATCTTCTCTCTGGTATGGGTTCTTTGGATCTCTCATGACCATGTGTCAGTTTGAATCGAAGCCCCTCTCATCGAAACTTTTCCATAAAACAATTTGATAGGAGTTACCAAAACTCCATCCTCTGAAAAACTAACCTCTGAAATGATGTCATTATCGCCATGTAGCATCTCCTTTGCAGTGACACGTGTCATACAAATTTACCCCACTAGACCACCTAAAAAATGATAAAAATGACTTTCATGTGTCCTGTACTGCCCCTTCATGCTAACGTCATTTGCCTCGTCAGCTTCTCAGGGCTAATCACCAGCTGCCATGTGTCCTTCGAAGGAGAGAGAAAGGGTCCTTGGTTCCTTTGGTTTTATTTATAATTCCCTTTCTCCGCAACTTTGGTGCTTTTTAAAGAATTGCATTTTTTAAGGATTTATGAAACTCCGATCTCCGAAATCTCTAGGTTCCGAACTTAGATCGCTCTGAGGTTCCAATATCGGGTCCTGATATACCTTCCTTCCTGCTGCCTACTCCAATATTCCATTTCGAGTCTGTCTTTGAATAGATCACTGGGGTCCCTTATTTCCAACCTTTGATATCCCAATATGCCTTCTTCTCTAAGGTTTTTATATCGGTTTCTATGGTTGGCCTTCCCTTCGGCTTTCGAACTTCAGCTCTTCCTTTAGATTTCAGACTTCGACCCTCCCTTTTCGGCTTTCCCTTTGGTTTTCAAGCTTAATCTCTTCCTTTGGCTAACCAATATCGCACCTATCCTATTTTGTACTAGGGATGAAAAATAGGACCAATTGACATAACTATAAGAGGGTATGACATGTGACAACAAGTACCATAACTAGGAAAGCCACCATAACCATACATCATTGGATCTTGGCTAAAGGAGCATAACCATTAGCTTCATATCCTTGACTATAATATTAATAAGTTCCACCACCATTCCATTTATTTGGATATGGTTGAGGCCTCACTCCCCAACTTGCAACCTATAGAAAAAAATACATATGCATGTGAGAAAGGTAAAAAGAAAAAATATTTTCAATCAAAGTGATAATTCAGAAAGACATCTAAATGAAAATGAAGAAAATATTCTAAAGACTTACCTCCCTTTTTGCTGGAGATCGACCCCAGGAAAGGCAAATAAATTGTTGACCAATAACAGTACCATGTAACTTTTGCAAAGCTTCCTAGGAAAAGGACCTAATGCACAATTATCTAAAAATTAAAAGCATTAAGATGGTAGAAAGTACTAAATCCGACTTCAAAATTCATATATAAGTTAGGATTTGTATCAAATACTCTTTTTTATTTTCGACATGATTTCCATTATAGCTCTTATTCCATAAAATAGATCTAGCATAATGCTATATTTCATTTTAATTAAGATGGATTAATAATGTTGTGTTTCATTTTTAACTTGTAATTAAGTGTTATGCAAATAATTATAGACTACCACCACCATGCAACTCTACCCATAAGTAACAGAGGCCAAACATGTTAGTGAATTATACAAAACCACATCCTTTTCCCACTGGTATTTTCAAATACATAATCTCTTCCCATGTGCCAAAAACATGCATCAAATCTTCATTCGTTGCATTTGGATCTAACCCACCAACAAATATTTGCATGAAAGAGTCCAAAGTGAATAATAAAAAGAAATATACACCTTAAAAATGCATCCACTTACATTTGTATTATATGGATCATTACCTGAATGGAAGCCCTAACCAACAACTACACCACCATATTACTTTATGCAATAGTAACATGAACCAAAAATAAATTAAGGCTAGCAAACTAGTTTCCAAAACCATGCTTCTGGTGTTGAAAATTTGCATGCAACATGTCCTAAAGAAAATAAAACAGAATGAACATGCAAAAAATGGTGATACCCAGATGACCTCTATCTACCTCAAAATTAAAATCTTCATTAAACTTATGTTAACTTGTTTAACCATTGATTTCAAGCTTTGGTTATTAAAGTCACATCAACATTGTATTCATGTTTACTATGCAATACCTGAACCAATTCCCACCCAGAATAACATTGGCTTATGACATTGAACCCCCATAAGAATTATTAAAACTATTAAAATGGTGGTTGACTAGGGATTTCCCTCTTCTACTTGGAAGTTACAAAAGAGTTTTCCATAGGGATGAAAAACAATATTTGAAGTTGTATGTGAATATCTATATGATCTCGTTTTCCAGCACAAGTCATAGCCATGAGTGAAAGGTACATATTTACATCTGAGATAGATAACAAGTAACAAGACACTAGCAAGTGTGTGTTTGAAGTTTAGATAAAATCCACTTATCAACTAGATTCACAAGGGTTTTAAATTTTAGCCTGCCCAGATCATTTAATTTTACTTTGTTCTTCAAACTTGACGTATATCATGATATAAGTAGCTGTAAAATTTTCAAGAGATGTCAAGAATGAAATATGGAAATAGTCAATAGAAAACTTCTCATGTACTGCCTATTCCAATAGAACCATAGATATAAGAGATTTTTTAAAACTAAACTTGCATTGTTAATAATAACAACTAGGGAAAACTCGTACTAATATCATCGCTAGTCATATGTCATGCTCAAGAGTTAAGAGTTAGGACATTGATTTTGAACTATCTACAACTCATCACATTAGTGTTGGGAGGCATCATAGTGCTTAAACAGCATCATGTAGCAGAAAAGATCACAGGGTACAAGGGAAGGGGTTTTTCTCTATGTTTGCATGAGAAGTAGGGAAGTTCGAGGAAATACTTGCAAAAGATAAATGTTAATTTCCCCCAAGCATGGCAGGAAAATTGTTCTTCATAAGGTGAATAGAGCTTGTAATGGAATTGAAGCCAACCTAATAGTTGAAGCCTGAAATATCAGAACCTGAACTGCAGGTTATGAGGGATTTGGCCTACAGTCTAACATAGACTTGATTTTAAAGAACTTCGAGGTTTGGAGGTTGCAAGGAAGTTTTACAAATTTAACACCTTGAACAAATAGTTACTTTATGGAAACTTTCCTTGAATGCATGCATCTCAAGCAAGCATAGTGTATGGGAAAATTAAAGTGGAACAAATAAATGGATTGTGATATTTAATCCTATGTAAGGTACACCAAGCATGGTTATTGTGCAGATTAGCATTCCAACCTTACAGTGAAGTGGAGGGTGTAGTGGATGGAAAAAGTAAGTCTGAACATATCAATGGACTGGGATTTTATCATATGTAAGATACAACCAGCATGGTTAGAGAGTGTGTTTAGCCTTCTAACCTTTTGGTGGAGTTCTTAACCCAGAAAAAATTTCGGTCCATCAAAAAAACTCTTGGAAAAATATTAAGAGTTCCTAGGAAACAAACAAAAGGGAGATCAAATTAATCCTATGTAAGGTATACCAAGCATGGTTGTTGTGCGGATTAGCATTCCAAACTTACAGTGGAGTGGAGGGTGTAGCGTATGGGAAATGTAAGTCTGAAAATATCAATGGACTAGGATTTGATCCTCTATAAGATATAACTAGCATGGTTGGAGAGTGGGTTTAGCCTTCCAACCTTTAGGTGAGTTCTTAACCTAGAAAAAATTTCAGTCCATCAAAAAAACTCTCGAAAAAAATATTAAGAGTTCCTAGGAAACAAACAAAAGGGAGATCAAAAAATATGCAATGATATTAGTTATGATATGGATTTAGAGAATGATGAGAATATGACTCATCAAGTATTGTTGTGTTTAGTGATTCCTTTGATAGTTTTGAAAATGGCTACCTAACACTCTCATTTTCAACAACCTTTCCCAATAATGTAAAAATCCCAAACATATAGGTCCATGAGGATTTTCTTCTCTTGAAAATATTAAAGAATGTTGGCTATTCAAGAATCAAATATTAGTTTACTAATTGAAATGTGTTAGTGGGAGAAAAAAATATAATTCTCTTTTCACTTCCTCAGGAATAAACCCCAAAGAAAGAAAAAATTATTCAGCGATGAGAAAACCAAATATCAACATCAAAACCACATATCGAGGAAGTTCATATTAAAAGAAGCATGCATATTTATCTTATAAAAAAATACATTTAAAGGCAAAAGGAAAATTCCTACCAGAAAAAACACAATAAACACTTAGTGTTTATAAGAAATGACATGAAATTAGAATATAATATCAGTTTGAGCATATAAAATGTGAAAAATATTTGAGAAAAATAGAAACCTAACTTGTATTAAACTCAAAGGGAAGAAAAGACACTTCACTGGTGAGAAACAAAAATATGATCTGCTTCAATTTCCAGACCACACATCAACAAATATTAGAGTAATAGAAACAAAGATACTTCTCTTTAAAAAAAATACATTTAAAACAAAGGGAAAATATTTCTAGGAAAAACATATAAACACTTAAGCTAGTCTTCAAACATGATATAAAATTTGAATTTATGACTAGTTTGAACATATGCAATGTCAGAGATATTTGAGAAAAACAAAAACCCAAGGTGTATATAGGGCATTAGATTGAATGACTATGGAAGTTAGAACGTACAACTAATAATTACAAACTGTGACATGTAAACACTTAATCTAGTCTTCAAAAATGACATAAAATTAGAATTTAAGATCAGTTTGAACATATACAATGTCAGAGAACTTTGAGAAAAATAAAAACCTAAGGTGCATATTGGTCATTGGATTTAATAACTATGGAAGTTAGAACCTAGGACTAGTAATTACAAATCGTGTTTTTTCTACATACGAAATGGAAATGTCGGGTGGGGCCACATCCTCCTTGTTGTCAGGTTAATATGGTAGATATAGTCTAGGGATCATATTATTATATTATTAGGTGCTACCATAGTCACAAGGTTCGTGTTTGTGTTCAAATTTGAAGACAATATCATTTGAAACAATGAAATCTAGATAAATTTCACTATTAAATTCAAGAGAGTGTGTGTGTATCTTAAGTTTAAACATATCCTAAATTTAAGTATCTTTATATGAGTTTATTTGTTAACATATCCTCAATTAACTTTAAATTATCAGTTTACATGTTGTTATGGATGTGTTTCCTTCAACATGGCTCACTTCAACAAATCCATACAATCATGATGACAGGGGAGGAGACACAACAGTGATGACAATGTTGTAGCACAAGGTTATGAGTAAGTTCTACAGCAGCATCTCATCTAAAATCTTCCAATATCCATATATGGAGTGTAGCATTGCGTATTGAGAAAGAATAGTCAAAGGGATTAGTTTGTGTGGCACCCAAGTCTTCAATAATTGAAGCAATCTGAACTTGTAAAAGATTGGTGGGTGAGATGCCCATGATACTCCAATGATTTGAGTGATTTGTACAAAGCATGTTATCTAAAATCTTCAAGGATCCATTTAGGGAATGGGATGTTGCATAAGAGAGGGATTTGTTGGAGAATTTCATGTGTGGTGCCCTAGTTTCAATGATTGAAGTTGATCCATGCTTGTCATAGGCCCTAAAACCTATAAGAGGTCAGTGGGTGTGATGCCAAGGGAAGTTGCAGTGACTGGAGTGTTGTTCACTTAACTTATGATAGGTTTGGAACCTATGAGAGGTTGCTTGCTCCAATGATTGAAGTGAATTTGTTGACTGAGATAGGGACACTAAATCTATGATAGGTCCTTGAAATTTTTTTAATAATCTACACTGATTTCCAAGATTTGTGGAGGAACATGAAAAGAAAGTATGGCAATATGCCATGATGGAGGAGTACCCTTCTAGCCTTGAAGAGATTTCAGAGGAGGCATGGCGATATATCATGATGAATGGGTATTCTGCCAGCTTTGAGGAGGCATATGTAGAGCAAGCATGGTGGATTTTATGATGGAGGAAAACCTTTCTAGTGTTGAGGTAGCACAAGTAGAGGAGGTATGGTAGGATGCCATTTGGGATATTTCTCCAGAACCCACTATGGAATCAATGATTGATTCCAAGCATGTAGTTGATGTTAGCATTGAATTGTCTAAGTCCGAAATTGGTGCAATAGGATTTTCTTAGAAAAAGAGAGTTAACCTCAATGAGACTTTTACTTTGGTTGTTTGCTACATTATTTCCTTTTATAAAAGAGATTTGAGAGAACAAAAGGGAGTATTAATCTTGGTTTGTATTCCTTCAAATTCATGGGTAATCAATGTTCTTTGAAGCCCTTAGCAAACGAGAGGTCTAAGACATTGTGATAGTATCACAGTGTGGTCCTCAACAAGAGGGAGTGTTAGAGTTTACATGTCTTGAATATCCATGCAATCATGATCAAAGTGGAGGAGGTGAAATAATGATGGCTATTGTGTGGTGGAATGTAATGAGTAGACTTTGCAGAAGCAACAACTTCTGTAATAGTCTACATACCTTCATGGCACACTCAGTAGACCAATGAAGAAAAAAGTGCTTATATAATGGTAAAGAAACTACTAAGGTGTTAGGGTGTAGGCATTGCTGCCCACTTTTATAGTTTCAGTTAGCCATGGATTTGTATATCTGGCATACCTACAAAAATTTTGAGAGTTATTAAGTTTCTAGCTATCTAGGGTCTTAGTTTGCAAGTTTCCTTACTATGAATTTAATATTTCAATGGTATCTTCATATGAATTTATTTATTATCATATCATAAATAATATAAAATATAAGCTCATGAACTAAATATTTCCATTATATAACCTAGATAGTTCCATATTTCAACCTAGACCAGCAACACACATCTATAATTTTAAGGAATACCATCACACTTCAACAGGGAAAGGCAACATGCACAAATTCCATTACCAACATCTAGAAGCAAAGGAATGCTCAAGTTGTCATTATCATGCACATAATTGTGTGTTGGGAGGGAAAGGAATCGACAAGTTGTTAATGGCATGAATAGTTAAATCATTGCAAATTAATTTTATTGCAATTTATCATGAAAGACCGCGCTTAGCTTTCAACCTAATTAAAGAAATGGAAAACTAAATCTAATTTTATAAACAGGGTGTGGATAAAATGACTTTAAAATGTTTAAGTGCACATGTGTTAATATATTTTGACAAAATACAATGGGAACACTCTACTAACGTTCAGATTCAACATTCATGTCCCCCACGGGAGGGGCTCAACACCCTCTCCCTTTTGCTCAAGTTGTTGTGGCCTTCAAGTCTCCAACAAAATAAATAGCATGAGAAAGGAACTTTGTCCCTATTTTTCAAGTGTAGCAAAATAACCCCAATATTCCAAGTGATATCTAGGAATATAGAGAAATTCAAAGGAACATGGTGGAGTCCTAAATTTCTGGAAGGATGGAAAAATTAATGGATGGTCTTAATTTGTTCAAGGATATCTTCATTCATATTATTGCAATGAAGGTTTGTGCTCCTCTAGGTTTGAAACCAAGAAAGTAGGGATAAAATATGACAACAATGTTCTTGGTTAATTGGATCCAATGGCATCTACCTAAAGGTCCTAAAAAATTAGTGCCTGAACTCTAACCCTAAGGAAGAAATGGGGCCCATGTCAAAAATATGGATGCCTAACAAGTTCCTTTCAAGTACAACTGATGCAACAAGTATGGAAATTTTGGAACAAACTGTAGAAACCTAAATAAATTTTCAACCCTTAGAGTAGAAATCAGTACCAGGGGAACTCATGAAGAAAAGATCCTTAACAAATCCCAACATTACAAGAAACCAAGGGAAACTCAGGAAGAAAATATCCTCAGCAAATCCCAACATTACAAAAAACCTAGGCAAAAGAATCCATCCCAGCAAATAATGAAAGATTAAAGGAAAGGCTTCCACTGGATCTTGAAGAGGGAAAATATTAGCAGGAAAAGAAAACACTATGCAATATTGCTTAAAGTCCTCTCCTTCAAAGGGTAAAACTAGCCAAAAGACTCCCAATGGAAAATCAAGGGAGGAGATGGACCCTAGGGTAGTATCAAGAACTAGAAACTCTCAACATCATAACCTCCCACCTATTGAAGAGTAGCTAATTCTCACTCCAAAATAAGACCCAAGAAATCCCAAAAGAAATCATACATAATAGGCTTGGAAAGAATAAATAGGAAGGATAAAACCATGATCACCCAAGCAACCATTTTTTCCAGTGCCTGGTCATAATTCTAAATCAGATAAGCAATGAAGATTCTCTCGTGCAATTGTAGAGGAATAGAATTCGTACCAAAGAGAGACAAAGTAAGACATGTAATAAAATTTGAAAGGCCTATTTTTCTACTATAAAAAACCAAACCTAGCCATGAATCTTTTACTTGTATTGAGTATTTTTGCAGGGAGGGTTGTAATGCAAGCTTTAAAGAGGAAAGAGGGGCTTTAGGAGGGCTTTTCTTCCATCTATAACCCAAAATTCCTTCACTTTGAAAAGGAAACTATGTTGGAACACTATATTTGATTCTCCATTGTTGAGAACTAAACCACTGGAACATTTTATATATTTAATATCCATGCCCCCAACAACTAGCCACGAGTTCCACCCATAAAATCTTGATGGCTAAACCTATCAATATAGGTTGGGAATAGCCAAGGAAACAATCTAGAAAATAGTTTTAGTAGGCCTAGCCAAGGAATAGGAGATTAACTGGCTCTATCAAGAGAAAAAGGTTTGTTTTCCTAGAAAAGAAAAATCTTGTATTTGAAGGAAAAAAGGAGAAACAACAACTTCAAAAACTTGGAAAAGGTGTAAACCCACAGGGTTGCATATGTATCCCATCCTCAACAATGATAAACTTTGAAGAGTATAAAAGGACAGTAGCCAAGAAAATGGAAGTAGTTGGATAAGAAGACATGGAGGCACCCTCTATTTTCTCACCGCTAATCCAAATAACAAAAAGAGTCATACATAATTTTTAAAAGTAGAAAAATATTTTAAATTTCCATTTAACAACATGATAGCAGGAACGGTGAAGAAGAACATGGAAGTCATGGAGGAAACTCGCAAGAAAATTTCCATCCTAACACAAGCCCTGTGATGGAAACCTGGTGAGAATAACAGAAAATGGAACCTAGTGCTTGAGATGATGTCCAACATCAAAACATTTGAGCAATAGAACAATGGTCCTAGCTACTTGGAAAGAGGGTGACACTAGCAAGGAGTTCAGAATGGGATTCTTTCCACTCTTCATTTAGTCGAGCCAATATACATAGATTCGAGGATCATAATACAGTAGATAATAGAGAGTGTAAACATATTAATTGGTGATTGCAAGCACATCCTGGCCCCAACAACAACAATGAACCAGAATCTAAGGGATCCAGCCCCCTCTGAATAACTCTGATCCATGGTAGAAAAACTCTTTTTAAATTTCTAATATCAGTTAACAATATATCCAAGCATATTTTTCTCATTTCTTAAGAGATCCATTTTAAAATAAATCTATGCTAGATACAGATATCATCATAGTGTATAGAATGAGCTAAAAAAATCCATTACATAGCATGACAATAAGATACAAAGCAAGTCTGCAACAAAATTCTATAAAATAAGAGAGAGAGAGAGAGAGAGAGAGAGAGAGAGAGATGATGGTGCAATAAACCCATGATACTCTTTTAAGTTTAAAACAAGCCGACCTACAATATGTTGGAAATGTAACTAGTTTTCGTCTTCATAATTGTTGTTGTACTCATTTCAATATATATCTTATGTAACAAACAAAAGAAGACAAATAAAAAGTTATTATTTTAAAGCATGGGTTTCATGCTCTTTATTGATGGTATTCTAGGTATAAGCATGTTTTTTATGCTTCTAGGGTTTGATAGTTCATAGGATTTATTGTCATGAGTCAAGAGAATCAACATCATGTTTATAAGACTCTTTTGGGCAAAATATATCTTGTAAAATAATTTATTGTGAGTCTAAAAGTTTTGGAAACCTAGAAGCTTCACATTGGCCTTGGAAGCTTCAAGTTGACCTACAGAAGGGAATTCAACTCCTTTGAAAGGCTACATAAAGGAGCAGTTCAACCTCTTTTGGAATTCACTCATCATCAAGTTCAATCTCTCTTGAAAAGGTTTGATCTAAAGATAGAAGAGGCAAGGAAGGTGGAGCGAAGGTCTATAAGGAAAAAGAATTCAAAGAAATCTTGGTTTTGGCTCTATCTCTCTCACATGTGAAGTTATAGGGTTAATACAGCTACAAAGAAAGATGAAATTGTAGGTTCAAATTGCAGGAGGACGAGGTGTGGTATCAAGTTGTTGGAAGAATAAATATTCTCTATTGACTTCGTTTACCTTGGTAGGGTCTGTCTTGCTCTAAGAAGGATCTCTTGAAGAAGTAGAATTAGGGGTTTTGCAGCAGCTATAGGGCCGAAGTTCTAGGTTGAAGTTGCAGAACAAAGTTATAGAACGAAGTTGCAGGGTCAAAGTTGTGGCTAGAAGCAAGTTGATGCAGGATTGAGTTGTGATATTGGAAGGGCTGACTTGGTACTTGGAGGAATAATTGGTCTAGGGTTTGCTTCTCTGTGGTCTCATTTGAAGCATATTATATAAGAAGAGAAGATTTTATGGTTTTTCCCCTTGGAGGGGTTTTTCCCTGGCTTGGAGCCTAATTTCTGTGTCCACTATCTTTATTATTTTGTTCTTGATATTTGTTTGATGAATAAGATCTAATAAAGAAACACAAAAAGAATAATAAAGTTCATAAGAAAGTATTAAGGTTAAGGAAAATTGATTTAGTAAGCTGCCACACTGCATTTTCCAACATGATATTGGAGCTAAGGCCAACAAAAAGGCAGTTGGAAGGATCATCTTGTGGACACAAGAAGGGTTTGCTAAGGGGATAAGGAAGACCTATTGATCTAGAAGAAGGGTCTCATTAGAAGAAAGCTTGAATAAGACTACGAGAAGATTGTTGTTCTCTCTTGAACAAAGGATCTAGTTGAAGACTCGTTGGAATGCCTCTCTGAAGGAAGCATCAAAGGATTTTGGTGTCATCACTTTTGAAAGACACCATTGAAGTCTCTTTGAAGATCTTGAAAACCTAAAGATAAGTTGGAGACATCAATAGAAAAGGGAAGACTCTTAATCTTCAAGTAAGTATCATATTGTTACTCTATGTATGAATCTAAAGGTCATATGGGTTCTTTTTGCAAGGAAAGAAATAAGATCGTAGGCTCATCAAATTTCCTAGCATGGAAGAAAAGGATTGACCTGGAACTTATAGAATATGAGGTAATGGAAATTGTTAAATAATGAATCCATACATAAAAGGCACCACTAATAAAATTACTAAAATTCTTAATAAACATAACATCAATGTAGCATTCACCCCTGCTAACACTATCAGACAATTATTCAACTCAGTCAAGGATCCCATAAACCCTAAACTTCAAAAAGGTGTTTATGTGATTCCTTGCTCATGCGGTAAGGAATATATAGGTGAAACAGGTAGGTCTCTTAATATTAGAATTAAAGAACACACTGCCGACTTAAGAAGAGATAGGACCTCTAAATCGGCCTTAGCAAAACATGTTCACTCTTCCTCTCATTACATCTGCATGGAAGAAGTCAAACTGGTTAGAAAAGAGGACCACTATCTTAAAAGGAAAATCAAAGAAGCCATAGAAATAGAAAAAAGGAAGAACAATTTGAACCGGGACGATGGATTAAAACTAAGCAACACATGGAAACCTTTACTTGAAATCTTAAAAATCAATAATTAACCCTTATCCCTTAAAATAACCTATTCCCTCCTCTCTTAAAAACATCAATATAATTAACAAAAACATCAATCATATAACATCCTCCTTAAACAATAAAACAATCAACAACATAAACATAAATTAGTAATTGATTACTTCACACATAATCAGTTGATAACATTAAAATATAACTAATAAAAATATAAACAATTAAAAATTTAACTCTAGGAATGATAGATAATATTATAGCAATAACTCACCAAATCTATAAGGATTTATTAATTAGTTAAAAATTAAATGTATTAATCAAATAAATAGAATTAATAAATAATTAAACATGAAATAAATACATAAAATTAAATTAATAGACGTATTAACAAATAATAAATAATAAAATTAATCTATTCTTTTAATTAATCAAACAAATTAGACAATTAGTTAAAAATATTAATAAAAGTAATTAATCAAATTATTAAATAATTAATTTTACATTAAAGAAATAAACATAACAATTAAATCAACAAACAATAAAACTAATTAATTAATCAAATTAACAAATTAATAAACATATTAATAAATAATAAAATCAATTAATTAATCATTTCTTTTAATTAATTAATTTAATTAATAAATCAATTAAACGAACTAATTAAAATAATTAATTTTATATAAAAATAAAATTAATAAACATAATAAGTAATTCTATAAATAACAAAATTAATTAAGTTATCCCTTTAACTTATTAATAAATTAATTTATTTATTTATCCTTTAAACCTATTAATTAGCTATTTTATTAAAAAAATAAAAAAAAAAAATAAAATTAAAAATTAAAAAAATAGAATAAAATAAAATAAAATATTTAATTAAATTGATTATTTAATTAAATAAATGAAAAACTAGTAAAATAATGGCCGACCTATTTTCTTACATCTTTTCTTTAATAACCTATATATATAACCTATCTAGCTCATGGATACATCATTAAGATCTGGAGAATATCTATTGACGCATCCCCTGATGATGGACTCACTTGGTAGTCTGAAACGTTGGTTCACAAAACTCTATAATGGTAATTACTAAACCTAGAAAAGACAAGAATAAAGAAGTAGCAAAGTACAATAAAGGAGAAGTTAGGGCACAAAGGATCATCATTGAATCCATTAAGGATCCTCTTGTTCCATTTATTTTAAATTTGAAAACTTCTAAGGCTATGTATGACAATCTAGTGAATTTGTACTCTCTAAGTACATCAGGACAAAAGATGTCTTTGATGAATAAGTTATATAGACTGAATAAATCAAAGGATGAGGACATAGTATCCTTTCTAATGAAGATCTCTCAATTAATATATCACTTGTAGGGGCTTAGAGAGACAATTTCTAATTCAAAAATGACCATCTATGTACAGAATGTATTGCCACCAGAATGGAGCACCTTTGCAACAAGCATCTACTCTAAGAAAGACTCAAATCCTTTTGATGAGTTGTGGGCTTAATGCATCTTGGAAGAAACTAGGATCAAAGCAAAGGATGAAAATGGATCATAGGAACAGTCTCAAGCCTTTATATCTAGAGTCAAGAAGCTGAAGAAGGGAAAGTTTGGGAAGTCCAAGATGTGAAAATTTCTGAATCTACACATCAGAAACCCCTATTGCAATTACTGGTTTAACATCTCCTACTTGTTCTTTGCATTAAAAATTTATTTAATTACATAAATATCGATGTAAAGCACTATTGCAACCTACACATACATATAGATCATGAACTAAAATACACTGAGCCAATCACACAAGGGACGCCATTATTTTTGGAAAATCATCCCCAGAAAAACCCAATTCAGGAAAATCAGTGCAGCATATAGAGGGTTTGTATTATTAAGTAGATTCTTGAATACAACTAGGGTGCCAGATATGGCTCACCCAACAAAGAAAAAATCTTGGCAGAAGTAGCTCTATCCAGAGACAAATATTCCAAAAAATTCAACAACTGGATGATCAAACCCCATAGATGACCTGGTTGTTCCCAGTGCTGGGCAGCGATGGCTGCACCAAGATCTGTGTTGGAACTGCATCACCTCCTCTAGGAGATGTGTCGCCCCCACAGTGAGCCTCCCTTTCTCAGAAAGTCGATTTTCTGAATTTCTCCCTCTTTACCTCACAGAATCTCCCCAGTGCTACCTCTAAGGGCTTGCGTCAACCCCTACGGCTTCTGCATTAGCCCCTACGGCCTCTGTGTCACCCTCTCTCGGTATGCACTATCTCTCCTGGTGCCGCTCTACCTCTCTGCTATGTATACTTTGGCCTTGGACTGAAGTCCCTCTGCCGAACTACCCCTCACTGCAACTTAGATCACTAGGTCGATTTTCTCAGCAAACCTCGCCCCAAAAAAATTGAACTCTTTGATCAATTCGGTGTGTCTCCAACTGACCCTCAAGCCTCCTCTTATAATTTTCTTGTTGATGAATCAACAGTCGTGATCTAATCTCTAATCAACGGCTAAGATTAAAATAGGCTTGATCCTCGTCACTTAGAACCTTCTCACCCATATTTTATTAATACACATTAATATTTTTATTTTCCTAAGTTTAGACTTAGGAACGCTTTAAAAATATTAATTATTTTAATAACTCCTCATCTGGGTGGAATTTCTCCAAACGATTTTTGGGTTTTGGAAATCTCATGTGTTATAGCCCCTCCACAAAATTTCGGAGCTAGAGCACATCCAAGGCTACCCAAAATCAACACTCCCTCTTAGCGAAGAATGTGCTCTAATAATACTTCCTCATGGAAGCATTGCACTGATCTACTGCATCAGTCCTCTATGTTGCTGATGCTTGGCCTGATGCCCTTCATTCACTACACTGCTGCTTCTTGTACTGCATCCCATGACTCTGCCACTACCACTACCACATCTGTACTACAGCTCCCTCTCAAAATGTTGCATCATACTTCCCATAGCACTACCACTGCTAATGGCTACACTGCAACTCAATTACTGAGAAGTAAGTAACTGAAAACTCACCCAAACACTGACATCCTTATCAATATGAATGCCTCGTGATGATGAAGCTACCTCTGCTGCTAATCTATGTTGACTCTTTGTTGCCACTGAGCTACTGCAAACTACTTTGTGCCTCTCGCACTGTTATAACATCCATTTCGTTGCCTCAGATTTTGGCACTCTAGAAATGCCACTGTCGCTCCATCACACCTCGCTCCAATCGACACTTGTCGTTTTGCTACTGTCGTTAAAGGCTCCCATAGCCGTATGTGATCCAAGAGTTTGGGCACCTCAAGGATCCTGCCCCCATGTATTCCTCTTGACTACAACTCCATATCGCCCCACCTCTTCTCCAGAGGCGCATGAGCACTCATGGCACAATCGTCATCATCGCCTTCTTTTTTCTGCTTTCGCTGGAGCAGCCTTCGATTCGGAAGCTTCCCCCTCGCCCTTCTTCCAGGGGCACTGAGTGGAATAATGTCCCAGTTCCTGAAAGTCAAAGCATCTAACCTTGGTGATGTCCTTCTTCTTCCTCTTATGTTTCACTTTTTGTCCTAGCAATGTAAGAGTTGCATCCTCCTCCTCCTCCTTCTTGACCCAGGTTCCCTTGCCGCTACTCCCTGCTTTGGTCAACCTCTTGATATCTTCTTATCGAAGAGCTACCCACATCTCCTCCCAACTATGGAGAGTTGCTATGCCTAAAATACTTTGGAAAAATGTCTCCCAGTCCTCGTTGGCTGCATTCAGGGGAGTCCTGACCATGAACTCAGGATATGGTGTAGACCCTACGGAATTCAACTGGTCGCAAATCCCTTGCAACCTAAGAAGGAAGGGATCTATCTCCTCTCCTTTCTGCATCTGGTACTGTCTTAGCTGATTTTCTAATACAATCTTCCGCTGCACAGAAGAGCCCTAGTACAAGGTGGTCAGGGTCTCCCACATCTCCCTTGTTGTTTCCTTTTCAGCAATGTGTGGTACTACATGATCTTTGACCCCGTCTAGGATCATGCACTTTTCCTTCGTCTAGGCCTCCTCATACTTCTTTGTCACATCAACATCAACCGGAATAGTAACCACTTTCAAGGCATAGTCCTTGATGCGATGTTTATCTAGGATTTCCAAGATCTTGGCCTTCCAGATGACAAAATTGGATGCTCTGTCCAATCTGTCCTAATCCCTCAACCCATTCATTGCCATCTCTGCTCAAAAATAGGATTGGTTCTCTTCTCCCTCTCCTGTCGTCAATCTAGCAGGACTTGGATCTGGATTCCTTGGGTGCAAGAAACCCTCTAAGGAACAAGATCCTCTCTAGACTCCCTCTGAGTCTTGATTTCCCTCTCGGAAATCCTCCGGCCAACTGTCAAATCGCTCCTCTCCAATCCTCCTTTGTTGCTGCAACCCAAATCTAGATTTCTTGGCTAGAAATCTATCAAGGCAGTGATTCCCTCTACCTTGGTTCAGTCTCCTTAGATGTTGTTCTGCACGAACAGAAATAGTGTACCACCAGCTCCTCAAACCGAAAATCTGCTCAGCTTCCTTAGCCTCGGCAACTTGAAGAATCTAAGCCCTTCAGGCTCTACACAACCACTACGTGGGCTAGATTAGCTCCTCCTATCCAACTACGTCAATCCTTCCTAGCTCAGAAAGATGATGTGGCTTTGCATGAGCCTAATCTGCCCCCTCTGCCTCTGTGTTGGCCTTGATGGCTAACGCAGCTACTACGTGGGCTTCTCCCAGCTACTGTGTCACCTCCACCTGGCTTAGAGTGCAGATGCAGGCATTGTGTGAGCCTCTACATCACTTTCTTTGCATTGTGTCACTCCTCCTTCGGCATCTCT
Organism: Pinus tabuliformis; assembly: GCA_031772625.1. NCBI lineage: Eukaryota > Viridiplantae > Streptophyta > Pinopsida > Pinales > Pinaceae > Pinus > Pinus tabuliformis. The sequence continues at coordinate 387,368,449 of CM062804.1, read as the reverse complement.
AGCTTTGGAACAATGCTGTCACTCAAGACAGCTGCTTTTCTGCTACAAATTCTCTAGATTTCTTAGTTGTTGTCTTCAGTCGCCTATGATTTGCAATCCCTCTGATAACATGTGAAAATTTCTGAATCTACACATCAGAAACCCCTAGTGCAAGTACTGGTTTAACATTTCCTACTTGTTCTTTGCATTAACAAGTCATTTAGTTACATAAATATCGATGTAAAACACTTTGCAACCTATACATACATATAGATCATGAACTGAAATACACTGAGACAATCACATAAGGGACACCATTATTTTTGGACAATCATCCCCGGAAAAACCCAATTCAGGAAAACCGGTGTAGCATATAGAGCATTTGTATTATTAAGTAGATTCTTGAATACAACTAGGGTGCCAGATATGGCTCACTCCACAGAGAAAAAAATCTTGGCAAAAGTACCTCTATCCAGAGACAGATATTCCGGCAAATTCAGCAACTGGATGATCAAACCCCACAGATGACCCAGTTGTTCCCAGTGTTGGGCAGTGATGGCTGCTCCAAGCTTTACGCTGGAACTACGTCACCTCCTCTAGGAGCTACATCACCCCCATAGTGAACCTCCTTTTCTCAGAAAGTTGATTTTCCTAACTACTCCCTCTCTACCCCACAGAATCTTCCCAGTGCTGCCTCTAAGGGCCTGCGTCAGCCCCTACGGCTTCTACATCACCTGTGTCAGCCCCTACGGCCTCTGCATCACCCTCTCTGGGACTGCGTTGTCTCTCCCGATGCTGCTCTGCCTCTCTGCTATGTATTATCCGGCCTTAGACTAAAGTCCCTCTACCGAACCGTCCCTCACTGCAACTCAAATCACTAGCTCGATTTTCTCAGCAAACCTCGCCCTAGAAAAACCGAACTCTTTGATCAATTCGGTGTGTCTCCAACTAACCCTCAAGCCTCCTCCTATACTTTTCATGTTCATGAATCAACAGTCATGATCTAATATCTAATTAATGGCTAAGATTAAAACGGGCTTGATCCTCGTCACTTAGAACCTTCTCACCCATATTTTATTAATACACATTAATATTTTTATTTTCCTAAGTTTAGACTTAGGAACCCATTAAAAATATTAATTATTTTAATAAATACTCATCTGGGTGGAATTTCTCCAAACGATTTTGGGTTCTAGAGATCTCATGTGTTCTAGCCCCTCCACAAAATTTTGGAGCTAGAGCACATCCGATGCTACCCAAAATCAACACAAGAAGAAATATATGTCCAAGATTCAATGCTTTAAGTGCAATGCGTATGGGCACTTTAAGGGGGACTTTCCAAGCCAGCAAACAACAAAAGAAATGAAAAAAGTGAGGTTCACGTAGTTGAAGAAATGGGAGAACTTGAGAAGAAGTCAAAGAAAGAGGATGTGAAAGATATTTACTATTAAAGAAGGAATTTTGTTTGTCAAGTACTTTGTATAGTTGGTCTTTCCTTTAGGATAGTATGCATTTTTATTTACTATATAAGAATCTTAATTTTGTATGGAATCATACTTAGAAGCATGTGATAGTAGCATACTTAGAGTTTCTTTATAGAAATATTCCAGGAATGGATAGATAGACTATTTTGCATATTGTTGATCAGGAAATTATCTAACATTATGTTAGAGGTAGTCATCTTGCTAAGGTGGATCATCATGATCCTGCAAGAACCATCATTTTGGAGTTTATTGGGAGAAGCATTATGATAAGGTTAGTATACATTCCATATACTATGGAAACAATACTTTTGAAGGGATGAAGGAATGCAATGGGTCAAGTTGTGGGCTCATTATGAGAGATATAGTTATATTATGGGATAAGAAGCATAGGAATGCATATTGAAAGTAACTCTTGGATAAGATTCATATGTGCATAATCTTGTAACATGCTTTGTATGATTATGTGATGCTTATAATGGAAGAGTTTGACTTACTCAAGGATAAATATATAATTGAGACTTTCTCTAGATTATGTAGAATAATGATCAACATCTAGTGTAATCTCCAAAAGAAAATCTCTAACTTGGTAATTAAGTTCGATCCTTGCAAACTATGATGCATGAAGGAAGATTAAGATGGATATGGACCATGAGGATGTTGATGCTTGATGAGAAAGTCATCATGGTGAGGTAAGCCTAGTTTAATTATTGTTGGTTATCTGGTTAACATATTATTTTTCTACCTAGAAGGTTATTGCAGGAATATATGAAGAATGTTGAGGCAACCTCAACATTGGATACCTAGAAATTATGAAATCATGATATATTCAACTTGGGATTGTAAGGTAGAAGTGCAAGAATATAACCTGAAGGTCATCAAGGGCAGATCACTTTCATGAGGAAGCTATGATCAGATTGAAGTTTGGGAAGGCTCAATATAAAGCCTTTATCTATGACGACAAGATGAAAGACTTGATGATCAAGAGAGATGACCTGGATCCTATCACAAGATTGAAGAGTGAATATGGCTCCATGATACCTCGAAAGAAAGCAAGCTCCATGCAAAGAAAAGAGGGAGCCATGTAGCTATGAAGAACAAGTAGTTGCTATTCTTATAAAGACAAGCTATATGGCTTGTGGTGTTGACTTCACAAATAGAAAGGAAGTCTGGAATCTCCTATGTTTTTGAGAGAGAGAAAAGGATTCTCCTTGAATAGGAGAAAGGATCTATTCCCTAGTCAAGAGGGAATAGGGATATCCTCTCTGGTTGAGAGGGATAGATGATGGACATCACATGTGCATTCTCTTCTTCATGTGTCACTCACTTAACCGGACTAAAATCCACAAGTCTAAGTGAGGGCCTTGGATAGATAATGGTGGAGGATTGGATAAGCATTTGTGATTTCCTTGAGGATAAAGTATCCAAGAAAGGAAAGGTACCTTCACTCTTTGAGGATTGGATAGGTATCCAAGATAGAGTAGTTGAAGAAGATCAATATTCTTTAAGGATTAGAGGTTAAAAATCCAAAATAAGAATAGTCCTAAAAGGGCATACCTTGTGAACATCCAGATGGGGTATGTGCCTTATAGAGGTAGTGTGGTATCACACATAAAGTCTCCCAGCATAATGCTCTCGAATAAAGTTGAGTTTGTCTAGTTAGGCTTCAAAGATAGCATTAGTTATACTGTTGATGCTTACAGTTGGCTTATCAATCCGACTCTTCTTATGAGAAATCTTCAGTTTGAGAATGATGATGTATTGATTGTACAATTATGAATACCTCCCTAGTTAAGAGGGAGTGATGGAAAGGTAACTAGTTTCAGTTTTCATAATTATTGTTGTACTCATTTCAATATGTATCCTGTGTAACAAACAAAGGAAGAAAAAGAAAAAATTATTATTTTAAAGCATGGGTTTCGTGCTCTTTATTGATGATCTTCTAGGTAAAAACATGTTCTTCATGCTTCTAAAGCTTGTTAAGTCATAGGATTTATTGTCATGAACCAAGAGAGTAAAAAACATGTTTATAAGACCCTTCCAGGAAAAATATATCTTGTAAAAGAATTTATTTTGAGTCTAGAAAGTCCTGGAAACCTCCAAAGTACAAGTTAGCCCTCGAAGCTTCAAGTCAGCCTAAAGGAGGGAAGTCGACCCCTTGGAAAGGCTATATAAAGGAGTAGTTTGACCTCATTTGGCACTCACTTATCATCAAGTTCAATAGACTCTCTTGAAAAGGTTCAATCTAAATCTAGAAGGAAAAAAGGTGGATCAAAGGTCTAGAAGGAAAAAAAAGTCAAAGAAATATTGTTTTGGGGCTCTATCTCTTGTGCGGAGTTATAGGGTTTTTGAAACTACAAAGAAGGCCGAAACTGTAGGTCCGAGTTGCAAGAGGACGAGATGCAATATCAAGTTGTTGGAAGAAGAAATATTTTGTCTTGACTTCATGGACCTTAGGAGGAGCTATCTTGCTCTAAGAAGGATCTCTTAAAGAAGCAGAATTAGGGTTTCTACAACAGCTTCAGGGCCGAAGTTATAGGTCGAGTAAAACAAAGTTGCAAGGTTGAAGTTGTGGCTAGAAGCAGGTTGATACAGGATTGAGTTGTGATATTGGAAGGGATGGCATGGTACTTGGAGGAAGAATTGGTCTAGTTTTTGGGTCTTTGTGGTCTCATTTGAAACAAATTTTATAAGAAGAGAAGAGTTTCTTTTTCCACTTGGAGGGGTTTTTCCCTTGCTTAGAGCCTAATTTTTGTGTCCATTGTCTTTATTATTTTTCTCTTCATGTTTGTTTGATGAAGAAGATATATTAAAGAAACACAAGAAGAATAATAAATTTCACAAGTAAGTACTAATGTTAAGGAAAATTGATTTAATAATAAGTTGCCACATTGCATTTTCCAATACAATACATATATAGTCTCCATAAGCACACTTAGCATAAAGAAACAAAAAGAGAGTCTAGTCTAGATATGGTGTTGAATTTGAAATATGATATAACAACCATAAAGCTGCAAAAAAAAATCTCTACCTTCACAAGTGGAATGAACCAATCCATCAGATCAGTTTCCTTCAATTTTTATCCAATCTAAAATAATGATTCCACAACCTTATTCCTCACACAGGTTTCCTCAATTGTAAAAAGAGTTTCAAGAGGAGGCAGCAAAACATGCATAATCCACCCCACCAACATATGAAATGAAAGCTCCCAATTATTTTTCCATGGCAAGAAAAACCTCGTCGTCATCATCATTGTTTTCGCTCAAAAAGGGGATTAATCACTTTCCAGTTCTCTCTTCACCTAGAGCACCAGCAATTGTTGAAAGCCTTCGAATAGAATTAAGTCGTAGTTGAATGTCCTCACTCTTTAATTCATCAATCAGAATGGAAATTGGATATATCGGCTCATCAGTTTCTTGGCATTGTCTTTTTAGCAAGGGAATTATTGGAAGATTGGGCCAACTCATCATCAATTTGAATCGGAAAAGGATTTAATTGCAAAAGTGAAAAATAAGGAACTAATGGTCTCACAGACTATTTTTAGTCTTGTGGACCTTAAACTATCATTTCATTTCAGGCATCGCCATTGTGTTGGATTGGATTCACTGGATAAAATAATAAACACTAAAGCTAGGGCTATAAAGCTATCAAAATTTTGAAGTGTTGGACTTAGTTGTATAAGTGATAAAGTGGTAGAGAAATGGCGCAAAGCGGAGCTAGGGTTACACTGGGTGAGAATGAGGGCTTGGGAGCGGCTGCATGGAACTATGCTTAGGGTGGCTCGCATGGCAACCAAGGACATTGGTTGGGAAGGTCGCGGTGGTTTCCCTAGCTTGCATTGGAGCGGTCTTTTTGGCGTCCTTGTGACAGACGACGACTGCATTTTATCCATAGTATAGACCACAAGAATCTAGCAGAACACGTGTCTCGGATCCTTGTGGCAGCTGCTGTATTTCTTATAGCTCTGATTTTATACGAGGCACACTCTCGAGCGGATCTCTGCGGGCGCATAGTTGGAATAACGGAACGGGGGAGGCGGCAGGACGTCTGGTTCAACTGCTCCTGCCTTTTGCAAATTCGGGGGTTAGGCAATTTATTTTCCTGTTTTCGCCGGCACCAGACGGTTCGGATATTGCAGGTAGACTGTCTTCTCGCCCTCTGTATCTGATGAGCCTCATCATCATAAGTTACCCCTCGACACAGTTGGCCCATGTGCCTTTTTTTGGCGTTGTTGCGTTGGACCTGATCCCTATATTCACCATCCTTTGCTCCTTCCGAACCACCGTAACCCATGGGTTTCCCTCTATTGACTGGAATTTAGGCAACAAGTGGGAGTATGGCTGAGTATGGCTCACGGTACCTGGTAACTCCCATACGCTTTCAAATTTTTATTAAATTCCCTGTTGGGGTTTCTTTGTTAACATGGGTTAATAAAACAGAGAGTATGAAAAAATTGAAGCACATTATCCTGCAAAAGGCGAGTTACTCAACACAAATGCAAAATCTGATATATGGAGGCAGGGCATTACAGGACACCAGGTTATTGCAGGGTTACCATATTCTAGCAGCATCCTCCATAACCCTCAACTTGAGGCTTCGTGGTGGTGCTGGTCTAGCCAATAAAACATACAATGCCGGAAATGTTTATGGAGGCAGTACTTCGAAAAGCACAGAAGCCAAACTGAAGCAAATGAACGGAAAACTCTATTTCAAGAATATACGTCAAGGAAACAGCCCCTAGCCCATATATTGTGGAGCTACTGAACTCCATCCCAGAACTTAATATAGACAATACAAAAACAGAAGAGCATTGTGCTTCTTTCTAATCACAAGCAATTATATGTCGTTTTAATTGTTTCTGGCCAAAACCAGTGGAGAGTTTTCATTGGATTTTGACCAATTGGTCACTAGACTGTGAAATACACCTATGCTCTAAAGGGTTATTCATTGTTAAATTCCCTACAGTAGAGGCTAGAGACAGTATAATACAGGCTGGACCATGGTTCTGGGATCGACAGGCCTTTTCATCACTCCTTTGTTCCCAGATTTTGATGCAAACGCCATGATTGTCAACAGAATGCCGATGTGGGTTTGACTGCACCAATCTACCTCTTCATTTTTGGAATGAGAGAGTACTCACAAGTATCAGGAACATCATTGGGAATTATATCAAGACGGATACCCAAAGATTGAATGAAAGGATCTACACAAATGCTCGGATATGTGTGGAAGTAGACCTCGGCAAAGGCTTACCAAATCGCATACCACTAATCCATAAACAAAGGAGTTGGACTCATCGTCTTGATTATGAGAACACAACCTTCAAATGTAGAATATGCAGACAAACAGGACATCTTCAAAATATGTGTTCAAAAGCCAAGAAAGACACCAGCAGAAAGAAGAAGAATGGGAAACAGCCAAAAGGATGGAATTTCCCTCCACCCCAGCTGGATGAGGAGGAAGATGAAGCAGAGGAGGAAACCACACAAACCGGGATCAACCAGACACCATAGGTAACAAAAAAACAAGGGGAACACTCTCAGGACCCCAATGAAACACGAGACAATCGAGCACAAACAACAAACTTTCCAAAAGAAATGGAAACTAGTGGGTACAAACTTATCCATTCATCAGACAATTCAGAGTCAGACAAGGACAATGCAAGACCTGAACCTGGCAATCAGCTTTCACTTTTCTCTTCATTGCCATCCCAAGGGGAATGGCGCAAGGTCAAAAAAAAGAAATGGAGAAAAGCCTAGCTTCTCTTCTCTTTGTATATTAGTTTGATTTTGTATGTTTCTGCATATCATCAGTCATAGACTTGATGATGCTTTGGCTCTTAGCAAATGTAACATGTATTTTTGTTTTCACTAATAAAATTACACTTTTTTCCTGGAAAAAAAATGATAAAATAAATAAAAAAGCATGATTCTACAGAGAGTATTTTATTCAAGGTAATCTAGAAACAGTTATCAGAAAAGTCCATAATAGGGGAAAATTCCATTATACCACAAAAACTAACATAAATGCAAAGAAATAATGATTTTAACCAGTCAACGTGGTCTAATGTCATAACATGAATGTGGCTTTATCATTCAATTGGATTCATATTTAATATCAGCTAACCTATCATTCGTAAAGGAAAGATGCATCCAAAATAGCTTCTAATATTAGTCGTCTTTCTGATATTGGTCAATCTTTTAAGATGCATCCAAAATAGCTTCTAATATTAATCGTCTTTCCAATATTGGTCAATCTTTTAAGATGTATCCAAAACTGAAAAGAAAATTTCCATCCTAGCATAGGTCCTACAATGGAAACTTGATGAGGATAATAGAAAATGGGACCTAGTGCTTGAGATGATGTCCAACATCAAAACCTTCGAGCAATAGAATTATTTCCACTCTTCATTTAATCGAGTCAATATCCATAGATTCAAGGATCATAACGTAGTACAAATCTATTATTTCTTGATATGGGTCATCTTCGTTATCTTAGGAATATGTTAATAGTTCATGTAGACCGTTGGAAATTGAGTGGTCATCAACGTAAAGTTGCTCCATTGGTTACATATAATTCTAACACTTAAATGTGAGGTATGTTATGCATTGCCTAAATGCTTTATGTGTTGCGCCTAGTTGAAGTTCACTCTTTAATCTAGCTTTGCAAAGCGTTGTTGTTCAAAATGCAAAATTAATCAACATGGTTTCAAAAAGCAGTAGTTCTAGGCTATGTTACATAGTTTGGATTCGAATTTATGTTTTGCAATGATTAGGTTTGGTTCAAATTCAAACTTTTCAATGAGACTCATATAAGGTTTTTCACTATACACGCATATACTTTAAAATGAAATGAAATAATTAATATTAAGAAATCAACATCAATAAACAAACAAAAAAATAAGGTAGATATGGAAATTGCAAGGATAGAGATTGAGTTGTGACATAAGGTTGCAAGCTTGAGTTGTGGACTTAGTAAACAACCATGAGGTTCAATGAACCTCAATGACACTCAAGAAAAAAATTGGGTTTTTTGAATTTCAAATATTGAGGTTGAAGCTCAGTGAACCCTATAATATAGGGTCCAGGGAACTATATCAATTTCTTCTTTCTATAGAAATACCATTGTTTATGCACCCTATTAATTTTCTAACTTCCCTTTCCCTTTATGCATTAACAATCATATCTCAATTCGCTGAAGTATGTGGTTTTTCATTCCATGAGAATTAATGTGTAGCATGTGGAGACCTCTGTCAATCATGGTGAGAACATCTTTGCCTTGATGCTAAGTTACATTTGAGCTCTAAACTTCTCCACCTCAAAATAATAATAAAAATATCTCAGTGAGAAAAATTATGCACCTCATCATCCTTCAATCTTTTTTTATCACATCAAGAGAAGTAAAATGCATTCTTCATCCTCAGTGTCCTTTTTAATCACACCAAGAGAAGTTAGATGCATTCTATAGCCTCAGTGGAGATGGGGTGGGAATCAAGGTGGTCCATGAATTCTTTCTGTGTAAAGGTGCATTGAATCTAAATTATGAATTGGGGCAGCATTCAATATGGACACTGGCCCAGAGATATCTAAACCAGGTATGGTATATAACCTTGAGGTTCAAGAGCTCGAGAATGCATACTATGGTAGACATATTATCAAATAATAGAACAGACAAGGAAGCATATCTCAATTTCACACAAATGTAGACATATTAAATAATGGAACTCCATAGATGCGACATCCAAATGCATGCTATATGGATTTAGATGGCTTGAGCTAGTGAGATAGTAAAATCCATACCACAATGGATGGCACTGTGATGAACCATCTTTTACCAATGCCTCTTTCCAACACATGATTATCATCCATACATAATTATCATCAAGCAAATGGCTTAAAAATCAGTCAAATCCATATAGCTCAAGAATGCATTTGGAATAGACATATGCATAGTTAAGAGGGTTGTGGATACCTTTTATGCAATGATGCAGTCTCCAACATTGAAGTTTGGATACATGGAGAGGGAAGGAATGTATCTAGGTTCTACCACAAATGACCTAAAAATCAGGGATATGGAAACAGTTGATGTAAGTGTCTTTGCATCATCTGAGATTATATGAACCCACCCAGGCATCCAACTCAATATCTCATTGCCACTCTTGCTCTCAATAGTCTCTGGCCATTTCTATGTTTCCTTTTCCACTACAAAATTTTCTTCCCCTCCTCCATCCCCTTGATTGTTGTTTCTCTAACTACAAGAATTTACAAAGTTATCTCTTCTTCCATTCTTAGAAAGGGCCAAACACTAAAACAATTCACTACAAGGAATCCATTTCAAGCTCTAGAAAAATGGTATCATGGTGTATGGCTTAAACCTAAACATGGAAGCTCCCCCCATCGAAGAATCCCATAGACCCATTCAGAGTAAGCAACATTGTTGGAGTTTTTATGAATGAACTCAGAGATAGCAAAGGAAGACCCTGAAAGCACAACAAGTCTAGAATAAACATTTTTCCCAATGGTGTTTGTGTTTCTCTAGTATTCCATTTCTTCAGGGACGAATAATACTCAAGCTTGCACTCCCTCAATGCGGTCATGGCCTTCCTTGCCCAAAAACGCTGACAAGGGTTGTTCTTGTCATATGACAGAGTATATGATAATATATTTCCAGTGCCCTATGAAATTCTGCAATCTCCAGCAAGAGGTGTAGCAAACAAGATAGGATAGGTGATTGTGCATTGTAAATCCATTTGTATTAATTTACAAATCGAGTTAAGTAAACAATGTCGTTCTTTGTTTGGGTTTAAGAAGAAGTTGGTGACAGAAACATTCAGATATCCATTGCATAATTCCCCACAAAAATGTTCACTCGATCTGTGAATTGATTATTTTAAGAACAATCTGTATCAATCCCAGATGGCCTCCAAATGGCACAAAACTATTTGATTTGCCTTCAAAAACACATGTTGGAATTAAACCCACAAAGAAATAATTGTTGAGAATTGTGTAAAGGGAAACAAAGGATTGAATAATACATAAGGGCACAGGATCTGTAGCAGAATCTAAGAGAATATGAACAAAGAAAGAGTATCGGACTCTCTCCCAACTTGGGAAGGAGTAGCAAGGAATTAGATTTTAAAGGGTCAATTTTAGATTTTAGAGCAGCCGGAAATTAGATTTTAATAAGTAGTAAATCCTTATGAAGCAATTGCTACGGATTTTATGTTGCCACTATTTAGGTTAAGTTTTCTTTTCATTGAGCAAAAGGAGTTCATTTGACATAGAGGCTATATGTAATATTGTTGAAGGCCTAGAGAGTGCTAACATTGGCCTAAGGGCATTGATAAAAACTATATAAGACCTACCTGATACAAGAAAGTATGTTCTAATAAGGAGGGAAAGGAGACGTGAGGTTTACACATAAGGTACATATCCACTAACCCTTAAGGAGGTGACAAATATCCTCAAATATGTGAATAATGTTATCAATAAACTAAAGTAGTTGTGAGTAGCCCATTATTTTAAGAGAACTTCACTTATAGCTCAAAATTACCCTATTAGAAGCTAAAAATAGTTTATAAGGACTCCACATGTGTTGTTAAGAGAGGCATGGTATAAAATTTGACTAAGGGAAATAAGGGGTACAGTAAGATTGATGTGTAGCACCTACGCAAATCACCATTTATATACCCAAACCGTCAAGATGACACACTTCTCTGATTAAAATTATGAAACACCATGGAACAACTCAGCTTAGAACATATAGCCAAAGCATCAAGAGTTATAATAGAGTGCTTAGGTGATCACAATAAAAATAATACATAGTGGATATATCATACACATGTGGATCATACATATCAAACTAAATGTGGTAGCTAAAGCAACCTCTTCCTACACCTAGTTTCCTAGATGGCTAAGGTAAGGTGTCATCAAACCAACGATACATCCATGAATTACATGTAGATTCATATGTCAGTTGGAAAATGGTCAATGTGACAAGAATCACAAGGGTTTAGATGACAATAATAATTTAAAAATATCCTCTAAAAACCCATATATAAAGTGGGGTAATAGATCCTATGACATCCAACTTGCAATCTACGTTGGGAAATCCTCAAAATTCTCTATGAAGAAGGATGTCCCATTGTGGGTGTCAAGAAGAGGTATGAGGCATCACCAATTTGATAGTTGAAGAATTTTGAATCTCGGTTTGTCAATTTTGGCCCTAAGTAGGCAAGGAAAAATGGGAGGTGACCCCCTTGGAAGAGTTCAAGAGGGGAAGGCCACATAAGGCCTTATATAAATATATAAATCCAAGGACTTCCCTCATAAAAAGAGCTAGACATGTATTGAAAGAATGTAGACAACGACCCATACAAATATTGATAAAGACAATAGAACATCCCTTGAATCTCATATTAAATGGGGCATCTACAAATGAGGTGATCATCTCACTCTATCTTGTGTATATGGCAAAGCTGGCATATGTTATTGAGAAGAGGAAGATAATGATGATTATTTTCAACTCGATGCCAATGTAAACCCACTTTGACCACACCAAAGGGGGTATAAAGGGTAGCATCCATTTCTCTTGTGCATATGTGGGTTAAGCAATAAGGCCCCATCTCATTTGCATGAAGTGTTCCTAGTACAAATCTTAGAATAGAGGCCATGAAAAGATGAAGTATAAGTACATTGAATGTATTGTCTATAAATAACCTCTCTAACAACCTAACACAAACATTAAATGATGTCACTTACATTGGAGGTGTATATCACTTAAATTATGTTACAACCTTAATCACTCCCTCACAAAAATGTGCCATGCTCCCTTGCGATGATGCATCAACCTTACTAGAGAACAACCTCACGATGTAAAAGGAATTTAAACATATGTAACATTAATAGTGCCTCACATTCACCCCCTATATCACCATGAATAGCTAAAGTGAGGTTATTTCAAGCATTCATGTCGATAATATCATTTTATTTTCTCCTATGTATAGTATTCTACATTGACATAACTGAATTTTTTTTAGCAAACAAAAAATTTATGTCGAGGGCTCATTCCATTTGCATTAGGGATAGAGAGGTGTTTTATTTATGAGTGATCTATTCATTACCAACTCCTTATGTAGGAGAGCACTAAAAGATCCATCTCAACATGAAGTGTAGATATTGTGAGAAATTCAGATCAAGGATTTGAAAATTATCCAGTTATTCTACATTTGGTATACATGGTAATAAGGGAATTACCCACAAACACATACCCTCAAGACCAATACCTAGTTCTCTAAAAATAAAATGGTGCCAATATGCTCAATTAGAGGTGAAGGATTCTCCTAGGAGGTCAGTGTGTTGGTTTGAGGTGTTGTTTTTGGCCTTGGATGCTTAGTGGTTAAGGGCTTTTAAGGTTAAGGGTTAAGGGCCAAGGGCTTTGGGGTCAAGGGATTTAGGGGTTAAGATCTTAAGAGTTAGGGGATTTAGGTGTTAGGGAAAGGGTCACAATTTAGGAGGATAAGGGGTTAGGACTTAGGGGGTTCATGGATTCTAGGTTAGGAGATAGTGGCTTAAGATCTTAATGAGTTAAGGGGTTAATGGATTATGAGTTATGAGTGTATGGGTTAAGGGGATAGAGAATTTAGTGGTTATGGGTTAAGGGGATAGGGAATTTAGTGGTTATGGGTTAAGGGCTTATGGGTTGTGACAATGGGACCTCTAATCCCCTTATCACCATTATTGGGGGTTCCCTACCAATTGCTCTCGTTGCCTTCCCTCTATGCCCCCTAGCCCTTATGAACTTAGATCTTAAGCCCCCTTCTCATTCTCTAATTCTAGGATTAAATATTTTAGTAAAACAAGATTAGGCCTCCCACTTTTACCCATCCATGATACCCTTGTGTCCCCTAGCCCCATTCAATACACCATAAGATACCCCCCCTACCTTTTTGATCATATCATTCCTATTCTCCTAATGTTATGAACCCCCAAATTTGGTCCCAATGCCCCTAAAACTACACCCTTGGGACTCCTTTTCTAAGGGCTTAAATGAATTGGGATTATGGGTGGTGCTAAGGGAGCCCCTAATCCCCTTATCACAACTAGTATGGGTTACCCTATCAACTACAATTGCATGATATATAAGAGAAATTGAGAGAAAAAGACAACGAACATGGAAAATTGAAATTCATTGTTAAATAATTAATGGAATGGAAAGCTACCATGGAAGTGGGGAAATAAAATGGTGGAGTTGATCTAAAACTAGCAAACAATGTATGAATTACATGTGTATACTATTTAATTTTTTATGTATGTTTGACAATAAGGTTAATTTTGACCTATGTTTTCTCTTCTTAAATACCTGAAATCTTTTCTATTTTCGTAAGGATGAGCTCATTGTCTACCAAAAAGGTAACCAATAGTGTTCTCATGCTAGTGACATGGGAACATCCAAGAAAGCATGCTTCAAAATTTGCAATGTTGCGTTTTACATCCACATTATCTCGTGCACATTTTAATGTGTGTTGGTTAGGGGGTGTAGGACCAACATAGATTTATTTGGTAAAAATTGTTATTACATTTCCTTTTTATTCATTTTAATTGATGGTTATAATTTCCAAGTAGAAACCCATGCACAAAATGTTGGAGATGGAGAACCAATTTCAAAAAAACAATATATTATAACTATAAAATGCTCTCCCTTTTTTCACTACTATTATTTTTTTTACTACTTGTGGATCCATTGCTTGTTATTGATGTTGTTGAAATATGGCAACAAGAATGTTCCAATTTAATTTTTCCTTGAATTAAATTGTGAATTAAAATCGAATTTAGTCTTAACAACTACTTAGAAATAATTTATTTATTTATTTTAAATTAATTAGTTGGAGAAATTCAAGTTAGAAGTCTTTCTGAAGTCATGCAAGAGTTATCCCTTAAATTAAGGAGATAAGATTGAGTTATATTTGAGTTGTAATTAGTTAACTCAGTTCACTGAGTTAAGTCTAGTTAAATTAGTTCCAAATTGTTTGAGGAACTAATGGTGAGTTAATAGTCAGTTGATGCATGCATGCACTCAACTAGTGCTACTCCAGTTAACTGAAGATTCCCTCATCAGAAACTCATGCATGTCTATTCTGAGAAAGACCCAGTTGAGTTAAATGTCAAGGAAAATGTACTATCAGTGGCATGTGTTTTCTCAAAGAGAAAAATCATGCATGCAGTGAAGGATTTAATCCTTGAGGATTGCACAGTTTTGGAGGGGATCATCCACTTGGTAACAGGGAATCATCCACAAGGAACAACGCAAGGAAATAGGAGCTTGGAGGGCGGAGAGGAAGGTTGGAGAGAAGCCAAGATTTCCTGTGAGCATCTATGAGGATTGTACTGAGATCCGATTAGCTGTGAGAGTTAAGGCTTTGTATAATTCCTATGTATTTCCACATGTATGATAAGACAATAGTGTGGGGTTTTTAGCTGAGGATTTCCCCAAAGTATTTTCATGTGTATTGTGCCATTGATTCTTCTTCTTCTGGTTATATTGTTCAGCTCGATCTTTAAGCTTCTGCAAATTGATAGTAGAAGTAGGTTATAATATACTGCTTTGATTTATATTGCATTATCGGGTTAACCTACCAGCAGATTTTCTACATGGTATCAGAGTTGGATTTGTAGAGATTTTCTACATGGTATCAGAGCTGTGAAAAGTATACTGAGAAGAGAATTTGAAGTTTGAAGTTCGGGGTTGCATGTGCAAATCGAATTCATATCATACTTCAAGGTTAGCCAATGGTGTTCTATGGCTTGAGACTCGAGTATGCCTTGGAAGGTAGCTCGAATTACATAGCATGGAAAGATAGAATGTAGGTTGTATTAGAAGACAATGGCTTGAATAAATTCATTGATCAAGAAATCCAAAAGCCATCTTCAACTAATGCACAAGAGTTGGCTGAGTGGAAGAAGTGTGTGGCAAAGGCGAGATGGATCATCCTTGAGGGAGTTCGAGACCATATTGTCTCGAGTCTCCATGGGAAGGATACTACATTTTCAATGTGGAAGACATTGAAGGACCTCTACCAGAACATTAGTGACCAGAGGAAATTGGCGCTCAAGGATAAGCTTCAAAGAATCAAGATGGAGAAGGGTGATACTATTTCCACATATCTGAACAAGCTCACCACCTGCAGAGATGAACTTGGTAGTGTGGGAATAACTACTGTCGATGATGACATGGTGAGCCTCGCTCTCCTTGGCCTTCCAAAGAGTTGGAATAGCTACCAGGACTCTGTGAATGGAAGGGAGAAATTGTCGGATTGGGAACGACTGTGGCCGGATCTTATGCAGGAGGAGCACACAAGACGGTTCTTCATCCAAGAATGATGATGAAGAAAATCTGGCCTTAGCAAGTAAGGCAAGGAAAGGGAAGGGGAAGGCTTCCCATTTCAAATCGAATTCTTGTCATGGAGGGAAGAAGGGTGACATGTCTAAAGTAAGATGATTTAACTATCACGAGATCGGACATTATGCAACTAATTTCCCATCGAAGAAGTCCATGAATGGATCCTCAGAAGGATCGGAAGGTGAGGCATTAGCCTCTCAGTTTGAAATGGACTTTACCCTCATCGCATGCATGGTGTCATCAATGATGGGTTGTGTCTGGTATCTTGATAGTGGAACCTCATTCCACATGACCGGTGATAAAAATTTATTCAGTGCCTTGGAGGAGAAAGACCTCAAGATGCGCATAGAGATGGGTGACAATGGAAGGTATAGTGTTTCAGGAGTGGGCACAGTTGCTTTTTAGAGGGAGCATGGAGCTCCTATCACCTTGACAGATGTGAAGTATGTGCCTGGACTGAAGAAGAAATTGGTATCGGTCACAATGTTGGAGGACAAAGGCTACGATGTTGTCTTCAGTAAAGGAAAGGCATTCCTAAGACACATAGCCATGGGTCAGACAAAGAGGATAGGGATTTGGGTGAAGAATCTCTATAAAATAGAGGTATATGATTGTGCAGCATTGAGTACGAAAGAAGAATTGGTGCAAATCCAAGACACTAGTGAGTTGTGGCACGGGCAATTGGGCCATTTGCATCATGGGGCTTTGAAGATAATGTAGCAGATATCTACAGGACTTCCCAAAGGTAAACTTGAGCAAGTTGACACATGCAAAGGTTATACCTTGGGAAAGTACACCAAGTCTTCCTTTCATGATTGAGACAGTCAAGCAAAGGCTATATTACAGTGAGTTCATACTGATTTGTGTGGACCATTCTCGACGGCATCCACAGTGAAGCAAAGGTATTATGTGATTTTCATTGATTACTATTCTCGTAAATGTTGGATTTATTTCATGTAGAAGAAGGACCAAACTTTCACAAAGTTTTGTGAGTTCAAAGCTTTGGTCGAGAAAGATTCAAGAAAGAAGATCAAGGCCTTGAGAAGCGACAGCAATGGAGAATATGTCTCTCAAGAGTTTAAGGACTTTTGTGCAGCAGAAGGAATTAAATGAGAGTTGACGACACCTCATAACCCACAGCAGAATGGGGTGGCCGAGAGGAATAACATAACTATTGTAGGGGCATCACGGGCAATGCTGCATGACAAAGGCCTACCACTTCACTTGGGCTGAGGCATGCAACACAATGGTCTATTTGCATAATAGAAGCCCGCATTGCATACTTGGGATGAAGACACTAGAGGAAGCCTTCTCCGATAAGAGACCAGATGTGGGTCACTTCAGGATCTTTGGCTCATCGGTATATTGCCATGTGACAAAGGATGCACGGAAGAAGCTTGAGCCGACAGCAGAGTTGGGGATATTTGTGGGGTACACTAATACACTTCACAACTATCGGGTGTACTTTCCTACCAGTCGGAGGACAGTGGTTCACAGAGATCTCAAGTTTGATGAGAAGAAGGCCATGTGAATTTCCCTTGAGAGGAAGCTCCAACTACAGGCTGTGGAGGAACTATTGGTTCCTAAGGAGGAGGAGCCTCAGACTGATGTGAAGCAGCTGCATGCAGAGGTTCCAGGAGTGGAGACATCCACTCAAGAAGAGTCTTCCAGAGATGGACGGAAGCGCATAAGAGAAGCCGACAGATTGTTGGACGATGCGAAAGAGAATGTGGGAGCAACATCTTCTCAGCGCAGACAGAGGAGGTCACCTGAGAGATACACTGGATACATGGCCCTTGCTGGGGAATGTGTTGATACCAAGCCATCTTCCCTTGAGGAAGCAGTGTAGTAGCTGATTTGGGTTGATGCTATGGTGGAAGAGTATGACTCCATAGTTCGTAACAGTGTTTGGGACGTGGTTCCGAGACCGGAGAACAAGTCAGTTGTGAGTTCCCGTTGGCTTTACAAGGTAAAGCAAGTTGCTGATGGTAGTGTGGAGAAGCATAAGGCAAGATTTGTTGCCCATGGCTTTTCACAGGTCGAGAGGATCATGTTGTTGTAGTATATTTCGACAAAGGAGCAAGATGCTGACATTTTGACAAAGGCATTATCAAAGTGTAAATTCAAGTTCCATAGAGGCAGAATCGGGGTGGCAGATAATCCCTTTCTTGTTGAGGGGGAGTGTTGAAATATGGCAGCAAGAATATTCCAATTTAATTTGTTCTTGAATTAAATTGTGAATTAAAATCGAATTTAGTCTTAACAACTACTTGGAAATAATTAATTAATTTATTTTGAAATAATTAATTTATTTATTTTAAATTAATTAGTTGGAGAAATTCAAGTTAGAAGTCTTTCTGAAGTCATGCAAGAGTTATCCCTTAAATTAAGGAGATAAGATTGAGTTATATTTGAGTTGTAATTACTTAACTCAGTTTACTAAGTTAAGTCCAGTTAAATTAGTTCCAAAATGTTTAAGGAACTAATGGTGAGTTAACAGTCAGTTGATGCAAGCATGCACTCAACTAGTGCTACTCCAGTTAACTGAAGATTCCCTCATCAGAAACTCATGCATGTCTATTATGAGAAAGACCCAGTTGAGTTAAATGTCAAGGACAATGTACTATCAGTGGCATGTGTTTTCTCAAAAAGAAAACTCATGCATGCAGTCAAGGATTTAATCCTTGAGGATTGCGCAGTTTTGCAGGAGATCATCCACTTGGTAACATGGAATCATCCATAAGGAACAGCGCAAGGAAATAGGAGCTTGGAGCACAGAGAGGAAGGCTGGAGAGAAGCCAAGAATGCCTGTGAGCATCTATGAGGATTGTACTGAGAGATGGCTAGCTGTGAGTTCTAAGGCTTTGTATAATTCTTATGTATTTCCACATGTATGATAATACAATAGTGTGGGGTTTTTAGCTGAGGCTTTCCCAAAAGTATTTTCATGTGTATTGTGCGATTGATTCTTCTTCTTCTGGTTATATTGTTTAGCTCGATCTTTAAGCTTCCACAAATTGATAGTAGAATTAGGTTATAGTATTATGCTTTGATTTATATTGCATTATTGGGTTAACCTACACAGATTTTCTACATGGTAATAGAGCTGGATTTGTAGAAATTTTCTACAGAAGTTGAGATCTATCCATTTTCTAGGATGTAAGGAACTCTTGCCATTTGAAACTATTCATAGTGCTTAGAAAGGTTTTTAATTTATTTAATATTTTTTCCTATAATGGCATTATGGCCATTGGACATGCTTTCTAACTAACATAGAATGGATAAGAGGAGGTTGAAGGGTTAAGATTAGACTTGAAAATATTACACATATTTAAGTTAGCATCACCTATAATTGGGTTAACTCGACAATCATTAACAATGGGAAATTTAATTTATTAATTGTACTTAATGAGAAAAATATTGTGCAGTGGAAAATTTTCATTAAGATTAAATAAGTTATAGTTTCAAATGAAAACAACATAAAATCGAAGTAAACCTGAAAGGATATTTTTGTTCATAATCTAAGATTATTTTCGTTGGATTAATATTGAATGTTTGTAGTAAGTTGAGTTCAATATAAAACTCATCTTAGTTGATAAAGGATTCATCTCCTAAAGGAAAAACTTCCTTCCACTTCCATCTTTTAATCCAAAAGTTCAAAGGAAGCATATGAACTAGCATACCCATTTCTAATGACGTGAAATATATCAAGGAGGATAAATTGTTTATTTGTATGACTAGTTTCACTGAAGTTGAAGCTCAAATGGATGTAAAGCTTGAGTGAATCCTAGCAGCCGATAGGATTCAATAAAGCTATTCTTTTGAATGGAAAATCCATACAATGGTAGTATGCTTGAAATATTATCTCTTTCCATGCTATTATTTCATCATCTTAAGAGGCCTCTAAATCCCCTAGGCCCTAAAGCTACCTTAAACCCTAACCTATTAACCCCTAACCCCTTAACCATTAAGCCCTAATTTGTCCTTAGTAACCCTTAAACTGCTAAATCTTAAATCGTGACCCCATACACCTTGTACCCCTTAAACCCTAAACCCTAATTAAAATATGCAACTTATATCTATTTCTTCTCTTCTTAATTCTCTCAATTTTTTGTGTACATAGAATATATCCATAAAGAAAAAATAATACATTATTTCTTATAACAATCCCTGGTTGATTTTCTATGCAATTAAAATAAGACCAAGGTCATGGGACACGTATTCCAAGCTGAATGTTGGGAAAAACATAGTGATGGGTATCACTTGTGATTAATTAATAGAAATGGAAATTGGAAAAGGAAAAGTAGTAATAATTGCCATTTTATTTATGAAATAAAGGAAAATGGGAGAAAAGGAAGGTGAAGATACATTGGATTGCATGAGAGGGAAATTAGAGGGAAAATGAAGGAAAATGAAGAAAATAAAGGCCTTAGTGATAAAAAGGCTTCTGAGGATCAGTTCACAACCTTTTGTCGGTTCATTTTTGGAGTTCTCTTTCATTCTCTCATTCTCTCATACTCTTGCACACTTAGAGAAATCTTGGAGCATGCTCAGAGCACCCTAGTATTCACTTGGATTGGAGCAAAAAGGCAAAGGAAAAGAAGAAAGTGCAAGGGAACAGTTGGATGAGCAACTACAAATGGATTACTTTGCAGCTAATAGGTTTCATGTGTGATTCCCTTGCCAATTTCTAGATGCATGGTATATGCATGTGAGTTTCTAGTTATGTGTTGTCATTGGCATGGAGATTTTCCTAGATTGACAGTGGTTTGAGTCGTACCTTTCCATTTCCTGGATAGCCATGGCATTGTGGGTTTTTCCACTTCATTGTTTTTATGATTGGTGCTTATGTTCCTTATGGTTTTGGGTTGGAACAAACACTCTGGAAGTCCTATAACATCTTGGGTTGAATTACTATTCCTGGAGTCTAGGTGGGGACAAACGCTTTGGAACCCTTGGTGGGTTCAGCTATTAGTCACCGAAGCTAGGTTGGACAAACGCTTTGGAGCCCTGGAAGGCTATGGGTTGAGTTACTAGTTCCTGGATCCCTAGATAGCTTGGGTAGAGACCGATCTGGTTGGTGTTAGTGATGTCCAACCATAGAGGTAGAATCACTGGTTGATGGTTGAGGTGGTTGGCCTCTAGAAGCCCTAGTTGGTTTTGTCTTGGTTTATTCCATGAGATCCCACATTCATGCTTGGAATATGGCACGAGGTTGATTGGTTGAAAGAGATATTTGGTTTAGCCCAATCTATATTGGTCAGGGGGTACGTGGAAGTCCCTAACTTGGTTGGTATTTTCATATGTTAATATGAGACATTTTCCTATTGTGATCTATGAGCATTTGTAGTGATTATGTTGGTGATATTATGGTTGAGTTTCCATGGTTTGTATGATGGTTATTTTCTAGTTATATGTTGGCTATATGATGTGTATTATTTTTTGCTCTTGTCATGAATTATTTAGTTATTAATTGGTTGATGAATGTATGGACTAATAAGTGTTGTTGCAATTATGTGGAGATGGAATAGAGCCTTCTTGGAGATCCTCAGATAAATATCAGACTAACATGATCAAATATGCATTCATGACATGTAGCTTACATGTTTTCCATGTGTTTGATGAAATGTTTGTTATGAACTAGGCATGTTCTAGGTCATTTCTTGTTCAATTTTTGTATGAAAAGCTTTATCAATATGTCAATTATCATTCTGAGAAGTTACAGGCAGTTCTGAGCAGTGGTCTGGAGGTTGGCCTAGAAAAGTGGTTGAGATCTCAAGACCACACCCTCTGAACTGGATATTTTGGGTTATAATTGTATGGAGGCAGTGTTGTGCATGTGGTTAGAGGCCTATAACCGCACCCTGGCCTTGTCATGCATGCAATTGTGGGCCTAGTGCAATGAAAAAGAGCCCTAGCTCAGGGTTTGGTCACCTGGGGTGGTTATTTTGTCGACTCCACTTCCATAACTGGAGCTTGGAGGTTGGGTCATGTCATAGTAACTCTTTGTCTCATGTTTACCCCGGCACGGCGATGAAATTGGGTAAATGTGGATGGAGGTGGTTACATTTCTCTTCTACATTTAACATCTAAACATTTACAAAAACAATCTACAATATTCTTGTTTGCCTTCAAGGTGTCCATACTCTCTATAATGTCTTTTAGATGATTTTATTAAAATTTTCCTACATTCTTTAAAAGGGAAATAACATTTTTTATCACCTAAAGCCTCCAATGCAGATCTCATGTCTCCTTGTCCTTCTGGACGAATGTTCTGCGACATTTTTCCTTACCAAATTGTTAATGATGATTATCTTCAAAAATCAACCTTAGTGGTGTTTAACTATTTGTAATGCAATTAAAAAAATAAAATATTTTTGTTCTGACCAAAAAATAGCCATTATATATATATCTATGTATGTATGTATATCTTTTTATTGGACTTCTAATGGTTGTTGACTAGAGAGTCGTTGCCCAATGAGAAAAAATATTGGCTTCGTCCAACGTCGGTATTTCGACAAATAAATAATTGATCTAGTCAAACATTGGATATCCAATGAAAGTTATATGCTCATCAGATGTCATATGAACATTTAATTGTCATCAAATATTCAACGAACACGATTATCGTTGAATATTTGACTAACGTATCAACGGATATCCAAGGATAATTTTATTTGTTGGATATCCGAAGAAAGTTGGGGCTTTAAAACAATGCAAGTAAACTCCGATAGTACGATCGAACTGTCGAAGTATGGCATCGTATTTTCTGCCCATATGTACTAGTGAGGTTTAAATCCAAGGACATGTTATGATTCTTCTTCTAGCAATTATAAATATATATATATATATATATATATATATATATATATATATATATATATTTCATCAAAAAGCAATTGTTGAATATGGTTTATATGAATACCATGGTCGCCAAAATCAACCCCAAATTTGATTAGACATTCATTTTCATTGAACTATGAAATATTAAATAGAAATATATACAATAAATAGTAACATTCGAGTACCCGATAAGTCTTGGCCTAGCTATTTAAATACATTTTGGTGGAACAAGAAAGATATGATAAATTATGTACAAAATTCGTTTCTAGAGGGTGCCAAATTACTCTTTATATAATGTGTTATGTCCAATACAATCAAATTTTATGTTCTTTAGACATTTTTCCTGCATTCAAGTTGAGAGACCTATTGGCTAGGAATGTTGTGCATTCACGTTGCTAGTAAATAGATCATGTATTTTGTATTTGGAAGCTCAATTCTAACATTAACTAATGGCCACATGTCCCTTTAATGGTGACTTTATTTTCTATAGTGGAACCTTCTAGTATGTGACACGATCAAGATTGACTCTCTTCCCTTCTATGATGGCTATAAGTACTCTTTTCATAGTGTCAAATCCTCAATACTTTCTTCACAAATATCTATAGAGATCATGCAAACTTGATCAAGTACCATATAATAATAAATCTAAATGATTAAGAGGGAAAATGATAACATTACGAACATTGGACAATGACAATAGCTCAAAGAAGATATGCAATATTCACTCCACTTCATCATTACAATAGTGTATGTCTCTTTTATAGAGATTGCAAGTGGTTTTAATACTTTTAACTACTTATTGAAGAGGAGGTGGTTGAGTGATTATCTCAACCATCATCCAACAATTACTAAATTCCTAACAATTTGATATTATTATGTAAGCAAGTTTTATAATCTAACAGTGGAGACTATTATTTTCTTTGAATCCAATACTTATTTTTATGTAGATATGAAGTTGGGAAAGTTATTAATAATAGAGCTAATTTCTATTTATTATGGCTCTTTTTAAATATCACTGTAGAAAAAAGCCTAAAGTAGTTATAATTATTTAAAATTATTCCAAGGTAACATGGCTTGGGAAAAGGACAAACATAGAATTAAAAATATGTTGGTAGGTCCAATCATGAGTCATATTCTAGAGTTAAAAAGCAGGTTTGAGCGGCTTTCCTTATGCATATTTATAGAGAGTTCAACATAGAAGAAAATCAAATTTCTAAAGAATATTTAATGATGCTGGTAGGTCTCCTATTTGCACAAGAGTTTAGAAGGGAAACACAAATTTCAAATTATGAAACATCCCTCTACTGATGATAAAGATGGAAGCTTTCTAGTCTTTCATTTGGTTTCTATTTTGATTAGTTAATGTTTTGAGCTCTAAGGTCGAACAATTTACGTAAATTTTTGTTTGGATTGTTTCCTTTTTGGAGCTTAGGATGACTATAAAAGTAGGTGTTGGATAGAGATGGTGCTTATTACAAGATATAGTAGGGTATCTACGTTTTTATGGAGCCTTCTGAGGTAGTCTAATGTATGTTCAGATTTCACACATGAAATATTGAGTGCAACAAAATTACAGATGATAGAAATCAAAGTTCATTAGAAGGTTTGTCATTGAGTAAGTCAATTAGAAAAGCGAAACAACCATTACAAATGATGGAGAATGTAACATCCTTGGGTTAAAGTTCATGTAATAAAGGTTAATAAAGGCAAAATAAGACCAAGGTCATGGGACACATATTCCAAGTTGAATGTTGGGTACAACATCCTATTGGGTGTCACATTCAGTTTATTATGGCTAAGGAAATTGGCAAATGCAAAGAGGCATTGATTGGCATTTATTTACGAAAATAAAGGAAAATAGGAGAAAAGGGAGATGAAAGGTCACAAATTATTGAAGGAAAAATAGAGGAAATTCAACAAAACAAAGGCCTCAATAATGAAAAGGATTTTTAGGATCATTTCACAGTTTTTTTTAGTTCGGTTTTGGAGCTCTCTCTATTCTCTCATACTATTGCACACTTAGAGCATTTTTGGAGCACTATAGCATTCGAAAAAGGAAGGAAAAATAAGACAAAGGAAGGAAAAGGGAAGCAAAGGACAAGCAAGGAAGGTTGGATCAAGCAGTTTAGCAAGAAGACTTGCAGGTAACAAGTTGCATGTATGATTTCCTAGTTGGTTTGTGAATGCATGGTACATGCATTTGTGTATTTGGTTCTTTTGTTGTCATTGGCATGTTGGGTGTGGTAGTGGTATCAACCTTGCCTTTCCATTTTCAAATATCCATGGTGTGATTAGATTCTTTTTTTTTGTTAAGCTTTGGATTGCCAGAAGGTTTCTGAACTGGGTGAGGTGGTCTTAGGAAAATTCCCAGGGGTTGGGGTGGAGATGGTTTAATCTCCGAGAAGACCTCAACAAGAGGGTGGAGACAAGAAAATTCCTCAAGGTAATTGTGAAGAAATTTTGAGGCATCCATATTTTTTTGGGGCATTATGATCTCTTGACCAGTTTTGGCAGGATCGCGGTAGCCTAAGGGTGGAATGGTTTATTCTTTGGGAAGCCTAAGATGGTTATTTATTGAGTTTCCACATTCATGCTTGGAATATGGCATAGGGATGATTGGCGGAAAGAGTGATTTGGTTCAGCCCAATCTATGGTTGGGTGGTATGTGGAAGTCCCTGACTTGGTTGGTTTTTGCTTCAGTTAATAAGAGATAATTTTCCTATTGTATTCTATGAGAATTTGTATGTGTTATTATGGTGATTCAATGGTTGTTCTATCATGGTTAATATTCTTGTTATATGTTGGTTATAAGCATGGATTTGCAATGTACTCTAGCTATGTCATGTTCAAGATTTGATATGTGATGGTTAATGAATGCATGAGCTAATAAGAGGTATTGCAGCTATTATGAGAGGGATTTATACCTTCTTGATGATTCCTAGATAAGTTTCACACTCCTATTTTCAGATATGCATTCATGACATGTAGATTACATGTTCATCATATGTTTGACAAAATGATTATCATGGTTAGGCCTGGTAAGTCGAGTATTTGATCAAGTTTGGTATGATTGGAATTGTCTTCAAGTCTTGTATCATTCTAGAAAGTTTCAAGAACTTCTAGGCAATGGTCTAGTGGTTGGCCTGGAATTGTGGCTCAGATATCAAGACTGCAAGAAATTGAGCATTTTAGGTCACAACTGCACCCAAGAAGGCTTGTGCATGCGGCTGGAGGATCACAACCGCACTCATGTAGGCTTTTGCATGCGGTTTGGGTGTTAGGTCACTAAAAAGGTAGTCTGGCTCAAGGTTGGGTCACCTGGGATGGTCCTTTGGCCCCTGAGTGTCCTGTAAACCCTATAGGATGTTAGTTTGTGTCCAGTAAGTTCCATTTGTTGGCCCCACTTCCATAACTAAAGCTTGGAGGTCGGGTCATGTCATAGCAACTCTTTGTCTCATGTTTATCCCAACAAATTAGTGAAATTATGCAAATGTGTGAAGGGTGGTTATAGATTGGTAGCAACGCTCCCAGGTTCAACACTTGGACTGGATGGGAAGAATGTGTTTGTCATGCATGCATGTCAATGTTTATGTGGTAGTTATGCATGCATTGTCATGGTTATGGTTGTCGTGCATGAGGTCAGTGTGTGAAGTTAATGTTATTATGCATGATGTCGATATATTGATATGATTATGTATATACATGTATCGTGCTAATATGGATTGATTTTGCAGACGAGATAGCCTCCCTTGAACTTCACTGAGGTATGTTGATTATGTTTATATTTGGTTATCTGATATGGTATGTTTGTAGGAAGAAGAAGATCAGAGATGACTACCAAAATGGTGCATTAAAATTCACGAGACTCTCCTTATAGACCAGATGAGTATCATGGAGATGATTACTCTCCTGACATAGCAGAAACTTTGAGAAGTCTAAAGGCATAAATCAGAAGTTCTAAGGCGAACAATGCTAGAATCGTTCAGTCACAGGAAATACTTTCCAGGGCACAGGAAAAACAAGTAGAGGTCAATGCAGTTATCCTTCAGAGTTTGACAGATCTGCAAAGACAGGGACAACCACATATTAGTTGTAGACAGGAGGACATGAATAATGGGATATATGGTAGAAGGTCTTATGGAGGGCACAAATCAGACAGGGTGACACAGTCAAAGATGGTGGGTTCTTGGATAAACCTGATAAGGAGGCGATAGATATGGTTTCTACTCTAGTTCTAGTTCAGACATGTATCATGGCCATCATCACTATCATCCTTACAGGAGGAGCGAGAGGGGATACTTTCCGGATGAGTTCAAGAAAGCCAAGACACCTACATTTGATGGAGAGTTGAAGATGTCGGAAGATGTAGAGACATGGTTTATTAGAATGAAGAAGTTCTTTGATTTTCATGACTATACAGAGAACATGAAGGCTAGGATAACTATTTTTAGTGTCAAAGGGAAAGCATACATCTAGTGGTAAGATGTGAAGCAAGTCAAAGATATCAGGACAAAGGATTTGATTTGGAATGAATTCAAAAGACACTTCAGGAAAAAGTACTTGTTAGAGAGGCACTATGACAGAAAATCCAAGGAATTCTATGAGCTGAAAATGGGATCTATGACAAACGAGGAGTGCATGACTAAGTCCCTAGAATTATTGAGGTATGTGCCTTACCTCAAGGATGAGAAGACAAAATTTCATAGATTTATCAGTGGATTGCCATTAGCATTCAAGGATCAGATCGAG
Organism: Pinus tabuliformis; assembly: GCA_031772625.1. Lineage (NCBI taxonomy): Eukaryota > Viridiplantae > Streptophyta > Pinopsida > Pinales > Pinaceae > Pinus > Pinus tabuliformis. Next base: position 387,341,000 of record CM062804.1, on the reverse strand, counting down.
TATGATGAGCCTTGGTCAATGGAAGAAGTAATTGGAAAGTTGAAGCACTATTATGAGCAATCGAAGCATAAGTCCAAGTCTAAACAGGGTTGGAAAGGGAATGATAAGACTAAAGGAAAGTGTCCACCTAAGTGAGAAAGACCTCAAGATGTAGGTGAGAAGGAAAATATTTCTCCTTACAATAATTTTAATGCAGTTGAGAAGGGACAAGGGTCTTAGCTTGGATAGTAGTAGAATAAGGGTAGTGGTAGACAACTATTGTAGTTTTGGATATGTGGCAAGGATTATCTCAGGAAGGATTCTTTGTTGTATCATGGTGGTAGAACTCATATCTACAGTGCTCAGGAGGCACAAACAGTTGGGTACATGCGCCAAAGCATTCCTCGGATCTATGTAGCTTTTGACAACAAGCAAGCATATCCCCAAGCACCCATTATTGATATGGAAGGTAAGCTTTGTGATTGATTTTTTTCCATTTTGATTGACCTTGGATCTAATTATATTTATGCTAGTCCTGACCTGGTGGATAAGTGTGGTTTGAGAAGAGAAGTTCATGCAGAGTCTTGGTTGGTGCAGTTGTCTATATGTACTAAGAAAAGAGTTCATCATTGGGTAAGAGCTTGTGCATTTGAGCTGAATGGTATGCCTACATCACACATCTAAATGTGTTTCCATTGGGTTCATATAGTATGATTTTGGGTATGGATTAGTTGTACCTTAACAGGACTAAGGTGGACTGTTATGAGAATTCTATTGAGTGCTTGTATGATGATGGAGAGAATAGAATCTTGCAGGGTAAGAAGAAACCTACATCGGGGAGAATGGTTACAACTATGTAGGCTAAGCACAGTTGTAGGAAATGGTGTGTATTGTTTGTAGTACATGTTTGTTGACGATGCATAAGTCTTGAAAGAGGTATCCAATTTTTCAGCAGTTTTAGGATGTATTTCCAACATAGATTTCATAATTTCCTCCTCACGGGGAAGTGGATTTCTCTATTGAGTTGGTACCTGGAGAAACACTAGCACTAAAGGCACCTTATAGGATGATCCCTCTAGAGTTAGAAGAACTGAAGTTGCAATTGAATGAAATGCTTGAGAAGATATACATTCGGCCAAGTTTGTCGCCTTCAAGTGAATCAATGTTGTTTGCAAAGAAGAAGGATGGTACTCCCAAGTTATGTATTGATTACGGACAATTGAACAAGTTGATGATCAATAACAGGTACCCATTGCTGAGGATTAATGACTTGTTTGATTAGTTGAAGTGAGAATCAGTGTTATCGAAGATTGAAGTGAGATTATGATATCATCATGTGCACTCAAAGAAGAGGAAATTTACAAGACTGCTTTCCGGACCAAGTATGGGCATTATGATTTTATTGTGGTTCCTTTTGGTTTGAATAATTCTCCATCTACTTTTATGTATCTGATGAATAGTGTGTTGCATCCTTATTTGGACAAGTTTGTGATAGGATTCATTGATGACATATTGATATATTCTAAGAATGAGGAAGAGTAAGAAAAACACCTAGCAGAAGTTTAAGATTGTTGAGAGAGCATCAGTTGTATGCCAAGATTAGTAAGTGTAGTTTCTTTCAGATAGAGGTACGTTACTTGGGACATGTTGTTTCCAAGGAAGGCATAGTAGTGATACGAAAAAGATTAGATCTATCATGGAATGGATAGCTCCTAGGAATGTGAATGAGGTCAAATCATTCATGGCGTTAGAAGGGTATTATAGGAGGTTCATCAAGAAATTCTCAGGAATTTCCTATCCTATTACATATTTGCAAAGGAAAGGAAAGAAATTTGAATGGACAAATGAATGTGCGGCTAGTTTTGAGCAGCTGAAGCAGTTGCTTACAAATTCTCTAGTTCTAAATATTTCAGATCCAAATAAAGAGTTTGTGGTGTGTATAAATCCTTACAAGAGAGGACTTAGTGCAATCCTGATGCAAGAGGGATAGGTGGTATGCGATGAGTTAAGGAAACTAAATGAGCACAAGCAATATTATGTGACTCATGATCTTGAGTTGGCAATGATCATTATTGCATTGAATATGTGGAGGCACTATCTTCTTGGTAGGAGGTTCGTGTTGATGAGTGATCACAGTGGGATGAGAAACTTGTTTGACAAACCTAATCTGAATTCTAGACAAGTTATATGGTTGGCCACACTTAGTGATTTTGACTTCGAGATCAGGTACATTTAGGGTAAAGAGAACAAGGTCGCAGATGCTCTTAGTAGAAGAGTGCAGGTAAATCACATTACAACTATGAGTTCATATGTGACAGATTTACATGATCATATCTCACAAGCATGACAACAGGATGAAAATTACCAATAGCTTAAGCACAGGTTACAACAACATAGTACAGGTGATCAGGATGAGGAGTATCATCTCACAGCAGATGGCTTGGTCAGGTTCAGGAACAGGATTTATGTGTCAGATGACAGTGAGATCAAGAAGCTTATCTTAAGGGAATTTCATGTTAAATTGTATTCAGGTCAACCGGGATATCAGAATACTTTGATAAATGTGAATAATTTTTACTACTGGCCGAATTTGAAGAAAGAGGTAGTTGATTTCATTGCAAGGTATTTGGATTTTCAATAGGTAAAAGCAAAGTGCAAGCATCCATGTGGTTTATTACAACTGATTCCAATTCCAGAATGGAAATGGGAGGTCATTTCTATGGATTTCGTCACAAGTTTGTCGAGGACATCTAGACAGCATGATTAAATCATGGTTGTGGTCGGCAAGTTGACCAAGATACCTCACTTCATTCCAATGAAGTCTACTAATTCATCTAATTAGGTAGCTCAAGTCTTCATAAGAGAGATAATGAGGTTGCATGGTATTCCTAAGAAGATTGTGCCAGACAGAGATGCCAAGTTCACTTTCGGGTTTTGGAAGGAGTTATTTGTAGGTTTGGGTACGAAGATGGCCTTTACTATGGCTTATCATATGTAGACAAATGGAAAAACATAGAGGGTCAACGGTATTCTGAAGGACATGCTAAGGATGTATGTTATGCACCAACAGAGGAGGTGGGAGGAGTGTCTTCCATTGGTTGAGTTTTCTTCCAATAATGGATATCAAGAGTCATTGAAGATGAGTTTTTTTTAGGCTCTATATGGGTGGAGTTGTAACACACCTATCAGTTGGAGTGATCCAGTGAACAAGGTGTTGATTGGACCGGACATGTTGGAAAAGATGGAATGGGAAATGCAGGTTATCAAGATGAATCTAAAGGCAGCATAGGACAAAGAGAAAAGTTATGCAGATCAACACAGGGTGTTTAAGGAGTTTCAGGTTGGGGAGCATGTGTACTTGCACATCAAGCCCAAGAGGAGCTCCTTGAGGATTAGGTCATGTGCCAAGTTGGAACTTCAGCATTGTGGGCCTTTCGATGTCCTTGAGAGGATTGGACCGGTGGCTTATAGACTTTCACTATCGCCAACAGTGAAATTCCATGATGTTTTCCATGTTTCATTACTTTAAAGATATGTGAAATATGTTGATCATGTGATTGACTGGTCTGTATTACAAGTGTAACCAGAAGGAAAATTCTAGTGTGAATCTTAGTGCATATTGCAGTGGAAACAACTCATCCTCTGGAACTGAGCAATATAGCAAGTTAAAGTGCAGTGCAAGCATTTTTGGCCCGATGAAGCTACATGGGAGATGGATGATGATATGTGGGCTTCGTATCCTTCATTGTTGGTTGGTTGAGGCAAAGGATTTTTTATATATGTACATATTTGTGTATGGCTATTATTGTAAATACCACAATGAGCTATGCTATAAAGCTCCAATAAGTGGTATTATTGTCATGTTGTCATTCTTTTCATGTTGATTTTCCTTGTCAACAAGTTGTTCATTGTAAATACTGCATCGACTAAGTTATAAAGATCCATGGGCAGTATGTTTTGGATTTTAGTGGCCTTGTTGGTCATAGGTGTCATATAACACCGAGGATGGTGTTCCCCTAAGGGGGAGGGGTTTGTCATAGCCTTGGGTTAAATTTCATGTAATAAAGGTCAATAAGGGAAAAATAAGACCAAGGTCATGGGACACGTATTCCAAGTTGAACGTTGGGCAAAACATCCTAGTGGGCGTCACGTTCGGTTTATTATAGCTAAGGAAATTGGAAAAGGCATTAGCAAAGCTAAAGAGGCATTAATTGACATCTATTTATGAAAATAAAGGAAAATAGGAGAAAATGGAGATGAAATATCACAAATTTTCATGAGAGGAAAATTGAAGGAAAAATAGAGGAAATTGAAGAAAATTGAGGCCTCAATAATAAAAAGCCTTCAGAAGATCAATTCACATCTTTTTTTCACTTCAGTTTTGGAGCTCTCTCTATTCTCTCATACTATTTCACACTTAGAGAATCCTTGGAGCACTCTAACATTGGAAAAAGGAAGTATAAGGAAGACAAAGGAAGCAAAAGGAAAGCAAAAGACAAGCAAGGAAGGTTGGATCAAGCAGCTTTAGCAAGAAGACTTGCAGGTAACAGGTTTCATTTGTGATTTCCTAGTTGGGTTTTCAATGAATGGTACATGCATTTGTGTATTCGGTTCTTTTGTTGTCATTAGCATGGATTTTGTCGGGTGTGACAGTGGTATCATCCTTTCCTTTCCATTTCCGAATAGCCATGGTGTGATGGGATTCTTTTATTTGGTTGAGCTTTGGATTGCCAAAAGGTTTTGGAACCGGGTGAGCTGGTCTCCAGAAAATTCCCAAGGGTTGGGGGTGGAGGTGGTTTAATCTTCAGGAAGCCCTCAATAGGTGAGTGGATACAAGCAAATTCCTCAAGGGAATGGTGAAGAAATTATGACGCATCCAATCTTGTTTTTGGCATTGTGATCTCTTGACCGGTTTTGGTGGGATCGCGGTAGCCTGAGGCTAGAGGTGGTTTAATATCCAGGAAACCATGGTTGTTTATGTCTTGAGTTCCCACATTCCTGCTTGGAATATGGCACGGGGGTGATTGGCTGAAAGAGAGATTTGGTTCAGCCCAATCTATGGTTGGGTGGTACATGGAAGTCCCTGACTTAGTTGGATTTTGCATCAGTTAATAATAGTTATTTTTCCTATTGTATTTTAAGATCATTTGTAGGTGTTATTATGGTGATTTGATGGTTGTTCTATCATGGTTAATATTCTAGTTATATGTTGGTTATAAGCATGGATTTGCAATGTAATCTAGCTATGTCTTGTTCACGATTTGATAAGTATGTGATGGTTAATGAATGCATGAGATAACAAGCGATATTGCAACTATTATGAGAGGGCATTAGACCTTCTTGATGATTCCCATATAACTTTCACACCCTTACATTCATATTTTTATTCATGACCTGTAGATTACATGTTCATCATATGTTTGACGAAATGAATGTCATGGTTAGGTCTGGTTAGGTCAAGTCTTTGATAAAGTTTGGTATGGTTGGAATTGTCTTCAAGTCTTGTATCATTCTGGAAAGTTTCAGGAAGTTTTAGGGAATGGTCTGGAGGCTGGCCTAGAATTGTGGCTCAGATCTTGAGAGCGCAGGCACTGAACTAAGCATTTTAGGTCACAACTGCACCCAATAAGGCTTGTGCATGCAGTTGGAGGGTCACAACTGCAATCATGCAGGCTTGTGCATGTGGTTGGGGTGTTAGGTCACTTAAAAGAAGTCTAGGTCATGGTTGGGTCACCTGGGTGGTCCTTTGGCCCCTGAGTGTCCTGTAAGACCTGTAGGATGTCAGTTCGTGTTCAGTAAGTTCCAGTTATCAGCCCCACTTCCATAATTGAAGCTTGGAGGTCAAGTCATGACATAGTAACTCTTCGTCTGAAATTTTACACCGACATACTGGTGTAATTGGGTAAATGTGGGAGGCTTGGTTACAGAGAAGTAAGGTGTGAGGGAACCATACCTAGACGAAAGATCCAAGAAAGGAATCAAATGAAGGGAGGATCCAAATGAAAGCGATATGTTTAGTTGGTCATCAAATCCAAATGAAATCACTCGCAACCAACTTTGGAATGAACCCTAACTATCATCGATTCCCTTTTTCATAAAAAATAAAGTAGAGATATGAAATCATTGATTTTTATTTATTATGTGTGATTAATATTTTCAACATAATAGTTTTTTTAATTATTATATTCTCAATTCATCTTAAAATCCTCAATAAGCTACATCCAAATTCATGAATAAATTAAATTTAACAAATATGAAAGGAACATATACAATCCACCCATCATTCAACATGTCAACTAGTTTCAATAATAAAAATAATTATCATTCAAAAATGTATGTATATTAATAATTTATTTAAATGTCACAACTATCTAATAAAATCACATAGTGATATTTGAATTCATGCAAAATTCAAAATACTAAATAAATAAAATTACCTTTCTCGCAAAGTACACTTATAATATTGATAATCTAATCTAAGGTTTCAACACAGTCAAATGTCAATTTGAGGTACAAGACCACTAGGTTTTGGGGACAAGAGACAATGGATCTCCTTTGCACAATGACTTGACTGCTTAGCTTATGAGGTGAAAATACCTTATCCTCTCTAAATTAAGCCATTGACATTTAAGGAAGAAACACATTCATATCATTAGACCCATTATATATTGTAAATACAATTTTCATTGCAACAAATTACATTCATAATTTGGAATACAATTTACATTACAATATCCTACAATACATTGGGGTGGCAGGTGTAGGAGGTTAGGGGAATCTCCTATGACCTAGATGGAAAACATGAAGATGCATTTTCATATGGGCTAGGAATAACACTAATAATGATGAGGAATCCCTAACTCTAGTTATAGGGATCATAGTCCTAAAAGGTAATGGGGTACACTATGTAATAGAGGTGAGGCACTCATCATTACATATAAGATCATCACACTTCAAAATAACTTCCCATAACCTTCAATTAAACAATATTGTTCAAAATATTCTACCAAAAACTCAAGAATTTGAGTGCCTTAAACTCAAGGATATCCTATGGGGGAAAATAGGCTTGTCAATGCCCAAGCAAACAAGGGTACAAGATTAGTTGAGGGTACTTCTGATTTCAATGGAGGGATTAACGATTTATCCCCTCAGCAATTTGATTAGCTTAAAATTAATTGAGAGTATACATTCAAACTCCAATAGCCAAGCTGTGAAATTCTAACAAAGGGGAGATTTATGGCATCATGTCACCCCCATACAACCAAACTCAAGAAAGGGGGACGATGGTAAGATGTTGGTGATTATGGGTGCAAGTTGGTAAAATCTTTTTTTTGTTGAGATCTAGAGTGATTATTCACCATTACTCATAGGAATGGTTCTTACAGACATTAGAAGATGTGGTTCATTTACATTAGACTCCCTATCTTTGCTTCAAAACTTCATCTCTTGGTTTGTGGGAATTGAAATGTCTATGTGCACCATGGAGAGGGATTTTTCATTTGATATTTATTCTTTGGTTTTGGTTTCAATTGTGAGGTCATTTTAGGTTATTAGGAGTACATCCTCCTAGTTATCTAGAAATTGTATGGGCTTTAATGGCATGCCAATGGCACATTGTCATTGTAGGCAATGATGTTGTCTCCTACAAAGTTGAATGAGGTTAAGTGTGGCATCCATTGTTGTGAGAAGGAATGATGAAATGTCATTGTAGTGTGATGAATTAGACTACTCATTAGTATAGGTGGAAAGAAAAAATTATAAACCTATTACAGAAAGGAAATAATGTGAGGAATAAATGTGTTGTAATTCAACCAAGAACATGTTTGAACTATCGGAATGAGTGTTGAAAATGCAGCAATAAATTCCTAATTTAATTTTCCCTTGATTAAATTAGGATAAATTCAAATTTCAATTTCAACAAAATACCTAGATGTAGTTAACTGAGGTGACATGGCTCTTGTCACTCAGTTAACTCAGTAAATTCGAGTTGGAGACACTTGAGTTTAGTTCCACATGATTGATTGCTAATTTGTAGCAATCTATTTCTGCTAATTTGAGATATTGTCAGTGTAACTAGTTCTCACTATCAATAGAACAAGTGGAGGTCTAGTTAAGGGTGTGTAACTTTTTTCACACTGAGTGATCATCCAGTTAACTGATCAATCAACCCAAAATAATTGATGCATGCAGAGAATTCGAGTTACCTAGTTGAGATTGGAGTTCAAGGGAAGTGTACTATCAGTTGTAAACTATTCCAATTTGTACATGTCATGCATGCAGTCAAAGAAGGACGTAAAGGAATTGTGCAATCCACATTGAAGAATTTCCTAAATAATAGGGGGCTAATTCCTTGAGGAACATCGTAAGGAAATAGGAGCTTGGAGGCTTGAAAATTGGCTAACTATTGGCCAAGGTCAGTCAGTCAGGCAGAGGATAGAAGATACAAGTGCAGGTTGAGCTCAAGCTTGAGCAGAGCATATTGTATTCATCTATATTCTTTGATTAATGCAATACATATAGTAAGGGGTTTTGAGCAGTTTCTTTCCCCTAGATAAATCTATGTGTATGTGTGTTAAATATTAATGCATGTTAATGATTTGTGTTCTCGATCGTGAATTTAATTCCACAAATTAGTAGAGTAGCTTCTAGTCTTGTGATTTAGAAAATTTCATGAGCAGTTTAGAATCTACACATTAATTTCTACATGGTATCAAAGCTATATTCACAATAGAGAAGAGATTTCAAATTTGTCATTGCAGGTGGTTCGAATTTGAAGATTAGTTTTACAAGTTTTCTCTAGGACTAATAAGATGGCTTTCAATGGACTTAGGCTCGAGTATGCATTGGAAGGAACCACAAATTTTTTGGCATGGAAGATCTGAATGGAGGCAATATTGGATGATAATGGGTTGTTAGAATACATGAAGATAGATGTAGCAAAACCCCTAGCATCTGATGCCCAGGATCTTGCTCAGTGGAAGAAGGATGTGGCTAAAGCAAGGAGGATCATATTGGAGGGAGTTTGGGATCATATTGTCTTGAATATCCATGGGAAAGAGACTTTGGTCATGATGTTGAACAAACTGACCGATTTGTTTGAGAACAATAGTGACCATAGGAAGTTGGAACTCAAGGACCAGCTTCGAAGTATTAAGATGCAAAAGAATGAAACAATTTCACAGTACCTATGCAGGTTTACACAGTTTCGTGATGAACTTGGCGGGGTTGGTATTACAGTGCTTGAAGAAGATCTGGTAGCTCTAGCCCTCTTGGGCCTTCCCAAGAGTTGGCATAGTTATCAATATTTGGTAAATGGTAGAGAGAAACTACCAAGCTAGGAGCGGTTATGGTTTGATCTAGTGCAGGAAGAAATAAGGCGGAGCAATAGAGACAAGACTTCATCCAAGATCGAGTATGAGGAGAATTGAGCCTTTAATGGAAAGGAAAAGAAAGGGAAAGGGAATAAATCCCAATCCAAAGCAAAATATGGTCAAGGGGGAAAGAAGACATACTTTTGCAAAATCAAGTGCTTTCATTGTCATGAATTGGGACATTATGCCACGAAATGTCCACACAATAAGGCAAGCAAGAAGACCACATGAGGAGAAGCAGGTGAAGCCTTGGCTTCACAATTCGAACTTGATTTTACCCTCATTTCATTCATGGCAAGCATAGTGATGGGTAGTGTGTTGTATCTCGACAGTGGTGCCTCACTCCGCATGACGAGCAACAAAGAATTTTTCAGTGACTTGGAGGAGAAGGATCTCTAGATACACATCAAGATGGGAGATGATGGAAGGTATATCACAACTGTTATTGGTACCATTACATTTAAGAGGGAGTATGGCTCCCGTCTCAGGCTCCATTATGTGATGTTCGTAACGAGTCTGAAGAAGAATCTAGTTTTTGTCGCAGTGTTGGAAGACCGTGTTGAAAATGCAAAAAGAAAATCCTAATTTAATTTTCCCTTGAATTACATTAGAAGAAAAATTGTAATTCCTCATCACAAGACAAATTATACGAGTTAACTAAGTCATTTTGACTTAGTTGGTTCAGTTAATTCGATTTGAGGGTCTAACTTCAGTCATGTAGAGTGTCTCCTACTTTATAGGATCCCTACTTGAGTTTATTTTGAGTTGTAATCAATTAATTCAATCTAACTAAGTTAAAGTCAATTAAACTAGTTCCAACTATTGGAGGAACTAGTAGGAGGTATAACAGTGGGGTGTTTCTTCATCTGTTCAACCAGCTAATTGATAATTCATCCATAAATGACTCTTACATGTGTGATCTGAGAGTTACCCAGTTGATATTAGAGTTCAAGGGAAGTGTATTATCAGTTGTATAATCATCCAAATTGTACAGGTGGTGCATGAAGTTAGAGGAAGGCCTATGGTGGATTGCACAATTCCAATTGAGGAATTTCCCTAATTAATAGGGGCTAATTCCCAAGGAAATAACATGGAAATAGGGACTTGGGCAAGTAGAAGATTGGTTAAGTATTGACCTAGAATTGTCTAGGAAGATGTGAGACAGATAGAGATAGTGCAGAGGTTGCTCAGGCTTGAGAAAATCATTGTAATCTTCTCATATTTTCTTACTAATGCAATACATAGATAGCAGGGGTTTTTATCCAATGGTTATCCCTGGGAAATTATTGTGTAATGTGTGGATTGAATTCTTTCTCTTGTATGCTTTGTGATTTCTCCATCGATTAATTTTTTCCGCTGACAAGTAGAGTATATTCAAGTATATTGTTTTAGTAAATTACAATTATAAGTTTGAATCTATTGACAACTAATCTTTGGGATTAGGTGAATCCATGTAAATATTGTAAACAAGAAAATAAGAAGTAGAAGTTGAAGAGACACTAGGAGATGAAACCCAAGAGTCTCTCCCTCCATGTATATATCTATGATCAATATCAATGCAAAATCATAATTTGCTTTGAGGAGTTACCTCCTGGCCTGACATGGTATAAGAGCACAGGTCCCAGCCTCTATTTTTGGCTTCCATCCTAACCTAGTAACTCCTTTCTGCCATCAGTCTGGCAAATCCCTGCCATTATTCTTTGCTCCATTAACTGAACGCGGCTTTGAATTTGAAGGAGGCGGTTTGTCTGAGTCTCATTTTTGTTTTTCCTGATCTCTGTAACAATGTTCTGTGTTCCTCCCTGCAATAACAAGATTTCCATTGCAGAATATGACCCCATTCACCTTCTACATATCACCCTTCTCTATTTTAACGAAAGTGGTTATACTATGTGTGTATATGTATATATGTTTTGACACATATATAATTCCCATGCATGCATGTATGATGCCAATATATCAATGAATCTCCTATTATTCTCCACTACAAAGTGCAGACATTCAGGAATTGTTGTTCCCATTGCCACATTTTATTCTTCTGCACAACATTCTTGATTGCAGAAACAAAACTCTCCATAGGTGATCATGATTGTATGGAAGATACACATGTCTGCATTGACGGTTTTGCAAACAAGTTTGGATGATGCCATCATGTTGCAGACAAGAGCACCTTACTAAAGCAGCTCATCGAATTATGCACAATAACCACGTAAGTAATTTCATTCAATTACTCCTACTCCTATCTCGTTCGTGTTCATTCTGTTGAAATTATTGTGAGTGAAGTATGGAGTTCGATACATATTCTGCGTTGAATTTTTTTTAAAGAGTTCGTATTGGAGGTATATATGTGTTGGGTTTCGGTCTCAAGTTGTTCCTCCTGGCTGGTTTTCCCCACACCACTGGTTTTCCTGCGTGGAGGCATCTACCTTATATCACCGCAAACCACCCTATCTCCTCCGTAATGATTGATTCCATAACAAATATTGCTTTCATATTTGTTACTCCCCACCAGACCACCTTCATTGTAATATATATAATGCCATCAGGCCATGTCTTCACACTCGGCGGCTGATGGTATCCCCTCCAGGTGTATATCGTGTTACTCTGATAGTTATAACACCTTTGGTATAATATACAACACCCCCATTATGTTGAATCTGCCATATATCACCTCCCCCATATATTACCTCCACCATACAACACCTCCCCCATATAACCCCTCCCCCAATAATAACTCTGATATATTATCCCTCACTATTTTTTTTCAAAGTTAAACAGAGTTTTCCACCATAAGTGCATTTTTTGCCGCCTGGAATGCAATTTTTTTACAGTATATTTCCAGAACAGTGCATTTAGTACACATGTTTTATTCCTTAAAATTAATTCATTGATATCAATTGTTGCAGTAGTTCTCTATGGAAGAGAGAACTATCCTAAATGGTCATGGAAGATAAAACACACTCTCATTTTCAATGAGTTGTGGAAATAGGTTTGGGAAGGAGAAGGAGATAATTTACCTGCATATCCCACTTCAAATAAGGAGATTTCCATTTGGGAAAATAAGAATAGCAAGGCCTATGCCTTGATTACAACATCAATAAATGAAGAGGTGAGTCACTATATTTCACCATTTCCAAATGCTTTTGAAGCCTTAAAGAAGTTGAAGGAATTGTATGACTCACACTCTGAACTTGAAGTTGTTCAATTGATGATTAAGTTGTTTAGTATTTAATTGAAAAATGATGACCCTCTTGCCTTAGCATTAGCAGTAAGGTCCATTATTCATGATATAAAAACCACTGGTGTTGAAATATATACTCCTCTCTTAGCTTATGTCAAGGCACTCTATCCCCCATATTCACATTATCTTGAGTCATTGCAAGAAAGTGGAAACCTTAAGGAGATTACCTTTGACTCCCTTGAGAAGAAGTTTGTTGAGAGAGAAGGATTTTGGGAAGAGGACAACTCCTCGGCCTTCTAAAGAAGTTGTGTATCTTGCACATAGAGAGAAGAATCATGCACAAGATTCTTCTAAAGGAAGAGGCGGTCAAAGAGGAATAGGAAGAAGGAAATTTAGAGGCAGGGGGGCAGATAGTTCCAAGGAGAAAATTTTGATCTTAATTGCATATGATTCAATAGAGATGGACATGATGCATCCACATGTAAGTTGCCTTGGGACCGAATTGAGGAGGAAAGAAATGAAGGCAAAGGTAAAACCAATGACAAAGGGAAAGGAAAGCACTCGAATCCACTCACTATGTTGTGTCACATTGTAATAATGGAGTAACTGAAGACTTGTTTAATGCTTCGCTTGCTTCTTGGAAAGATGATTGGTTTCTTGATTGAGGAGAAACTTGCCACGTGACTTCTAGGAGAGATTTTTTTGAATAATTCACTGAAAATGTTGATGGAGTGATATATCTTGCATACAAGTCAAAATTCAAGCCATCAGGGCTTGGCACCATTAGGCTCAAACTGCCTGGCCTTATAGAATTTATTCTACATGATGTTCTATATCTCCTAGAGTTGAGGAGAAACTTGTTGTCTTTAGTCCACATCCACCGGCAAGGACAATCCATTCATATATTTGATGGTAAAGTCGAGGTTAAAAAAGCATCAGATCACTCACTTTTCATGACGGAGATAGAAGAAGAAAGACTTCTGAAGCAACAACGTACCTTTGCTCGTGCACAAAACTTTTCATACAGTTATCACTATGATGAAGGTACATTTCCATCATGTATTTTATGGCATGCTAGATTTGGACACTTGAACTATGAAAACCTTCGTTTGTTGAAGAAAAATGGTGTTACTGGTTTTCCTACAATTCTTAGGAAACTTAAGAAATGTGATGCTTGTATTCTAGTAAAGCATAGAAAATGGTATTTTCATGATTCTCATTCCAGAGCACATAGAAAACTTGAACTCATTCATTCAGACTTATGTGGCTCAATGCCTGTTCCTTCTGCAAATGGTAATAAATATATGATGACATTTATTGATGACTACACCAGAATGTGTTGGGTTTATTTATTAAAGAACAAATCTGATGCTTTTGAAACATTCAATAATTTTCATGCATGGATTGAAAATGATGCACAATCTCATGTTGGCTCTACTCCATCTGATAATGCAAAAGAATACACTTCAAATGAATTTTAAAACTATCTTCAACCGCATGGGATCAAACATCAAATAATTGTGCCTTATAACCCCAATAGAATGGAGTAGCTGAAAGAATGAACATGACAATCTTAAATATGGTACGTTCCATGATGTTTTTCAAGACTTTTAAATTAATGTTTTGGGCTAATGTAGTTCTATGTGTTGTGCATGTAAAAAATAGGTGTCTGTCTAATGCTATCAAAAACAAGACTCCCTATGAAATGTGGTATGGCCACATTCCTTCGATAAGGAATCTCAGGGTTTTTGGTTCCACCTGTTATGCCTTGATACCTAAGGAACAAAGAAATAAAGTTGGTGCAAGGAGTCACAAGTGTATAGTCTTGGGGTACTCAAATACCTCCAAAGCATATCATCTCTATGATGAAGTGAACAAGAATTTTATAATATCTAGAGATATGGTCTTTCATGAATCTTCCAAGACTGACAATGTTGTTGAGCGAAATCTTGATCGCTTGGATAGATTCAAACATGCCAAGTCATTTCAAGAATTTGATAATGAGATTCCACATATTGAAGGGGGGATTCCTATACTGGATCAATCTGTGGAATTTTATTCTGAAGCACTCTATCCCCCACATGAAGCTCCAACCACTAATGACACTTTGAGTGATGTGATTGATAGAATTTGGAGACTAAATCTTGATTCATCCCCAACTCAGTCAACTAAGTAGCCTGGTCCATCTCATAAAGGTCCTTCAAAATGGGTGACAAAGACACTTGAAAGTTTTCATCTTGATGAGGTTGGAAAGACAAGAACAAGAAGCTCAACTAGACATAATGGAGGTGATATAGACGATACTGATTCACCTGTTGATATGGATGTTTCTTATGATTGTGAACTGAATTTGTCTATAGATTTTGAACCAAATTCCTTCAAAGAAGTTGATTCTCATGATGAAAGGAAAGAATCGATGCAGAACGAATATGATGAATTGATAAAGAATGGCATTTGGAAGCTAGTTGTTCCTCCATTGGGAACCAAACCAATAGGCTACAAGTGGGTCTGCAAGAACAATTTCAAAGTTGATGGCTCACTTCACAAGAACAAAGCCAAGCTTGGGGCAAATGGTTTTACACAGAAGGAAGGGGTCGTTTATGAGGAGACATTTTCCCCCACAACAAAATGGGCTACCATCCAGACACTCCTTGCCTTGGAAGCACAAAATGGTTAAAAAGTCCATCAAATGGATGCAAAAATTGCTTTCTTAAATAGAGATCTAAAAGAGAATGTTTTTATGTCCCAACCAAAAGGATTTGTTGTGAAGGGTCAAGAGCATAAAATATGAAAGCTTTTAAAATCCTTGTATGGACTCAAGCAAGCTCCACGAGCCTGGTACGAGAAGTTAACTGAGCATCTTCTGAAACTCAACTTCAAACATTATGATCTTGATGATGCAACTTTGTTTGTCAAGAAAGTTGGAAAAACAGTTGTATATCTTTGTAGAAATTTTGAATAATTTAACACATATTCACAGAGATTATCCTGATCATACAATTATAAGCGAAACATGTATAATACATAATCTCCTCTACGTTGATCATCAATTTACAGAAGCAGAAACATTCACAGTCACACATAGAAGCATCAATCAAACTCATTAACACAGTATGTATCCCGGGGAAAGCATCTCGCTAAAAACCCCACACTATCTGTATATTATATTGATTGAATCATGTAACATTACAAAGTACAATGCTTATCACAAGCAATCCAGTACCAGCTCCACCTGTTACACACAATACAGCTAAGATCTGATCTCCAAATCTATTCCACTGCTTACCTGCCTCTCCAGCTCAATACCTACTTAAGAACTGATGAGAATGGTTCACCAAACTCGTATTTCACCTGCAAAGAATCACTCACACTTTGTTGGACGTGAGCACAGGCTACAATTCTTGATATTGGCCAATTCATTGGCATACTCAATCCCTCTGATTGTGCAAATCATCATGCACAGCTATAGTCAAAACTGATAGCAATTTGATCCTCTAACACCTGTCCCTGCTGAACTGAACATGTACTGACATGCAACTGAGTTAACTGATGTATTCTATAGTTGCATTATGAGTTAATAACTTGTGAATTAATTAATAACTAATTCACCCAACTCATCTCTAGTCTATTGATCAGTTAGACTAAATACAACTAGTTTAACAAGGCTAAATTGAACACAACTCCATCAACTGCACCTCCAGTCCACTAAACTCAACTCACTTGAGTTCTAACTGAAGTCCTGCATGCAAATATTAGTCATCCCATAGGTAACCACGTATTTCCCTCTGGGATCTGCATGTACCATATCCGTAGCTCATCCTAAAGTGCTCCAAGAGAATAAGATCAAGTTTATAGTCCAAATATTATTATGAGACAATAATATTTGACTTTTCTATTTTTGACAGCCAGTCTAAAAGTAGACTTTGATCACTCACACTGTGATCACTCACACTGTGGTCACCCACACTGTGATCACTCATACTGTGATCACCCACACTGTGATCATCCACACTGTGATCATCCACACTGTGATCAAAAATAGAACTTGCGCCATAATTTGCCTACGGGCCCACTTAGTGAAGGCGACTCTTTTCACTAAGCTCCATCATCTTGTTGCATTCTCAACAAGCATTTCTTGTTGCACACTTTTCAACACTCCCTCTCAACAAGAAAGGCTTCCTCTCAAACCCGATCCTGTAACTCTGAAATGTTCTCCATGCAACACATCTGGCTGGTCCACTTGCTCTGTCATCAAAGTCTCTGACTGCTATTGCCTCTGTCCACTGAAGACTCTGCATCTCTGTGCTCTTCAGTATCCGACTACTCTAGCCTCTGTCACTTTGATCTCTGACTACATCCGTGCTGCTGCTAGTTCTATCTCCCAGCATTGCATCCGCACTGCACCTCCCAACTGACCTCCCTGTTGGGCTAGAAACACCCTCTGATGCTAAAGCTCTACCTGCTACTGACAAGTTCTCCCTCTCTAACATCTGTGCTACTGCAACATCTCCATGCATCTCACACCATTGCACACCTCTCTGTGCCACCTAGCACTGTGCAAAACACTTGTGCCTCTCGCATTGCTGCAGCCTGCTAGCTATGCGTTGTCCTGGGATTCCCAGCACTGTCGCTCTCTCTGCCGCTCCATCTGCATCTGTCTCTACCCAATCAGTCAGTTCCTACTACTACACATCTGGGGCTCCCGTAGCAAGGTCTCATCCAAGAGGTTGGGTACCTCAATGATCTTGCCCCTCCTCCTTGGGACGATCAATCCACATCACCCCACCTCCTACCTGGAGGTATGGCTGCATGTGATCCCTCAGCCCACCTGGCTCGAAGTTTCCCCCTACTAGAGGTCTTTGGATGAGTAGATGTCTCTACTCGATCTCTTCTCAGCTTCCCCTGTTGTGGCTCCTCCACAACCTCCTGAAGCTGCTGCACCAATCGTGGCTCCTCCACAATCGTCTGAGACTTCTTCTGGCTCTGCATGTTGAGAGGTAATATACGCTCCCTCTCAACCACCAAGTCTCCATCAGTTGCCTCGCTACTCAAGGCTTTGCATGCATCTTGAACCTCAAGAGCATACAAGTTTTTGACCCGTGAACCAATCTGCTTCACCTGTCTAGTGATGATGTGTCTAAGGAAAACCTTTCCCTTAATGAAGACCACATCATAGCCTCTGTCTTCTAGCATCGCGATCGACACCAAGTTTCTCTTCAGTCTTGGTACATACTTGACATCGGTCAAGGTAAAGCGAGCTCCATGCTCCCTCTGAAAAATAACCGTGCCTACACGTGAGACACTATACTTCTCATCATTACCCATCCCTATGAGTATTTGGAGATCTTTCTCCTCCAAAGTACTGAACAAACTTTTGTCACTGGTCATGTGGAAAGAAGCTCCACTGTCAAGAAACCAACCACTTCCCACCATGGATGAAACCATGCATGCGAAGAGTGTGAAATCCAACACAAACTGTGAAGCAAGTGCCTCACCTTCAGATCCTTCCCCGGATCCCTTCTTGGACTTCTTCTTTGGGCAATTAGTAGCATAATGACCCAACTCATGACAATGAAATCATCTCACCTTCGCCTTGTCAACCTTCTTCCCATCATTGGAAGAATTGGATTCGAAAAGAGAAACCTTCCCCTTCCCCTTCTTCGCCTTACTCGCTAAGGCACAGTTCTCCTCATCCTGCATGGATGAAGAACCGTCTCTGGTGCTCCGTCTAATCTCCTCCTACACAAGATCCGACCAAAGTCTCTCCCATCCTGGCAGTTTCTCCCTTCCATTCACTGAGTCCTGGTAGCTATGCCGACTCTTAGGAAGGTCAAGGAGTGCTAGACTCACCATCCTCATCCGACAGTCACCCCCACACTTCCCAGCTCATCCCGGCATTGGGTGAACTTTGTGAGATACTGGGGCATATTGTCTCCATTCTCACACTGAATGTTTCTGAGTTTTATCTCTTGCTTTGGAATTAAATTCAAATTCCACCAGCACAAAACTCAACCGCTTCTGATCTAGAATTCGTGAGAACACAATATTTCTCGTACAGAGATTGACTGTATGGGCATTCACCGAATATCTCACCTTCCAAAAGAAGGATGAATCCAGAGGCTACCTGGCCCAATTACAGACTCTACCTGAAGAAATAAAATGTAAACACTTTCTGAATAATAGATCCGATGATCAATCCTCGCTTGATATCCTGTAAAAATCTCTTCTACAAATCAAGCAGCTCTGATACCATGTAGAAATTTTGAATAATTTAACACATATTCACAGAGATTATCCTGATCATACAATTATAAGCAGAACATGTATAATACATAATCTCCTCTACGTTGATCATCAATTTACAGAAGCAGAAACATTCACAGGCACACATAGAAGCATCAATCAAACTCATTAACACAGTATGTATCCCGGGGAAAGCATCTCGCTAAAAACCCCGCACTATCTGTATATTATATTGATTGAATCATGTAACATTACAAAGTACAATGCTTATCACAAGCAATCCAGTACCAGCTCCACCTGTTACACACAATGCAGCTCAGATCTGATCTCCAAATCTATTCCACTGCTTGCTTGCCTCTCCAGCTCAATACCTGCTCAAGAACTGATGAGAATGGTTCACCAAACTCGTATTTCACCTGCAAAGAATCACTCACACTCTGTTGGACGTGAGCACAGGCTACAATTCTTAATATTGGCCAATTCATTGGCATACTCAATCCCTCTTATTGTGCAAATCATCATGCACAGCTATAGTCACAACTGATAGCAATCTGATCCTCTAACACCTGTCCCTGCTGAACTGAACATGCACTGACATGCAACTGAGTTAACTGATGTATTCTATAGTTTCATTATGAGTTAATAACTTGTGAATTAATTAATAACTAATTCACCCAACTCATCTCTAGTCTATTGATCAGTTAGACTAAATACAACTAGTTTAACAAGGCTAAACTGAACACAACTCCATCAACTACACCTCCAGTCCACTAAACTCAACTCACTTGAGTTCTAACTGAAGTCTTGCATGCAAATATTAGTAATCCCATAGGTAACCACGTATTTCCCTTTGGGATCTGCATGTACCACATCCGTAGCTCATCCTGAAGTGCTCCAAGAGAATAAGATCAAGTTTATAGTCCAAATATTATTATGAGACAATAATATTTGACTTTTCTATTTTTGACAGCCAGTCTAAAAGTAGACTTTGATCACTCACACTGTGATCACTCACACTGTGGTCACCCACACTGTGATCACTCATACTGTGATCACCCACACTGTTATCATCCACACTGTGATCAAAAATAGAACTTGCGCCATAATTTGCATGCGGGCCCACTTAGTGAAGGTGACTCTTTTCACTAAGCTCCATCATCTTGTTGCATTCTCAACAAGCATTTCTTGTTGCACACTTTTCAACAATCTTGTGGTGTATGTAGATGATCTTTTGATGATAGGGAATAATGAGAGCTACATTGCATCCATAAAGAAGGAATTAAGGAAAGGTTTTGAAATGACATACTTGGGCTATGTTCACTACTATCTTGGTATTGAAGTAACTCAACATCTGAAGTTTATATTCCTCTCTCAGAAGAAGTACATTGGAGATCTGTTGAACAAGTTTGGCATGGTTGAGTGCAATCCTTTGACTAATCCAATGGAACAAAACTTAAAGGTCACATCCAGTGAAGGAAAAGAATTTTAGGATGAAATAAAGTATAAACAAATTGTAGGAAGTCTCAACTACCTTACTACTACTAGTCCATACATTTCATTTGTTGTTGGAATCCTCTCCAATTTTATGCAAAAAACTTGTGAGATATATTGGTCTGCTGCAAAAAGAGTTCTAAAGTACTTGAATGGAACTCACGACTTTGGATTTAAGTATACACGGGTGGGTGACTTCGGCTTGATTGGATAATCTGATTCATACTTCGATGGAGATAAAGAAACTGGGGTATCTACTTCAGGTTATGTTATGAGTCTTGGATTAGGAGTTGTCTCCTCAAGGTCACGCAAAAAATCAGTCCCAGTGGATTCCACAGCTGAGGTAGAATGTGTGGCAACAACTGAAGAAACAAAGGAAATTGTGTGGCTCGGGAAAATTCTGGAAAATTTGCAAGAGAAACAAGTGCATTCAACTCCTCTCATGATTGACAACACTTCTGCAATAAATTTGGTCAAGAACCCAAAGTTCCATGATCAAATGACGCACATCAATATAAAATACCATCTGATTCGACATCATGTTGAGGCCAAGACAATCCATCTATGCCATTGTTCCACAAATGAGCAGATTACATAAAACTTCACCAAATCGCTTGGAAGAGAAAAGTTTGAAAGATTCAAAATGATGCTTGGACTCACCAACATCCCTTCATATTAAGGGGGGAATGTTGACACCTAATATTTGGGATTAGGTGAATCCATGTAAATATTGTAAATAAGAAAATAAGGAGAATTAGAAGTTGAAGAGACATTGGGAGATGAAACCCAAGAGTCTCTCCCTCCATGTATATATCTATGATCAATCTCAATGAAAAATCACAATTCGCTTTGAGGAGTTACCTCCTAGCCTGATAGAATCTACAAGGAATTTTTACATGGTATCAAAGCTAAAATCACACTAGAAGAGAAGAACATGAGTTTGTCTTTGCAGGTGAAATCGAATTTGCAGGATCATTCTTCAGAGCTAGCAGGATGTCGTTCTATGGATTAAGACTCGAATATTACCTTGAATGTAGTTCGAATTATATTTCTTGGAAGGATAGTATGGAGGCAGTGTTGGAAGACAATGGGCCGAAGGAATTCATAGACAATGATTTTCCTAAGCCTCCAACAACCGATGCTCAAGATCTGGAAGAGTGGAAGAAATGAGTGGCAAAGGTGAGAAGGATCATACTAGAAGTAGTTCGAGATCATATTGTCTCGAATCTCCATGTGAAGGATACACCATATACAATGTGGCAAGCCTTGATAGACTTATTTGAATAGTGAGCACAAGAAGTTGGCACTAAAGGATAAGCTTCGGAAGATCAAAATGGAGAAGGGAGACACAATACCACAGTACTTGAGCAGTTTCACCCAATGTCAGGATGAGCTTGGGATCATGGGTATTACAGTTTTTGAATATGATTTTGTCTGCCTAGCATTTCTAGGCCTTCCCATGAGTTGGCACAACTACTAGGATTCGGTAAATGAGAGGGAGGATCTACCAAAGTGGGAGAATTTGTGGTTCGACTTGGTGAAAGAAGAGACAAGGTAGAACACCATATATGGAAACTCATCCAAGCATGATTATGAGGAGAATTGTGCCTTGGCTGGAAAGGAAAAGAAATGGAAAGGGAAGAAATCCCAATCCAAAGGGGATTTCAGTTAAGGCGTAAGGGAGAAGAACATGTCGAAGATTAAATGTTTTCACTGTCATAAATTGGGACACTATGTCACGAAGTGTCCCCACAAGAAGGTATGAAAGAAGCCCTCAGGAGGTGATCTGAACTTAAATAGGAAAGAAACAAATTAAATATATAATCATAAATACAGAGATGCAGCAGAAAAACACTTCATTTCATTCATAGAAAAATACTGAACTATGCTTACAAACAAAATGGATATAAGATAACTCAGGCGATGGTAGCATATTTCTTAGAAGAGATGTGGTGGCTACATGCCACCTAAACTATGTTACGATGAGGCTCAAGGGCCTATTTACTATTTAAAAACATGAGAAAACCCTAAACAACCAAACCCTAACCCCAGGAGATGTAACGCAAAGATTTTGTGGGCCCCATTGGGGTTAGTTGGGCAGCCAACTTCCCGGGGTCGTAATTTGGTCATATTATCTTCGTTTTGCGTGTACGATACCTTGTTGGAAAAGTCTCCCTGAGTACTATAGATTTTTCCATAGGCCCTTACTTACAACTATGGGTCTACAGCAGACCTCAAAAAAACATCGTTTAGGGGGTCAAAACTGCTCCAAAAATTCAAGACCCAAAAAACTGCTAAAAATAGTAAATGCTGAAATAAACAAGGAAATAGATGAAACTGATGGAGGGTCTAGGTGGATTAGGTGGGTGGCCACCAATATCCACCTAGATCATTCCTCCACCCTTAGGAAGCAATGTTCCCCATTGTGTGCAGATCCTCCATGAGGTGAGGAAATTTTTGTTGAACCTGGTCCCCGGTGAAGGAGTTGGACTGCTTTGACAACTCGATATAGTTGTATCCTATGTTGGCAAGTGTTCTTGATATGTGTGTTCATGATTTGAATAGTTGTGGCCTATTCCATGCAGTCTGAGTTGAGCTATGTCAGTGTGAGTTGTTTTTGAATGTCGAATGTGTCCAACAATGGTGGAAAGTATGGTTAAAGGCGGTCTACATTGAACATTGGGTGCAGACCAAGGAACGGTGGGACACTGAGCTTGAAGGCATTGTCACCAACAACCTTGGTGATGGTGTATGGTCCATAAGAAGCAAGTGAAGCTTGCAGTGGGGTCCAGCAAAGCGCTCATTCTGCAAATGTAGCCAAACTTTGTCGCCCACCTGGAACTTGTGTGACACTCGATGTTGATCATGGTGTTTCTTATAATTAGCATTAGCTATGTCCAATATATCATGGACCTGCTCGAAGATGTGTTGAATGCACTCAATGAAGTTGTTATCCCTTTAGCTTCAGATTGGACGTGAGTCGAATCTACTTGAGTGGCTGCAAATGGTATGGACACATCAATGGGACATAATGGCTGAAATCCCATCCCTACCTGAAAGGGGTTGTGGCCTGTTGAGTTGTGGAGAGATTTTTTGTAGCTGTGTTGGACATAAGGGAGACTTTCATCCCACATGTGTGGATGCTTCGAGTTGTACATGCACATAATGTGTATGATCATCATGTTGACAACCTCTGTTTGGCCATCATTTTGGGGATGGAAAGCCGTGGACTTAGTAAGTTTTGTATCCAGCATCGACCAGAGCCTGGACCAAAATGTAATCAGGAATTTGATGTCCCGATCTGAGACAATGGACTTTGGGATCCCAAAGTGTACCCACACCCACTCAAACAAGAGCTTAGTAGTGGACTCTATTGTGATACTCTTCTTGCAGGCCGCCACCATGGCCATCTTGGAGAATATGTCGATGACCACGGAAACGCAATCGTTGTCATGCTCAGTAGAAGGAAGGTCTAACATGTAATCCACGGAAACGGATTCCCAAGGCCGACTAGGAGTAAGTAGAGGAGTATACAGACCCTGCTTCTGGTTGTTTGGTTTGGCAATGACACAGGTAGTGCAGGATCTAATGTACTTCCCAACATCCTGACGAAGTTTCAGCTAATAAAAATACTTTTGCAATACTACAACTGTTTTCTCTACTTCAAAATGTCTAGCGACTCGACTGTAGTGCATCTCCCAAATCATCTTGGCACGCTTGCTTGAAGGAACACAAATGTGTCCCAGGTGGCATAACAATGCATTCTGAAGCTAAAAATTTGGAACTTGCTTCCCTTCCAGGAGTGTCTGGTATGTGTTGTCGAATTCTGGATCGCTCTTATAAAGATGCGGCCACCTCGAAGTCGTGTGCCCACAGGAGTCGAGCACAGTGATCAACACTATGACAGGTGGTTGGCTGAGGCAATTAGTGACATTATTGGTGATGCCCTTCTTATAATTAATTGTCAAATGGAACAGTGGCAGGTAGGTGGACCATTTCTGATGGCCATCATTCTGCAACTTCCCCTATGTCTGTATGAACTGCAGGGATTGGTGGTCTATGTGGATGACTGTTTCCTTCCCAAAAATGTAATGCTTCCATTGATGGTATGCCTGCACAATGGAATAAATTTCTTTTTCATAAGTGGGATACTTTCTGACTATGTCTAAAAGTGTCTCACTATGGTAAGCCATTGGATACCCATGTTGAGTAAGAACCACACCAATAGCATAGTCGAAGGTGTCTCTCTCAATCTCAAATGGTTGTTGCAGGTCTGGTAATGTGAGCATTGGTGTAGAGCAGAGGTGATGCTTCAACTTAGAAAATGTCTGATATTGGTTTTCAAACCAAAAAAACTTTGCTTTTTCTCCACCCTTAGTGACTTGAATTAAAGGCCAAGTGATATGAGAAAACCCCAACACGAACCTACGGTAGAAATTGGTAAGACCCAAAAAACTGTGGAGCTCTGTTAGAGTGGTTGGGGTTGGCCAGTCCCAAATGACTTGTATCTTGGCTGGGTCCACATGTAAACCATGTTCATCAATGATGCACCCCAGATATTGAACCTGGGTTAGGCCAAAAGTGCATTTCTCCAAGTTAGCACACATCTTGTGTTGTTGTAGGGTTTGAAGGACCTATCGAATATGGTGGAGATGCTCTTCCCAACTCGGGCTAAAGATCATGGTGTCATCTAAATACACCACAACGAATGCATTGGTGAAGGGTCACAAAATGTCGTCCATCGGTCTCATGAAGGTTGCAAGGGCATTCGTCAATCCGAATGGCATGACCAACCATTCGAAAAGGCCCTCCTTGGATTTGAAGGCAGTCTTCCACACATCGAAGGGTTTGATAAGAACCTGGTGATAACCTAACTTCAAGTCAATCTTATTGAAATATTTGGCCCCCTTGAGCTGGTCCAGAAGGTCATCAATCTGCGGGATTGGGTACCTATTCCGAATAGTGATCTTGTTTAGTGCCCAATATTCAATATAGAGTCTCTAGGTCCCATCCTTCTTCTGTACCAATACAATCGGGATCCCACAGGGTGATGAACTTGGCCTGATGTGCCATTTCTACAATAGTTCTTGAATCTGCCTTTTGATCTCATCATTCTCCATAACAGAGCATTGATAGATCGGTCCAGTAGGAAGCGGTGTGCCTGAGGTTAGATCGTTGGAGTGCTTGACCTGATAGTGCAAAGGTACCCCTGTAGGTGAGGCGAAAATATCCCTGTACTCGTCCACGACCTTATCCATCTGTTGTTGCTATGTAGAGGAGCCCTTCCTAGAAGATGTGGCCACAACCTTCTTCTTTCCCTGAGGACGAATCATAAGGAAAACAAATTTCCTGGTCCGGGAAACGATCTTACTGCATTGATTTGCAGTGATCAAAGAGATGGTGGTAGGTGGGGATACCTCCGGTATCCTGCACAACTTATTGGCCAAAGTAATAATCATAGAGCAAGGTCTAAACTCATATACATCATGTCTCTTCCACAAGTATGGTTGTTTTAACAATATATCACAAACTTCAAGAGGAGAAACATCACACAATACCTCATCCGTGAAGGGCTTGATGTTGTATGGAAGGTGACACTGCTAGCTGACGTGGAGATCTCATCCTTGTTGAATCCACCCAATGGTGTACGGTTGTGGATGTGTTGTAGTCTTTAGGCCCAGCTGCTTCATGACCTCTTGTGAAATGAGGTTCTTTTGGCTCTTCTTGTTGACAATGAACTGTAGTAGAGAACCCTTCACCCACATCTATGAGCGGAAGAGGCGTTCCCCCTCCTATGGATCTTCAGGCTCAATCTTCCGGATCTCGGTGGTGGCCACAAAAGCACTGGGCTCCACATACCTTGTCACTGGGCTCCACTGGGCTCCGCTGTTCTCGAATACCTTGTCACCGAGGTGTTGTAATTGGCTGGAAACGCAGCCTGTGACAACAAGAAGACCAGGTGGCGAGTTTGATGCGTGCATCTGAAATTGTGTGGCATGTTCTTAATGATGAGATCGAGCTCTGGACGAATTGGCAGATCGACTAGTGGTAGAGAGTGTGAAAACCCTACGTAGGTGGATGGGGTGCACATATAATAGTTGAATGTTTAAATGAGATGGATATGGATTTGTCAATAAGGCACTCAAGAGATACATGTCGTTGAAGGAGAAATTTTATGCTCGCACACAGTGATAACGTGGTATTCGGATGGTGGATCATGTCAAAAATGGCTCGTGGGAAGGTTCAATGTAAACGATGAGCTACATAGAAAAAGGTCCACGAGAGATGAGAGGATGGTCATACAAAATACAGCATGACAATACTAAAAAAAAAAAAAATTAATGAAGTCAAAATTATTGCATGTAAATGGGCATACTACTGTAAGACCTGGTAAGGCATGTGTACCCCTGGATAATCACTAGTAAAGTCTAGTTAGACCTAGGTGATAGGGGGGATGTTAGGTTAACAATACCCCGGGTAAAAACTCTGAGGGGGGTAAGGGCTAGAGTGAGCAGGATTGTCTCACTTAGCAAGTTTGTCTGGAGTTAGTCAAGGAACCCCAAGTCAAGTTTAAGGGGGGAATTGTTAGGTAAACTTGACTCGGGATAGAGTCAAAGTTGACCAGGTTTTTTGGGGCACATGATATTGTGCACCCATAGTATTCTGCCCGTGGTATTATATGTAATGGAGCTTATAAAAGGTTGGAAGGACTTCATTGTAAAGTAAGGCCTGGAGGTGAGCGGTGAAGGCTCACTTGGTCGGATTGGCCAGGGTTTTGGCCAATTCTAATGAAATATCATTAGGTTGGGTTTTTCCCCAGACTTGGGTTTTTCTCGGATAAACATGTGTGCTTATGCGTTTATGGTTGTTGCTGGTTAATTTTTATATTTGTTCCTCTCAGTAAATTCTCAATATTAATTTATGTTCTCTGAATAATTTCTTAACAAACTGAACTATCTTAAAATGAGCCTCAAGGGCCTATTTATTAATGAAAAACATGAGAAAATCCTAAACAACCAAAACCTTAACCCCAGGAGATGTAACGCCAAGATTTTGTGGGCCCCATTGGGGTTAGTTGGGCAGCCAACTTCCCGGTGTCGTAACTTGTTCATATTATCTTTGTTTGGTGCGTACAATACGTTTTTGGAAAGGTCTCTCTAAGTATTACAGGTTTTTCCATAGGCCCTTGCCTATAGCAATGGGCCTGCAGCGAACCTCAAAAAAACATTGTTTAGGGGGTCAGCATTGCTCCGGAAGTTCAGGACCCGAAAAACTACTAAAAAATAGTAAATGTTGAAATAAACAAGGAAAAAGATGAAATTGACTAGAGGGTCTAGGTGGAATAGGTGGGTTTCCACCAATATCCACCTATATCAAGAGGAAAGGAAAGTGAAGCTCTTGATTCACAATTCAAGTTGGATTTCACCCTCATTGCATGCATGGTGACATTGGTGATGGGTAGTGTGTGGTATCTGGATAATGGAGCCTCATTCCATATGACAAGAAACAAATAATGTTTCAATGACTTGGAGGAGGACATCCAGATGCACAATGAGATGGGAGATGATGGAAGGTATTGCGTGACCAACATCAATATTGTTACTTTTAAGAGGGAGTCTGGTTCTCCTCTCACATCAAAAGA
This sequence comes from Pinus tabuliformis, assembly GCA_031772625.1. Taxonomy (NCBI): domain Eukaryota; kingdom Viridiplantae; phylum Streptophyta; class Pinopsida; order Pinales; family Pinaceae; genus Pinus; species Pinus tabuliformis. Next base: position 387,313,093 of record CM062804.1, on the reverse strand, counting down.
TGTCATGTATGTTCCGACTCTGAAGAAGAATTTAGTTTCAATTGCTATGTTGGAAGAATGTGGCTATGATGTGATATTTAGAAAAGGAAAGGTTTTCCTCCTTCACATAGCCACAAGACAAGTAAAGCAAATTGGGGTTCGGGTGAAGAACCTCTACAAATTGGATGTGGAAGATTGTGTTGCCTTGAGCACAAAAGCAGAGAAGGTGCATAGCCGAGACATAGATGAATTATGGCATATAAGATTGGTCTATTTGTACAATGGAGCTTTGAATATCATGTAGCATATTTCTACAACACTTCCCAACGGTGCACTAGAGTAGTGAGATACATGCAAAGGGTTTACACTGGGGAAGTAAACCAAATCCACCTTTCATGATAAGGACAATCGAGCGCAAGCGATCCTTCAAAGAGTTCACTCAGATGTGTGTGGACCATTATCGACAGCCTCCACATCCAAGCATATGTATTATGTGATATCTGTAGATGATTTCTCATGTAAGCACTATATTTTCTTCATGCAGAAGAAAGATCAGACGTTCTCTAAATTTTTTGAATTTAAAGCACTTGTTGAGAAAGACATTGGTAGGAAAGTGAATGCTCTCAAGAGTGATAATGGTGGAGAATATGTGTCAAATGAGTTCAATAACTTATGTGCATTAGAAGGCATTTGACGGGGGTTAATAACACCCTATAACCCACAACATAATGGGGTAGTTGAGAGGAACAATAAACGTATTATGGGAGTTGCACGGGCGATGTTACATGATCAGGGCCTACCATTGCACTTGTGGGCTGAAGCATGCAACATAGTTTTATATGTGCAAAACAGGAGTCCTCATAGGATTCTCAGGATGAGTACACTAGAAGAAGATTTTTCAGGGAAGAAACCAGATGTGTCATACTTCAGGATCTTTGGTTCATCAGTTTATTGTCATGCTACCAAGGATGCAAGGAAAAAGATAGAGCTGACAGCTGAGTTGGTCATATTTTTGGGGTACAATGATACACCTCACATCTATCAGGTGTACCTACCATCTCACACGGTAATAGTTGTTTGTAGAGATGTGACGTTCAATGAAGACAAGACCATGAGATGTTCCCTTGAGAGGGAGCTTCAGTTACATGCAGATGAAGAGAATTTGGCTCCAAAGGAAGAACCTCGTGATGTTGTGGAACAACCACATGTAGAGGAGAAAAAAGTGGAAGCACCCAATCATGCAGAGACATCCAAAGATGGAAGGAAGCACACCAGAGAAGTTGACATATTGATGCATGATGCTAGAGATAATGTGGAGCACCCACATCACAGCGCAGGTAGAGGAGGTCACTAGATCAGTACATTGGCTACATGGCTCATATGAAAAAGCGTGTAGATATTGATCCATCCTAATTCAAGGAAGCAGTGAAACAATCAGTGTGGGTTGATGCCATGGTAGAGGAGTATGACTCCATTATTAGGAACAGTGCTTAGGAAGATGTCCCAAGGCTAGAGGACAAGTCAGTGGTAGGTTCCAGGTGGATCTACAAGGTGAAGCAAGCAGCGTATGGGAGTGTCAAGAAACATAAGGCCAAATTTGTGGCCAAGGGGTTCTCTCAGGTGGAGGGAATTGATTACGAGGAGACCTTTGCTCTAGTAGCAATGTACTCTTCAATCAGATATATTCTAGCACTTTCAGCACAGATGGGATGGATGATACATCAGATGGAAGTGAAGATAGCCTTCCTCAACGGAGTGATTGAGGAAGAGGTGTAGATAGATAAATCGGAAGGATTTGAGACCTTCAATAGAGAGTCACATGTGTGCATACTCAAGTGAGCATTTTATGGATTGAAAAAAGCACCCCGTGCTTGGTACACCAGTATCCACAATTATTTCACCAAGTTGAGCTTCACCAAAATTGAAGCAGAAGCAAACCTTTACCATATTGTGGTTGAAGGTAAATTATTGATTATAGTATTATATGTCGATGATTTAATTCTAACAAGTAATAAGAAGCTAGTCAAATTGAAGGACCTGGGGCTCATGCATTATTTCCTTAGTATGGAATTATGGCAAGGAGATGAGGAATTGTTTGTCTCTCAAGGCAAGTATGCCAACAAGACACTGAAGAAGTTCCACATGGAGAGCAGCAAACCCATGGAGACTCCTCTAGTAGGGAATTGGAGGAAGGGAGATAATACTTCAGGTGAAGTAGTGGAGGCTACTATTTACAGACATCTTTTTGGTTCACTTATGTACTTGGTGAACACACAACTAGACATGTATTTTTCAGTTAACTAGCTTAGTCAAGCAATGGTTAATCCAACCATGTTGTATTGGAAGGCATCTAAACATGTGTTAAGATGCCTCAGAGCCACCACTTAGTTTGGTCTTTGGTACAGACGGACAGACGGAGTGAATATTCAAGGGTTCAGAGATGCAAATCAGGTAGAGAGTCCATTAGACAGGAAGAGCACATTAGGTGGAATCTTCAATATTGGGTCAGCAATAGTTTCTTGGTACAGTAGGAAGCAAAGATTAGTTGCACTCATCTCAGCAAAAGTAGAGTACATGGCTTCTAGTCACTTGACTGCTTTCTAGATCACGGTACAAGCCTGTAATATGGTAGTACCTGGCACTATATTAGATGAAGGTGCGTCTGTTAACATCATGTCTTCTACTACTTGGAAAGCTTTGGGTTCCCCACAGCTTGTGCCTATCACCCAGAATCTATTGGATTTCAACGGAGGAACCAATCAGCCCTTAGGGATCCTTTCGAAGTTCCCTATTACTTTGGGAGGAAAGACTATCTATATAGATGTGATGGTAGTCCAAGGTCCCTTATATTTCAATATTCTCCTTGGACGTGACTATATTTATGTCATGGGAGCTCTTGTTTCTTCACTTTTCCGTGTGGTTTGTTTTCCGCATGAAGGGAGAATAATGACCATTGATCAATTGTCGTTCATTGGTCACCAGGCACCTCCTTTACAACCATCATCCCCTATCGGCTCTTGTTTTCAAGCAGTACCTTCCCCGCCATAGGTGAATTATGTGGCTACCCGTTTCGTCTCCACATCTGTTGATGATCACATAGATGGTATAGTACATTATGTACTAGGGGCATTGGAACTCGATCTGTCTATGGTACCAAATGACATGTATTCCTCCCAGAGCGTAGTTCTTCCATCTAATGAAGACCTCTTGGGAGCCATGTTCTCGTATGGTTCATGAACATATGTGTGAGCATAGTTCCTTGTCTCATGTCAAGCTCGTTAAAAAATGAATGAAGGAGTCCCGAGGATAGTTCTTTTACTGTGTTAACCTCGTTAAAAAATGAAACAGATGTCCGAGGATAGTTCTTTTACTATGTCAACCTCTTTAAAAAATGAAACAGATGTCCGAGGATAATTCTTTTACTGTGTCAACATCGTTAAAAAATGAAATAGATATCTGAGGATAGTTCTTTTGCTGTGTCAACCTCATTCAAAAAATGAAACACCTCCCATTTCCAAATCGAGTCTTTGATTAAGATCTCATAAAATCCCAGTCAAGTCTTTCCAGGATCTCGAAAGTGAACCTTCATTCCATCCGCCTAGTTGACTAAAATGAAGCTTGGGGGGCATGTACCTTGATTGAGTCATTATGCTAGGGGCATGCAAACTTATAGCAAGCATAGTTTTTCGTTTCGAGCTTGTGTAAACATGAAACTAAATCCAAGCAGAGTTCTCCATGGTTCAAGCTTGTGTAAAAATGAACCCATGCCCAATTTACATCTTGTGATTGTCATTTTTATTAGCTAATCTCCACTAGGTGAGCCTTGGTTGTTTCATTCCATCGCCACCATCTCTTTGGCCGATCATATGCTTTCACTTGGTTGTTTTTCCTTTCTTGAGGGACCGCAGCGATGAGTGGTTTTATTAGCCAGCCTCTTGACCATTACATGTTTTGAGCAGTTCCACCATTGTCAGAACTAGTTGCTACCCTTTATACCACTTGTTCCTATGGGATGAGTCACCTTTAAGCTCTTTTCTGACTTGTAAAAGATGAAAAGATTGCCGAGTATTTTTTCCTATTGACTCGTAAAAGAGAATAAAATGGGGAGTCCGCTTTCAGCTCTTTTCTGACCCTTTAAAAGCAAAAAGATGATCGAGCCCTTGTCATTTCAAACTTGTTAATGGATGCAAAACATCGTGTGCCTAGTATAAGTTTACCCCTTTTTCAAGCTGGGAGGCACTATTTACGAAAAAGGTACTCCTTGACTGAAATGGTCAAGCGGTTCTCTCAAGTATTACTACCCTTTCGGGCTCAAGAGACACAAATGTACGAAAAGGGACCATGTGGAGTTTTTTTTTACATGTCTTTTTCCAACTCTCTAAACATGAAAAAAATATCGAGTTACACCTTTCTTGGACTCGTTAAACTATTAAACGACATCGGATTCGTCACCATGATGAACACGACCTTCTCCTTCCTAGGGCTCATTAAACTTACTAGGTCGGATTCTTCCGAAGGATGAACTTACAGTGCAAGCATATGCTATCCCCTTCAAGCTTGCGATTAAAAAATAATTGGGGTACTCGCCAGAAATGGTGGTGGGGGGGGCGGGGGGATTTGGAAATCTATCGAGTCGTGTCGGCAGCGTACTCTTTAACATGACACTCTTTGCTTCGTGTTGGGTTGGGACATCCTCCTTTGAATCATTGACCTTCCTAGGTTTAGGCTGTTCATTTTTTCCTTCCATTTGATCTCTGCCACGTCATTATGACCACCGATCCCATGGATCCAAAAGCTTCCAAACTTCCAGTTGTGTCGTTGATGTGTTCAAGAGTTTTCTTTCTGCAATTACACTTACCTCTGATTCTCTGTATCATCCAAAATCATTTTACATACTCTGGTCTCGCATCGATGATGTGGGATTCATTATGGCCCTCCTTCGACACGATCATTTTCTGTCGTATTTAACTCATTATCCGGGATGTTGACCGAGAGACTCCCTTCCAGTACCTTAGAGCTTGCATGCCCTAATGGCAAGTTCTTCGCACTCAACGACAAGTTCACATCATTGGCTTTCGATCGTGTGATTTCATGAGTGTTCGACTTCAGTTCCTATATTCACATTCCGTGAAGTGCGTTGATAGTACCTTGAGGGCCATTGTCATTATTGGCGGTTTCTCTCATTCTTGTTAATAGTTTACATCATTGACTGGTAATCAAGTGACTTTCCAACATGTTCGACGTCAACACATCTATTCGCATGCTAAGATCTGTACTTTGATCAGGTCATGTTGGAGCGCAAGACCCTGGACTCAGATCAGAAAAGTCCAGGTTGCGAAGTGATGTGACATGGTTATGATGATATGCATGTCTCTTTCAAAAGGCTAGCTGCGACCAGACCATGATTTATCATATGTGATCCTTCTCATTATTGGATGGTTGCGACCATACCTTGGTTTCATATTGATCCTCTTTGACGGATGGTTGCACCCATACCTGGATCCATTTACATGATCATTCTCTAGATGGTTGCGTCCATGCCACGATTCATGTATCATTTGATAGAGATCTCAGTTTATGCATATGTATATGTACTTGCTTACAAGTTTTCTGATGGCAGACCGGTTCCCTGCACTGATTTATAAAGCATTTCATCCCTCACTCTGGTTCGGCCTTCATGCTTTAGGGGGAATCTGTTACACAACATTGTTTCATTGTCCATATACTCCCCGTTCCTTGATCCTAGAGGACCTCTACAGTGAACCCTGCATGCTTTGCCTTCTTGAAGAAATTCCCATTATGTCCCTCTTCATGAGCAGATCATTTCCCTTTTGCACCATTTCCCCTGAAACTTTTGTTTTGCCCAGTTTACAAGACCAGCGCTAATGGCCTTTGTCTCCCTCGCTCCGATGTGCAAATATTAGCACTATTCCCTGTGCCAATCGGTGCGACTGAGCTGTGTTCCAGTCGTGCCAGTCTTGTTATGGAAAGTTTTTTAAATTAGAGTCGAAGCTTCCAGCTCTAGAAGCTCCGTAACGAAAGTCTGGTAAATGGTTTGGCCGGATGGGATCGAGGACGACAGTTTGGGCTCCTTTCCCCTATAATGATGGAACTACCTCAAAGGATATGTCCTTCTCCCATGAGAAGAGGATCCCTCTCCCATCCATATTTACTATATAAACCTCCCTTCTTCCCAAGCACAAGCTAGTCACAGTTAGAGTGTTAGCTAAGTGTGAGTATACTATTTTGATTAGACAAGCAAGCTATTACTAGTTGTAGCCATCTAGTTGTGTGAGGGAGAAGTGTGTTTGGTTTGGAGTGAAGTCTAAAGGGAAGAACCTTTAAACTATTGGTGTTTGAATCCATCATGGAATGCTAGTAGAAGTGTGTGGGAACCTGGTCTTTTCAGAGGAAGACTCCGACATCAAGACGAATGGTTGTAATCTCTCTTTGATATTAGTATATGCAACTATCGATTGATTTCCTACATGCTTTGTAATATTACATATTTGTGCCTTGTTGCTTCTTGACTCATTAAGTAGGTTGAATTAAAATTTGTCTATTATTATGTTTGTGTGTTGTTGTTGTTTACTTGTTTCGGGAGCTTGAAGAAGGAAGCGAGAGATTGTTGGAGCAAGCAAGCAAAGACATCATCAAGCAGGATAAGCGACCAAGAGGTAGGCCCTCTTAAATGATTCTAATCTAGGAAATCTTCCATAGAATGTATCTGTTGTGGCTAAACCTGTTATCGAGCTAGAGGAATTTGTTCGTGTCCACACTTATAATTTTTCTTCACCACAAGAGCGTTGAAAACGCAGCAAGAAATTCCTAATTTAATTTTCCCTTGATTAAATTAAAAGAAATTCAAATTTCAATTTCAGCAAAACACTTGGAGGTATAGTAACTAAGGTGACATGGCTCTTGTCACTTAGTTAACTCAGTAAATTCGAGTTGGAGACACTTGAGTTCAATTCTACATGATTGATTGCTAATTTGTAGCAATCTATTTCAATTAATTTGAGTTATTATCAGTGTAACTAGTTCTCACTGTCAGTAGAACTAGTGGAGGTCTAGTTAAGGGTGTGTAACTTTTTTCACACCAAGTGATCATCCAATTAACTGATCAATCAGCCCAAAATAATTGATGCATGTAGAGAATTCGAGTTACCTAGTTGAGGTTGGATTTCAAGGGAAGTGTACTATCAGTTTTAAACTATTCCAAGTTGTGCAGGTCATGCATGCAGTCAGATAAGGACCTAAAGGAATTATGCAATCCAGATTGAGGAATTTCCTAAATAATAGGGGCTAATTCCTTGAGGAACGACGCAAGGAAATAGGAGCTTGGAGGCTTGAAAATTGGCTAAGTACTGGCCAAGGTCAATCATTCAGGCAGAGGATAGAAGATACAAGTGTAGGTTGAGCTCAATCTTGAGCAGAGCATATTGTATTCATCCAGATTCTTTGATTAATGCAATACAAATAGTAAGGGGATTTGAGTAGTTGTTTTCCCCTAGATAAATCTTGGTGTATGTGTGTTAAATATTGATGCATGTTAATGATTTGTGTTCTCGATCATGAATTTACTTTCATATATCAGTAGAGTAGCTTCTAGTCTTGAGATTTAGAAAATTTCATGAGCAGTTTAGAATCTAAACATTAACTTCTACAATCAGAAAAAGAAGTTGAAGTCACGTGGGAATTCAAGGGAGTCAACAACTAAAATTTATGAGCATGTAATATCCTTACAACAATTAATAGTTAGAGTTGTGAATCACCTTTTCCTATCCTTGGAAATAGTTATGTCATATCTGACTGTCAAGGATTCTAGCAATGTTATGGATTGATTCCACTTAATGTCCTCAAGAGAAGATGGAAGTCTATGACACACTCACAACTAGGACATGGTAGATGGTGCTAGTGAGGTATTCTTTGGAACCACACTTAAGTGTTAGGACAAAATGATAGTATATACATGTTGAAGCCCCTCATGAGCATGATGGTTAGTGATATGTTTGTCTTATTTTGGGCTTAGGCTTATAGGTTGATCCAGGTGGATCCCTAATGACTCAAAAATCAATTTTTTTATAATTCAAAAAAATGAGCATTATATCGAAGAGCTCATCACAAGATTTCCATTGTCACAAACAACACCTCAATCTTAATCCGTATGAAAATGTTATCGCCAGTCAAATTCTGAGTTCAAACTTAGCTAAAAAGTAAAAGTCAATAAGACACATGGCATCTGTATGCTAACGTGGAATATATACACTGACGTGGCATCCATACTACTGATGTGGCATCCGTACTACTGATGTGGCATATGTACTGCTGACATGGCATTTGTATGCTGATGTGGCATCACCTAGAAAGAACATGTGGCAATACGGTCACTTGATGTGGGCATGTGATAGGGTATTCGTGTGGTCCAATAGTAAGCGGCCATGTGGCCCAATAAAATGGTGCCACATGGCACCCTAAGAATGGGTAAGAAGGGCCCAATCAAACCCAAATTCGACACTTTGGTTGGCAGCATCGAGTGGCTTCAACGGTCAGCGTAATGGTTTTAGGTTCAGAAAATAATGTTATTATTACTACCAGTGATTTAACAACTCAAAACTTGGCATATCGTTGACGATTTGTTCTATATAATGCTAAAAAATATCGGCAGTAAACTATTGGTGAGTCCAAATAGTTTAGCGAACCAATGTGTTATCTGGTATATATATATTTATATATATATGCAAACCATTAACCATCCATGATTTAAACTAACTGCCATATGGTTTGGAACAACTTGGGAGTCTAAATATGGTAGTGTTTGACGGTCGGTCAATGCAAGAGTTTAATGGTCGGCTAGAGCATTTACAATACTTGTTATAAACATCACCGAACTTTTATGAACCGACGAAAACAAATGTTAACGGTTCGTGTTGTTTGAATGGGCATTCTGCGACAATAGTCAATTAACGAGCAATCACATGTCGCTGACAGTTTCAGCGGACAAGTATGGCGAGTGACATTTTAATTGGACTGGCAGGAGTTTGTTTAAAAACAATTGGTTTTGTTTTATAAAATGGGGTCTAGTTGGTTTGAACCCCCGACCAGCCCCTAACCAATTCCTTCAATTAGCCACTCCAACTGTTACACCCTAGGTGGAGGGCTTTGTTATGTTCACCAACCATTTCATATATAAACCATTTGCAATGCAACGACGGTCAGAGGCTAAGAGTTGGAACCATGAGCCAAGGAATAGCGGAACCACGAGAACTAAGGAACCGAGATGGCAAAACCTCACAGGCATGATTCCGGAGGGTATATTCCAAGGGAATATTCTAGATAATATTCTATACAAAATCTTTGAGGAATATAAAAAATTCCCTATGGGGCTAGAATTGCAGGTGGCAAAGTGTAGCCGAATTTTTACTCATTTTAACCAAAATTTCACAAGGATCACAATAATGCAATCAATTTTTTCATATGGGTAGTGGAATTCAAGGGTCATGGCAGAAACCCACCTTCATCATTAATTAGGCACCAAGTTTGAGACAACAATGCACTTGTTAGAAGTAGGTCATGTTTATAGTCAAAAGTATCAAGAGGACAAGAAGGATATACTAGTGTTGTGATCTGTGGTTTGAGCAGTTTAATTTAAATTCACTACCAAGAATGGAGATATAATGATGTATTTTTCCATGTACTTTCATTTCTTTCTATAAGATGAATGAAGGAGCCTCCCCACTATTGAAGCAGGGCCCAAAGATGTAGCCCACACTCGATGAACTCCATTATAAAACATTATGTGCATTGCTTTTCTAGTATTCTTTACATGTCTTCTTCTTTAAGTGCTTGCATACATGTTTTTACATGCTCTTTCATGCAATTATGAAACATCACCGAAGAAAATATCTTGGTTAATGTTGGTAAATCAGAGATTTTGGATCATAGGTGGATTGGAAAAGCCACCCTCCTTTACTCCTTTGTAGCATGTGAGGTCTTGAGAGTTTCAAGTCCAAGTATTGGTAGATGGTGTCCTTGTGCTAGCATTAGGGGAAATTTGAGGTCTAAAATGGGCCTCACAAGGAAAATTATAAAATGATAGTTGAAATAATAAAATACGAGTTATGAATTTTAAAGAAAATAAAGAAAATTGTTTTTTTAGTCTATTTTCACTTATCTCCTTATAACTTTACTCAAATGTAGATTGTAGGCTCTCTTTGGATGTGGAATTAAATTCTACATCCAAAAATTACCTACTTTTCATGCTTTTGAGTAGACTCGCACCAAGATAAATTGAAAATACATGAAAAAAAATGTGTTTCTTGAATGAAACACATTTTTTCATGTACTATCAATTTATCCTTATGCCTACACTTGACATTTGAGTAAATTTATAAGGAGATAAGTAAAAAATATGAACAAAAAAATAACTTTCTTCTTTTTTCTTCAAAAAATATTTACCCCGGGTTGACAACATCATCTTGAATTATATTCGTTTTTTTAAAGCTGATTTTGATAATATATTTTTTGTTTTGAGGCCCATTTTTTACCTTAAAATTCCCCTAGTGTTAGAGTTTTTTTAGTAAGGTGGTTAGATCCCAATGTAGCAAGGGGGACTAGATTCATTGAAATGTGTGGCCCCATAAGTGCTATATGCTAGGTTATTAATGACTACCTTAAGGACTTAGACCAATGCATGGAGGTTGAGCCTTTGAAATGAAAGAAAGTCTCTTCATCTTATCTTACTATTTTTTGTTGATTTGTTTAATTGTTACATCAATATGTAATGTAATATTCATGCTAAACATTCATATGTCCAAATAAAAGGCGTGGGTGATATTTCAATTGATTTTAGCTAAGGCGGTTGGGCAGAATCATTGTTATCCCCTTACCCATGTTAAAGTTTTGTGAAGTTGACATGTTTAAGATCTATAATAGGGTAATCTATGTGGCACTCTTCATATATATATATATATATATATATATATATATATATATATATATATATATATATATATATATATATATATATATAGATATTGTGTGTTGGCCTGGTACCAACATCTCTCTCTTACCTTCAGACTAAGAGAGGTTGACTTCAAAATCATTGTGTTTCCTGTATCTGATACCCAAATATGATTAAAAATAACTTTCTTCTTTTTTCTTCAAAAATATTTACCTTGGGTCAACAACATCATCTTGAATTCTATTTATTATTTTAAAGTTGATTTTGATAATATATTTCGTTTTGAGGCCCATTTTATACCTTAAAATTCCCCCTGGTATTAGGGTTTTTTAGTAAGGTGGTTACATCCCAATGTAGCAAGGGGCCTAGATTTGATGAAAGCCATGACCCCATAAGTCATAGATGTTAGGTTATTAATGAATACCTTAAGGACTTAGACCAATGCATGGAGGTTGAGCCTTTGAATGGAAAGAAAGTTTATTTGTCTTATTTTACTATGTATTGTTGAGTTGTTTAATTGTTACATCAATATGTAATATAGTATTCATGTTGTTAGTGTAAAGATTTCATAAAAGTGTACCAAAAATAATTCACTTAAGTCATTGGTGACAAGTGACCCAAACAACAAAATGTGGCTGCTCCTATGCTTCAGATCTATAATAAAATAGGATAAAACCCTACAAGAAAATACTTGATGCAAGCCCAAAACATATAGCAGTAGAAAAAAGAGAAGTGTAATAACCCAATAGAATCTTTTAAATAATAATTTTATTGAAACACCTGGTGAAGAAGATTTACAACATGAGTCTGTAAATCCCCCTCCATGGGATGGGTCCTTTTGATGTCCTTGTGCTTCAATGATCTTGTTCTTCTCTCTCAAAATGCAAAAAAACCCAAAAGCAAGATGGAACTCAAGTGGGAGCTCAAATGTTATGAGATGATAATGGTGACGATGATAATGATCACAGTGAATAATGAATGGAAAACCCTATTATTTATAACAAAGTATTTAAATTAAGAATTGGAAAATAATAAAATATTATTGACCAAATCAAAATTTTGTTGTTAGGAATACTTTATTATATCTTTTAAAGAGGAAAAAAATATTCAAAATAGTCAAATATCTTTATTTAGGAAAAAAGGTTGAAGTAATTAACAAATAAAATGATTTATTAATCACTTTGTGAATTTCAAATAATTATTAAATAATGGTTTAACAATTATTCCAAAAAATAAGAATAAGGAATAATAAATAAATATTAATTTATTTAATTGTTCCAAGGTGATTTAGTCAAATGCTTTAAGAAATAATTATCAAATAATGATTTAATAATTATTTCTAGAGAAAATGAAATAAATAATGATTTATTCAATTATTCTCGTGGGTTTCATTTTATTTTAATTATAAATAATTTAAGAAAAATGGTTTACTAAATTATTTCCTATGGTGAAAGTGATTTTACTACGGTAAGATTAATCCTACATGGTGTATTTCAATCCACCTAGTTAGAAATGGTTTGGTCATCAGTTTTTCGTTGATAACAGATTCCCCCCAATGTACGAGCGTTAGGAGCAAATCATATGACTGAAATACGTTGTAGGTTACACTTCAACGAGACACCAAAGGGGAGTCAGAGAGAGAGAGAGAGAAAGAGAGACACTTGAAGCAACGCAAGGAAGGACGGAGGAATGGAGGGGGCGGGACCTACTAAGCTGATATAAGTACCCTTTTATTTTGGAGTGCATGATCTCACATGAGGCAAGGCAGGCATACCCATACCCGCTGAGATAACTAAGTACAAATAATAATGGTGTGCCCAACAATGTGGGCCTGAGCTACAAAGTACATGATATGTTGGCATTAATACGCTAGAATGTGATACAATAATACAATGAGTCCCATATACATAATGTACCTAGAAAACAGAGGCCATGATTGAATACAATGACATATGAGTACATGAGACAACATGCCCCTCAAGCTGACATGGTGAGGGGGAATCACAACCAAAGAAGCCATGTTGCACAGGAAAGGGCTCTTAAGATATGAATGGATCATCTAAATGAGACATGCATGATATGGGCGCTGCAAGTGGCAGGAACCAAGCCAACCAAATCTACAGAATTGCATCTGAGGTTGGATCATAATATGATCATTCGAGCATATGGGGGGATATTTTAAGGGCCACCCCTCATGAGGTATATAACATCTCACACACACCTAGGAGATACTCGTACAATCTATTGGATCACTGAACCATCAAGTGTATGATTCTCGATCGTGTGATAATGAGATGGAGTCAAGCCCGCAAGAAGCAACCAACTCAAAGGGAAATGATGATTCCCTTTGCTTGATCTGAGGCATGGAACAATGATTAAAGATGGAACCAAGGTGCACTGCCCTCTAGACCACTCCCCTGGAATACATTTGTTGAAGTCGATAGAAGAGGGCCCGTCATAGGCGAGGCAATGGGGATTCCTCAACAAAGTCACGAGGGTCATAGAAATGTGACTCATGGATTGACACTAGGGATAATGATGGAAGGATACAAGGTGAGAGGCAGACTGACGATTTCCCTTTAAAATCATGATATGGATGGTTGAACTAGTAGTGACTGACTCGATTCTAGAGGGGATGGTCAATTACTTAGACAGAGGTTTTTCAAAGACGGGGCTAATTAGCTGGAGGCCAAATATGAGCACAATGGGATGAATGCGACACAAAGACGGATGATATATTGTAACAGGACTCAAGGGAACTCGGAACAGACTCCATAGATGCAAGGGTGGCTCATCCCTAATTCTCTAATGGTGACTCAATGATGATGCCACATGGGGGGATGAACAAAGGGGACGGTAAAAACATGAGTAAAAAAAATGGTTACTCGTGACGAAAATTGACATGTGAGTCGACCAGTGCAAAGGTAAAGTGGTACCTGAGTACGGGCAGCTCATATGAAGAAAGTCAAATTGAATAAGTGGGAAAGTGAGACCTCGTGGAAAAATTGGCTTCCTGATGAAGTTTCAAATTACCAAAAACAAAAAGAGACCCATTATAGAACTTAGTGAGGTATTTCCAATGGTTTTGATGGTCTGTCAAACCAAGCTATGGTTTGGTTGCAATAGGCGATGGAAAAACTAGGTTTTTTCCAATAAAAGGGCTTCTTTCCCCCAAACCTAATTCATTTGCATAGTGAGTTGTTAGAGAATTTGGAGCTGAGGAGAAGGCCCTAAATCCTGAGGAGATTGTAGTGGACAAACCGACTGACGGAATTTAGATCTGCGAGTTGCAGGTAGGTGGCCTAACCTTACTCATCAATTTTGGTGGATTAAACTTTCATATTAGGGCCTTAGCTCAATGGGAGAAACCCTTTCCTTTCCTCACGTTCGCAACACACCTGTTTGCCTCTTTTCTACATTCTGGAATGCACAAATTGGGGCAAAAAGAGCGTCAAATGTAGTTTTGAGGGGGAAAACTGTGTTTTGGGATGAAGGGAAAAGCAAGTCTAAGGGTCTCTGTTGAGTTGAAGCTAAGAACCACGGGTGGATGCTTTTGACCCTAAAGTGACAAAACATAATGGTATTTTGTAGGTATGGCAGAATTAAAGATGGTATTGCAAGAATGAGATTTTGATACTCTTTGTGTTGAGATTCAAGGGAACCAAGTAGTAAGAGGGGTTTTGGCACAATATGGGTTGCTTAAGTTCTTGGAGAACCCATTGATGAGGGATGGTGAGCCACTATTGTCCAAGATTGTGAGTTATTGGGATACATATCAGGAGGCATTTGTGGTAAAGGGGCATAGGATCGAGATCACTATCCAAGACATATACTTTTTGATAGGATTGCCACCCTTGAGGGTGGTTGGTGATATACATCCGGTGCTTCCTCGTGGGAGGCATATAGGGGAGTTTGTGGAGCATCATTGTGTATCAGGTGCTCGTGCTAAGGGTACGACCATCCAGAATCATGAATTGGAGAGACTCGAGACACGAGCTACAATGGCAACAGTGGTGCAAATATTAGGTAGTCACGCCTTTCATCACATCACTAGGAGGCAAATGTAGATGCTTATAGAGAGTGTACTGGCAAGGACCTACTATGGGTGGGCCCAAATGATGTTGTCATCATTGAAATAATAGTTGGGACTATGCAGGCAATAGACCAATGATAATTGTTCATTTGGGAGATTTGTATGCTCATTCTTCTTTGAGAAGATCTCAACCATCTGTCCATGTACAAATTTGTGATGGGGGGCCACAGGAGCCCAGGATGCGCCACTAGGGGTAGCTACTATGACGAGGTGGAGGAGGGAGAGTCAGATGGGTATTTCAACCTTAGTTTTTTTCTCATTGGGACCAGATGCCACTATACATAATTGAGTATCCATATAGTGAAATGAAATTTTAGGGGGATCCTGATCAACCACTACCGCTACAATGAGTGTTGGGTCCATATGGTAAGTAATAGTTGTTATATTTTGGTCACACATAAAGTTTAGAAAATATATGTATGTGGTACTGATTTCCAAACGTGTGGTATGTAGATATAGCACTGATGAGGCCGACAGGATATGCAAGACGAGTCGCAACACCTGGGGTTGCAGATCAGAGAGGTTCTACGTCACAACAGGAATCAGATAGTGATGTGCTACTAGAGTATCTCTATCGTAGGTTCGATGTGCTACTGACCAAGCTGAAAAAGCACGAATGGTATGAGCAAGAATATCAATATATAGATGAGTGCACTAGGCTTTTGAGGTATCACAAGGCACATAACTATGGTCTGTCAGGCAGTTTGAGACTTACGGGCGGGTGGAATGGAGTCATTTGCCCAAGATCCTCCAGATGACAGTGATTAGGCATAAGGACATGTGGGACCCTATTTTTTTTATGTAACGTCATATGGGCATGTCGAACATATTTAGAGTAATGGACTCCAAACACTATATGTTTGATATTATGATACATAATATGGTTATGCATATTTTGTGATGATTGTGGTTCGCCATTTTTTTATGCTATGGATGTCTTCTTGTATATGCATGTGATAAATTCCAATATAGATTGTTATTCGCAATGGTATCTACATAGTTATTTTGTGCTATAGGAACATGATTCAATGAAATGGATTCAAATTCACATGCCAAAAGCTTAACTCGTAGATATTTTCTAAATAGGACAGGATTACGCACATGATAAACGTCGTTCAATTGCATGACAAGTAGCAAGGAATCAAGACAAACATGAAGGTGAAGGATGCGATGATCAATGGCATCAGCTAATAAACCTATCATTGCATCATTTCTGACTTGGTTATTAGTGGCAGGTCCAATGTAGACACCGTTGGAGTGAACTAACGAATTCAAAGGGGTGAAAATGGCCCAAGTTGTCGAGGCTAGATTCCTAGAGAAGCGAATCGCACCATCGACATAACTGATATGTGGTGTGGATGATGGATCCATATGAAAGACATAAGAAGACAACAAAATGAGATGATGGGGAATGCAAGCTACCTAAATGCAGAAATAAAAAAGGACATGCATTTCGATGGGAAATTCTATGGGTAAAATTTCTTCAGGTAGAGTGCATTGCGAGGGTTAGGAATGATTTCACCTTCTAGAACCTCTAAAAGGTATGCCCCCTTTCCCAAACATTTACGAATGATGTAAGGACTAAGCCATAATGGTTCAAACTTCCCATGCCCCAAGACATCATGAGCTTGGTCATAGATGAGAACAAGGTCACCTTCATGAAAGGTACGAGGGTGTACTTTACGATCATACTGAGCTTTGGTGCATTTTTTAGCCACTTAAATGGTTTGCAATGCAACACATCGATCTTCATTGGCGCGCTCAAGAATGATGAGTCTTTGTTTTAAAGGTTGGGTGTCCGAGAGAAGTTCGACAACAAGGTGAAGGGAGGGGATTTCACACTTGATAGGTAAGACTTCCTCCTATCCAAAAAAAGGTGGAAAGGAGTAAACCCAATGTTGGTTTTTACGGAGGTTCTATAGGACCATATCAAGGAGAAGAGCATCAAGTACCAGTTGGTCTTGTGTTTATTCATGGTCTGTTGAAGCATAGTTTTAAGAATTTTATTAGCACCTTCAACTTGGACATTTCCTTGGGGGTAATAAGAAGATGAATATTGTTGTTCAAAGCCTAGCAATGAGGATAACTCAGGCCATATCTCATCTTCTAAGTGTTGGCTGTGGTCAGAAACCAATTGATTCGGAACCCAAAATTGAGTGATAACATGGTTAAAGAAAAATAGGGCTGCAGTAGTTGCGATGTTATTGAACGTGGGCATGGCTTCATCCCATTTGGTGAAATAGTCAACGACCACAATAATATACTTATGGTTATTAGCAGATGGGGGTCAACACTCCATAAATTCAATAGCCCATTTATAGAAATGATCGGCTGTGATCACATGATAGAGGGGAGCAGGTGGAGCTCGATCCTTAGGGGCATATAATTGATAATTGGGACAATGTTTGACTACCTCAATGCAATCGCTAAAGAGAGAAGGCCAAAAGTATCTAGAACGCATGATTTTATGGGTAATATCCATTCTAGATAGATGACCACCACAAGTGCCACCGTGATAGATATTGAGCACTTGCTCAGCTTCTGCATGGATGAGACCACGACAAAGGACAGTGTCAACACCGCGACGATAAAGATCGTCACTAATGAGGAGATAGTGAGGGGCTTGATGGTGAATGCATCATCTATCATCATGAGTAAGATGGAGGGAAAATTTATGGGTTTGCAAATAGGTAAGGATGTCACCATACCAAGGATCATCTCAGGTTATAGCGAACAAATGTTCATTTTGAAGGTCATCATTCACTGGTAGATTTGGCGCACCAGTAGGGAATTCAAACATGAGTTCAACAAGGGCTAACATTTCTTACTCTTAGGTGTGACAAATTCTAGATCGAATTCTTTAAGGATAACAATCCAATGGGCATACTTCCCATTGATGATCTGTCGACTCAACAAGAAGGCCATCGGGTTGGAATTAGTCACAACTTTGGTGGTATGTGTAATGATATAATTACAGAGTTTTTGAATAGAGAACACAACAACCAGCGCCAACTTTTCTTCATAGGAATAGGACACAAGTGTACTATTAAGGTTCTTACTGACATAATAGATGACATGCTCATTTCCAAAACCATCTTCTTGGACTAAGACCCTGGCAACCGAATATGTGTAAGCTGAGATACACAAGATGAAGTCCCTTTTGAAGTGGTGGGATAATCAAGGGAGCGGAAGTGAGAGAACATTCGAGGGAATCAAAAGACTGTTGAGCTTGGCCATCCTAAACAAATGGAATGTTAGATCAAAGGATTCTAAGAAACCCATGTGCCATGATGGCATAGTTAGGAACAAACCTACGAAGAAAGTTGGCTTTGCCTTGGAGGCTTTTTAACTAGCTAAGGGTGTGAGGAGGAAGATGGCTGAGAATGGCTTGAACTTTGAGAGGGTCAAGAGTGATTACATTTTTTGACACAATGAAGACCAATAGTCGGCCAGTGGGAACACAAAAGACGCACTTAAGGGGATTGATGCGAATGTTATATTGGCGGCATCAAATGAAGATGGTACAAAAATCATGAAGGTGTTGTGGCTAAAGCTTGGAAAGAGTGGTTAGATCATCTAGATATGCAAGGATAATGTGAGCCAAGTCGTGAAAATAGTATGACATGGCACGCTAAAAAGTGGCCCCAACATTCTTTAAACCAAAACGCATGACCCTATAAGCAAAATTTCCCCATAGACTAGTGAAGCCAGTTTTAAGTTGATCAGCATGATGGATACGTATCTGGTTATATCCAGAGAATACATCCATAAAGGAAAGAATACGATTCTCCACACACTCATCAATGATTTGGTCTATGAAAGGTGTGGGAAAGTTGTCTTTGGGACAAGATTTGTTCAAATCGCAAAAGTTCATGTAGACACGAATGGTGCCTTGCTTCTTTAGGACAGGAACAGGATTGGACACCCATGTGGTGTATTCAATAGGGTAAATGAAACCAACCTGCTTGAGCTTATCGATTTTAGCTTTGATAGAATCACGCTTGGAAGCATGGATAGTCCTTTACTTTTAGCGGGTACGAAGGATGGATAGGCCAAGTGTCAATGCGATGTTCAACAATGGTGGGATCGAGTCTGGGCATTTCAGAATAAGACCAGGTGAAAACATCACAGAATTCTTTGAATAACTTAGTGTAAGAATCAATTTCTTCCGGGGTGCATTGTGTCCCCAAGGTGATATTTTCTTCAATCCCTAGTTTATTTGAAATGTTAATTTTGATGGTAGGGGAGATGTTAGCCATATTTCCTTATTCGAAAGAATATGGTGCATGAATGGGATTTCTAAACCAATTGACCTCACCATGGATGAAGTCTTTGGATTCCACAACATATTGATCATGGGTTTTCTACAAAAGGAAGTACACACGATGGTATATCATCCAAAAGATAATTAGGGCTATTCATGGCTTCCATGATGTCTTCATCGGAATGAAATATGAGAGGATGAGAGGAACATAGACCACATGATGAAGAGGATCTACTTTAGGCATGTTCATGAGAGATGAAGTTCACATGTGAATCATCAAAAGGGGTGGATGGATGAATAGTATATGTAACATCCACCGATGTTGAGACCGAAATGTTCTCTGGAGAAGGTTAAATTGAATCACAATAGGAAACTTCAAGAGAGTCCCAATAGATTGATCCCATGGATGACGACAGGTAGATAATAGGGGCGGAACTATCTGTCATCTCGACATCAGGAGGGGGAATCACAATGGTGGGTTGGGAAACCTCCTGTTCTGGCATAACAGTGGGACTAGAACCCACAGGTAGAGGGGAAGTGGAATCACTACAAACAACATCTAACTCGTGAATTACTTGAAGTGTATCGTGAAAATATTTGAGATGGGGACAATGATGGGAATAATGGCCATAGTTATCACACAAAGCACAAGGGTGATTCGTGCGCAATGATTTGTTCTTCTTAGCTGGCTCAATTAAGGTGACATGGACCTCAGGAATTTTAAAGTTAGGGAAGGTATTAGAAACCATATTCTTGATATGAGGGAGCTCAAGAAAATTATTAGTGGAATGCCCAACAACATCACACAAAGCACATGGAGGAGCATGTTTTGGTGGTTTAAGAGGAATTGGAGTTGTTTGGGGTGCCTTGTCTTTCGGTCCCTTTTTCTGGGTTTTGCCCCCCACACTAGATGTTTTCATAACAGGATTGGATTCTTGTTGAGGTTGTTGTGGAACTGAAGTAAAGGAATGGGTAGGAACAATAGGTTGAACCAGGGTCAAAGTTGTGTAAGGTTTGAGTTGATTAGGAGGAGTGTTTGCAGGAGGATCAATGTGTCATATCGGGATCCCCAAGGTAATGATAGATAGACTAAATGTAGCCATAACAAGGGTAGAAAATATTCCTGGTGGCGGGAATAAGAAAGGTATATGAATAGAAGGGTAATGACCTGGGGAACTTCTCCTGGATGGTTAAGACTTGGGGGAATGGTTCTGCGATGAAAAGGACTAGGAGAGATACCAGCATAAGGAAATGGGCCTAGAGGAATTGTACCTAAAGGTTGGATTGAGTTAGGAGCAGGAGATTGCGGAGGAGCTGGGTTCTATGAAGGCATATCAAACCGCTTGTGGGTGGCCCATGCTGCCTGAAGCATGCAAATACTGGATGAGCTAGTCTTAGAAGGAATAGGCAATGGGCCACAATAAGCCCCAAGTATCGTGGAATCTTTATAGACTCAAGGAGACACATCGGTAAAGGAAGTGATAGTCTTATTACCAGTCATTGATGTTACGGGAATAAGTCCCCTAGCGCTTTGGGTCAGAACCCAATAGAGCAAGAGTAATCTAGAGCAAGAAACACGCATACAACTCAGGCAACATGCTTAAATAAACAAACTATGTATGGATGAACATATCCGAATGTCCTTCATTTGGGTAGTTCCAGCAGGTTTCAGACCCTCTGCAACTCCTGATGATATTCGAATCTACAAATCAACCAATCCGAGCATACATAGTAGCATACAGATAAAGCATTTTAGTGAAATCAACTTTATATCATATAAGTAAGATGATTAGTTATACATCCAAATGACATTCATACATGAGTTACAACAACATCTGATGCATAAACAAGGTCAATCTCAGGAACAAGACAACGTTTCTTTTTATTGTAGAAAACTATAATAAACATGGAAAGAGTTCACCTGAGTCTTCTTCTTCCGACTCCAAGCAGAACTGTCCTCCAGGTCTGTCCAGTCCCAGTCTTCAACAACCTCCTTCCATAACCAATACCATGATATCTCAAGCAAGTGGGAGAATATCAACACTCAAGGAAACAAGGGTTTCCTGAACTTGGGGAAGTGCTTGAAGCATAGGGATACTTCAGACTTGGTCAGGGGATAATCTCAGTATAGTAATTCTATCTCTTCTCTCCTCTTTAAGGCCTTCCCGTAGAAGTCTTATTTATACTTCTCCCAGTTAGTTTTTTAGTTGGGAAACAGTTGGGAACAGTTGGGCCACGGGCACTAGGAGGTAATCAACAGGTAAAACCTGTGAACTCCACCCATAGTTAAGGAAATTTAATTTTTTTAAGTGTTTTAACACATATACATGGGTTTGGTATTGACTAACCCGCGTGTACATGCTTTTATCACAGGGCAAAGTAACATACAGGGGGTAAAACATTGTTTTTAAAATATTTGGACCAAGTCTGGAAGAAGGGGTTTCCCTAGGCCATGAACCAGGCATCACAAATACTAAGGGTGATATTTGGAGCTATAACAAATGCCCCCTAATATATGAGGTGAGAAGGGGTACATGATGGTCGAAATGTATTAAGTACATGGAAAGGAAACCTGTCGAAAACTGAGAAGGACTTCACCAGATTTTAGCCTGCCAAGCCATCAAAAAGAAGATCAGAAAGAAACAGCTGTCTAAGGTGGGCGTACCCATGCTCAGAGAAAGTAAAGCATGTCTGCATATCAAGTACAAGTGGATCCACTATGTATACAAGTATAAAAGACTGAAAGTACATAATGGATCATCTGATCGTGATCGAACAAGTACATGTCTAAACATCACATATATAAGAAGATGATCAATGAAGCTGAAGGATGAAGCTGATCACTGATGTCAAAAATTGATCCCAATAGTACCAAATGAACATGATGGAATAAGATGATACTACATCGCAACTCGGATGCCAGCATATAAGATGTCGCTATGAAGGATTGCAACATATAATGTGGATGGTGTCAACTAGCAGCAACAGGAGCAACTGACAAGTGAACCAAAGAATGTTGATGCAACCCGAGGTCTTCACCGACTACCATGGTACATTTCTACACAATGGGAATAAATGATCTGAAGTCGACCATGTGAGAAATCATTTGATTATCGGTCATTGATGTATATCGTTAACAAACGCGAGACTACTCACCAATAATGATAATGAGAGTCAAGGTACCCAGTACAATCTAACAAGTGCGAATAAATGAGCTGAGGTCAAACACCTAGAAGAATCTACCAATCAGGGGACAATGATGGTTTCCCACTATCGATAGCGAAGGATCTGCCACTGATGACTACAAACCCCAAGGTACTACCAAATGGACTCTAGATCTTTGCCCCGGAGCAATGAGTCGTAGTCGATAGGAAAATATCCACAAGAAGGAAGGCATTAAGACATCCTTCATCAATCTAGCACAAGTATAACCCGTAGGCCAATAATGTGGAAGGAATCGGATGAAAAAAGATGTAGTAACCCAACCGAAGCACATTTTCTGTGTACACAAGATGTAGCTAGCGCACGATAGAAACCCTCTAAACCAACCAATAATGAAATCTGACACAGAGGCGAGGAATCCACCGATAGGGTCAAATGGAAACCAAGGCACTTCCCGAATCCCAATGTGTGATAATGAACGTTGATGTCGAACACAAGGGAAACCACTCAGTCAAAGACCCATGATACTGATCGATGATGAACACAAGGTGACCTATCAATAATGAAAATAGGGCCAGGGTGTGGCTCTAGGCCTGCCCTCAAAACAATATGTCGTCGTCGATAAGGACAAGACCCACCAGCAAGAAGTCAATGGAGACCTTCTCAAATCGGCATGAGGAAAGGACCAATACAACTGATGTGATGACAAACAAGACACTGACAACCAGGGATGGCTGACTGAAAAATAGGTCAAGATACACCGTAGAGGGGCTGACTCAGGTTTACTTCCCTTGAACAAAAGCACGACTCAATGATGACTATGTGGCAACATATGATAACCTTGTATAAGTTTGTCATGCATGAGGCATGAGCGAACTCTCCATATGATTGGAAGAGATAACCAATCGAAGGAGAACTGACTCAATAACAAGGTTAAGGCATACCTAAGTCAAATTAAATCCTGCCCAAAATGGAGGAGAGACTTTCTTTTGAGTGCTTTGTTCAAGGGTGACACAACTGACTGTAGCTGCCAACAATATATGGAAATGTTGTCCCGTTCCCGCTCTTTTTGGTATATATTTTTTTTTGTCTTTTTCTTTAAGCTAGAAAAAGAATAAAAGAATGCTATAGTACAGTGGAAAGAACGAGTGTTAGTGAAACAGATGATCTAGTTCCTAGGATGGAAACAATCCTATGCTCAATGCAGGGAGGCGAAACTGGTCAAGGACACTCAAAGGGTTGTTCCTTCCACAGATCAAAAGGGTGTGTCAAGTTGCAGAAGCTAAGTGATTGCATGGTTGATCTTGCAGAAGGCATGGTCAAATAAGTGGCTTAAACACGAATCCAAGTGAAGTAGGCTCAAGGCCAAAAGGTGCAAATAGTCAAAATGAAATGTAGCAATACAACTCAACACAAAGGAGCCTCGAAGGTATAAGGCCAGAACTAAGCGAAAAAGCAAGGAGAAATGAGTCTTCAATGCACAAGTCATGGCAGGACTAAAGAGGAATCCAGAGCCTAAGAACAATAAATTAGCATGGGTGCCAAGTGAAAACAAGGTACTATCTAGGGCAGTCATGATAATGTAGGCTCTACCACACAAGTCATGATACTTCTAAGCAATGAGAAGGTTTTGCACCATAACTTGGTGGGGTCGATCCTAAGGCCAAAATGGGAAAGGAAACTGATAAGTGCACAATGCATGTGAAAAAACCTAACCTATATGCTAGTTTCGAGAACCAATACCTGTCAGAACGGATGAACCATAAAAATTTCCAAAAGATAAATCTTCCAAGTTTTGTAAACATAAATAGGAACACTAGAAAAAAAGTTAATACATCCCACATATAAACTTCAAATAAAATCTTGTGTTATAGAGTACAAAACTTGAAAATGCGTACCTTATATATACAATATGGTACAAGGAACCACACAACCTTGCGGCTTACACATAATAGTTCTTCTGGACAAACCCCTTGCAGGGCTCAGGCCAAGGACTCCTTTGGTAGTCAAAAATCATGGCTTCAAAGAGTTCTTCATGTGAAGGCAAATCAAATTCTGAGAAATCATAAGAACTACAAGGATAAAAAGAGGGAATTAAGGGGTCCCAAGTCCCTATAGGAAGAAGCTCTTGGTCAACTGCCGGGATCAAGTCCCAAGAAGGAGAATAATAAGTCAAAGGGACCTTCCGAAGATAGTCTGGGATAATGACGGCCCAGGCCTATTAGCGAAGGTATCAGAGTTAGTTACGTTGGCCTCCAGACAACAGCCTTTGCCGGTGCAAGCCCCCAAGCTTTGCAAGGGTGCCCTCCAGAAGTACTATTGAACGTGATGCAACGTCAACCTTAGGTGCCACGGGATTCCCCTCCGCAGCCACCTGTGTGGATTCCCAGGATAGGCAACTATGGACACCAACTCGTATCAAAAGTCGGGCAGAACAGTCGTGAGGTAGGATCCGACAAGTAAGAGAGGGGGTATCTCTCATCCTTATCTTCACTAACCCTTGTGCTTTACTCCCAGTCACGGAGCTTTCCCGGTCTCCCTAACGCTATTGGATTTCACTCTTTAATCAAACTTCTATGTTTTACAATTTATAGCGGCCTTGGAGAGTTAACTCTCCTCTCACCTAATCCAAGGCCCTAACAAACCTAAACTTGTTGGTGTATTCTGATGACATTACAAAAAGTTCTAGTTTATTTTAATTAGCGCTTGATTTTAAAGATTATTCTTTTAAGTCAAGGGTATGGGAGTGAAACCAATGATGTGTGTATGACTAAACCGAAATCAATTAAAAAGTAACTACATGAATGCAATCATTTTTCCTTCAATGAAAAGAGATTTCTACGTGGGTTCTACGAAACTTCTAGAAAGCAGAAAACTTTTTCTTTTCTTTTCTTGCAACACACTTCACACACGCAAAAACTAAAAAGATTACTAATGCTTTAACAATGCAAACTACCCTAATGCAAGGTGTAATGCAGATGCAAGATCCTAAATCACTCTAAAAATGAAAGAAATTGTTTATAACCATTAATAAGCCAACGTAAGTATTGAAGATAATATAAATTTTGAACGCAAAAAATTCTCTCCAAACAAGAAGGACAGATCGCAAAAGATCACAATTCACTTTCAAAAAATGAAAAAGGAACCAAAAAACTTGGATAAAGAAAAGAAAAACAATGTTTTTTGAGACTTTTTCTTTTTCAAGAAACAATCAAACCAACTCTTCGAAAGCACTCTAAATGCCACCAAAGACTCAAAGATCGAAAGAAGAGCACAAGGAAACTTTGCAAGTCACAAATTCGACAACAAATGATAACTTGAACAAAAAAGGCTTCAACTTGCACTAAACGACCCAAAAGGCAGTGAAGAGCTTTGACAAACTAACCAAGAAGTTAGGAAAGAAACACTTTCAAATTTGTCAAAAAGAGACTTTCAAAAAGCAAGAAAAGTTGTAAGGCCACAAAATGATGGAAAGCAAAGCAAGTAGACCAATAATCAAGCTTGACACAAAGATTGAAAACAATTTGCTTGTTCCGGAAGACCAGAATCAATCAAGAACCTCTATAAGAAGTCTTGTGTGTCATTCCATTGATCATAAAACTCACTCAAAAGCAAACCTATGCCAAAACTTTTCAAATTAGAAGAGAATTCAAAACAGTAATCTCACTGAATAATTAAATTCTAAAGACAGAAACTGACCACTCAGAAACCAAACAGACCAAGAAACAAATCTTTCTAGGCAGAATGATTTGAAAAAAGTATGCAAAAAATGGTATACGCGACTGTGTTCTAGCACAGGTGTGTGTACACGCGCTTCTAACAAAAGAAACTTGCGTATACACGGTTTCACTTCACAAAAACAGGCATGTGTACGCTACTATAAACAGACAAAGGTGTGTATACTAAGTTTTGCAAGAAAAATAAAAAACAAGGCCTGATAAAAAAGATCAAACTTGAAGTCTGAGTTCCTACAGGAGCAGGAAATACTATCACAGCAAGCAAACCAAGAACTGAGCCCTGACTAACACTGAACAACCCAAACTAGGAATAACAAGATTGTTATCCCCAGTAGAGTCGCCAATTCTGTTACGGGAATAAGTCCCCTAGGGCTTTGGGTCAGAACCCCAACATAGCAAGAGTAATCTACAGCAAGAAACACACATACAACTCTCGAAACATGCTTAAATAAACAAACTATGTATGGATGAACATACCTGGATGTCATCGTTTGGGTAGTTCCAGCAGGGTTCAGACCCTCTGCAACTCCTGATGATCTTCGAAACTGCAAATCAACCAATCTGAGCATACATAGCAGCATATAGATAAAGCATTTTAGTGAAATCAACTTTATATCATATAAGTAAGATGATTAGTTATACATCCAAATGACATTCATACATGAGTTACAACAACATCTGATGCATAAACAAGGTCAATCTCAAGAACAAGACAACATTTCTTTTTATTGTAGAAAACTATAATAAACATGGAAAGAGTTCACCTAAGTCTTCTTCTTCCAGCTCCAAGCAGAACCGTCCTCCAGGTCCGTCTAGTCCCAGTCTTCAACAGCCTCCTTCCATAACCAATACCATGATATCTCAAGCAAGTGGGAGAATATCAACACTCAAGGAAACAAGGGTTTCCTGAACTTGGGGAAGTGCTTGAAGCACAAGGATACTTCAGACTTGGTTAGGGGATAATCTCAGTATAGTAATTCTATCTCTTCTCTCCTCCTTAAGGCCTTCCCATAGAAGTCTTATTTATACTTCTCCCAATTAGTTTTTTAGTTGGGAAACAGTTGGGAACAGTTGGGCCACGGGCACTAGGAGGTAATCAACAGGTAAAACCCGTGAACTCCGCCCATAGTTAAGGAAATTTATTTTTTTTAAGTGTTTTAACACATATACGCAGGTTGGGTATTGACTAACCTGCGTGTACACGCTTTTATCATAGAGCAAAGTAGCGTACAAGGGGTAAAACAT
The DNA here is from genome assembly GCA_031772625.1 of Pinus tabuliformis. NCBI lineage: Eukaryota > Viridiplantae > Streptophyta > Pinopsida > Pinales > Pinaceae > Pinus > Pinus tabuliformis. The sequence continues at coordinate 387,285,650 of CM062804.1, read as the reverse complement.
TGTTTTTAAAATATTTGGACCAAGTTTGGAAGGAGGGGTTGCCATAGGCCATGAACCAAGCATCATAAATACCAAGGGTGATATTTGGAATTATAACAATTGATGAGATAGTGGTCTAAGGATATGTTTGAGACTAAGGTTCATAGAAAGTCAATTGATCGATAGTGACGATCTTTCCATTGTGTGGAAATCACATCTTGCGAAAGACAGCGGATGCGAAAGAGAAAAATGGAATAGGTGTAACTACAACCCAAAAAGATGTTAAAATATAATGGGGCATCAATGACTTCGATATAAATCAAGACGATCTTGCTGGAAATGGTGATAGGACAGTTGCGATAAAAATCGAGGGGTTGCAAGGGATGACCGTCCCAAGCACAAAGAGTGATAGTGGATGGGGACAGGTCAGGGGAACTAAGTTGCTTCCAAACACTAGCAGCCATCACACAGGTGGATGCACCTTCATCTATGATACACCGTTGGACCGTACCGTTCTTTATGGAGACTGGTATTTGAAAAGAAAATGATGAAGGAAGGGGGGCATGTTCCGCTTTGTTAACGTCAAAGACAATCAAACAAATGTCAGAGAGATCCAAAATGCCTAAAGCAGATAGTAGATATTTTTGTTGGGAAGGGCACACATGGAGGACTTATAGCATTGAAATGGAAGCAAGAGATTGTGTCAAGTCATATATTATGTTATAGGTATAGGCGAATTTATAATAAGCAATATTTCAACATAATGGATCTTTGGGGATCTTGGAGGGGACCTCGACTTTATGTAGAGGGATTTGTAAGGTGCATTTGGTGACAACAGAGGCTCAGTGGAAACTTTGGGTTGGGGATCAATTGTTGACTTAGCAGGGGGCTTGCCATATTGGTGTGACCAAGTCTAGAGGTTGGCTTGTTCAGTGCTGACTTCGTCGGAATTCATCATGAGGATCTAGTAATTGTTCTGGCCAGATTATGAAGGTTAAGGAGTTGCATTACCCTATGTGGGTTGGGCAGCTAGATATCCTTGATCGGGAAAAGGATTGGTAAGCATAGTTGGTTGTGATGAAGCAGGAAGGGGAGGAAGTGGAGAAATGGGCAGAGGTCCTCTAGAAGTAGCTTCTTGAGATTCCCATGCTTGGCACATCTGAGGTAAATGGGAACACTCGTGAGTATAATGGAAAAATACTCTGCAACAGGGACAAGGTTTATTTGTTTGAAGATCCTTGTTTTGTTTGTGTTGTTTGCCTTATTTCTAGGTTGCGGGAGTAGGCTGGTCACCTTGAGGGGAAGTAGGTGGCAGACCCTAGTTGCCTTGTCTACCTTGAGAAGGTTGATTCCGGTTACCCATACCCTTATTCTTTCTCTTGGGTTTTGGGGTATTGGTCGTACTCTGCTGAGCATACACTTGACCTTGAGGAGGTAGTTGTTGTTGTGGTAGAGGTAGAGCAGGCATGGGAGGTTATGGCGTTGGTGTTAGAGGGGATGGAGAACTAGGTGGTGAATAAGGATAGAAATAATTAGCAACAATGTTGGGATAATTAGGTGAAGCAAAAGCTGGCCCTGGCATCGACTGATGTGGATGGGGATATGCATATGACGTGCTTGAACCTTGGTAAGTGTTTCCATGGGAAGGAGTAGGCGGGGCATAAGGGTAAGAGGAATTGGTCCCCCCTGAGGGTTGACCATAACTCATCTGAGGTTGAGGATATGGTGGAGGTGGAGGGTGGGATATAGATCCAATGATACCATCAATGGCATGAGATTCCCTCAGTGCATTAGCAAAACTAGGTCGAGACATATCAGGAAGGAAAGTATAAACATACCCTGATTGTGCATAGATCAGGATATATTTCAAATCTAATTGGAGTGCTTCTTCTGTAGACTGGGGGAAGTGGAAGATGATATCTTTACCAATAGGGGCCAAAAGTGATCTAAGGAACCAATCCATATAGATACGTTCTTCAAATTCAGGAGCCCTACACATGCTTCTCCTTCTACGCCATTCTTGAACATGGTCAAATAGGCACATGGAAGAAGTTCGACGAAAAAAGGTCAAGAGCTTGGTACTAGGTCATATCAAAGAGGTAACTGGAATTATGACAAATAAGATTTGGCTAGGGTCGTGAAGGTGGAATTCCAGGCATGCGGTTGTTCCACACACCACTTGGAAGCATCTCTAATTAGGGTGTGTTGGAAAAGACAAAGAGGGATGGAGTCTTTAGTGATGGAATTAGATGAACACCACATATGAAAAGAGAAAACATGATTTGTGGGATCTTCTCTAGGATTACCTTTGAACTTGGGGACGTCAAAAGGAAGCTTGGTAGGCATAACAAGCCAATTGGGGTCATGGAGAAGAGGATCGTTTATGAGCTTGCTTAAATCAGGGAGGCCCAAACTAGACATATAGGGGAGAAATGGAGGATCAATTACCATACCTGTAGAGGTTTCGCCTGTGGGGTTACTTTGGTTTCCCGCACCCACGTTGGTGCCTGACATGGTGGTGGTACAGGGTTGGGAAGACATAGAATCAAAGGAAGAACTGGAAGAATCAGTAGAACCAGAGTCAGAATGAGGACTCAATGGAGGACTAGGAGGATGAACTCTAACTCGACAGGGAGGAGTAAGATGTTCTAAAGGAAACAGGGGGTGAAGGTCTCTGTGACAAATGCCTCGGAGGCACAATGATGTCAAGACAAAGATGACTCAATAGAATAAAAGGGGATGATAGGAGAAAAAGAGCAACAAACAACAAGCAAACACCTAGTGCAATGGTGCCAAGTGTAAACTAACTATATTAATATGCTACTCTAATTCAAGCAATCATGTCCTAACAAAGAAAAATTGTAACAACCCTGGTAAAAAATCCATGTAAAAAATATAAGACCAAGGTCATGGGACACGTATTCCAAGTTGAATGGTGGGAAAAACATCCTAGCAGGTGTTCATTTGGTTTATCATGGCTAAAGGAAAGTGGAAAAGGCAGTGGCAAAGGCTTTGAAAAGGAAAAAAGGTATTTTTGGCCAATTATTTCTGAAAATAATGGAAATTAGGAGAAAACAAAGGTGAAAGGTCATAGGTTTCATGTGAGGAGGAAAATGAAGGAAAAATAATGGAAAATGAAGAAATCAGAGGCGTCATTGATAAAAAGGCTTCTTAGGATCAGTTGGTATCTTTTTGATAGGTTTTGGGTGGAGCTATCTCTATCTTCTATTCTTTCTCTCATACTCTTGGACACTTAGAGTTTTCTTGGAGCACTCTTGGATGAGTGTGTCATACTTGCGATTCAGAGAAAGAAGGCAAAGGAAGAGCAGGAAAGTGCAAGAGGACATTGATATCAACAGCTATAGAAGGTTTTTCTTGTAGGTATCGAGTTGCATGTATGATTTCCTTGCTAGTTTTGGCATGCATGTGGTTTCTTGGTTATGATAAGTCATTGGCATGGAGGACTACCTAGATTTACAATGGTTTTTCCTAGCCTTTCCATTTCATGGATATCCATGGTGATGTGGGTTTCTTTCCTCTTGTTTTCTAGTCAGCTCTCATGTTCCTTATGGTTATGGGTTAAGTTACTAATTCCTCGAGCCTTGGTTGAACAAACACTCTGCAAGCCTGTGACAGTTTGGGTTGAGTTATTAGTCCTGGAAGCCTTGGTTGGAAAAACGCTCTGGAGCCCTTGGTGGGTTGAGTTACTGGTCCTGGAATCCCTTGTTCAAAAAACTCTCTAAAGTCCGGTAACGGCTGTGGGTTGAGTTACTAATCCTGGAAGCCTTGGTTGGAACAAATTCTCTAGAGCCCTAGACAACTCGGTTAGAGACCAATCTAGTGATGGTTGGTGATGTCCAACCGTGATGTGGAATCACTAGTTGAGGTTTGAGGTGGTTTGGCCTATGGAAGTCTGGTTTGATTTTGTTTGATTTGTTTCATGAGATCCCACATTCATGCTTGGAATATGGCGCGGGGGTGATTGGATGAAATAGGGATTCGGTTCAACCCAATCTATGGTCGGGTGGTATGTGTAAGTCCCTGACTTGGTTGGATTTGCATATGTTAATAAGAGCCCTTTCTCCTTTTGTATTTTATGAGTATATGTGCTTGTCATTACGTGGCTTTAATGGTTGTTTCCTCATTAATATATCTTTGGTTATTTTCTATTTATAAGTATGTTTTGTGATAGTTATGATGTATGGCTTTCATCATGTTTTGGTTAGTATATGAGATATTAACGAATGAATGACCTAATAGATAATAATATAGCTATTGTGAGGAGATACCAGTCCTCTTTAATGATTCTCAAATAAGTATGAGACCCTTATGCTAAGATATGTTGTTGTGGCCTGTAGATTACATGTTCATGATATGTTTGACGGAATGTTTGTCATGGCTAGGCCTTATTAGGTCAAGATCTTGTCTAAGATTTATATGGAACGATTTTTCCTTGTGTTATTCATGGTTCTGGAAGGTTTCATGAAGTTTTGGGCAATGTTCTGGATCCTAGACTAAAAAAGTGGCTTAAATCGCACTGTCATAGGCACAGAACTAGCTAAAAAATATTGCATTTGCTCCCTTGTAGGCATCATGTGTGCGACTGAAGGGTTATAGTCAAAATTAGGTAGTGTTGTGCCAACGTCTGGGAGATTAGGGCACTGGAAAAAGAGGTTTAACTCAGGGTATGGGCACCTGGAATGGTGGTCTATCCATTGGGGGTCTTATATCACCTGATATGGAAGTCATTAATATTTTTGGTTTGTCGATTCCACTTCCTTAAGGTGATCTAGGAGGTTGAATCATATCATAGTAACTCTTCATCACACATTTACCCCGATAGGCCGGTAACTTGGGTAAATGTGGGGGGAGGGTGTTACAAAAGTGACATCTAGACTATAGGTGATCTAAATCCTCAAACAAGTCATAAATTTACTATTTCAAATGGCCTTCCAAAAGACTTTTTACTTTATGGAATCTGATCCCTGCAAGCAGAGTTGTCTAGAGAAAGGTGGGGTAGAAAACCAAATGTTGCCTACAACCAATCCTATAGGGTGGTTTCCTGTGATTGGTCACTATGGTTACCTTTGTCCCATGGGCATGGTCAAGTCTTGATATTCTTGGTGATTAGCCAACGCACAGGATTCCTTGCCATTGGTTAGGTAGCCCCGAGGAAATCTTCTCGCATGATGACCTAGCCTAACCCCCTCTAAATTGGGTTTCTAACACACTCCGCCTTTAGACCATGGGATGGTGAAGGATTTTAAGATCCCTAATATGTTAACTTCTATGTCTCAATGTAAGTGATCGATGGGCACTATTGGAATCCTATCCCACTGATCCTATACCGAACTACATAGGTTGTTTAGCCCTAGTACCAATGTGAGCTTAATCTATGTGTGTTGAATTTTTAAGGTGTATTGTTTCATGTATTGGCTTGACAGTGTTAACCAAGCTCATGTTCTCTTAGGGTGTGTTTGTCTGAAAATTATGTGTCAAGCGGATGAATTAATTGAGCATGTTTTATGATGCCATGTGCTACTGAAAAAAAGTACTGAAAAACTATAAATAATGTTGAAAATGGACAGTAAAATGAATAGCAAATCTAAGCACACAAACCCCCACCCAAGAAGGCTATAAAGCAGATAAAAAATAAGTGGTAAACAAGCTACTCAAAAACAAACTTATGGCCAAATGATCTAATATCTAAGAAACTGGGATATAAGGGCACAAGTCTGTTGAAAATGGTGTAGACAATCAAAAAATATTAGAGGTGAAAATGTTGAAAAAGGATAGGCGAGAAGTTCCAAAACCTAGGACACACAAGGGTATCCTAAGGGGGAAAGGAAACACCAAACTATAAATCGAGTAAATGATGATTAAACCTATCAGAAAGGGTTGTAAAATAGTGGACAAAACCCTAAAAATCAGTGGTTGAAAGTGATGTACCCTAGACTCCTCAACTCAACAAATCTCTTCCTAAATGATGAAGGTGTACTCTAAACCCTAAGGGGGTTTTTTCCTTCCTCAATGAGAAATTACTAAGAGAATATAGGCCTAGGGGTGACTTAGGAAAGAATATAAACCCTTCCCCAATATACATGCAACACAGTCAGAAAATCTTGAAAATTCTGATTTTTTTAATGAAAAATGACAAAATGTGGATTCTGACTTGAAAAGTGCATTAGAATGCAGAAAATGGCCTAAAAAATGTGTTCCAGAATGCAGAAAAGGGGTCAAAAAGTGTGTTTTTCTCCCGCAACTCTCGCTCAGTATATTTCACCCAGATTGTGTCATCTCCTACTCAGTTGGTACCTGTGACCTGCGGAAAGATGAAGAAAACCAATAGAAACCAAAAATTTCCTAGAAAACAAAGTGTATCTAAAAATAGAAATTGAGAGGCTAAAAATAGCTAGAAAAATATTGAAGAACACTTAAATGACAGTAACCAAGTATCTGAATTACTACACCAGCGGAGTCACCATTTGTTAGTGTAAATATTTTGGAAAAGTGTACCAAAAAGTACTCCATTTAAGTCACTAGTGACAAGTGACCTAACAACAAAATGTGGTTGCTTGTATGCTTCAGATCTACAATAAAACATGATAAAACCCTACAAGAAAATACCTTATATGCATGCTAAATATTTAGAGGTCAAAGTAAGGCATGGGTGATCTTTCAATTGATTTTTTGCTTGGGTGGGTGGGAAAAATCATTGTGATCCCCCTCACTCATATTCAAGTTTCGTGAAGTTGACATGTTTAAGCTGTTGGAAATACTGAGAGGGGGAGTGAATCAATATTTCTTAGCAATTAGCAGTTTTAAATCGTTTTAAGAGCATTAGTTAATCTTCACTTATTATTCTTCTTCTTCTTCAGATAATAATGAGCAATAATCCATAGTAGACAACACCATACAACAGTGCAAAAAGATAAAACAGTGGACACATAGATTTTTAGGTGGAAAACCCCCTCCAGGTCAAAAGCCACAAAACGCTTCTTTAGTAATTGTCTTCTCCTTGTTAAAAGAAAATTTATTACATCAAGATTTCAACTACAACCGAGGGAGGTGTCAACCCCCTAATTTAGAGGCTACAACATGTAGGAATCTACTAAACCCTAATACCCTGCTACAACTGGAAGGACTCCCCAACACCCTATAGGTTAGGCCATAACCTAACGAGTGCCCCAACACTTTATTTACCATTTGTTGTCAGAAAGGATGCTTTGTCGCCCTATAGTTTATCTGAACCAACTGAAAGGATGCCACAAATCCCTTTTCATGCTATGACTTACCCTAACACCACCTTCTCACCCCAAAGTGTTCTCAGGCCACAACTTGAAGGGGACTCCAATCACATGCCTTGCACCACCCTGCCACCCTGAAGAGTCGGCGGACCATGTTTTACAATTTTCAAACTCAAATCCCCTCGTGCTCTGATTTAATATAAGAATATAGTAGATAAGAGAATGTTTCTCTACTATTGTTTATCACAGTGTACAATCCTACTCAATCTAACCACTACATTTCCCAACCACTGAATAGTGCACAATGTTATACAACTGATCATTATCCAAGTTGTACCAAACAAATCAATCTGCAATGATCACTACACCGCACTGCTTAGGTAAGCATAAACATCATATGCTCATGAAATATTCAAAACATCACACTCTCGCACTATACCAAACTACTCATATTGATACAAATGATGTTGCAACCATCTAACATTGTTATCCAATAATAGCACAAAATGAGGTGCCTCGAGTCATCCCTATGACCTGCTACCAATTCTCTCAAGATCTGTCCACGGAGAGCTACCAACATATTTCTAAAGACCGTTGCTCAGTTGATCAAACTCTTCTATCCATATTTATGTCAATATGATATACAAATGGATGATATTCCCTTCAAGACCTGCTACCCTGCAAGTTTACAGTTGTGTCACTGTACACTCTCTAGGTCATCACTAGAAGACAAACCCTAAGGTCATCATAGTCTATGTCAAGTATTATTGTAGTGTTAACCATATGTCATAGGCAACCTACTCATTATGTCAATTATTACTGCAACATCAACCATGCGTCATAGTCAAGTAAATTCAAAGTCAAGCATCTCATCATAGAATGTTCACTAAGTCAATCAATGCTTCACATCATAATCAAGGTATTTGTCATAGTTAGGTTGATGTCAAAGTCATGTAATTTTATTAAGTCAAAGTAAATATATTGTATCAATGTGAATGTGTTACTTTTTGTCCCATTACATATAGTCACATCAATTGTTAACACTATATCACTAGATATAGATAGTGCAAATCCTATCGAGCTCTTAAGAGTTGTACCTACTTTTGTTTAAGGTGATATTTCAAACTTGTTTTCATATAGATGATTAGTATGTCATTCAAAATTATAGTATCTTATGTAATAAGCCCATAACTATACTCTCATATACCAAGTCTTTTGTAGATAGTTATATAGACATCCTCACTGTAGAAGCTATCATGTCAAAATTGGATCATCTTACTTGTTCCTCTGCCCTAGTTACTTTTTCATTGCTAATATATTATAGAATGTCTCTATGTCAATAAATATCTATCGATTGTTGAAGGCTACAATGATTGTTTAAGGGTATGCTACTGCACTTGATCCAACTGTAGTGACTGTTGATCAAAACCCTTGAAAGTACCCTTCCTTCCATAGTGTTTGCTTCAATAAGTATTATAATATGGTACCAAGAGTATTTTGTTGTAGATTAATTCTTCTGTCAGTGAAGAGAATACTATTGTGTCTAATATGATACAATAATAAGACTTCTGCATGAACCCTCGAATGACTGCATTAATAAAGTACCTCAATGATGATCTATGCAAGGAATTTCTAGATCAAGAGCAGCACAAATTGACTTTACTGTATCAAGCATATATATATATATATATATATATATATATATATATATATATCTCCCTTCAACAATTTAGGCCTCTATAATTGCAAAACATTTGATGACAACAATGTCTGAATTCTTAGAGACAAATGGCACTATATTGTGCCCTAGTTTTATGTCTGCTTGAGGACTGAAATTCCTAAATCATAAACTTCATATAAGATTTGATAAGTGATGTTTCAACAAAGAACTGAGGTCCTAGAGCTAATTATCATGCCATGCCCTGCTATCCTTCAATAGGTCTATGTAATGTGCTTAGAAATATTCCCTACTACACAGGCCTGAATCCTGAATTAGTTTATCCAAGGTTATGAAATGGATTGTTTCTTGTTGTTGTATGAGGGTTGAGGTCTTGAAGTTATTCTTCTCAACCAAAACCCAATAAAAAAGTCCCTAGTCGAAGGGATCACCAAAGTAAAAGAGGAAACAAAAGAACCCTAACAAAATCTAATATTTCGATGTTCCTAAAAGTGTGCCCTAACTGCAAGATCTGTTTACAAAGAGATTTTCCCCACCATTGCAACTCAAAACACAAATACTTTAGAAATGACTTACTTTAGAGGGTCGAGTGAATGTTTAAGTTGAGATATTCTTGGTCTGCCCTAAACTCAAGAAAAAAATTAACTTTTTCTGCCTCAAAATTCTTAAAAAAAAAAAGACGGAAAAAATTTCAGAGCTATGTTAAAAATACATTGAGAGATGATGTATTTTAGGAAGCTTGTTAGGTTCCTTTTATAATGTTTGTGAGGGGTATTATAATGTAGTATTTGGAGGAGTCTTTTAATTTGATTAGATAAATTTCATTTAATTGTTTCTTTGTGTCTTAAGAAAAATGTGTTATCGATTAGTGTATATATTAGGCTTGTTAATATAATTTGGGAGTCTTATGGGTGTCTTACCTTTATTAAATGGAGAGACTCGGAGAGCCACATCATATAAGGGAAAGATAATTCAATACCCTAACTTAAGACTATTAATAATCATAAATAACCCGTAAGACATATTTGTTTTGGAGATCATGCCTCAAAATATTTTCAAGTTCCCTATAATTTTAAATCAATGATTGGCTTAGTGCATTTGGTCCTACCAAGGTTGTGAAGTCAATGATTGGGTCATTACCTTTGGTTCTTGAAGTTATTCAAATTATACACAATGATATTGCAGTGAAAATAATTGTCATATATTGACAACCGTAGGTGAATAAGGTGTCATGTTACTACTCCCTGGGGTTTTAGCCCACAAAACTAGGTCTTCAACTTCAAATTCAATTTTCTCTCAAACCAAGAGGAACCACAAGGCGTAATACATATCAATAGAAACATATCTTCTAGGAGAATCCAATGACCTATATATCCAACTCAAACTCAAATATTTTACCCTTCAAAAACCCTTGACAAATTCGGGGTACAACCTCAGTCCAAGGAACCCAAGCCCTAGGACTAGGGTTTTCAACCATCCAACAACGGAGCTGAAAACTTAATGTGATCCAATAATTACTAGGAAGCGTTCATTAACCATTTGACATCAATGACTGGTGTTCTTATTCAAAGTCAAATCTAGTCAACTCCATAGGTTAACATCAATGACAACACCATCCAACAAACTCCCCCTTTGTTATTGATGGAAACAAACACACTCCTTCTACAAGTACAACTCCCCCTAAATTCATGCTTCATCTCCTTCTCAGGTTTTCATCTCCTCCTCTGACATCAATGGCAAAGGGAGACTCCCCTTGACAATCTTCCTTCTTCATGTCGATCGATCGTCTGTCTGTGCTCCCCCTGATGAGAAGCATTCTTGTAATAATCTATCAATGAGGATCCCAACGGACCTATAATCCTACATGTGCTCCCCTTGAAATGTTATGCATCATATATGTTTCCTTTAGTGAGTATGATAACTTGTTATTAATGTCAATACTTTGATTTTCGATCCTTGCGGACCTGTATCCTATGACTGTTCATCTCCCCTTAAACATGTTATAGATCTGACATATCTGACTTGAATCTACCATTCTACCCATGTTGTGTGTTTAACAATGGTAGACATGTGCCACATAGTGTTGTAATATTCCCCCTCTTCAAAATTGAAGGAGTCGACGAGCCGAATCATTCAAAATAGTGAATCACTTAACAAACCATCTTGACTTGAGTCATTATCTAAATTAAATGCTAATTCCTCATGACCTTTTATGAAACCTGAAAGTATAACTATTGAGACCTTCCTGCCTTCCTGCTCTTCTTGCTCATCATGTACCTGTTTTCTTTTCCAAACCTTCTTATTCCCATTGTCAAGCTTTCCATTCATGGTTGATTCCATCTTGTACCTACAGTGACGAACTATGTGTCAATAGTTATGACATTTATAACATTCCTTACCAATATTGTACCTACACTATTGAGCTATGTGTCCATAATTATGACATTTGAAGCATTCATTGTCATCCATAAAAAATTCCATTTGGTATCTATCTCACGATCCTGCAAACTTGCTTCTAGGGTTTTGCATATAATGATTGTACCTATCAAAAATTTCACAATCCCTAGTCATATGTCCATAGTTAGCACATAAAAAGCAATAACAATTAAATGAACGTGTGTACTTGAATAATTCATTTGGAGGCAGTGGTCCTTGATAATTGTACATGTCAACAACTTTACAATTCCTAACCATATGTCCAAAGTCAGCACATGAAAAACAATAACCATTAAATGGACAAACGTACCTAGATGATTTATCTTGTCTGGATGGTTCATTCTTCTTCAGAGACGGTGTTGTATTTTGTCCTTTGTCTTTGACTGCTTTGGCATCATTTTTTGGAGTTGTAACGTTCCTCTTAGGTTTAGTCCTTTTCTTAATCTGACTTTGCAAATATGTGGAGCTTGTACCTTCATCAACTGGAGCCTTACCTACTTTTTCTACCTTCATCTTCAACTGAGCCACTTCTTTATCTGTCTTGTCCTGCAATTGTTCTTTTTGCAATTCCTTGAGATTGTTGATCTCATTAAGAGTTGCATCAAGTTCTCCTTGCTTTTGAGCAAGGTCTTCTTGAAACCAAATTTTCAAGATTTTTCTTCTTCTTTCTGCTTCTTCAACCTATAGCTTTAGAAGAGTGGTATTTTCCCCTTCTTTGTTGAATACGTGTATTTGTTCCTTCTACTTTTCATTTTCAATCCCGAGCCTACTTATTTCTACTGAAGAGGTTTATAATTCCTTTTGATTTTGGTCAACTGCAGATATGCACCTTTTATTAGATTCCTTTAATTTTCTTGCCAAATCCTTCTTTTCAATTTATGCTTCCTGCACTTGTTTCTTAAACCTATTAATCTCTGCAAAGGCTACATCAAGTTCCTGTTGCTTTTGATCGATTTATTTATTGAGTGTGCGATTTTTTGTCTCCATATTCTTCCATTCTAACTTTTTGACCTTTCTGGCTTCTTCCAACTATACTTTAAGACTGTTAATGACGTTCTCGAATTCTTCATTTTTTTATTGATTTTTCAGCATATCCTTTTGTTGTTTCTAATTCTTCTTCCAGAAATTTTTCATTTTCCTTTTGAATTTTAAGTTCTTTTATAACCTTGATCACTTCATTTTGAAATTTGATCTTACACATTCCTTCAACTTCTTCACTATCATCATTAGGATCTACATGATTTTCAAGATCTATATCTTGACCTGCATGCTTCTTTGAGTAGAGATTATGGAGCCTTTCCCAAATAACTTTGGCTATTGAACAGTGACAAACTTTTTCTTTTACGAAATTTGGCAGAACATTAAGAATGATGTTCATGGATCTTGAATTGTGCCTTTTGGCTTCATCAGTAGATGTGTCTCCAGAAACAACATATTGCCATACATCATGAGCTTGCAAATGGACTTCCATTCTAGATTCCCATATCCAATAATTATCTTCATCAAATTCGGGAGTTGGTGCACAATACTGATTTCCTTCAAAAGTTATTGTACATGAACCTTATTTTGCATCCTTGGAATGCTTGGCAATTTGCTTCTTTGATTTTCCCATCTTTATGCTCTAAGATATTCTTTCCAACAATTAAGCTATTACTGAAGCAACCAAGATATGATACCAATTATTGGAAATACTGAGAGGGCAGGATGGATCAATATTTCTTAGCAATTAACAATTTTTAATCCTTTTCGGAGCATTAGTTAGCTTATGTTGTTATTATTATTATTCTTGAAATAATTATAAACAATAATCCACAATATACAACACCATACAACAATGCAGAAAGATAAAATAGTGGACACAAAAAAAATTAGGTGGAAAACCCCCTCTGGGTTCAAATCATTGAATGCTTCTTTAGTAATTGTCTTCTCCCTATTAAAAGAAAATTTATTACATCAATATTTCAAATATAACTAAGGAGGTGTCAACTCCATAATTTACAGGCTACAACATGGAGGACACTACTAAACCCTAATACCCTACTGCAATCGAAAGGATGCCCCAACGCCCTGTAAGTTAGGTCGCAACTTGACAAATTCCCCAACATTTTGTTTACCAGCTGTTATCGGAAAGGATTCTTTGTCGCCCTGTAGTTTATCAGCCCCAACAAAAAGGATGCCACAAGGCCCTATACAGACTATGACCTGCCCTAGCACGACCTTATTGCCCTGAAGTGTTCTCAGGCCATATCATGAAGGTGACTCCAATCACCCGCCTTGCACCACCCTGCCACCCTTAAGAGTTGGCAGACCAAGTTTCACAATTTTCAGATTGGATCCCCCTATTCTCTTATTCAATATAAGAAGATAGTATATAAGAGAATGTTGCTCCGCTACTACTGATCACATTGTACAATCTTGCTCAATCTGACCACTGCATTGTCTAACCACTGATCACTACACAATGCTATCCAATTGATCACTGTCCAAGCTGTACCAAACAAATCAAATTGCGATGGTCATTGCACCACACTGTTCATGTAAGGATAAACATCATATGCTAATGAAATAGTAAACACGTCACACTATCATATTGTACCAAACTGCTCATATTGCTACAAAGAATGTTGCAACCATCTAGCACTGCTATCCAACAATGGCACAAACCGAAGTGCCTCAAGTCATAATTATGACCTACTACCAATGCTCTCAAGCTCTATCCACAGAGAGATACCAACATATGTTTAAAGATTGTTTCTCAGTTGGTCAAACTTTGTTATCCATATTTACGTCAATATGTTGTACAACTAGATGATATTGCCTTCAAGACCTGATTCCCTGCAAGGTTACAGTTGTGTCACTGTACACTCTCTAGGTCATCACTACAAGACAAACCCCTAGGTCATCATAGTCTATGTCAAGTATTATTGTAGTGTCAACCAAATGTCATAGAAAACCTACTCACCATGTCAAGTGTCATTGCAACATCAACCATGTGTCATAGTCAAGTAAAGTCAAAGTCAAGCATCTCATCATAGAATGCTCACTAAGTCAATAATTGCTTCACATAATAATCAAGGTACTTGTCATAGTCAGGTTGATGTCAAAGTCATGTAATTGTGTTAAGTCAAAGTCAAGATATTGTTTCAATGTCAATGTGTTACTTGTTGTCCCATTACATATAGTCAAATCACTTGTTAACACTGTATCACTAGATATAGATAGTGAAAATCCTAACATGCTCTTATCAGAAGTGTCACTAGTGTTGTACCTACTTTTGTTCAAGGTGACATATCAAACTTATTTTTATATAGATGATTACTATGTCATTCAAAATAATAATATCTTATGTAATAAGCCATAACGATCTCATATACTAAGTCACTTGTAGATAGTTATATAGACATCCTCACTGTAGAAGCTATCATGTCAAAATTGGATCATCTTACTTGTTCCTCTGCCCTAGTTACTTTCTCACTGCTAATATATTATATAATGTATCTATGTCAATAAGCTCTATTGATTGTTGAAGGATACAATGATTGTATAAAGGTATGCCACTGCACTTGATCCAACTGTAGTGAGTGATGATTAGAACCCTTAAAAGTACCCTTCCTTCCACAACTATTGATTCAATAAGTATTATAAGATGGTACAAAGAGTATTTTTTTGTAGATCACTCTTTTTGTCAGTGAAGAGAATATTATTGTGGCTAATATGATAAAATAATAAGACTTCTGCCTGAACCCTCAAATGACTATATTAATAAAGTACCTCAATGATGATATATACAAGGAATTACTACATCAAGAGCAACACAAATTGGCTTTACTATATCAAACATATGAATATATATATATATATATATATATAGATATGTATAGCTTACTTAGTACTTATGAATTAATGGTAATAGAGGTGTTGTAGTTCTTAGTAATACTATTACAATTATAAGGTTGAACTCATAGCTTGAACATGGTATACTCTATAGATATATCATAGTATGAAACCAATACCTATATATATATATATATATATATATATATATATATATATAGATATATATATATATATAGGCCTCTATAATTGCAAAAGTTTTGATGATAACAATGTCTGAATTCTTAGAGACAAATGGCACTATATTGTGCCCTAGTTTTAAGTCTCCTTGAGGACTGAAATTCCTAAATCATAATACTTCATACATGATTTGATAAGTGATGTTTCAATAGAGAACTTAGGTCCTAGAGCTAATGACCATGCCATGCCTTGCTTCCCTTCAATAGGTCTATGTAATGTGCTTAGAAATATTCCCTACTACACAGGTTTGAATCCTTAATTAGTTTATCCAAGTCTGTGAAATGGATTCATTCTTGTTGTTGTATGAGGACCGAGGTCCTGAAGTTATTCTTCTCAACCAAAACCCAATAAACAAAGTCCCCCTTCCAATGAATCACCAAAGTAAAAGAGAAAACAAAAGAACTCTAACCAACTCAGATATTTTGTTGTTCCTAAAAGTGTTCCCTAACCGTAGGATGTGTTTACAAATATATTTTCCCAACCATTGCAACTCAAAACACAAATACTTCATAAAGGACTTACCTTGGAGGGTCGAGTGAATGTTGAAGATGAGATATCATTAGTCTACCCTAACCTCAAGAGAAAAAACGAATTTTTTTGCCTCAAAAGTCTTAAAAAAAAGACTGAAAAAAATTCAGAGCTATGTTGAGAATACATTTAGATATGATGTATTTTAGGAGACTTGTTAGGTTTCTTTTATAATGTTTGTGAGGGGTCTTCTAATGTAGTCGTTGGAGGAGTCTTTAAAGTTGATTAGATAAATTTCATTTAATTATTTCCTTATGTCTTAAGAAAAATGTGATATCCATTAGTGTATAGATTAGGCTTGTTAATATAATTTGGGAGTCTCACAAATGTCTCACCTTTATTAAATGTTGAGAGCCACATCATATACGGGAAAGATAATTGAATACCCTAACTTAATACTATTAATAACCATAAATAACCCTTAATGTATATATATATATATATATATATATATATATATATATATATATATATATATATTATGGATCATGCCTAGAAATATTTTCAATTTCCCTAGAATTTGAAATCAATGATTAGCTTAGTGCATTTGGTCCTACCAAGGGCGTGAAGTCAATGATTGGGTCATTGCCTTTGTCTCTTTAAGTTATTGAGTTTATACACAATGATATTGAGGTGATAATCATTGTCATATATTGACAATTGTAGGTGAATAAGGTGTCATGTTACTACCCCCTAGGGTTTTAGCCCACAAAACTGAGTTTTCAACTTCAAACTCAATTTTCTCTCAAACCAGGAGGAACCACAGGGTGTACCACATATCAATAGAAACATTTCTTCGAGTAAAATCCAATGACCTATATCTCCAACTCAAACTCAAATATTTGAGCCTTCAAAAACCCTCAACAAAATTGGGGTACAACCTCAATCCATAGAACCCAAACCCTAGGACTAGGGTTTTCAACCATCCAATAGCGGAGCTGGAAACTTGATGTAATCCGACAATTAATAGGTAGCGTTCATTAACCATTTTACATCAATGAATGTTGTTTTTATTCAAAATCAAACCCAACCAACTCCATGGGTTGGCATTAATGACACCATCATCCAACATAAGCTCTATAATTGGGTAATATATGTGGTGCTCTTAAGGAGGTATATATTGTGGGTTGGCCTGGTACCAACATCTCTCCCTTGCCTTCAGACTAAGAGAGATGCCATATTCTTTCCTAAGGTGGTCCCCAATGCCCAAAATAGAGGCATGTCTGCTACATAATAATCAGTAGTTAGACCTCTATTTGAGCATTTTACCTCAACCATCCCTCTTACTTTTGTGTTTCACAATTTTTTTATTCAATTGTAGCATTTTCTAATATAAATGATAACCATTATGAATCTCAATATTAATTTTGTCTTTGACTTGTCCATGAATTTCAAATTATTATTATTATGATTTTAAAAAAGAATGATTAATTATTATATGTGAAAGTTGTTTTTGTGTGTGTTTAAATTGGGAATATTCCTTATATTAAATTATATCAAAAATATTACAAAAGATAGCCTTGTTGTGCTTCGTGGTTTTCCACTAGGGAAACCAAACCAGTAGCATAGCATTATTGTTTTGGCCCATATAAAAAGTCTAAACTAGATGAAATTTTTTACCAAATACCAAAAATTGAAATACCTACAACATATGTTGGAGGTCTGAGAGCCTCCTTGATCAACATAATCAACAAAACTATACTAACAAACATGATAGACATCATTTAGGTAATGGGTGAATCCACCTAGATTATGTCCAATGGTCATGAATCCTCCTCTGAATCTATGAATTTTAAATTGAATAGCTTCCTTGCTAGCATTGATACCTTCTAATATGGTTTCTTGAGTTGTCCTTGCACCTCAACAACACTTTGTAGAATTTCTTATTGTTCCTCTCGCCTTTCTATCAAGACTTTATCTGTGATAGCTTTTAGCTACCAATAGATGTTGATGGTTTGCACATATCATGTTTTCATGTCCTTGTGCTTCTTATATATGATATCCAACTACCAACTTAACCCTCTACTTCTGCATTTATGAATCTACATTTAATTCTAGTGCCTCTCTCACCATCCTCATTTTCTCTTCTAATCACTTCTGGGGTATTCCTAAAGTATGTCACTAAAGAGTGTTCAATTTCCAACTAAGTTCATGAGGTAGAAGGGATTTTTTTGTTGCATAAACCCTGCCTACCTCTAGATCTACCACTAAGAGAGGAAGGAAAAGGGCTAGACTATCCAGTCCAAAATTGATACCAACTCCAAGAGAAACCCCACCCACTCCTAGACTCCCAGTATGTAAAGGTTACATACTAAGCACTCCAAAAGAGGGAAACTACACCCTCCTTATTGAAACTAGGATAATAAATAGAGACCCAAAACCCGAAGAGAGGGAGGAGAGAGTTAATATACTGAAACTCAACTTGAAATTATAAAAAGGAAGAAACTCAACCAATAAAATAGAGACCCAACCAATATGACTAGAACTTGCAAGAGGATGAGACTCACACACTGTGATAGATACACCAAAGAGAATGTCTTGAGTAACCAAAATAGTTAGATAAAGTAATTTCTAGAAAACACTCTTCAAAGATGTATCCCACTAAATCTAGATATGAATGAATACAACTGGAGGCCAAGAAGGGGCTACAAATTTCCCATTATAGATAGAAAACCATAGAGACCTCTTAGAAAAAATCCAACCAAAATAACATAGACCCAATCAAAGTAATTAGAGTGTGTAGGAGGAAGGTACCTTAGAACATTGACAAAGAATCCAAAGATAATGACTTATATTAATAAAATAATGAAAAAGGTATTTCAAGAGTTGACCATTTAGAGATATAACCCGATGTACTAAGACAAGACATAATATAAAACTAGGGAATAGAAATTGAGGCCTAGAAGGGGCTCATTTCTTCCCACTATAGATAGAAAAAATCAGTGATATCCTAGAAAGAACTATAGAATCACCTATTGAAATAGATGATAATGCCTTGGTTTCCATGTAAGATTCAACTACTAACATAGGACATAGTAGAAACCTTCTATTTAAAAGCTAGTGTGATTACAAAAATGAAAAAATGAAGAAAAACAAGTGCAATAATTCCGAATTAAGGTGGATATCCTTACCAGCTAGCTCAATGTCATGTTTCTCAACTATACAACATCCCTTATTTTTCCCATGAAGGCATTGTTATTGTCCGCCTCAAACAAATTGACAATCCATAATGTGAAGGGATTCAAATATCTCAACTATACAAAGACTATCACTAAAACTTGAAACATTAAACTAGCATAAGTGCTAGAATGCACTACCATCTCATGCAAATGCCAAGTGGGCCTATCCTCAATCCCCCACTTCTCTTAACAATGTATTTTCATGATTTTCACTCAAGTAGACTTGAATTACCACCTGCCATAGGGATATTACAAATTTGTTATAGCCTCATTGGAAAACATAATAATAAAAACATAGAGGAATGTCCCACTATCTATAGTTTAGGAAATGTCCAAAAACTTTCAAATTAAATTAGAAGAGACGATATTATCCTTTGCAAATGATTTCCAAAATATTTTTGTAGCATAAATATTGAAAAAGACACCTAAAACAAAAAATTATTTGTAGACATTATTATTATAAGCTTCCTTTTGTTCCATAGGAGAAGGTTTTGGATCTTGGTCCATGCCATCCATATCCCATTCTCTAGGTGTCTGATGAACAAACTCCTCTTCATTGTTTTCTTAAAAATATGAGTCAATGGACATTTTGAAGTTGGAGGTAATTGATTAAGGATCCCTAGCCAAATTTGAAACCTGAAGACAGGGTACACTACACTCAACCTCTAAGTTTTCAATTTGTCATTTTTGTTTCCATAGAGTTTCCATTATAAGTAGTAAACATTACTATGATTCTCCTCTAGAGCATGAATTATTCCTATAGTTGTAAAAATGAAGATCTTATTATTTGCAATAAGTGCCTCTTGTCTTCAAGAAAAATGATGAATGTCTATAATCTCTTGGAGAGGGAATTTATTTAGATGGTGATGACTTTCCATACATTCCATGCTCCAAAGAAAACTACCAAAAACCCACCAATTCCAATCCTTGTTTGTAAACACCTCTACCAACACTAAGAACCACACTTTCACCACTTATTTAAGTCAAATAACATGAGGGTTGGGTATTAACAACTCTACTAACCTCAAGTATTGGTAAGGTTATGTTGACAGTGTTGGATGTCGCCAACATACAGGGGGTCTCCCCAATGTGAAGTCCCAACTAGACCACACACCATTTAGAGTAGGAGCCCCATCTGGTTATATGGTTCGGCCACCATTGCAAGTGAATTAGAGGCATGCCTTGGCCACAACGCATACACAAGAGATCATAAACATATGTTTGGGCAATAAGTGTGTAAGCTTTGTGTGACACCTAGTGTAGAGTGTAAAGGGAGCTTCCAAGAACAAGTGAGAGACAAGCCTCCAATAGGGAAGTAATAGTAATATCATAAGAGAGACGCACGAGTGAAGAAGGAAGACTTATTGATTAAATGCAAATTAGTTCACAAGATAAACAACAATCATGAAAGAATAAACAACACCCATTCAACAGGATCCATATCTAAAGCAATGAAATAGTTCATTATCTTTAATATGTATTACTTCAACATATACCACAAACATATAAAGAATAGTCTTACTATATTTACGATACATGCATAAAATAGTGATGGCTCGAAGAGCTTCTGATAATTAATGAAATATTCCAAGAACATTATTACATCGATGAAACACTAGCTCCATTAGTGGAACATGAAGCTACAACTTGCTTCTCCAAAGATCAACAATCTCTCATATGCACCACTAGAGAAGCCAAGGCCAAATATCTAAGAGTTCAAGCCATTTGTTTGAGTTATGAGGACCTATTTATAATAAATGATAATGAATCTTGACTTTCCTCATGACTCTTCAACTTCTATGACTTATGGACTTCCAACATGACTCTTCACATTCTACATATATCCCTTCACATTCCACATGTGTCTCTTCACATTCCACATATGTCTCTTGGATTTCTTCATATTGGACTCCTCATTTACAAAAGACAAACTACATATAAGATGATGGTTATGTATGACAAAACTCTAATAAGACAAAATATTCTCATATAGGGGAAAGAGACAAACTAGTAACTTCATCATGGAGTTCATTTTTTATATATGAGTTCCATGCTTTGAACTTTGTTGCAATAAATTTGACTCGGACAGGAACTCTACAACATATCGCATCTTTACCTCCAATTCCTATGACAATATGGCTTTGGAGCTATATTGTACACTATTCCACAACCATGATAATTTCATGTGAAGTTTAGTTGGTGCAATTGCATACTGTAGAATAATGTTCTTGGTGATTTCCAAGCCTTCATGTCCAGATGTTTGCTCGATTTACTCAATGAATTGCTTTATCTCACACATGATGACATCCTTGCCTCTTATCTCTCCAAGGGAACATACATAAGGCATTCCATGTTTCTATATCAAGGACTCCAAACCACTATGCAGTCGACCAAAAGCAGCTATAGTGTTGGTCGCTTGTTCACCGAGATAGGTGTATTTATAAATATGAAGCATTAACTACACTTTGTCCATCTCAACAACAATTATGTCCTTCTTGACCAAATTCTCTAGACCATATGGATACTTAGCACCCCACTCATGTATCAAATCTATAGCTTTGTATGTGACCTTTAGGAGTTTTAGGGTCTCTTGAGCTTTCTTTTATAATTTGATTTAGGGTGCCACTACATCGTGTAAGAGAATCACCTCGTTATATAATTGTTCCATGGTGTCATCCATTAGCCCCAATTCTTCAAGTATAGTTGACTAGAACTCCACTATGTTGAGACTGTCAGAAGAAAACCTTTGACTCTTCATAGTGAGGTGATCTACTTATCACTTTGTTGCAACTAACTCCTTTCTCAACCGTGCATTCTCACTCATCAGATATTATGAGTTTCCTTATGTTGCTGTCATGAAAACAACATTAGCTTCCATGATCGCTCGAGGATTTCTCCTGGTTTTAGCTTCTATCACCTTCTCAGTGGATATGGAGACTAGACGTTCAAGATCGTTGGGGAATTATCTTTGTATTTCTTGAACAGTCCTCTTCTTCAATTGATCAAAGGTAACATTACATACATCCATAACGATATCTTCTGGTGGAGGGACAATTCCCATCTCATTGAATGGGAGATGGCCACCTGTAAGAGGAGGTTTTGATGGAGTGCATGGTTCATCTTCAATAGGTTCAATAACATCCTCTTCTTCTAATTCTACTTCCATCTCTTGGGCCATATGTTCTTCCTCCATTATCTACATGGATTCCTCCTCTCGTGACTGCTTTTGTTGTTTTGCTTCTTTTTTTCTTCTCCTTTATTCTTGTTTTGCTTCCTTCTTTTGTTTAAGCATGTAATCATGCTTCCTCTTTTCTTCTTCTTCTTCTTTTTGTGAGCGCCCCTTCTCTCTTTCGAGCTCTTCCTCTTGTTGCTTCCTCGCTTCTATGGTACATTTGCACATGGGATCAACTTTAAACTTTATATTATGTTTTGCGACTGGATCATACTTAATCTTCTTCCTGGGTGTTTCTATGTTCACTTGAGTTGTTGCCACCTATTGTGCTTCCTCCATCTATGCATATGGAGTTTGTGGGACCTGAGAGGGACCTGTCTCGTCTCCTGGTTGATTCTTTCTCAACACATTGTACTAATTCTTAACCTTTTCATCCTCAGACGTAGTCATTGGTACATTTGGCCAGGTGTACTATATCTTATCACAATGTTGCCTACGCCTTTCTAGGATCAAATCTGTGAAAATTCAATGTCCCAAAATGAATATGCCTCAGTTCTTCAATTTCAGGCTCAGCTCCTTTAAGGCTCTTTAGCTCGTAAATTCCAATCCATAAAGGGAGAGTGGGCCAAGGATCCTTTTCCCTCCTATGGATTTGTGAAGACAGTCCATTATTCAGTTGATATTCCATCTCTTGCAAGACCACCATGTTGGTTACATACCTAGGCATAAGGTGAGGGGTTGTCAGGCACCCAAAACATCTAATGTATATGCCTTGCGGTGAGGCAAACCAATCTGCAATATCATACAGTGCCTCCTTCACCTGATCATTCATGCAAGGTGGATCAGTCTCAAAGACCATATAATAAAGTACTGCAAAGAAATACTCTGCTAAATTTTCATAAACTCCTCAAAAACTGATCTTTGATAGCAGTCTGCAATGAAAATAGATCGGGGGATTTTCCTGTGGGGTCCAGCTCCATTTCATCCCTGTGAAAGTATACCGAGCGCAAATACCATCTAGCATATAAGCAAACATATATATTTTTTGTGCTTCATTTTCTTGTAAGGTAGCTTTGGCCTATTGTACATGACATTGCAACTCATAATAAAGGATATATGCTCAATTGAAAACTCTACCTCTTGTAACAACCAAGTTGAGCGGGAAGATCAGATTTTCCTCAAAGTGTTCTACATTTTTCTTCCCATTTAATCTACAACACATTGTTATGAGATACTGAAAGACTTTTACAGAGGTTCTTGTCGGGTACACTGCACTTGGTCTTTGATGGAATCTAGCAGGAAATTGGCACCACAATTTCATGATTTATTTGGTGTTGAGATTTTCCCATGTTGCATAAAACTGAGTGTTTGCATATTCGCTAGGCTTTACCATCTTGTCATAAGAATGCATGTCATGTGGATGGTAATTGGAAAATTCATTACCATTTCCACTGCGTAAGACCAAATTTGTGTTGTCCACGTGTTACAGGATCCATTCAATGGCTTCGGCTACATGCAACTCTATGTATTCTGGACCTTTTGATGTGGATGTAGACTTCCCTACCCTCCAAATCTTCTGGGAATTTATTCTGCATGAAATTTTCCTTAATGTCTTTCCATGTGACATTCAAATATTTTTCTATAAAGCATTAAGTATCTGCAAGAATAGGAATTGTAGGCTTGGCAATTTCCACTGCCTCATCGATACTTTCTACTAAGTTTTCTTTAGAGATAGTTCCATGGGTAGTAGGAGGCATTGTTTTGGAATATGATGAAAGAAAAATATAACTGGTATCTGGAACACCTGCAGGTGGAAATACATTCATGGATAATAAGAATTAATTATAAGAAATTTCCTATCTAACACATGCAAACTTATCAAAAGACAGTGACAAAGGGGAGATAAGATCTAGCTAGAAACACTAGCCTATCAATGATGAGGCAAGGTGAATTTGTCAGCCACTAGGAGTGAAATCGGCATCATGACAAGAAGAGGGCACATATGGGGACAAAAGTGGTCAGACAAGGCCTAGTTGAGGCTTGGGTATGCGCTATGCACTCAAGGAGAAAGAGAAAGATAGGTTGGAGGGCGCAGTCTTAGGGCACAAGGAAGGCACATTGAGGCTTGTGAGTGTGATATGCAGTCAAGGGGAGCCAGTGAGGGCGCGAGGTGCACAACCAGAGGAAAAATATGTATGCTTTATTCTTGTTGTTGCGTTGTGTGCTCAAAAGAGAGAGAGATCCTTGTTGGGTTCAATATTCAAGCGAAAGGGGTCCTTCTTTCTCTAGAGTGTGCTCTGAAATGAGACTTGGTCTTCTAGGAGAATTTTTCCAAGGCAGTGGGGCTCTGACTTCCAGAAGTGCACTCAAGCTAGAGATGGGATCAAAATCTGCTAAGTGAATACCAACAATAAGTTTGGATTACAATAATAAGGAGAGGAAGGGTCTGCAAGGATTTATAAGCTCTGTCACAATCATTACTATAAGATGGAAGGTCATGGAATGCGAAGATTCACAAGAAAATCCACTTGTGACAGCAAAATGACACTTGTAACAAGAAGAATGGATGAAAATTCCACCAAAGAAATCGAAAAAAACTGAAACGCCAGCAAGGAAAACAAAAGCAGGAACAAAAAATAACAAAAGCAATCAAGAAAAGAAATATTCAAAGCTTACTTGTGATCACGATTGAAGAGAAACCTCCTTGATGTAAAGAAGTGCGCTCAGCCCAGAATGATGAAGGATTGTGAGAATGAATGATTGATGGGTTGATTATAAAGAGATTTTACATGGAAGGAAAGTTCACGCATGCCCGCCACTTGTCAATTGATGAGTTAGTTAGTTGCATGAAGTGGAGTGGGCTCCTATTTTCTAGGAGTGCACCCAACAAGCCATAAGGAAGGGAGCATGCATGAAGTATAAGAGGGTGCAATCACTATTGCTAAGGAGTGTGCTCCAACTGGGAGAAATACAACACAGTTATTGAGAAAAATGAGTGCACTCACCTTGTTGACTAGGAGTGCGCTCAACTATTTGAAGAAACTGCACCCACTAAGATTTAAGAGTGCTCTTTTACCTAAGGAGGGAGAAATTCCAACCAAAAATGGATTTTTGTGACTTCCAACTTAGGAAAGTGTGCTTTTTCTAAGAGAAAAAGTTGTGCTTTTCTTGCTTTTGTGTGTCATGCATGTCTAGTGAACAAATCTAGTCACTAAGTCAAAGAAAGCTAGTGCTTTTCTATCTTCGAAAGATAACTCAAGTGTTTCTAAAGATAGGGTGATGACACTTATATAAGTTAACTTAGGATGAAAGATGACACTTAGTGACATTGTAAGGATAGTTGATACTTATAAAAACATGAAAAAATGACAAGGCGACACAATATTGTTTGAAATGACAGTTCATGTAGGCTCCAAAATTGAGTTAGGCAAAAAATTTGGACGGTCTTTTTCGTAGTGACAACACTTAGTAACACACTGAGAGAAATCTAGCTTCTCTATTTGGTCCCATTTTATCCATGAAGTCTTAATTCTTCAGGAAGTATTTATTCATCCAATGGATTACCTCAACTTCCCCATTTCACCCGATTAAAGATATAATATCTCCCATTCCTTTACTCAGCATAACACAACACAAATTTTACCACATCGCAATACTTTCGATACAGGAAAAGGGTAATATATAATCATGAGTTAAAGATAATAAAAGTATGAGTTTTCATATCTGGTGTTGCTCCACTGCTAGCATGCCTAGAGAGTAACCCGACGAAGTCACTTCAGGAACACAAGTGTTGCTTTGTTGCCAACAAGCCTAAACAGTACCCCAGTGGAGTTGCTTGCTTCACCTCTCTATGCAGGAAGCCTTTCTCGTCTTTCACCCTATATTTAATTTCATTAATGGAACTATGCTTAAGCACTTATTATTTTGCTAGGGCGGAAGAGGAATCCTAACTTATTAAGAGTAGGAGAGGTTGATCCTTTAGAGAAGTACATATAAACCTCTCATAATGGTTTTCTTGCTATAGGTTTTCCCCTTACCTTTCACTACTTAATTTGATAGGAAAGAGAAACACCATTCAATAAACAAAACCGAGCCTCGAAATAAATATCCTAAATAGATGCAGCCATTATGGCTCTGCCTATGGTTTTCTGACTGGAAGGATCGTATTTTGCATCCAAATATCATCAAATTTTAGAATGTATAAATACCAGTCAAAGAAGAAGAGTAGCAGGTTAGCCAAGGGTTGCATGTTACTACAATTTTCCTTTTCCCAAAAAATTGCCTTATCATCTTGAAGCTCACCACTGAATTCCATGCACAGTTTTATTAGAACCAACAAGACTGAAAAGACAATGAGACAAAGCATGAGAAACGAGATGACGCAAAGACAACAATTCATTGTAGCTAACTAAATACAATCTAGCCTAACTAACCGAACACCTTAGGAGGTCAGGGCTAAGTGAAATGGAATTTCCAATGCAACCTATTATCACTCCATAATTTCCCAAGGGTGTGAGAGAAACCCAGAGGTAACCACAAAACCACTTTGGAAGCTAGGATCTATCCCTTTCAGCTTCAGAGAGGGATCTCTCTATATGATTTAGATTTGTTGATTTAAAATATTAGCCTAGTTATGAGTTCTGAGTTTGTTTTTTTTTCCAAAGGTTTGGTTGAAACTGTAAGGACAGTCCATTGGGCATGGAGTCAATGAGTCTTGGGTGAAAAAATACAAGAATTGCAGAACATATGTAACAGGGAAAGGTAGGCAGGATTTTGGATCTTTAGAGCATTTGTGAAATGAATAGGAGGAAAATATTTAGATTCAATTAAACATAAAGCATATTAGGATGAATTATATATTTAATATCAGAGTGAAAACATAGATATTGTTTATAAGCCAGAGCAGAGTGTATTTAAACAAATTCAGCCCTTAATCTTCTTTAAACAATAAAAACAGAAAGAACATACGGAAAAATGGAAAAATACCAACTTTACAAGAGAGAAAACTTCACCAATTGCCTGACACAGGAATCCTAGAACAAACTTTTTGTATTAATAGAAATGATCACTTCATTACATGTACATCTTTACATCAAGGATCTGATTTCTTCATTCTTCATATGAGTTCCAACCCTTTGTACTTCGAATTATGAAGTATTTATACAAATTCATCAAAATATCTTGATTTAAAATATTCAATATTTTCCTAAAAAATATCCTAAAAATTGTTTGCAAAAATAGTATAGGAATATAGGAAAACTAAAACTACTGAAGCTTTGGATTGACTTCGAGGATTTGCTGGTGATGACTTGGCGTGAGAAAATTGTTGATTTATTACTAAAGATGAATACCTGTTTTACTCAAGAATTTGCCAAAGTTTATCCCACATGTCTTCATCCGGGGTGGAGAATTTAATTAAATTTCTGTAGGTTTCATCCACCTTAGTATATTTCTAGAAAGTAGGTTTAACTAAAAACCGATGTTTTATTTCATGTTTGATCAGTAAGTCGAATTTCAAACCTTCCATGAAGGCTTTACCTATAATGGTTCCCTTTATGGTGGAAATTTTTTATTTATCTTTGGCTATTGAATATAACTTTTGTTGATAATCCTCTAGCTAAACTAACTTATCTCCTATTCCCTTTAAACCCAGAAACCCCTTTTGGTATAGTATGTTGAAATTATTGTGGAATTCTGAATGCTATACTCCAAATTGTGACACTTATTTTCTAATTGTAGCATTAGATTCCTTTTTGTAAGGATTCTTCTTACCTCAAGTATTGTTTCAGTGCTATCAGTGACCTCATTTTCCTCCATCTCTTCCTTGGTCTTTGAGTTCAGAATTCTTATTAAGGCAATGGCTTCACCTAGTTTCTGACCTAAGTTTTCCTTTATCTCTTCTATGAACTCTTTTGATCTTTGTACCAATTCCTACTGCTCGAAAATTATTTCGATGGAAGGCCAAATTTCAGTCATAGTTTTATTGATTTCCACCCAAATGTTCTCCTTTGCCTGTGTAATTGTCTGTTCCATGGCAGTTTCATTCTCTAATTGTTCAATTTTATGAGTTAACCTGTGAGTCTTTTGAAGCTCATACACGTTGTCAATTTTTAATTTATGCTCTTGAAGGTTTTTAAGCCGAGATTTCAACTTTTCAATCTCTTGGCCTCTGATAGACAAGTCTTCCATAGCTTTAATTAATTCTCCTGATGTATCCATAGACGGTGTCTCTGTTGTAGTAGTTGTTGAAGTAGAAGCACCTGTTGTTGATGTACCTACAATCGTAATTGCTGTGAGAGGAATGACTTCTAAGTTAGTTGACTGTTCTTTCTCTTTTAGCAGCTTCTCAGTTTCAGTTTCCATTTGTTTAATCTTCCCACTTTGCTCAATGATAATTTTAAACATATCTTATTTCTTCTTCTCTAGTTGACCAACTTCCTGTGTCTGTCGATCTTCAGTGGATGGAACTTTGAGCTTCTTTTTCAGGGCTGTTGTATCAACATTTTTTATTTTAACAATTTCCTCAGTTGCTTTTACATTACTGGGATCATATCCCAGTTTGATTACTAAATCCTCTAAGGACTTTATCTTAGTGTCTTTAGCTAAGGAAGATATTTTTTCTAATTTCAATTGAGACTAAATGTTGTTGATTGATGCCTGAAATCTGGAGGCAACCATTACTGAGTTTTTCAAGGTGGAATACAACATCTCACATGTTTGCTTGTGCAAATCCATCTAATCAATAGGATGGATTTGATCAATGTTAAAAGAAAAAAAATGGACTTCTTGTATTCATTTGCGGTTTTAGGAAAAATATCCTAAGCTTATAAGAGAGTTATCTGCATTTTCCCTTTCTCAGGGTCAAAATCAGAGAGAAGTCCATGCTGAGATGAAGTTGTTTACTTGAAAAACTGAGAATAGGTGGTTGCTTTCAGGAGTTCATTTTTCTTATTTATCTCCTTATATCTAGCAAATATACTTGGTTCAACTTGATCATGAACCAATTCTCCTGATTGAGATGTTTCAATAGGTTCCTGAGAAGCTAAAGATGATGGTGATCCTGTGAAAATGCCTTAAATGTGAGGGAAAGTATAAGTATAAGGGCCTATAAAAACTATTGTAGACTGTACATTTTCTTCCTGTGAAAATGCTTCTAATGGATTGGTTTTCTTCCTCTTCTTATATATTTTAAATTCTTTCCCCTGAATTTCTGTGACTAAAGGGAAACATCCTCCCTTGGCCTTTTATCCTAGTTTTCCTGGGGCACTAGCATCTATGATGTCGTTGTAGAGAGTACTTTTTCTTCTGCCTCCGACAATGCATTTTCTTGCCATTGGTCTTGATTCCTATATTGCTCAATTTCAGGTCTGGGAGTATGAGTGTAGGGAGTAGTTTTTTGCTCTACTCTCAACTTTGATATTATTCCCAAAGGATCATATGACCAAGCGAAACTGAGTTTACACTTCATCTGTTTGAGCAAAAGATTTACTTCTTTTATTGTTGTCTTAGTAATCCAAATGAAAGGCTCAACCTGTGCTTTTATTTTGAACTGAGATTTCCTCTTGGTCGTTACAAAGTGTAGATCATCCATATTGATCATTTGCCTAATATACTCTAATGCAAATATTCTAATAGGAACAAATTTAGGCAATTTAATTTATTTGGAGGCAATTCACATCCATACACCCTGATCTTACTATAATTTTGATACAAGTACCAGTCACCTGTCTTTGTTTGATCACTGAGATGTAAAATTCTCTTTATCTCAGGTCCAATTCTATGTTCAGCATCATTGTAAAGTAGGCAGGAAATTGTATACAAAAACTAGTCTACATAATCAGTGAAGGTGAATTCATTGGTTTGCTTCCTTACCAAGGAAGTCCAATGAATCACATATTGTGCATTTCCCTGTTCATTTATCTTTTGTAATGGAAATTAAAATCTGTATTCCTAATGGAATGGGAACAAGTACACTAAAATTGAAGCATGTTTGAAGACTCCTTGTGTAGAAAACTTAAGGAACTATTCATGAATGACCTCTACTAAGTTTTCACTATAATTAAAAATGACTGAAGGTTTCTCTTCTATTGAAAACACTGATAGAAAACCTATGATGGCTTCATCATCCCATTGATCGGTTTGATAGCCCAATAAACAAGATACTATAGAGATAATTTGTTTTGTTATTCAGGGAACATGGAGGATGGATAAGGAGGGTTTGTCTTGGACAATTGGACATCCTCAAGCAGAAATGTCTCAAAGATTTTGGCTTTGTGACAGAAAGTGAGGTTCTTATAGAGTTCCATGAGGGAATCTACTGAAAAAGGTTTCAGAGAGGTTGAATTCTGGATCTGCAACATTTGGCAAATGGAGTCACGGGTAATTGTGAAAAGGATGTCATTGTTCTGGGCTATAATTGCTCTTTGGTTGGGTATGTACTGGAAATGGCACCATGAAACAAATTCAGGAAAATGATGGGTCTAAGGAAAGACAAATTGAGGTAGGAAGGAGTCCCACAATCCCAATTCGTCACTGAGATCAACATATTTTTGTTTTAGCCAATTGTGGAGTTCGTAGAGATCGAACTCACAATTAGTTTCAATGATTTTGTATTGTTGATCCACTAAAGGCTGGTGGTCTAAGTCAATTACAGGGGGCAACATGGGGTTTTCGACTGTGGATTTGGATTTACCTTTTGCAAACATGTTGGAAAGAAAAAGGAATAAAACTGTGTGATTACCCGAGAATTTGGTCAGATGAGACTGGTGGCTTGATGACTGGTTGCAATAATAGGTTGGCTTGCTGACTGGTTGCAGTAATAGTAGCAGGTTCAGTCATTCAATGTCGTGGAATAGCAGAGGAAAGAGTAACTGAATGGGGTTATGCTTTATTTATGAGCGAGATCATTTACCATTGGAGGTTGTCCGTTTAATGAAGTAGATCCATTAATTAGGCAATGATTACATGTTAAATGATTGCTTAATGGTCGAATGATAGGTGGACAGGGATGTGCCACTTGGTGGGAGCGGATTGGAAGCGATGTGACAACAGAGGGAGCAGAGTTGGATGGGATGTGCCACTTGGTAGGAGCGGAGTGGAAGGGAAGTGACACTTGGCGGGAGTGGAGTGGAGTGGAGGGGGCGGGGTTAATAGTTTTCTATTAGGCGGGGAGGAGAAAATGGGGGGGGGGGTGGGGGTGGGTGTGGGGTCCGAAGTTGAGGGGATGACACATCGCAAAAGCGTGATTGTCAGAATCCGCTTTTTGACACCCC
Source organism: Pinus tabuliformis (assembly GCA_031772625.1). NCBI lineage: Eukaryota > Viridiplantae > Streptophyta > Pinopsida > Pinales > Pinaceae > Pinus > Pinus tabuliformis. The sequence goes on along the minus strand of CM062804.1, from coordinate 387,254,085 downwards.
CCCCCCTTGATTAAATGTCAAAGGGGCAAGGGGGGTCTGAAATGATTAGGAGTCATCGATCTGGGTGGGATAGATCACAACCCTTGATTGTAGCATGATTTTTATTGCATAATGACAAAAGCGGTCGCGTCAAATAACTTTATTGAAAACTATGCTAATCGCGATTAAATTGTGTGATTAACCAATTAAACACATTTATTCAACCTCTGATGCGACATTTAGGCTAGAATTGCATATTTCATTATTTCTAAAGGTTTTTTATCATTTTTTTTTTTTTTAAATATATATCTATGTTTTTATTTTATTCTTTTTCATACATATATAATTTTTTTATATCCCCTTTTCATTTTTTTTTCTTTTTCTATTTTTTCATTGGAAATAATTTACAGAATGAAGTATTATTTACAACATCTCATAACATAAAAAATCAACAGATAACCATCATATGATCCTATAAATTATAGGACCCTAACACAACCATTGGAGTTTCCCCCAACCTTTGAGTTGAAAGATATAATCATGTATAAGCGTCATAACATATAGTGCAGAGAAAAAAGATAAACGACCAAAATATCTACACGGAAACATGAATGCATATAGTGCAAGCACAAAAGTGTGAAATTACTGATTGCTTTTCTAGAAAAAAGATACCACAAAATCACTTCTTAGGCTCACATCTAGACTTATTTTGGTTGAATGCACGAAGGAAATGACTATGAGTTGTGGAACTCGATAGGTGGGACTCTTGCAACCAATCTGCAACAAGGTCATAAAAACAACTCACATCTAAAAAGCCTTGCAAAGACAAGTTAACTATTGACATATCTACTTCATATGCAAGATCAATATCTGAATATGCATCACATACATATTGGAAACAATTTGTTTTTGTGTGTGGGTTAATCTCTTCAATGGATGAAAAGGTATTTAATCGCAAGATTCGACAACCATTAAGCTCATTCTTGGTTTCTAAACCACAGGTCAAAGATTTGCATGAGGAAGGTTGTTACAATTGAAGTTTATGTGTCTGATCAAACATTCTATCTTGAGGGTTAGGAAATTGAACATGAATAAAACAAAAATCACTCAAGAAAGAATTCACATCCCATGAGATAAAACTGATAATAGAACTTTGAAAAAAGATTTTAAATTGGCTGAATTCAAAAGTTATATCAGGATAGCGGGGACCTAACATAACCATCAACATAGATTGAAGTGCCCCATCTTTCGGAAAAAACTCCAAACTATTGAAAAATGAAAACTTGGACTAAGAGAGCAGGGTCAGTTGTTTGTTCGAATGACACTCATCGATACACCCATCATGAGCCAAAAAAGAGTTATTCGAATCACAAGATTCATGGAATGGTTGATGTTCATTTGATAAATTTCCAAGGCTACAACAAAAATATTCAATGATCAACATATCATTCTCTTAAGTAAGGACATATATACCTGAAAGAAACTCCTCGATGATCAGATCAGACTCCATTTGAAAATTCTGGAAATCAAAATCTTCCTACAAAAACAAAGATCCACCCATTACACTTGGAAAATCATCATCATGCAAATTAAGAGAAATAGTATAACCAAGATAATGTTTGACCAAGGGTTCAACTTGGTTAATGGTTTCAGAATCGACAAGTTGATTATTAAGACTATAATATGAATGATTGATAGAACATATAGTATCATCATCTGGAGAAAGAGAAGAATGGAAAATTAGTTCTTCCTCAGAAGATTCCTCAAAATTAGGAATGGTTGCCAAATGAGATTCATGAATTTGATTTTACGGTTTTCTGATTTGACTAGCCTCAACACACAGAACATCAGAAGGAGGGGGACAAGGAAGAAAAGGGGCATGAGATTCCTCCTTGAAACGTTGAAGTTCTTCTTGAATAACATCATGTAGAGGATGTGATTCAAAGTATTTACTCGAAATCTTGACCAAGAATTGAAATTTCTCATTCAAAAATTCCCAATTCACATCTTCATCCAGAAACTGATAACAAAAATGAAGAAATCTACCAGCAAAGTGTTCAAGAGATTCATTCGATTCAAACATAATTTGATTAATTTCATTGAGAATGTTTTGATAATCATATTTGTAAAAGACACGACAAAGCTCATTAACTAATTATCTAAAATAAAAGATAGAAGCACGAGGTAAAAAATAACACCACTGCTTGGCACGACCATCCAATGTAAGGGTAAGCAACCTTGCAATAATATCTTTAAAATAAACTCCACTTTTAAAGAAAAATTGAAAAAATTCAATCACATAATCAAGAACAGTTGTTGGACCCTTTCCATCGAACTTTAGATGCGACAAGTTATGTAAGAATTCTACGGAGAATGAAATATCTAAAGCATCAGAAAAACACCTCAGGGTTATGATATGGGATGAGGTCATTTTAGGTAAGAGATTCAAACAAACTTTAAGGGCTCAACTTGTCATCTGGCCCTCCTTCTAACACCAGGATGTTGACAGTGTTGGATGTCGCCAACACATAGGGGTCTCCCTGATGTGAAGTCCCAACTAGACCTCACACCATTTAGAGTAGGAGCCCCATCTGGTTATATGGTTTGGCCACCATTGCAAGTGATTTAGAGGCATGCCTTGGCCACAAAACATACATAAGAGATTGTAATCATAACTTTGGGGTAGAAAGTATGTAATATTTGTGTGAAACCAAGTGTAGAGTGTAAAGGGAGCTTCCACGAACAAGAGAGAGACGAGCATATAATAGGGAAGTAATAGTACTATCCTAAGGGAGACACAAGCGCGAAGAAGGAATATTGTTGATTAACCTACAAATTAGTTCACAAGATAAACAACAATTATGAAATCATAAACAACAACCATTCAACAGGATCCATATCCAAAGCAATGAAATAGTTCATTATCTTTAATATGTACTACTTCAACATATACAACAAATATATAAATAATAGTCTTGATATATTTACAATACATGCATGAAAGAGTGATGGCTCAAAGAGCTTCTCATAATTAATGAAAGATTCCGAGAACATTGTTACATTAATGAAACACGAGATCCATTAATGGAACATGAAGCTACAACTTGCTTCTCTAAAGAATGACTATCTCTCCTATGCACGAATAGAGAAGCCAAGGCCAAATCTCTAAGAGTCTAAACCCTTTACTTGAGTTATGAGGACCTATTTATAATAAATGATAATGACTCTGGAGTTTCCTCATGACTCTTCAACTTTTATGACTCATGGACTTCCAACAAGACTCTTCACATTCTACATATATCTCTTCACATTCCACATGTGTCTCTTGGAATTCTTCATATTGAAGTCCTCATTCACAAATTTCAAATTACATATAAGACAATGGCTATATATGACAAAATACTCTCACATAGGAGAAAGAGACAAATCAGTAACTTCGTCATGGAGTATATTTGTGATATATGAGTGCCAAGCTCTGATGTTTGTTGCAATAACTTTGACTCAGACAGGCAACTCTACAACATATTGCATCTTTACCTCCAATTCCTCTGACAATATGGATTTGGAATTGGATTGTACACTATTTCAAAGCCATGATAATTTCATGTGAAGCTTAGCTGGTGCAATTGCATACTGTAGAATAATGTTCTTAGTGATCTCCAAGCCTTACTATCCATATGTTTGCTCGATTTTCTCAATGAACTTCTTTATCTCACGCATGATGACATCCTTGCCTCTTATCTCTCCAAGTGCACCTATAGAAGGCATTCCATGTTTTTATATCAGGGACTCCAAACCACTATGTAGTCGACCAAAAGAAGCTATAGTGTTGGTCGCTTGTTCACCGAGGCGAGTGTAGTTCTGAATATGGAGCCTTAACTACACTTTGTCCATCTCAACAACAAATTTTTCATTCCTAACCAACTACTCTAGAACATCTGGATATTTAGCACCCCATTCCAATATCAAATCTACAACTTTGTTTGCAACCTTTAGGATCTCTTGAGATTTCTTTTGTATCCTGATCAGGGGTGCCACTACCTCGTGTAAGAGAATCATATTGTTATATAATTGTTCCATGGTGTCCTCTATTGGCCCTAGTTCTTCAATTATAGCTGACTGGAACTCCACTATGCTAAGACTGTTAAAAGAAAACCTTTGACTCTCCACAATGGATTGATCTACTTTTCGCTTTACCACAACTAACTCCTTTCTCAATCGTTCACTCTCACTCATCAAATGTTTTGAGTTGTATTGTGTTGTTGTTGCGACAACAACATTAGCTGCCATGACCACTTGAGGACTTCTCTTGGTATTAGATTCTATCACCTTCTCAGTGGATATGGAGATTGGATGTTCAAGATCATTGGGGAAGTATCTTCGTCTTTCTTGAACAATCCTCTTCTTCAATTGATCAAAGGTAACATTATATACATCCATGACCCTATCTTATGGTGGAGGGACAATTCCCATTTCATTAAAAGGGAGATGGCCAACTGTAAGAGGAATTTTTGATGGAGTTCCTAGTTCATTTGCAATAGGTTCAATAACATCCTCTTCTTCTAATTTTACTTCCATATCTTGGGCTATTTTTTGTTCCTCCATAATTTGCACGACTTCCTACTCTTGTGACTGATTTTTCTATTCTGCTTCTTTTGTTCTTCTCCTTTCTTCTTCTTCTACTTCCTGCTTCTGTTTAAGCATGTCATTTTTCTTCCTATTTTCTTCTTCTTCTTTATGTGAGTGCTCCTTCTCCCATTTGCACTCTTCCTCTTGCTTCTTCCTTGCTTATATGGCACCTTTGCACATGGGATAATCTTTAAACTTTATGCTACGTTCTGCCACTGGATCATGCTTGATCTTCTTCCTGGGTGCTACTATGTTCACTTGAGTTGTTGCCACGTGTTGGGTCTCCTCCATCTGTGCATCTAGAGCCTGTGGGACCTAAGAGGGACTTGCCTCATCTCCTGGCCGATTATTTCATGACACATTGTACCAATTGTTATCCTTTTCATGCTCAGAAGTAGTCATTGGTACATATGGCCAGGTGTAATGTATCTTATCACAATGTTTTTTTTTTTCTCAATTGGTCTACTCCTATATTGATACAAAATGATATTACAGAGAGGCCGAGGCCACGAAAGTTCTAGCCATGAAGTTGGCATTCTTACAAAAAACTCTTGACATGCCAAACAGAGAACCTACATAATGACTTGCATCAGGATTTGTTGTCTTGGAGAACATAGGATTCCAAATCTTGACAATGACCATACCAAAATTGATCCAAACAGTGACTAGAAACTGACCCATACAGTGACCAGGACTGACTTGCGCGCAGCTAGTACTTGGACAAGTTCCACCATAAGCATAGACGTTAACAGACACCAACATATGAGAAAAACACTGCCTCATAGTAGAGACCGACAGGTAGAATTGACAGAGACCAGAATCAGCGAACTTACAAGCATCTTTCTTTACCAACTGACCAAAAAAAGATCGTAGACAAGTTCATTCATCTTTCGAGGTTGATGGTTGTTCTTCAACAATTTTACACCCAAAATGATCTGAGTCTTTGGAATCAGAAGGATGGGCCACAGAACTTGAAGGGTCACCTCCCACAGGAATGTTGGGGCCGACATCTGCATTTGTCTTCATAGTGTGCAAACCACCTGAGTCTTGGCACTGGGTAACGTGCTGGTTAACCATCCTCTACTGCAGGGGAGCCTCATGATTAACCTCCCTCAAACTTACCGCTACCTCACACATTTCAACAGAGACTGAAACAATAAAAGATGAATTTCCCAGAGAGCAAGGAATGCGAAAACGGGCAGTGTGCGTATGAGAATGATGCGAGCAAACTTCAGCTATTGCTTGCCCCCTTCCTCTGCCCCTGTCGCTTCTTGTAGTCGGGTATCTGTTGCAGCAGAACTCCGAAGCGTCCGAGAAAGGTTCCGAGGTGGTAGAAGATGGCTGACGGGAGCCACAACTGCGATAACTGCCCCGTCTGCATCCCATTCTGGGTCGTTCCCTTGGCATTCTGTGACGAGCGGGACCATTGAGCACAGAGGGAATGACAGGTAAGCGCTTGATGAACAAGCACACCTTGTGAAGAGGAAACTGAGCACGCTGAACTTTATCAAAGCCTTGAATCAGAGCTGACGGAAGGCGGAGGTTGGAGTTAGCGGTTGAGGTGCAGCAGGGAGCTGCAACCTTGCTGAGCCTGGAAGCGTGCGGAGGAGAGACCTGATGGAAGAGTAACCCAAGCGCCATTGCAAATAAAACTAACTCCGGGGAGAGCAGCATTAACACTGCCATTAATGGGTTTGTGCGAGACCAAGTCACCCACCTGCAGCCGTAACATTTGGCGCTTGTGGATGGCCACGCGCCCACCCTCCATGCCAGATTCATACCTCTGAGCCAACTATTCACCCGCATCCGGGGTTATCACAATGTTGTCTGCACACCTTTCTAGGATTATATCTGTGAAAATTCAATGTCGCAAATGAAGACTCTTGAGTTCTTCAATTTTAGACTCAATTGCTTTAAGACTCTTTAGCTGGTAAAGTTCAATCCATAAAGGGAGAGTGGCCAAGGAGCTTTTTTCCTCCTATGGAGTTTTGCAGACAATCCATTATTCGGCTGATAGGCCACCTCCTGCAAGGTCACCACCTTGTTGGTTACATACCTAGGCATAAGGTGAGGGGTTGTCTAGCACCCAAAACATCTGATGTATGTGCCTTGTGGTGAGGCAAACCAGTCTACAATATCATACAATGCCTCCTTCACCTGATTATTCATGCAAGGATGATTAGTCTCAAAGATCAACTAATATAGTAATGCAAAGAAATGATCAGCCAAATTTTCATAAACTCTTCGGAAAATGATCTCTGATAGCAGTCTGCAATTAAAATAGACCGAGAGCTTTCCTTGTGGGGTCCAACTCCTTTTCATCCTTGTGAAAGTATACCGAGCACAGATCCCATCTAGCAGATAAGAGGACATATAGAATTCTGGTGCTTGCATCGCTTGTATGGAAGCTTTGGCTTGTCGTACATGACAACACAACTCATACGGAAGTATAATTGCCCAATTGAAAACTCTACCTCTTGTAACATCCAAGTTGAGCAGGAAGATCCAATTCTCCTCAAAGTGTTCTGCATTTTTTTCGCCCATGTAATCTACAACACATTTCCATGAGATACTGATAGACCTTTCTCAAGGTTCTTGTTGAGTACATTGCACTTGGTCTCTGTTGGAATCTAGTAGGTTGTTGGCACCGGGATTTGATGATTTATTTGGTGTTGAGATTTGCCCATGTTGCATAAAACTGAGTGTTTGCATATTCACTAGGATTTACCATCTTATAATAAGAATGCATGCTGTGTGGATGGTAAGTGGCAATCTCATTACCACTTTCACTACGTAGGACCAAATTTGTGTTGTCCATGTGTAACAAGATCCATTTGGTGGCTTCAACAAATGGTATCACCAAGAACCTGCATGCAACTCTATGTATTTTGGACTTTTTGATGTTGATGTAGACTTCCCTGTTCTCCAAATCTTCTTCAACTTCTATGACTTACGGACTTCCAACATGACTCTTTACATTCTACATATATCTCTTCACATTCCATGACCATTATCATCATCGCCATCATATGAGCATTACTACATTGCCATCAAAAGAAGAAAATTGTTACATGAGTCTTCTTCTACTTCTTCTTGCATCAATTGAAACAATTATTAGTTCATCATCATTATCGTCAATACCTCTTAATTCAATTATTAATTTAATTTAATCAATTAACAAAGATACCATCATCACGATCATATGAGACTTGCTAGATTGTCATTGCATGAATAAGAGCAACACACGAACCTTCTTCTTCTCGCATTACTTTAAACAATTATTAATTCCTCCTCATTAATTTGCATCACCTAAAACAATGATTAGTTTGATTTAATCCTTTGACAAAGAGACCACTCAATCGCAATCTAAGTGCATATCCAAGCATCTAGAGTAATATTCATCATCTTCAACTTCATTATCCAATCATAGTTATTCATTTGATTTAATCAACTAACAAAATGTCATCCAACTATAATTAAACACCAACACCACCACGACCAAAAACAAATAAACAATTATTAGTTTAGTCCAATCAACTAACAACATGCATGATCAATATAAAAACTCACCCCTAACAAAGAAGCCACTTTATACAAACTCACCCCTAACAATGAAGCCACTTCATCAATCATGTGCATCATCTAAAAAAATTCTTAGTTTAATTTCCATTGAGAAAGAGGCCACTCTTAGTTTAATTTCCACTGAGAAAGAGGCCACTCAACCATGATGTAAGTGCATACCCAAGCAACTAGAATTATACTAGTGACTCATACCAATGGGATGGTGCGTACCCAAGCATCTAGAAAACTATTGGTGGCTCAAAGCAATGGGATCATGCATGTGACTCATACTATAAATGAATGCAAGATAATGAATAGAGATAATAGAGATGTGACCAGTGTGGAGTTTTCCAAACTTTAGACTAAAATATCTCATTGAAATACGTGGCAACCAAAACCTTAATCCCGTGGTGGACCATCAATTCCACTCAATATACACTCAAACCAAAGACTACCATCCATTTCCACTCAGAGTGGGTACAAACAAAAACAAGTGCGTGCTTAGTACAAATTACGTGCTGGATCCTTAGAAAAAACAATTCAATAGATTTCAATTAATGTTCAATAGTAACGAAATATTTCAATACTTGGATTCATTTGTGTACACTTTCCTTTTATGACTGTGTCCGCACTTATTACGAATTAAATAATGAATTAAAAATAGATTAATATATTTTAAATAATTAAATAAATATATTTAATATATTTTAAAATTAAAAATATATAGTTTAATTTTTGAATAGCCATATAATTATTGGTCAAATCAATTAAGTAAATGGTTGATATAGCAAAAATGTGAATACAACATCCCCATGTAATAGCTGTGTGATTTATCGAATTATCATGATTTACTTAAAAATAAATAAAAAGAAGTGAGCAAGTCCATATAAAGGTAACATCATTATTATGGTAAGTGAAGAATATTTCTATCTTGAGATATATTTGTGTTAATAATGTTATCTTAAATATTTCCATATATTTGTGTTGATAATATTTTTTTTTAATGATATTGTATATTTTCAGATATTTATAATATCCTAAAACAATTATAGATTTATGTAGATTTTTTTAAAATATTAAATTGAATTTATTAATTTTTTTTTTTTCTCGTTAATACTATGCTAATATTTACATTAAAAGAAAAACAGTTACAGCCATGCTATCATATGCCAGAGGCCGGGGATGGCCCCTGGACTTACAGTACTCAAAAAAAAAACCACCCATACAGGGTCCACGCCACAATCTTGCATACCCACGCAGGGGCCTTAACAAAAAACTAAATCGCCCGCGCAGGGGCAGCTTCCTTGAGACCAAACACCCACGCAGGGGGACTGCCACAGAAATAGAGAGCCCACGCAGGGGCTTTAACCTTTTGAAGAACAATGAGGGCAGAGTTGTCATTCCACTCAGGGGCGTGGAAGAGAAAAGGAAAATATTCATCACATTCCCTCGCAAAACAGAGACTTGCAAAACAGGGCTTGGAGACGCAATGGACACTATAATTCGCATACAAAACAGAGACGATCAGAACATACCGGCTGCCATAGCGGCTTATATGACAATTCAGGGCAAAACCAGAGCATCGAGTGTGATGAAGAGACTGAACGAGCGGGCTTCTAATCGTCAGGCTCCTCTTCATATATCCAGCACGAACCTTCCGGAGGGGGGCCCCAATCAACCTTGGCTTTCCCTGACGAAGGCACCTCCTGAGTCGCTGGAGGGTCGAGGTCTGGCTTGGAGCGATCTTCTGGCATTCCTTCAGCTGCCCGGGAGCTCTCAGCCTGATGAAGCTGTGGGCGGGGCTGCTCCCCGACCTCCTCCACTGGTTCTTCCATAAACAAGACAGAGACATGAGCATTAATACGCGAATTGGCCGGGGAGCTGTTAAAGGAGAAAACCGCTGTGCCAAACGCAGGAAGAGGATTAGAGCCCGCCTCAGGATTGCCAGAATCCATGAACTGGCTCGATTGCAGGGGATTTGCTTCTTCAACACGATGACATAGACAGCGACAACAGCGAGTAGAGGCATTATCGACTGAGGGGCGAGAAGTGCCGCCTCTGCCAGAGCCTCGGCGGCTGATAAGGCGCTGTCGGGGCTTGACCATGGTGGCGATGGAAACCGGAGAGCACAACAGAGCAGGATGAACAGAAACGCACCCGTCGCCCACTCTTGCAGTCTTGCTCCCAACTTCAATTGCAGAGGGGGCGCCTTGAGCCAGACCTCTGGGTTCTGATAACCATACTCCCAATTCCATAAACTGCAGACATTCCAATGCACAACATTCCTTACCTGCACCATACTTATGCCTCTCTGCAACGTCTCGACCCTCGCGGACCATAACTGCTCACAGAACTCGGAGCTGTAATCCGGACCAGGCATTAAATTGCCGTCCCTTCTCTCCTCAGCTCCCACACTTGCAATCCCCGACGGCAGATTGCCATGAATACCTCTCTTAAACTTGGTACCGCCCATGGTTACCATGTGTCAGTCCCATCTCCTCGCCCGTGGCACCCGCATCCGGGGAAATTGAATTCATTAATTAAATGAGAATATATATATATTAAAAATGATTATAAAAAATATTTATTATAAATAATTTTATTTATTTATTTATATATATTTTTTGAGATTATAGATATTAAAATTAGAAAAGAGAATAATCACATTTCTCCTCAATCCTATATATATTTCAATAAACATTTCTCTAAATATTTATTTATTTATATATATATATTTAAATTATAGATATCAAAATTAGAAAAGAGAATAATCACATTTCTCCTCAATCTTTTATAAATATATATATATATATATTTCTTCTTAAATTATACATGTCAAAATTAGAATGAAAGAATAATCACATTTCTCCCCAATCCTATATATATTTCAATAATAGATATCAAAATTAGAAAAGAGAATAATCACATTTCTCCTCAATCTTATATATATCTATATCTATATATATATATATATATATATATATATATATATATTTCTTCCTAAATTATACATGTCAAAATTAGAATGAAAGAATAATCACATTTCTCCTCAATCTTTTATATATATATATATATATATATATATATATATATAGATATAGATATATATATATATATATTTCTTCTTAAATTATACATGTCAAAATTAGAATGAAAGAAGAATCACATTTCTCCCCAATCCTATATATATTTCAATAATAGATATCAAAATTAGAAAAGAGAATAATCACATTTCTCCCCAATCCTATATATATTTCAATAATAGATATCAAAATTAGAAAAGAGAATAATCACATTTCTCCTCAATCTTATATATATATCTATATCTCCTCAATCTTTTATATATATATATATATATATATATATATATATATATATATATATAGATATATATATATATATATTTCTTCTTAAATTATACATGTCAAAATTAGAATGAAAGAAGAATCACATTTCTCCCCAATCTTATATATATTTCAATAATAGATATCAAAATTAGAAAAGAGAATAATCACATTTCTCCCCAATCCTATATATATTTCAATAATAGATATCAAAATTAGAAAAGAGAATAATCACATTTCTCCTCAATCTTATATACATATCTATATATATATTTCTTCTTAAATTATACATGTCAAAATTAGAATGAAAGAATAATCACATTTCTCCTCAATCCTATATATATTTCAATAAACATTTCTCTCAATATTTATTTATTTATATATATATTTTTAAATTATAGATATCAAAATTAGAAAAGAGAATAATCACATTTCTCCTCAATCTTTTATATACATATATATTTCTTCTTAAATTATGCATGTCAAAATTAGAATGAAAGAATAATCACATTTCTCCCCAATCTTATATATATTTCAATAATAGATATCAAAATTAGAAAAGAGGATAATCACATTTCTCTCAATCTTATATATATCTATATCTATATATATATTTCTTCTTAAATTATACATGTCAAAATTAGAATGAAAGAATAATCACATTTCTCCTCAATCCTATATATATTTCAATAAACATTTCTCTAAATATTTATATATATATATATATATATATATATATATTTTAAATTATAGATATCAAAATTAGAAAAGAGAATAATCACATTTCTCCTCAATCTTTTATATATATATATATATATATATATATATATATCTTCTTAAATTATACATGTCAAAATTAGAATGAAAGAATAATCACATTTCTCCCCAATCCTATATATATTTCAATAATAGATATCAAAATTAGAAAAGAGAATAATCACATTTCTCCTCAATCCTATATATATTTCAATAAACATTTCTCTAAATATTTATTTATTTATATATATATATTTTTAAATTTTAGATGTCAAAATTAGAAAAGAGAATAATCACATTTCTCCTCAATCTTTTATAAATATATATATTTCTTCTTAAATTATACATGTCAAAATTAGAATCAAAGAATAATCACATTTCTACCCAATCCTATATATATTTCAATAAACATTTCTCTAAATAATATTTAAAATAAATAGAATTCTATATATATTTCAATAAACATTTCTCTAGATAATATTTAAAATAAATAGAATTCTTTAAAGTTTAAAATTAATACAATAATATATTTATTAGAAATTTAATATATCAAATTCTTTTGGTGAAAAAGTTCAGACTTCTTTCACATTATTATATATATATATATAGATATATATATATAATATTAAAATAATTAATCACATAATAATTCTATATATATATAACTAAAATTAATTAAACTAACATATTATATATAAAAAAAAATTATATAATAAATAAAAGAGACGTAAATAAAAAATATATTTCATATAAATTAAAGTTAACAATAGTAGAAATTTTATTTAATAATTTTAAAACATAAATATTTTTTTTAATAATTAAAAGTTATATATATATTTATTTATTTATTTTAAGAAAATATATATTAATTTATTTATTTTTAAATAATATTGATTTGCATTTTTACTAGATATTTTGTATATATTAAATTTTGTTTTCTTTTTTCCAAAGAAAAATAGAGTAATTTCTTTTACAATTAAATGATCAGATTGAATTTTATATATACACTTTGAAAGTGTATTTCAGAAATATCCATTATGTAAACATTACAAAACACATGTATGAGGATGAAAGAAAACAATCCTCCAAAAACTAGAAGTGATAATTATATCTCCAAATCAAGATAAACAGATAAAAATCATTAAGGAGAGAATGTATAAACAAGTTATACAACAAGCTAGTTGCTGATTTCATGTGAGTATAAACCATAATCAAAATATGAAAGAGGTGATATCACCACTGTATCATATATACAAAAACTCAAAAGAAACCGATAAGATCCCAATCATATCTGATCCACCAAGGGAACTGGAAACATCTGTAGAAAACTACAAAACCAAGATTGCAAAAAGGATCTTGGAATAAAAAAATTGACATCTACATGCAACAAAAAGTGGTCCATGCAAAAATGGATCCTGAAATCAAAACTGACATATGCATGCATCATAGGCCGATTCCTCTACTTGTTCATTTTCCTATTCCACTATGACCCAAAACTCTTTCTCCAAATGTAGGCCATCTTTTGATAAGCTGTCTTCCACTTGGTTCCTTTCCCTTTCACTTTCATTTTCCTAATTTAACATATGTTGTTTATTTGTAAATATGTTAATTTTTCATATATATATATATAATTTGTTGAATCATTTCCCCATCTCACCCCCATCTTAAGTGTTTTTTTTTTCATAATTTTATTGATCAGTTAAAAAGATACATCATATATAGTTATAGCTAGCTTTTTTTTTTTGATCTGCCACTAGGGAACCCAACTATTGGTGGAAAAGTATAGTTTTTGTCAAAAAAAACATCTAACCAATAATGGCCAAGCCAAATCTTGGCATTAAGTTTACTAATGTAATATAAATATATAATCTGATCAAATTTGCAGCAATGTCGTATGTAGACAATATAGACAAGAAACATAAAAGTGTCCAAAAGAGAACTGTCGCTAACAAAATTGTGAACATAGGAGTTGATCATGTAGAAGTGAAGAAGTCAATTGGAATTATTAGTGTGCCTAGTGATGTTGGGCCCTTGCCACAAGAAAGCATGGCCTCAATTCAGGCTAGTTGAAGGGCCATGTATTGGTGCCCAAGGGACATATCTCGACGTTTATTCTATATATCATCAAGCTAGAGAGAGATCTCTCTCGTAGCTTCATTTCTCTGCAACAATAATATATCGAGGAGAGCCTTAATATGCCAATACAATTGGATAATGTAGAGATATTGGCTCTATTGGGCACAAGTATGACTAAGGTCAGGAACCCACTTAGTGACGGAGGCCAAAATTTCTGCATATGAGAATTCATCTCTATCATCTGTCGGTTCTGTTGCTGCATGCTCTAATTCCAATTGGATGTGATTAAGAGTTTGCATGTGAAATTGATGGGCAATAGAGTGGGCACATTGACATCCATAAGCACTACCCTCAATCCAACTAGAAGAGCCTTTGTAGCTTCTAGTTCATTGACAAGTAATGGTGTCCAAAACAGGAGAGAAAATAAGAGTGAAAGGGATTGATGAGTGCCACCAAGGGCAGTCAAGCATAGACATAAGGACAAGGCAAGGGGAGAGAGGAAATGGAGTCACTTGACCATAGAGCGAGGAGGAAGAATGGGAGCAAAGCAGGATGGCCTAAGACAATGACTATGACATAAGATAAGGGGAGGAAAAATCAATGACTACGACATAAGGGATAACAATAGACCCAAAAATAAATGGAGAATAATAAGAAATGACAACCAACATAAGAGCTTTACCACCACATTGGATGAAGAACCAAGGACATACAAAAGTGGAGAAGTAGGTTACCTAAGGCCACATGCTATGGGACAAGTTGATGCTTTGAACCAAGGACTGAGTAAAACCATCATGCTTGTTGTTTAGGCACATACCTGCTACCATGACCTCAAGCTTCCTCCACCACCTTTCTTTGTTTGGCGACACCCAATTTAGAGCCTCTGAGAACCACCAAACCTCTAGCGCTACTGAACCAACACTAAGTGGAGAACATTGTGAGAGGTGCCAAGTTAGGGGGAGCTAGGCCTACCCCCCAAAAGTTGATAAAAACATTAAAGTTAAGTAGGAAGGATATCCAAGGAGTAGAAAGTGCCACTCTAGCAGAGCAGAAATGGCATTCCAAACTTCCTAAGTGAACATAATGTGTAGTTTAAGTCGTTCTAGACCATTCATCAATTGATCCATCCTCATCAATGAATGTGTCGTGGTGGAGTGTTTGAAAAACTTCATCATGAGATTGTGTGTGGAACATGTGGAGTATGGGACAACCATGCCTCACCCCTTTGTTGAGCAAGGTGATGGTAGTGGGTCGGTGCCCCCTCCCTTATATCACTTCTTTGAGTCCTCGATGTCCTTCACCCCTATCGGAGGTCCCTACCTTGACATTAAATTAACTAGATGACATGTCATTTACTTGTAAATGTTAATCCTATTCTTTTTTTATATATAAATTTTTGTTGATATACAACATCGAATTCATTTCATATGTTTACTTTATAATATATTTGAGATTAATACAGTTTTAGATTAAAAGTATGTTTTTGTGAAATATTTTTTCTTAAAATAATTAGTTTGTTTGTGAATGTTATTAATTTGTATTTTCACTAAACTTTATGTACATTTGTTGATGTGCAACATTGAATTATTTCCTTTGTGCAGCAATAAGTTAGTTGACAAAATGATACCTCATTTGTTAATTAGTGTATTAATTCTTTGCTTCCCCCTATGTTTATCTTTTTGTTCTGCATTCTTATGTTAATACCAAGTAGGTTGATCAATTTAAGACCTCACCAACAAATTGAGCTTCTAATCCTCTTTTTCCTCCTTTATATATATATTTTTTATTGATTTATAATGTTTAATTTGATACTTTTTCTCCAAGATTAAGTTGGTAAAAATACAAATTAGTGTGCTAATCTTCTTCCTCTTGTGTTTTTTTTTTCTTAATGATATAGAGCATTGAAACCAATTGCTTTGCCCCAACATTAAGTTCGTCAACCAAATAACACCTCACTCATTGATTGGTGTACTAATCCACTTCCTCCTTTCATATGGATCTTTTATCTAGGTAGTGTTAGATACAATGAAATTAACTTCCTTGCTCCAACATTGAGTTGGTTGTCCAAATAAAACCTCAATTTGTGATTAAGGTATTAACTCTCTTCTCCTTTTTACGCAATCTTCTTTTTAGTAAGTAATTTTGAATCCAATCCCCTTGGCCCAACATTAAATTGGTTAACTAAAACACACTTTATTAGTTGATTGGAGCTTTAATCCTCTTCTTTCAATGTAGATTTTTTTTAATATGAAACATTGAATCCAATTGCCCTTACTCTAATATTTAGTATAAATTGAACAAATGACACCTAACTAGTTGATTGGTGTGCTAATCAATGTCTCTCTTCCATGTAACTATTTTAATTTGTCATTTTGCAATGTTTAGCTTTTTTTCCTTACACCAACAATGATGTGGTTTCCCATAATACTACACTTTTTTTTTGTAAGCAAGTAGAAAACTTTATATTACCAAAAATATTTTACATAGAGTACATTCTGAGAAGAATTGTAAAGGCTAGAGTTCAGACAAGGAGAAGTATGCAAAGTGTTGAGTCTGGATTGAAAAGAACTAGAGAGGGACCATCTACCCATGAAGGGAAAACCAAATGGTCCTTTAGTATGAGAAAAACATGGTTGGAAAACATGAGCCATACAAAAATGAAAATAGGATGTACAAAAATGAACAGAGGCTATGCGAAAAAGATGCCAACTTATGTGACCATATAAACTTAAGCAACAATGTAATCTAATGAAAAACATAGGCAAATGAAGCTTAATGGGGGACCTGGTCCTGCTGCTTGCTTGAATTTGGAACTACTCGAGGCTTGTTGTTCTTTGTTGTGGCCTTCTTCTCCTGCTCCAACAATGCCATGTATGCCTTCTTCTCCACTTTATTCAATGCTGAGGCAATTATAGGAATTTGCACCTTGCTGGGAGGATTCACCTTTAGAGGTTTGTGTTTCACTGGTGGTAGGCTTCATCTGATTGTCTACCTTTGGTTCAGGCTTCTGACTAGTAGAGGAGCCTTGGATGACAAGACCTTTTCCTTTCGCTTTCACCATTGGAGGACTGAGGAGAGGAGAAAAACCAGACTTATAAGAGGAATTCAAATCATAGAGTGTTAGGTCCCTATACTACTAGTGTAACCCATTATTGTTATTAGTGCATCCCCTTATTATATTGTTGTGCCCATGTAGTCCCCATATTGTTATTATTGTGCCCCATAGAAGCCCACTATTGTTATTATTGTGCCCTTACATTATTATTGTTATGTCGCCTCTGATTATAATAGGACCCCTTAGACTCCTATATATGGAAAGGAGGTCTTGTCATTTGGATCAGCCAATAATTGTTCATTTGTGTAATGTAAAGGAGGTTTCCCCCTCAAAGAGGCTTATTTCTAAGGCATTCATCTATCTTTTCTATCTTTTTGTGAGTTGGTTTCATAAAATTTGGTATCAGAGCTTTGGATTCTAGGGTTTTGCAGCCCTAAACAAGTCTTCGTGGCATTTGTGCTATAACTTTGTTTCTGTGACATTTTAGATGATAAAACCACAACCCATTTGAGACTAAATCATTCTGAACCTTAAGTCCAAATTTTAGATCTTGTCTCGCTATATTTTCAGAGATATGATCTGAAGAAGTTAGAGTTTTTGCAAGCTCCAAAATTCCATCTCAAATAGGTCATCGTGGAAGTTTTTCTATAATCGCTTTTCTACAAAGTTTTAGTCTCTAAAATTAAAACCCATTTGAGCCGAAAACTTGGTGAATCTTGGGCCCGAATTTCAGATCTTGTTTCTCTATATTTTCGTAGCTACGGTCCAAGATATTTATGGTTTCTGCAAGCTCCCAAATTACATTCCAAACAGGTGACCTTGGGAAAATCGTCATAACTCTCTCTCGGAGCATCTGATTCAAATTTCGTAAATAGTGAAAGAAAGAAGACAGAATGTAGTTTGTTAGGTATCAGTTTCAAAACCTAAGGTTGAAACAGTGACACGTGGCACGTCGTACAAGTTTGCTCTACTGAACAAGTCTATAATTAGGTCATCGCAGGAGATAGGGAATAACTCTTTGTTCAGGAATCCAATTGTGATCAAACTTATGGGGTTAGAAAGAGGACTCAAAGGGTTATCACAGGCCAAAATTTCAGAACTTAAAGATCTGAAATTACAAAGTTACAGTCGTTTCAAGACCGATCTCCTAAAATCAAGAAAAAGTGATATGAGGAAGTTTGATGGCAAGGATCCGGTAAATTAGATATTGCAGATGGAGCAATATTTTGATCTACATGAGGTGCAACTGTTACAAAAGGTATGTATCGTATCTTTATATTTAGGACCAAATCAATTTTTATGGTATAAAGGGCTTTGTTCTCATAAAGCACTTGTCACTTGGTCAATTCTCACGGACGAAATGATAGCACATTATGAGAATACAAAGAGTAACACCTTCTTTAGCCAATTGATAAATCTCAAACAAAAGGGTTCAATGGCAGAGCAGATAGAGGACTTTCAAAAATTGAATATAAGGGTAAATGATATTCCAGAGAAGCAAAGGATTGACGTCTTCATAGGGACTTTAAAGGATAACATTCAACATGAGGTTCGTCTTTGGGAACCTGATTCATTGGAGAAGGCATTCAGGTTGGCAAGAAAAATTGAAAGCGAAATTATGAAAATAAGGAATCCCACTACTCACGACTATAATTATGGAAGTGTTTTTTCTCCCAGCCTTCCACAACCTACAAGGTTTACACAACAACAATTGGAAGAAAAAAAAAGAGAAAAAGGGCTTTGTTACAATTGTGATAGCAAATACACTAAAGGTCATACGTGTGCTGAGAATAAATTATTTGACATAGATTATGAAGAGGAGGAAGAAAAGGATCAAGAAACATCAAAAGAAGAGGATATACACCGGGAACCAACCCTTGAGAAAGAAAAAATTAATCCAACCATATCTTGTAAAGGATTGGAAAGAATTACCACTCCTCAAACTCGCAAGATAGAAGGACATATCAAGAATAAAAAGGTTTAAGAAGTGAAAGATCACATTGAGAAAGAAGAAATGAATCTGACCATATCTTGTAATGCATTGGCCAGAATTACCACTCCTCAAACTATCAAGATAGAAGGACATATCAAGAAGAAAAAGATTCAAGCAGTGAAAGATCACATCAAGCATCAACAATAAGTTCTCCAACTTTTAAAGGATAATGCCACTTTGGTGCATAATAGAATGAAACAATGAGCAGATCAACATCACAGTGAAAGAAGTTTTGATGTAGGCGATTGGGTATTTTTACGGCTACATCTCAAGCAAGCTATTTATGATAAGGAAATGTTGGCAATATTACATGCACTTAAGAAATGGCAACCTTACCTAATGGGAAGACACTTCAAGATAAAAATGGATCATGATAGTCTTAAATACTTCTTAGAACAAAGATTATCTTTAGAAGAACAGAAAAAATGGGTCACAAATATGTTGGGTTATGACTTTGAAATCATCTACAAAAAAGGGAAGCAAAATGTTGTTGCAGATGCACTCTCAAGAAAGGATGAGGATGTGGAAGCATTGATTTGTGCTATTTCTATTATCTAACTAGATTGGATAAAAGAAGCAAGGGATGAATGGAAGAAGGATGAATAAGTGTGGCCACTCATTCAAAATTTGCAGAAGATCCCAATTCAAACAATATTGCCAAAACTTGATGAGGAAGGAAAAATCATATTGGATCCTGAAGCAGTCACAGAAACAAGAACCTAACAGCTACGGAATCGATCAATTTCAGAGTATCTCATCAAGTGGAAGAACTTACCCGCTGAAGATTCCACATGGGAGGACAAGAATTTTATACAGAAGCATCAAGAACTACTCAAGCATTGAGGACAACACTTTTTGAAGGAGAGGGGCATGTTAGGTCCATATACTACTAGTGTAACCCCTTATTGTTATTAGTACAACCCCCTTATTATATTTTTGTGCCCATGTAGTCCCCATATTGTTATTATTGTGCCTCATAGAAGCCCACTATTGTTATTATTGTGCCCTTACATTATTATTGTTATGTTGGCTCTAATTATATTATGGCCCCTTAGACTCCTATATATAGAAAGGAGGTCTTGTCATTTGTATCATCCAAGAATTGTTCATTTGTGTAATGTAAAGGAGGTTTCCCCCTCGAAGAGGCTTATTTCTAAGGCTTTTATCTATCTTTTTGTAAGCTGGTTTCATAACATAGAGCTTTCCATAGAGTTGGTGGTTGCTAGAGTTAGGGGAACAAGAGGGAAATCAATGCTTATAGCCCTGGATAGATTGTGTAGCGCTAGATGGGTGTTGTTGAATTAAATTCCAACCTATGCCATTATTTGTTCTGCTCTACCTATGGCTTCTTCCAAGGTCCAAAGGTGGTGCGCTAACATATTCCAAACTACCCATTGTCCATCACCCAAACACCTGTGCTCTTCAGCCTCCATTGAAGCCACTAAGCTATGGATGTGAGCTGGTATATACAGGTCAAACAGTTCTACATTTTCATCATGCCAAGTAGAGAGGGGTGGATGCCCTTGTCCTCGACCTCCCTGTTTAGCTCTACCCCTTTCTCTGGCCATCTCTGCCTACCTAGAGTCATTAAACTTGTAGCGTTGGCTACTGAGAATTGTGATAGGGAAAACACCACTTCTTCTATTAAAGGTTGCCTCTTGCAAGATCGAATGAAGGAGGAAACGAAGGGACTGAGAAATACATCTAAACTGGAGAATGAGATCCAATGTAAGGTTAATCACAAGGAGGATTCAAAGGAAATGTTCTGAACAACTTGAATTAACAAAGATAGAGCTCAATTGAATGAGATATCTAATGCATGACCACCACCTAAACGCCCTATTCACAGCTGGTGTGATTGTTGTTCTGTAGAACCTGAAACGACGTGTTATTCAGAGGATCACCCTGATACGAGATCTCATGACGCTACACTTACTAGCGACATGTTAATCATATTCTTTCATCTTTGTAAATTTTTTTGTTGTATGCAAAATTGAATCTTATTCCTTTATCCCAACCCTAAGTTGGGTGATCAAATTAACATAAATCCATATTAATCTTAAATATACTGTGTGTTGAGAAGGGTCAAATCCTTAAAGCTGCAAACCTTAGTTTTCCGAGTTTGGAAATTTAATTTTTCAATACTATAGGTTTGAATTCAAGATAAATCCATAATATTTTATTTTTATTTTTTAATATTTATCTTTTAAAACTATTTTATTTTTATATAAAAATTTAGATTTCAAAATTTATCCAAATTTAATTAATTGTAATTAACACAATAATAGGTTGTAAAATACACACCTCTCAATGCAATAACACTTTTTTTAGTTATTAACATGCCAATCTTCTTATCCCTCTTCTATAAATTTATTTGGGGAATAATAAGAAATATTAGCTCAATTAATTTACAAAATAATATCTCATTTTTTAAATTTACACGCTAATCCTATTTTTTTTCTTTTTCTTTTTTAAGAGAAGGAAAATAACTCATTTCATTAAATGAAATATTTAAAACTCGAATACATCTACTATTAGCATATACTATCATAGCTTGTTCAAACTGTTGTATTGCTACCTTAGAGCATCTTACAAAATTGATCATATAGAGGAGGGACATCTATGTATGTTGAGAAACAAACCCATAAGAGAAAGTTGGACACATGAGAATTGGCTAATAGATATAAATATAATCACCCAAAAGAGCATAGACTATACAAAAGTCAGAACATCACGCCAAGGGAAAGGATCACCCATTTGAAATGAATAGATGAACCCGAGATCAACTTGGAAAAACAAAAAACATGACATAGACCAATATCAACAAAAATTTCCTACTCTTGAAGGAAGGCCTCCCACTGAAGATCTATCAAAATATCAATTCTATCAGCTCTAATCCTTGATAAGCCCTAAAATTCCTCAAAAAAATGTATCCTTTATCCACTGTTAGGGCCCTCTTTGAGAGATAATCCGATTGTGCATTCCATTCATGATAAATGTGATGAAAAAGTAAAGGATGAAAGGTTGATTTTAGTAGTAGGATCCTCTGCTTCCAGCTGTGAATAGAAAGTGCTTGTATAGAAGAGTGCCTTGAGAGAAAATTGATCACACACATAGAATCATTGAAAACCTTAAGGACCTTAACACCATATGAAGAGAAAATGAACAATAATGCCCATGCTGCAATCAATTCTGAAGTTGTGTTTGATGATTTGATCGTGTTTAGCTAAGCCTTTATGAACTTGTTACCATTAAAAGAAATACATATGCCTGCCCCCTAATATTGTTTGTAAACACCCCATTAAAAAAGGTTGTGATTTTCAACCACTAGAATAGGATGTCCAAGTAAACCCCTGAATTGACGAACCCTCAGGGGCTTTTTATATTCCTGAAAGAAACTAAGGATTTGGGGTATGGTATAATGTAGATCTGACACTCTGTCTTTGAAAATCAAACAATTGCGAGATTTTTGTATCCCCCATGCAATAAAAATCGACAATCCACAATTGACTCCCATATGAGAATCCCACCAATATAAACAACCTTCTAGATCGCTGTCAAAAAAGGAACTGAGAAGTTTTAAGGAAATAAGTGACACTCTCCATACTTCAAGAGCAAAGGAGCATTCAAAGAAGAGATGTGGAACAAATTCCCCATCCACAACACACAGAACACATCTATTCGGCCCCTGAAATCCTCTTTTCTGGAGATTGTCAATAATAAGAAACTTTTTCTTCAATGTCAACTATATAAAAACTTTCAATTTTGGAGGAATAGGCCAAGCCCAAATCTTCTTATACCACCATACATTGACATCTGAAAGAGAATTACTACAAAGAGCATCGTAAGCAACTTTTGAAGAAATTTGGCTAGTTAGCGGAACCTTTGACCAAACCAAGGAATCCAATCCAAATCCTAACATAATACTCCTCCTAGCCAAAATAAGATAAAAGAATCCCATTTAGCCATAACATCCCCTTAAAATAAGATAAAAGAATCCCATTTAGCCATAACATCCCCTTAAACACCAATTTGAAGAATAAAAAACAAAGAATCCAAATCCTACCTTATTTAAAATATTGAATAAAGTAAATTTAAAAATAAGATATTGAATTCATTTTTTTTAATACAAGTTCCAAATTTATTAATTAAAAATATACCAATAATTTATTTGTATACATATATTTTTAATTATATTTAAATTTACATATTATTTTTGGGTATATTTAAAAAAATTCCTATTTTGAATCCAATTCTCTTATATTAAAATTTAAGTAATTTTGAAAATTAATATAAGTAGTGATATATGATAATTTAATGTAATTTTTTTAATATATATATTTATATTAATAGGTTTTATTATATTGATAAAATTATTTATTTTAGAATAAGCTTTTTATAACTTTAATTTAATTATCAGTGATTATTAAGTGGTTAGTAGAGATTTAATCTCCATGAAATATGTTGAAATATGTATAGTAGGGTTAAGATTTATAGTTATGTTTTTTTAATTATTTTATTTCAAAATATTTGACTAACAAAAAAATTCATGACATATTGGACATATGGTCTTGATGAGCCTTGTTATTGTAATAATAACTATTTACAAGTTAAGAATCTCTAAGACAAAGTGGAGGTGAATCTCCATGACAAAAAATATTGAATTTCCATGACCAAAAATATTGTTACAATATTATTATATGTTTTTTAAAATGAGTTTGTTTATTTGTTTGTTTGTTTTTTGTTTTAAATTTTGGCAATGTGATATATATCATAAGGTAAGTGTTTTGATGATTCTGATGGATTGATGCCTATTAGCATTTAAGAATTTTTAATTTATATAATTGTAATATTTTTGTAAAATTATTATGATTTAAAATTTAAAATTTAATATATATATCTATCTATATATATAACTTCAATTATATTAAAATTAGGGTGACCTAGACTTAAACAACTGTTATAAAAAAATATTTACAATACAATGTGATTTTCAAATAATTTTAATTATTTATCCAGTAAATCTTGGATCTCATTGATATATTAGACATCATAAAAATTTAGTCCCACTAAACTTGTATATTTTTTTTAAAATTATTTAAATACCCTTACATACTAGTCTCACAAATCATAAATAAATTATAAAATTCAATATAATTTAAAAAATTAAATTATAAAATATAATATAATAATATAGCTTTACATACTAGTTTCATAAATCATAAATAAATTATAAAATACAATATAATTTAAACAAATTAAATTATAAAATATAATATAATAATATACCCTTACATACTATCTCATAAATCATATATAAATTATAAAATGCAATAATTTTAAATAAATTAAATTATAAAATATAATATAATATAATATAATAATATACCCTTACATACTATCTCATAAATCATATATAAATTATAAAATGCAATAATTTTAAATAAATTAAATTATAAAATATAATATAATATAATATAATAATATACCCTTACATACTATCTCATAAATCATAAATAAGTTATAAAATACAATAAATTTAATTATAAAATATAATATAATAATATATAAATTTCAGAAAAATATATTTATAAATCAATTTCCATTCACAAATATAACTGCTACCATCATCATCAATAAATACTTAATTAAAGGCTTAATCTTGAATCTCTGAAAGTTTTAAGGAAAGTGATATTTTCACTAAATAATCACAGAATCTAACCAGTCGTTACGAAATATGACTCGACGCTGAGTAATCAAAGGTAGTTGCAAAATATGACCCGTCTTTGAAATCCCATTTTACTCGTTACTGGACAACAAACGATAATCATGGATGATATGCAATTAAGTGGCCTGTTCGTTTTGTCCTTCACAATTTCGTTTGTCAATTCCGAGCGACAATCGGCAAAGTTTCTGGTAAACGTCACCGCATATGCCATAAAAAGTGGCGTTCCCTGACTTCCCTTAACAGAATCTTTGTCATCTGTCCATCACCCGCATTCGGGTATCATTTTATTTCATAATATCTTCATTTCTCTCTCAGGACGTCGGGGGTTCTCATTCAGTCCGCTATATGCTCTGCTCTGCTCTGCTTCCAAATTGCTCCTTGCATGCGTCCAAGCCTTTGTGCTTTTTACTCAGAAGTGTCTGCTGTAGCCTCTGGCACTTTGAAGCTGGCTGGCAGTTCAAACCCATATTCTCTCAACCTGTAAGTTTGCTTCTATAAAGAAGCCCTCGCACTAATATTTTGTTAAACAATTCTGTGATCCCATGGAACTGGTTTCATCAAATGCCGTGGCCAATGGAAGTCTGCCAGAATCGAAATCTGCACCTCGGGTCGTCGACCTCCGTTCCGACACCGTGACTCGGCCGACCGATGCGATGCGTGCCGCAATGGCGAACGCTGACGTGGACGACGACGTCCTGGGTTCGGATCCCACGGCGGACCAGTTACAGCACCAGGTTGCCAAAGTAATGGGCAAAGAGGCTGGTTTGTTCGTGGCCTCGGGCACCATGGGGAACCTTATCAGCGTTCTTGTTCATTGCGAGGTCTCTTTATTCCTTTTCTTTTCTTGAATTTGTCCAATAAATTATTTTTATTCCTTTGGAAAAAAATCATTTTGGTGACCTTATCAGCGTTCTGGTTCATTGCGAGGTCTCTTTATTCCTTTTCTTTTCTTGAATTTTTCCAGTAAATTATTTTTATTCCTTTGGAAAAAAATCATTTTGGTGGAATTGTGGTTAAATATCTTTTTGTTATTTTGCAATTTGCTACTTGATAAATATCTTTGAGATTATGATTTAACGAGGTCTTTTCATCCTTTTTCTTTCCTTGAATTTGTCAAGTAAATTATTTTTATTCCTTAGGAAAACAAAAAATTCATTTTGGTGAAATGGTGCTTAAATATTATCGTTTTGTTATTTTGCAATTTGCTACTGATAAATATCTTTGAGATTAGGATTTAATAAATGAAAATTCACTGTGTTATTATGGTGTTGTGTCAGGTGAGGGGCAGTGAAGTGATACTTGGTTCAGACAGCCACATACATTTGTATGAAAATGGTGGAATTTCAACAATTGGTCACGTCCATCCCCGAGTGGTTCCTAACAAAGAAGATGGAACAATGGACCTGAGAAAAATTGAAGCTTCCATTCGGTGTGCAGAGTTATATTACCCTACAACACGCCTCATATGCATAGAGAACACGCATGCGAAGTAAGTTGCTATACTGTTCCCTGAATCCGTGGAATCCATGGCTGGCTTTTACAGTTTAATGATGATAAATTTTTCTTTGGCTGCTGAAGGTGGCCGTGCTAATCTAATTTGCATTAAAACAACTTAAGTTGTGATAATTGTCTTTCTGGCTGCTGAAGGTAGCTGTGGTAATCTCAGGAACAATTTAGTTCAATTTTTAGAAATTCCATGGCCTTTTTTTGTGTTTTTTTCGGTCGGGTAGAGTTTCATATGTCTTTATGTTTAGGGAGGAGATCGAGAGGAGACAAGGGGAGATTTAATAGTCTTAAGATGTCACAGTCTGTTAATATTCTAAACACACAGGAGGGAGGGGAAAGCTGAGCAAGGAACCATATCAGCCTCACTGCCAATCAACCACTATGTTGGTAGAAAAGGGCCATAACATCACTTTGTTTAAGGTGGGGCTATACTTATGGCCATGAGCTCTATCAGCTTCACATATTTCTTTAACAGTATGTTATGTAAGAGTGTAGTGGTAGAAGAATCACTGCAGCTTCCTTCATGAGAGGACTTTTGATCTAGAAACAACAGCTTGAGACGATGATGGCCTGATTTATACTTAAGCCCTAATCGATATCATAGTGTCTGCAATAGGAAGATCCAGCAATAAAATTAAACCACAGTGTCAATAGGCATGGCCCGTGATGATCAATTAAGAAAATCTGGAGAGAAAAACTCCGTTGTTCTCTCCTTTTCTACAAGATTCCTCTATCCCCGTCAAAGAGGTTTTCATTCAGCCTATTTTTCTCTATAAAAATGCGACTCGTAAGAGTGCTTCTATATCCGGAAGAAGTCCAACATGGGACCCTTACTAATTCTTTAAAATTCTCAATCAAGAAAGTTAAATTGTGTACTATTAAATTCCCTAAAACCAACTGATTGATGTAGCTGTATAAAGATATAAAATCCAATTACTGCAGTTCCAGTGTGCAATCCATAAAATAGATTAATGGGTGCAGTCCATCTAGAAACTGAACAGGCCCAAATGGCCCTTAACTTTCTGCCCTGCATCTCTTAAAATTTCTGTCCTGCATCATTCTCTCCTTGCTTTGAAAATGTCTCCATCTTGTGGTTCAGAGTTTAGGATGCACACCGACCCCACTATATTTAATCAGTTCTTTCTTGGTGACCCATGTCTGATAAGATTCTTGATGTCTTCTCTTTTCTCTTTGGCGGCCAATGTAAGCGTACAATTTCATTAGAGAATAAACCGGCAATCTTGCTGACATCATGTCTTCTTACATGGAACAAAATGGACCATGTTTAAAAACCTGTCCACGGCAACATAAAATGGAATCATTACCTCCTGGAATACGAGGCAATCACAGCAAAAAGTCCATAAAGATATCAATCCAGGTTCCTCCTAGCATCGGTAGGGGTTTCTATGACCTGGTGTGTTGTGATCCTATTGCCATTTGACAAGTCCTGCAAGTAGACACAAATCTGTTTAGATCCACATATGTGTGGCCAGTAAATTTTTCTCTGAGAGGGTGGTTGTCATGTACCTGCTAATATGACCACCAAGTGCTCTACAATATGTCTCTCTAATTCATTGAACCTTTAAGAATGCACAGTTGCTTGCCACATAATAGAAAAACTTCCATCATCAAATAATCTCGATATGGATTCCGACCTGTGCTGGCCAGATTATGAAAGAATATGACAACTTTGCTAAACAAATTGTCAACCTCATATTCCTCCTTCAAATTTTCAAAACCCTCTAGCTGATTACTCATGGTAACAAGTAAATGATGCCTTTGACTTCGTGCATCCATTACTCTTTTGATTTCCCTCTTTGATGTTGTATCACAAACTAATGACTCTGCAAGTATGAAGCCCATTTTGCATGCCTATGAGATAAATTAGGCTGCGACCAGTGCTTTTAGAAACTGGCCGAACCATAACCAGAACTGGTCAGTTTGACTGGTTCACCCCTCGGGTCTTGAACTCGGTTGTGAACCGGTTTGATTTGTTAACTGGCTGGTTCAACTGGTTGAGACCTTTGACTTTTATTAAAATATTAGTAATTTATGTATGCTTTCCTGTGGTGCTCCCCAAGTGGGTGTGGGGTGACAAAGACATCCTCATGGGTCTCCAAGTGGATCGAAAATGCCTGTAGACCATTTGTAAGGGCTAGGATGGTGATGTAAGCCCTCCCTCTGCAGCGGGAGACATCCTCTAGGCCCTAGTACATTTTCCAAGTGTCTGGTCACTGGTGCAAGTGTGGAGCCCTGCTGGGCGTGGTGAACCAGGCACATCATCCTCATCCAAAAGGTGGAACACAAGCAATCAATGATCGGTGTTGGAGATCCATGAAGCAATATCTGCTATGGTGGAGGCCCATGGCTCTCAACGCTTACCCTACAAGTGCTAATGTGGCTCTTTGGAGGGCTAGGACCTCGTATAGGGAGACCAAGCCCCAAATGAAGACCCACATGCAATTCAGCAGAAGATCCAATGCGTCCCTCTGCCCTCCAATGCAACAAGTCATTAGAATAATCAATTAATAAAGCTTACAAGTCATGGGATCAATGAGACACTTCATGGTGGCATGCCCTTCCATAGTGGGCTTTGGCATGTACAAGTGTCTCCAAGCTCAATAGGGGGTTAACCAAGGACCCTATTAGGTGGTTTCAACCTCTAAAGGGGATGACATGTCCATAGTACATACTTTAAGTGGTAGGTGGAAAATGATATAATAATGGAATGGAGTGGGGATCAGGGGAATCATCCAGACCACATGTCAAGGTGCAAGGGTAGCTATAATAATGGAAGCCCACACCTGGGTATGAGTGAAGGAGAGAGCAAATCGTGGTACATGAGCTACCTCGACCTTTGTTTTTCCACCTTTCTTCATATGCCCTTTTCCTTTGATTGATTTTTCTTCATAATTGCTCGGTGCTCCAGGGGATGGAGAGCATGATGTGTGATATGTAGCAGCGGATACCCAATTGAGGTGGGACAGTTCATCGCCCACCAGGGTTTGGAACAATCATGGGTTCCTTAATGATGAAGGGGGCTCATCTAAGGCCCATAGGAACTAAGGTGATGGTCATGGATGAGGGGTAGAGCTCATGTTTGGCTTTTTCCCACATGCTAAATTTGTGTACCCGACCATCTTTTGCATTTTGTGGTACATTTCCTATTGAGAGTGGCCAAGTTATGCTTTTTATTTTCTTTTTAGTTGCACCAACCTCGAGGGCATCGTTCCAGGCCCGACCCAAGGTTTGGGCAAGGGGAGGGGGAGGCTAACCCTGTGTGGATCCAGTGGACACATGTGGACCCAGATGCAAAAAGAGATGAATGGGGCTAAATGAGTCGAAGGGGAGTAGTGTAGGTGGTATTGGGAAGCGGGACCACGTAACCAAAATCGAGATTTCCCATGGAGTGCCATCCCTAAAGCCAATGGCCAGTAAAGGATATCCCACAGGACTATGATACAAGGGTAACCATGAAATTGGGCAATGGAGACAAGAATACAGACTTAACCCACTCTTTCCGCCGAATCCCTCCACCAATTCATGCCCAAAAGTGCCCATGACAAGTAAGGAAAATTACTCAACTATACCAATGAAAAGCCATACCTTTGGGGTCGAGAGGCCCACCTTCAAACATACATTCATAACAGATGGGCAAGGGACCACATGGCTGGCTCAGGTGGCGGAGAAAATGGCACATCAAGCTATTTGGGGGCTGCAAGGGGCTACTGGTTGCCGACTGAGGACCATCTAGGAGAAATTTTTTCTCCTATGCATACTACCCACTGGTGGTTTGTTACATCTGGCTCCAACTTGGACATGAGCTCTCGGAAAAGTGCACAAAACCACTTGAACGGGAGGTCATGAGAACACTAGCGATCTCTTGGTATCGTAGACCTGTTACCTGCACATATCAAAGACCAAGCACGCGGGAAACATGTTTTTGTGGTGTCTTATGATCATCCATGCTTAGTATTAGGCCGTAAAATCAACAGGAAAGTAAAAATATGCAAATTTAATCTAAATGCAACTAATCTACCATGATAATATCATATGAGGTTAGTTCTAATGCGAAAAATCAGCATGCAATGCATCCTACCCTAACATTCATATAGGAAGGCTAATGCTAAGTGTAATCATAAAACCAGTGCAGCCAACATATCATCATATCAATATACATATGCCTACCAGTATGATTACTCATGCAGCATATCCCAAAGCAAATGCAAACACAGTCACATGGAGGAAAAGCGGGTGGGGGGTGGTAGGTGGGAAAATATGATCTCCATTCAAGGTAAAAGGAAGCCCTAGGAGAAGGAAAATAAGTCAATCTAGGAGTGTGAGGCTTTCCCTCTAAGTACATTGTTAGTTTTTGCAGCATCGGATGTGTTCTAGCCAAGAAATTTGGTGGAGAGGCTATAATGCATGAGATCTCAAAAATTGTTTATGGAAATTCCACCTAGAGATGGCTTAATTAGGTTACTAGTCGTTTTTTAAATATTTCCCAAGTCTAAACATAGGGAATATCGTTAATTAATCATAATTAATTAAGTCAAGGTGCGAATCATCTAGAAACTCACACAGATAGACTCCAAGATGATCTTAGTCATTGGTTAAGATTTAATCTTGGTCGTTGGTGCTCCAACAGTGGATTATAAGAGGAAGTCGATGGGCACTTGGAGAGTACACACCAGAGACACTTGGAGAATTCAATTTTCCAGAGTAGTAGCAGACAGTTGCCAGAAAGTTTGAGTTTTAGTGAGGAAGTAGAGACAGTGAGGGGCAGAGACAGTGAGGCTAGAGGATGATTTCGAGATCTAGCGAGTGCATTTGCAGAGAGGCATAAGTACCACATTGAGGCTGACGTAGGGACTTCGAAGTAGCCTCTAGAGGGCAGTGCGTTTTAGCTGGAGAGAAGCCGAGTTTCAGTTCCAGAGGCCGGGAAAGGGTTCCAGAAGGCTGGAGAGACAATTTCTCAGCCAGTGGTAGACATGACGATTACAGGAGCAATTGATTCAGGCTGAGCATGGCAGATACTGCGTTAGGGTGACACAAGCCAACGCAGAGGTAGTTTGGACGGTTCACTTGGAGCTACAGTTAGAGCTCGGATTTGCATGTGGGGTGAGGAAATTTCCTCGCTAGAATTTTACCAGTGTTTTTCTTTGTAGGATTGCTAGCTTCGGCATCCATATTATTGTACTCAGATTTCACTGCCGCATAATAATCAAACCCTCAACTGCTGTAGCGGTTTTCTTGCATTGGGTTTTTCCAAGGACGATTGTCCAAAAATAACGGTGTCAATTTTATTATGTGTGTGCTAGTATTTTCTCAGATTCCAGCGTAATTATTTTCGCGATATTTTATTTGTGAAGGTTGCATTGTGATTTGTTTGATATTTGTCACAGTAGATAAATTGTTAGTTAATTAACAATTAGAAAAATAAATTCCAGTTGCTACAATAAGATTTCAGTTTTTAAATTTTCACATGGTATCAGAGCGTGAGTGATCAGCCGGGAAGCTTAGAAGCAGGAAATGGAATTTCGCTGTTTAGTGGGAGCAACAGATCGAAATTTCCAGAGAGACTGCACAGAGCCTAGGACAAGTAGATCAAATTGCTTGGGAAGTTCGATTTTCAGTTGCAGGGGTTGCAGAAAGTTCGAGCTACCCAGATTAGTGATTCTAGCAGTCAGAGGGAGTAGTAGCAGCTCAGATTTTTCACTGAGCAAATTTCTAGTTGGATGCAGAGGGTTTTGCAGCAGTTGCAGTAGTAGAATTTGCGTCGGGTAGAAGAGAAAAGCACACACAACAGAGGGAAAATTTCTCTCAAGGAATTCTAGTCTTAGAAGTTTGATTTTTTTAGGCAGATTGGCAGTAGTAGCTAGCAGATTGGTGCATTCTAGAAGGAAGTGCTAGTAGCAGAGCAACAACCAAGCAAAGGGAAAGAGGGAGTTTTCGACTTGATTAGAGATGGCCACAATAGGGCTTTAGAGGTCAGGATAGGTTGGATGGAGCTTCCAACTACGTCATATGGAAGGATAGGATGTCCTTCCTTCTAGATGAATATGGCCTGAAAGTCTACATGGATAACGTGTGGCAGTTCCTCAGGATGCGGATCAACTGAAGGAATACAAGAAGGAAATGGTGAAGGCGAAGCGGTTGATCCTGGATGGAGTCTAGGACCATATAGTCTTA
Source organism: Pinus tabuliformis (assembly GCA_031772625.1). Taxonomy (NCBI): domain Eukaryota; kingdom Viridiplantae; phylum Streptophyta; class Pinopsida; order Pinales; family Pinaceae; genus Pinus; species Pinus tabuliformis. The sequence continues at coordinate 387,221,266 of CM062804.1, read as the reverse complement.
CATATAGCAGCCAAGGGAACAACCAAAGGGATGTGGGATGCTCTCTCCACGCTATACTAGGGTACTTCCTAGCAGCGGAAGATGTTCCTAGAGGAGAAGATGAGATGCATCAGGATGTAGAAAGGGGAAGGCATAGATCCCTTCTTCCCTAGGATTCAGGAGGTCTGAGACCAGCGTGCAGTTGTTTGAGCAACACCTCAGCCATCAAAGCTAGTGCGACTGGCTCTAAACAATGTTTCAGAGGATTGGCAAGTATTCTTCCAAAGTATACTGGGCAGAGATAATTTGCCACAGTGGGACCAAATGTGGGTTGAATCTGCAACAAGAGGAGTTGAGGCAAGCTCTGCTTAAGAGCTCCATCAGTGGCAGCAGTAGTAGCAGATCGAAGGTGGTGAAGGAGGAGGAGAATGTGGCCCTCACATCAAAGGGTCCCAGTCAGGGATAGGGGAAGTAGAGAAGGAAGAAGAAGGACCTATCGAAAGTCAAGTGCTTCAGGTGTGGTGAGCTCGATCATTACATCACGCAGTGTCCTCTCAGGAAGAGGGACAAGTCGGAGAAGTAGGATCAACAGGCAGCATCGGCTGAGATTGACAAGCTTTCCTCCAAAATGGAGGAAGAATTTGTGATGATGGCAGCCATACCTCCAGAGTGAGGTGGGGCGACTTGGAATTGTAGCCCAAGAGAGCTACAAAGATTGGGCGGGGTTCGTGAGGAGTCCACCTCATGGATCATTACCTGGCTACAGGGGCCCACAATATTCAGTAGTAGGATGGATCAGTGGTAGTTGACACAGTTAGTTCCAAAGCGACAGTTGCAGACTAGTAGCAGTTAGATGCTGAGGAGCGCAGTGCAGTGTTGGTAGCAGTGCAAAGTGGCATAGAGCAGAGTCAGCAACAACACAGATACTTCAATGGATAGTGCAGTAGCTAGTAGCAGTCAAGACTTGGGAGATAGATGCATCATACTGAACACAATTGATTTAGTATTTTGGATGCTTCTCAGTTGCAGTAGTTGCAGTTGCAACAACAACAAATGAGAGGGATTTGCACTGCAAGATGCAGAGTTGGCAGTAGTACAACAGAGTCAACAACAACACAGATGCAACATCAGAGTTGCGCAGTAGTTGATGGGCAGCAACAACGTAACAGAAGGTGATACAGAGACAGGGTGTTATGGCAGGATGTGAAGCACTAGAGAGAACACAATCCTCGCTAAGAGTGTTAGTTTCTGTAGCATTGGATGTGTTCTAGCCACGAAATTTGGTGGAGAGGCTAGAATGCATGAGATCTCCAAAACCTAGAAATCATTTCTGGAAATTCCACCTAGAGATGGCTTCATTAGATTATTAGCCGTTTTAAAATATTTCCAAAGTCTAAACTTAAAGAATATGGTTAATTTATCAGAATTAATTAAGTCAAGGTGCGAATCATCTAAAAACTCACACTGATTGACTCTAAGATGATCTTAGTCATTGATTAAGATTTAATCTTGGTCGTTGGTGCTCAACAGTGGATTATAAGAGGAAGTCGATGGGTACTTAGAGAATACACACCGGAAACACTTGGAGAATTCGATTTTCCAGAGTAGCAACAGTTAGTTGCTGCAAGGTTCGAGCTTCCGTGAGGAAGCAGAGACAGTGAGGGGCAAAGACAATGAGGCTGGAGGAAGATTTCCAGATCTAGCGAGTGCATTTGCAGAGAGGCAGAAGTACCACAGTGAGGCTGACGCAGGGACTGCATAGTAGCCTCTAGAGGGCAGTTCGATTTAGTTGCAGAGAAGTTGAGTTTCAGTTCCAGAGGCCGGATTGGTTCTAGAAGGTTGGAGAGATGGTTTCTCAGCCAATGGCAAACATGATGGCTATAGGAGCAATTGATTCAGGCTGAGCGTGGAAAATACCACGCTAGGGTGACGCAGGCCATTGTGGAGGCAGTTTGGACGACTCAATTGGAGCTACAGTCAGAGCCCGAATTTGCCTATGGGGTGAGGAAAATTCCTCACTAGAATTTTGCCAGTATTTTTCTCTATAGGATTGCCAGATTCGACATCCAGATTATTGTACTCAGATTTCACTACCGCATAATAATAAAACCCTCAATTGTTGCACTGATTGTCCCGCATTGGGTTTTTCCGGGGACGATTGTCCAAAAATAACGTTGTCAATTTTATTATGTGTGTGTTAGTATTTTCTCAGATTCCAATGCTATTATTTCTGCAATATTGTATTTATGAAGGTTGCAATGTGATTTATTTGATATTTGTCGGAGCAGATCAATTGTTAATTAATTAACAATTAGAAAAATAAATTCCAGTTGCTACAATAGGATTTCAGTTTTGAAATTTTCACATACACAATGGTGAAATGAATGATCTCTCTCAAGAACTCCCTATCACAATCATTGTTTATAATATTATGCTTTAGAGGTGCCACAAGGTCATGATGGGAGGAGAAAGGAGACTTGAGACACGGAAGGGGGCAACAGATCGGTTGCTCAATGGAGTGATTGTATTCAAAAACTTGAGGGGATGAGGGGGAAGGAGGGATGCACCTTGTGGATGGTTCTTCCTCAACATCATACCTAGGAGAGTAAAAGTGCCCATGCTCATTGCAGATCATATGAAAAGGGGTGAGGGAATCACTTGAGGAAGACTCATAATGATGAATAAGAGAAAAAAGGGAGGGTGAAGTGCTATATTCAACGATTTTTTCCTCCTCAAAATCATAGTCTAAATGCTCAAGTGATATAGAATCATAAGAGCGATATGTAAGAGCCTTATCGATATCAGAGATAGGGTCTTCCCTAAAAGGGGAATCAATTACTTCCAACTCACCCTTTTTATGCATGGGCAAACAATAATCCTCCTTTTCTAGCGTATCGATGGATATGTCATCATAATTAGTGCTCGAGGGAAAAGGAAGATCAATATCAACCTCATCCTCCTTGTCGGTGTCATAAATGGAAGCATGATCAAATTGAGGACTAACAATTTCCCGTTTCTCCTTTTCAATGTAGAAGTAATCTCCATTGTCACCTTCCAAGGGCTAATGGGATTACCTTCCTCAAGGTTCTCGAAAGGAGAATCATCAGGGGTAGCGTCCTTGAGAAAGGTAATATTAGTCTCAACTTTATTCTCCACGAACTCATTCTTCCCTACACACATGTTGTCAGAATCATCCTTTTCATTGTGTGGACCCAACGATGACTCATCTTCCTGCTTATCACTTAGATCATCAAGGTTATCTCCTACTCCTTTAGTGAGACCTTCCTCTAGGGTTTTATCATAGGTAATGAAAGGAGGGCTTTGTTCAGAAATTAAAGGGGGACTCAAGACCTTACCTTTTGAAGACATATTTTTCATTGAAATTTTCACCAAGATCCCTTTCAAGATTACTCGTCCCATTGCTTGGCTCATGCACAGAGGGGTCTCTTTGATTTGTTAGCCTAAGAGCTTCCCACTCTTCATGAGGGATGCCACCTCATCTTTCCAAAAAAATATCTTCAAAACTATCATAATTAGTGTCAATTTCATGAGGGAGGCTATCATACCAATCTTTAACTTGACCTTCAAGTGATAAATCCAGTTACCTCATAATCATGTCATCATTGTTAATCCTTACCGGGGTTAAGGCCCAAAATAAGTTGTCAATATGGACATTGGGATCTTGATCAGGACTTCCTTTGAACCTAGGCATCCAACTTCTCATCCATGCCTTGATTTCCAGATGCTCTAGAACTTCTTCAAGATCAAGGTTATTATAGGGAGAGGGAGGGAAACCATGCTGCTCGAGATAGTCCATTTTTTATGATTTTACACATTAGGATTAAAACAGAGTCACCAGGGTGAATGTAGATGCCTTAATAGATGCTTGCTTCACCCTACAAGCATTAACTTTGAAGTTCAATGAAGAACTAGGGCTTCATTCTTCCAATGGAGTCGCCAATAATGATATGTCAATATGTCGTATGGGGAACAATACAGATGTCTCATTTCTTTACAACGATGCCAAAATGTTACCGCTCAAACTAGCAGGGGTCCTAGGAGGGGATCCTATAAAGCAACTACTAGGTCAAGGGCAACAATGGAGTAATAGCCCACTGTCACCTCAACTAAATCTCCCTGCTCTTTACGGACTTTCGCTGATGGGAGGCTACCCAATATAAAGGGGAATCACTAAATGAATGGAACAATGAGAGGGAAAGGAGTGATTCCTAAGGCTTATACACAAGAGAGACTCAATTATATGGCTTTCTTGCTCTAGAAGCAAGGTGATATGCTCTCTAAGAAGGGCTAAGAGGATTTTCGAGGTTAGGGTTTGGGAATATATCTAGCAAAAATGATTCTTAGGTCTGGAAATCCTTATGGAGAATTGGTCTTTGTGTGATCTTTGTGGAATTTGCGTCAATAGGTTGTGGGACCACACGGGACCAAGCGAACCCAAAATTAGGTCAAGGGTATGGAGTTGATCACCCAATGCGGGGCTTGACCTAATTAGGAAGGATAAGAGGATCAAAGGACAAATTTTCTTTGAGGTTTGAATTCAATGACCCTAATGAGGACACTAGCCAAGGGGAAACTAGGGAAAGAAATGGTCCTTGAGCTAGGGCATGCTATATATCGATATCCCACCGTCGGATTTGCTTTAACTTTGGAGGTCCTCTAGAGAAAACCTCAGCGCAGTTGTGGACCAAAAATCAAAGTGTTTGTATGGCTATATTGTGAGATAATTTATGCCCTAGGTGACCTATGTAGGCTAGGCCTAGAAAAAGAGGGAGGTGAAAAGAATAAGCGTTGAAAATGCTTACCAATGGAGGATTAGTGCATTGCCCTTTGGGAGATATGGAGTCAATGAGAATTTATGGTTTGGGAAGAATTTGCCCAATCAAGGAGGCCTTCAACAACTTTGCATGGCATTTAGAGCACGAGAACAACTGCTGCAAGGACTTTATACTTTGGTTTGCAATAAATGGTGACTTATCGAGATGTATTTAACATAAATTATCTCTAGGAACATTCACCCATTCATATATGGCCCATGAAATGATGCAACGCTATAAAGAACAAAATTCCCACAATTTCATATAGAGCAACAATAAATTTCAAACTTGTATAGCGAAAATCCCAACAACATTCATTTGACAAAAGTAAATGACAAGAATAAGAATAAAAAGAGTACTTACATATATAAAAGAGTATATCCAATCATCAAATTATGCCAATAATGAAGCTCCAAGCCAAGAGAGAGATATCCAAACATCAAAATTCATCCATAACATCCAAACTCGTCCTCCAAAAGGGATAGAGAAAACTTTGCAAGAGCAAATAACCCAATCCAAGTGATGATGATGAAAATGAATCATCTTACTTCTATTTATACACTCTAATGAATTCGATTTAGCTAAACTGGCCTAATTGAGCCCTAATTTTAAATAATGTGCATAATAACAATACTTTTGGTGACAAGCCCACCAAATAGCTCTATACTGTAAAGATAAGCCTCTCAAGAGGGCAGAATGATTGACATAGTAAGTCGTTGGGCCTTTGAGGAGGCCTAATGATGTCTAAACGGTGCTATGATGTGAAATTGGACTCCCTTCATAGTGGACAAGGAGTTTTCTTGTGGTACTCCCCAAGTGGGTGTGGGGGCACAAGGACATCTTCATGGGTCTCCAGGTGGATTGAAAATGCTTGTAGACCATCTGTAAGGGCTAGGATGGTGATGTAAGCCCTCCCTCTATGGCGAGAGCCATCCTCTAGACCTTGGAACATTTGCCAAGTGTATGGTGCAAGTGTGTAGCCTACTGGGCATGGTGAACCAAGTGCATCATCTTCATCTAAAAGGTGGAACACGAGCAATCAATGATCGGTGCTGGGGGTCCATGAAGCAATATCTGCTATGGTGGAGGCCCATGGCTCTAAACGCTCACCTTACAAGTGCTAATGTGGCTCTCTGGAGGGCTAGGACTTCGTATAGTGGGACCAAGCCCCAAATGAACACCCACCTGCAATCCTGCATAAGATCCAATGCATCCCCTTGCCCTCCAATACAACAAGTCATTAGAATAATCAAGTAATAAAGCTTACAAGTCATGGGATCAATGGGGCACTTCATGGTGACTTGCCCTTCCATAGTAGGCTTTGGCATGTACAAGTGTCTCTAAGCTCAATAGGGGGTTAACCAAGGGCCCTATTAGGTGGTTTCAACCTCTAAAGTGGATGACATGTTCATGGTACATCCTTTAAGTGGTAGGTGCAAATGATATAATAATGAATGGAGTGGGGATCAGGGGAATCATCCAAACCACATGTTAAGGTGCAAGGGTAGCTATAATAAGGGAAGCCCAGACTTGGGTATATGACTGAAGGAGGGAGAAAAATAGTGGTACATGAGTTACCTTTGCCTTTGTTTTTCCACCCTTCTTCATATGCTTTTGTCCTTTGATTGATTTTTCTTCATAATTGCTTGGGGCTCCAAGGAATGGAGAGCATGATGTGTAATATGTAGCAGTGGATACCACCATGAGGTGGGGCAGTTCATCGCCCACCAGGGATTGGGACAATCATGGGTTCCTTAATGATGAAGGGAGCTCATCTAGGGCCCATAGGAACCAAGGTGATGGCCATGGATGAGGGGTAGAGCTCATGTGTGGCTTTTTCCCACATTCTAAATTTGTGTGTCCCGGCCATTTTTTGTATTTTGTGGTACATTTCCTGTTGAAAGTGGCCAAATTATCTTTTTTATTTTCTTTTTAGCTGCATCAACCTCCGGGGCATCGTTCCAGGCCCGACCCAAGGTGTGGGCAAGGGGAGGGGGAGGCTAACCCTATGTGGATCCAGTGGACACATGTGGACCTAGATGGGAAAATAGATGAATGGGGCTAAAATGAGTTGAAGGGGAGCAGTGTAGGTGGTATTGGGAAGTGGGACCATGCAACCAAAATCAGGATTTCCCATGTAGTGCCATCCCTAAAGCTAATGACCACTAAAGGAGATCCCATGGGACTAGGATACAAGGGTAACCACGAAATTGGGCAAGGGAGACAAGAATACAAACCTAACCCACTCTTTCCGCCGAATCCCCCCACTAATTCATGCCCAAAAGTGCCCATGAAAAGTAAGGAAAATTACTCAACTATACCAATGAAAAGCCATACCTTTGGGGTCAAGAGGCCCACCTTCAAACATACATTCATAACAGATGGGCGAGGGACTACATGGTTGGCTCAGGTGGTGGAGAAAATGACACATTGAGCTTTCTGGGGGCTGCTCGCTGTTAATTGAGGACCATCTAGGAGAAAACTTTTCTCCTATGCATACTACCCACAGGTGGTGGGTAATAAGGGTCAAAACTATTAGAAAATCAGAAAGGCAGAAAGATTCTCTTATATTGATAATTATTTATGATATTCTTGTAGTAAAATTATCTTCTCTTTATGTTCTTCTTTTATCTTTGTTTCTGTTAAAATTGGCAACTAGGGCCAAACTCCATGTGGGTCATCTTATTTATGGCAACTGATATTTTTCTTGGATTCCTCTCTTCGAGAGGTGTAGGATTGATTTAAAGATCCTCCGATTCTGACATGTATTTATGGAGATATGAATTTATTTGCATTATTTGACAATTTGTCAAGGTCGGCCAGCAACCAAATTACCCCATGTTAAAATTGGCAACCAGGGCAAAACTTCATGTGGGTCATCTTATTCATGGCTGATAATATTTTTATTAGATTCCTCTCGTCGAGAGGTGTAGGATTGATATAAAGATCATCCGATTCCGATAAGTATTCATGGAGATATGAATTTATTTTGATTATGGAATTATTATCAAGCCGACCTACAACTCATGTAGGCTCAGAAGCCCAAAAGTCGCATCTATTCACCCACCAACGTTGTGTATAAATATAAGAGGACTTTTCCTCATTTGGACTCACTCATCTCATCACATCTCTCTCTCTCTACTGCGCAGATATGAGTCTCTTCTCTACTGCGCTGAAATGGGTCTCTCTCTCTCACACATGTGAAGCCGGAAGCTGTTGAAACTGAAGCTGCAACTGCAGAAGTAAAGATTGACTTGCGTGGCATTGAAGATCTCCTCTTTGGAACTGCGCTGTAGGTTCATCTGAACCTCCTTTGAAAGCCGCAACTTTTGGTGGTGGAATGAAGTCAATTCGACGAACGGTTTGCAAGATATCGACTGCCCTAGTTTGAAGCCGGAAACTGTTGAAACTGAAGCTGCAACTGCAGAAGTAAAGATTGACTTGCGTGGCCTTGAAGATCTCCTCATTTGAACTGCGCTGTAGGTTCATCTGAACCTCCTCTGGAAGCCGAAACTTTTGGTGGTGGAATGAAGTCAATCCGATGAACGGTTTGCAAGATATCGACTGCCCTAGTTTGAAGCCGGAAACTGCTGAAACTGAAGCTGCAACTGCAGAAGTAAAGATTGACTTGCGTGGCCTTGAAGATCTCCTCATCTGAACTGCGCTGTAGGTTCATCTGAACCTCCTCTGGAAGCCGAAACTTTTGGTGGTGGAATGAAGTCAATCTGACTGTCGGTTTGTGAGATATGGTCTGCCCTAGTTTGATAATGAAGCCGCTAATGCTGATGCTACTGATCTAGGGTTTGCTACTGCTGATATGAATCAGATTTATTGTACTATTTCTCTTTGCTGAATTATTGAAGATAAAAGAAGATTTGATCAAAGGGTTTCCCCACACATTGTGGGGTTTGTCCCTGGCTAGCGCCACATCTTGTGTCTCTTGTCTTGGCTTGTTTTCTGTCGATCGTTTAATGTTCTATCTGCACTTTACTTTATGTACATGTGATTGCTAATCGGTGGAATATAATAAGAAAAAGAAGTAAACTGTTATAAGCATAGAACATACCATAACTTAACACCCCAGCTCAACCTCAACGTGGCATTATAAATAGAGGAGGCCTCATGTCATTTGAGACACACTTCTCTCATGATCTCTCTCCACTCGTTTGGGTTTGGTGGCAAGAGAGGTCAAGAGGGAGAATCCCTAGCCGCAGATGAATAAAAGATTAAGGGAGAAGCCCTAGCCGCAGATGAAGAAAAGACTAAGGGAGAAGCCCTAGCCACAGATGAATAAAAGACTAAGGGAGAAGCCCTAGCCACAGATGAAGAAAAGCCTAAGGGAGAAGCCCTAGCGGTAGTCCTAAAGGAAGGAGATCTACCTAGCCTTAGCTGCAGTCGTAAAGCAGCCATAGTCGTAGTCTTGAAGGTGCCCTAGTGCCCTAACCGCATGCCTAATCTATAGCAAAAGGAGGCCTTATCAGCAGCCCTAATCCGCTATCAACAGAGCCCTAAAACGTAGTGAAAAGAAAGCCCTAAATTGCAATTAATAGGATTCTCTAAGCCGCAGTAAAAGGCAGCGCTAGCCACAGTAAAAAAGAGGCTTAGATGCTGTCAAGAGAAGCCAGACACGCATCAAAAGGTAGTCTCTAATCTGCTGTCTAGAGAGCCCTAAATCCGCAGTCAATAAAGGAGGCCTAAACCGAGATCTAAAGGAGCCTAAGCTGCAGATCAAGGAAGTCACTTATCGTCAGCAAGGAAGGGACCTTAGCCACAGCCAAAGGAAACCCCAACACAACAAGAAGTGTGAAAGAATCATGGCCAGATTGATGTAGATGACAACACATTGCTATAGGTGACAGAACAATGGTAGAGGCTGTTCTAGGTATGGGTTAAAGACTGCTTGCAAGGAGTGAAAGCCACAGTCATGAGGTGAGACTATGTGTTGAAGAAGTTTGTCCTTAGACTTAGATCAGATCTACATAGGGCTGGTTTCATATGCAGATTGGGTGGTTATATACTGATGCGTTGATGATGTTTATGTAACTGTTTTGAGGACATGCAATACTGTGTTGCTATGTGTTAGGCCATAGGCCATAACACCATAGCAAGGGTTTCTTAGGGCTGCTCTTTTTGGACTATTTGGAGATTGTGAAGGAAGTTTTGGACTACTTAAAGTACCCTTATCAGATCAGCAGTTCATCACAGTCAAGGGGGTTTAGCGCTGCATATTGTGCCCTAACCAGAATTGCAGGAACAACTAGCAATTAGAGGAATGTGTTGGACACCTAATCCTCAATGGGTTAGTGTGGAAGCTGAATGGACAAAAGGAGTCCAAGGGACCTTGGGATGTGAAACCCAACGGTCACCACATGTACTATAAATGTAAATCATTTGTTAATAAAATTGTGTTGTTTTATCATTCATATTTCGCTTGCTGCCCATGTGTGTTTAACATGGTATCAGAGCAGGCGATCTCCTGCCCTGCTCAAATATGAGCCACTTGTTTTCTGTGGCCTTTCTTACCTGCAAGTCATGTACATTCATATAATTGTCAGTGCTGCTATTATGGATGTAATGTACATTCCAGCAATCTGAAAATAGAGGCCTGGGTATTTTAAGAGTCTGTCAACTCTGCAAAACTTGCCTGCCATTCTCAGTCTAACGCTCAGCCTATCGCTCTCTCCATCGGTTCCGCTGGTCGCTCTGCGCTAACCATACAAATGATGGCCCATACAATTACTGTCTCGGCTCTGCGTTAACCACCGTTGCTCCTGCGCTCTCTGTTTCTCCTGCCCTGTCAGAACCTTGCTATTCTAAGCCCGTAATTGTCTGAGTCACTGTATTATTCTCTGCGTGATAATCTGGGTAACGCTTGGTATACCCATCGAATACCTCCTCCGACAGTGTAACTTCTCTGACATTTCTATTGCCCCAGAGACTGCGTACAATGTTTCTCTCTGCAAAACTTGAACGTTTTATTTCTGGTTCATAACTGCTCTCTGTACCTGCGCTCTCTGTCTGACTTTACCTGCGCTCTGTCTGCCATATTCGGTCAGAGATAATCTGCGTATAGCTCCAATGACCATGGCCAGCGGTTGTTCCTACCGTGAGAGCTGGCATTCGAACTGTTGCCTCCTTTTCTGCTGAGAATGAGGTGATGAGCTTCTAACAGCATCGCGGGCAACTGGTGCGGTGGTCGTTATAGCGATGCTTGGGACGCTATGGTGGATCCCTTCATAGTCTCTTGGACTCCATAAGGGCACACATTGATACAATTCTCGTGGGCGCTGCATCCATTCAATAAAATGCCCACCTCGGGATATAGTTGATTAACCTCATCCACGTAATTAAGCTGCCTTCTAACTGTGTAGCTAGCTGCATCACCAAATTCCAGATACAGAAACGTTTTAATGTCTTCAGCGTCCATATCAGAGTTATTGGTTCGATGTCTTACTATGCCCAGCAACGAGTCCAATGGCATTAACGTTCTCGTCCTCGAATGCTACGCTATTTATTGATCTGAATCTGTTTGTTCCATGTCATTGTCAATCAAGCCTCCACTTACACCACTGTCGAAAATCAAGGTGAAATTTGTTCCCAGATGCACGTCCTTCATTAAAAATCAGAAATCTTCAGCTGTAAGCGAGTGCTGTAATCGCATGGGACAATACACTCTTTATCGTTGACATAGTTGGCGGTGTCAGGCAAGGGAAAGCGAGTGTTGTGACAGTTGTAGTAAACAAAAAAAATAGAACGTTTGATTCAGACTTGGCACGGCGAACCATAGCGATGAGAGCATTGCGTATGTTTTTGCCAGTGGGCCTCTTATTACGCAACTCGCCTGAATCGATGAGGAGATTAATGTTCTTTTGGTGAAATCCATAATGATCGATCAACAAGTCTCGCATCATCAGTACGTCTTGCACGCATCTGGGAAGTTCATATGGAGTTTCAATTAGTTGCGCTGTTGTAATTTGTTGCTGCGATTGGCCCTATTTTGTGTGTCGTGAGCGTGGAGAGCAAATAGTGAACGTGGAATAGTTTGAAAACTGTGGAGAATTGAATGCTGGTGCGCTCATGAGTAATTGTCGAAGGCTCAAAATAAGATAGCGCGAGTGAAGGCCAACTGTTAATGGGATCTTTACTGTTCACTACCTCAAAGCCCTCAAGATAATCAAAAGCTTTGTCCTTGGGAATTGAAACGCAAAGACCCCACATCATTGTTCTTGCACTAATTACTGTGAGGCGCCAATTGACATTCCCATGTCAGAAGGAGTTATGGCTATCCATTGTTGTTTCAGTAAATTATTTCAATCCTAAAGAAATTCATGACCGAGACCAAACCTATGTCAGGCCTGATGGCGGCCCTCAGCTCGTCGATGTCGATGAGGCCGTAGTTTTTCACGGGGTTGTCAAAGACCGCATCGTCGTTTTCTTAAGCATCTTGCTCCAAATGGCTATATGTTATAATTTTGATAATTGTGCAACATTATGCATTGAAGATGAGGTGTTTTACATCAGTATGAATGCTAGTTTGATATAGTTTTTTAGCGAAAGAGAGTAAGATATTACAGCCTGCAGGTCTTGATTTTCTGGGCTACCGTGTGTTCCATTCGCCATTAACCCTCCACGCTGCTCGCTGTTGGGTAGACCTTACTGCCTGTTGGATTACCCCTGCCATCTACTGTCCAAGAATACTGCTGTCCAAGAACACTGCTGTTCTGGTGCATTAACTCGATGACTGTGCTTGGTGCCTTTTAATATTGGATTCATAATTTCTGCGTTGACTTCTTATGAAGTGTGGAGTTCTCCTTATGATGTGCATGGAGGAAAAGATGATTGGTATTATTAATATGATTTATGCTCGCTAGGGTCTAAAGTTGATATCAAATTAAAATTTTGAAGTTCTTCCACAAGTATTTGTCCAGCATATTATATATTTACATGAACCAACAACAAGGAATGCACCACCTCTGCTGAACGTAGCTGTGATACCCTTCTGTGTGGAGTTTATTCTGACATTGTGGGGGCCACGAAACACTGTACTGTTGACTAATATAAGCCAGAGGACCAGCACTGTACAGTTTTCTAAGTATCTGGACATGTAAGGAGGTCTATCATTGTTGTTTCAGCGTGCTAGAGACTCATTCCAATGCCTATGACCTGAGCAAGTGTTGGAGCAGCATTCTGGGTCTGAAAGTCCTTGCTGGAATTTACTCTCTTTGCTCATCTTCATTGCCAGAAAGTGGCAAGATCAGAGAATTGTGTTATAATTGTTGAAGTTTTGATAGCCATCATTTCTGATTTGAAAGTGAAAGAGTATTTGAAGGATCCAAGCAAGTTTGCAGTTGCTACTGCCCCAGCGGTGGTATTAAAACTCATTATAGTCTCTATCTATATATATGCATTGATTCCTTGATTCATTTGTTGCACATTTACAAAGGATTTTTCTGTGTCTTTGCACTGTGAGTGGGTGTTACTTTTACTCTTTGGGTCATAGTTGTGATCAGTTTAAAAAAAAAAAAAATGTGTGATTTTGACAATGGAGAATATGGCTCGAATTACTGAAATATTAGAGTTCTTAAAAACTCTGATACATTCCTCTAATCATGATACATTAAAAGTCAGCAAAGTTTCTCTCACAAACATTCAGGTCTGTCTACAAAATGCACAAGAGAAAATTGATTTTTTGCAGCTTGAAACTTAGCTATAGCAAGAAGAATTAAAACAGAGGAATCATCATTCTGAACCTGTTTCTGTTCAGAACAATGAAACAGACTCCCATAAACAGCAGGTCAATATTATTGAAGTTCATTCAGATCCAGTGCCCAATAAAGCAGCCGTTGTACATGCAGATGCAGAAACTCAGTCTGCACTTCCCAAGCCCATCATCAGACCTTGGGAACAGCTTGTCCACAACAAGCACAGAACTGGTCTTGGATATGACAAGGACTTGTCCTTTCATATTCCAGATTACTCAAAGCCCATTCAGTTTCAGAGTGCTGGATTCATTCATGACAGTTCACCTGCTCCTCATGACAGTTTAGCTTCAGCGGTTCCAGACTCTGCCCCTCTTCCACAACAACAACAACAACAACAACAGATCGTGAAATGCCAACACTGTGACCGGTTGGCCATTTGAAAGATCACTGTTTTGATCTTCATCCATGTAAGCACTGTCATAAAAACAACCATTCTTCACACAGATGCTTCAGAAACAAATGTCTTGCAAGAACAAAGATTCATCTTGGATGGATCGCTTCTTGGCAATGGGCATCAACAACCAAGAAGATATTCCAAACACATGTCAGAACTTGTTCCAGAGTATTGAACAGTCTTGCAGTTGAGTTTTCTCCATCATCTCACCTTGTATCTGACAGGGGGGGAAATGATGGTCGTCTACAAGCTTCAAAGTCACATCAAGCGAGCCTGAGCCACAACCTGCCACACCAGTTTCAGAGTTGTAGCCAGAGACAAAGATGCCCCTAAACATGCCTTCAGTTGGCAATCTGGGACACTTCATCTAGCAGAAGACTTCAGCTTCTTGCCAGTTTCGGAAGAATTCCATAAACAAAATTGAGAACACTTCCTCTAGCAGAAGACTCCAGCTTCTTGCCAGTTTTGGAAGAGTTCCAGGAATTGCATTAAGCATTCCAGAGTTGTTGGTCATCCTTAAACCATCACAAGTTGAGACTTCCCTTTTCAGGTTGAAGTTCTCCCTTTTATACGGGGTGAGACCTCCCTTTCATGGTTGAAGGTTTCCCTCTTCAAAACAATAGGAGCACTTCCTCTAGTAGAAGACTTCAGTTTCTTGCCAGTTTTGGAAGAGTTCTGGGAACTGCACTAAGCGTTCTAGTGTTGGTGGTCATCCTTAAACCACCGCCCTTTATACCAACATTTCAGAGAGCACATTCAGCCTAGTGCTGCCATGCATTTTTGCACATTTTGTATTACAGCTCTCTTCTTGGACTCATACATAACCCTTCGGATTAAGGGGGGGAATGTTGGACACCTAATCCTCAATGGGTTAGTGTAGAAGCTGAATGGACAAAAGGAGTCCAAGAGACCTTGGGATGTGAAACCCAACGGTCACCACATGTACTATAAATGTAAATCATTTGTTAATAAAATTGTGTTGTCATGTTTTATCATTCATATTTCTCTTGCTGCGCATGTGTGTTTAACAGAATGTTGCATCAGTGTTATGTGAAGGGCCTTTAGTTTGATGATCTTGTCTCAGGATTTGCTTCAGCACTCTTTGTGATTGGATTTAGGGTTGCATCTTTGAACAGTGATCATTAGTAGAATGATGAACTTTCTTCTGCTGTCATAAATATCAGTTTTGTATATTTGTACTATCTCTCTCTCTGCTGAACTATTGAAGAATATAAGAAGATTTTATCAAGGGTTTCCCCACATTGGGGTTTGTCCCTAGTTGGTGCCACATTTTGTGTCCTCTTGTCTTGGTTTGTCTTCTACTGTTCATGTTTATGTTCTATTTGCACTTTACTATCATACTGACATGATTGCTAATCTGAATATTGACATTGGGCTAATATGAAAAATTGAAGTAAATTGCTCTAAGCATAGAACATACCTAAAATTAACATGGTATTAGAGGTGAGGTGAAGACAAAGCCCAAGCAAGAGTGAAAGAGCAATCACCGAAGACAGCTGGAAAGGACAAAAGGCTCAATGGGTTCCTCATCCCACTTCCTGTTTGAAGACAAGCTCTGTGAAAAGTCTGACTATCATAGATGGAAGATGTCTCTTGATCTAACATTGGAAGGACAAGAAGTGCTGGATTACGTGAAGGGTAAAATCCTTGAGCCTCCATCAAATGCATCAGTGGCTACAAAGAACAAGTACACCAAAGGTGAAGTCAAAGCGAAGAAGATTATCAAAGATTCCACTGACAAGTGTCTGGTGGCTTACATCTCCGATCTAAACACCTCCAAGGAGATCTATGACAGATTGGTAAGCATGTTCAAGGTTAGTCATGCAAATCAAATTTGGTTCCTCAAAAATAAGTTGAAGGATATTAAGAAGGGAAAGGACGAGGATACCCAATCCTACTTCTTAAGGATCACCGAGATCAAGAATGATCTTCTATCGATTGGAGAAATCATATTTGACAGGGAACTTACTATCACTACCCTTGGAGGACTCCCACCCGAGTGGTATATATTTAGAACCACTATTCTCAATAATGATCGAATTCCGGGGTTTGAAGGATTGATGTCAAGATGCATTCAAGAAGAAACAAGAATGGTGGAACAAGAAATGCCTTTTGATAAAGACAACCCTACTGCATCCTCCGCTCATGCCAAAAGGAGAAACAATGCGGGGACTAAAGGTCATCTTCATGGAAAGCCTGGTTCTAAGGGAGGAAGGAAAGGCAGATGCTTTGCTTGCAATAAGTTTGGTCACTATGCAAGGGAGTGTCCAAATAGAAGGGACACATCACATGATGATGATCACAATCATTCCAGAGGCAACCTCAACAACAATGATTGAAGGAATGACAGGTACAATGGCAAAGGAAAAAGGAATGCGGGACATCAAGGGAATGGTCGACCCTCCAAGAAAGCAAGGAACTCCAGGGATGAAGACTCTAATGTTGTTTCTAATAAGCGAAAAGAGTATTATCTTATATCAACCCTCTCCACTCCCTCTCCTCCGGAAACTTTGGGAAATTGGTTTATTGATAGTGGTACTTCAAGGCACTTCACCGGATACACGGCAGCTCTCTATAATTTGATAAAGGAGACAAACTTGGAGATTATTCTTGGAGACGATGGCACCTATCCCGTTAAGGGTGTAGGGAATGTTACCCTTCATTTGAATCAGGGTAACACGATTCATTTACAACAATTTCTATATGTACTTGATCTCAAGAAGAACCCGGTGTCCATTTCGGCAATGGAAGACAAAGGCTTCAAGGTGGCATTCATCGATGGAAAGGTATGTGTTTGGAAAAGGAATTTTAAAGATGCTTTTACTCTTTGGTTTAGGGTTGGCACTTTGTATCAAGTTGCAGGAAGTCCATTGGGGACCATGTCGTGTGACACATCTCTTCAATGGCACCGGAGGTTTGCCCATCGTCACGATGTGAGATAGATGGTGACAGGGATGCCTGAGTTCAAAGAAGAGCATGAAGGTATATGTCCAGGATGTACCGAAGGAAAGCTTACAAGTAATAGCAAGACCACAGATGTGGAACAACCCAAGGGGTTTGAGGTTCATGATCAGGAATCTCATATTTGCAGGTTGAAGAAAGCTCTCTATGGTTTGAAGCAAGCACCCCGAGCTTGGTGTGAGAGGATTGATAGCTATCTGATGAAGCTGAGATTCACTAGGAGTGAAGCCGATCCAAACCTTTGCCTTAAGGTTGTGGATGATAGACCTCTCATACTGGTGCTTTATATGGATGACCTCTTTCTGACAGGTGCAAACCCTCTCATTTACAAACGTAAGAGGGAGTTGGATTCCAAATTTGGAATGATGGATTGCAAGCCTATGACTACCCCGATGGAGCTTAACTTTAAGAAGTTATGTGGTAGTGCTGTCGGACTTTAATTGGGAAATGCCTTTGAGTTTCGTCAACTCATAGTAGCATGTTCTTGGTGAACTCTCGTCTGGATATATGTTATGCAGTTAGCATATTGAGCCAACATATGGCTGAGCCTCATCACTCACATTGGATTGGTGCCAAGAGTCTTCTAAGATATCTTCGGGGCATAATCACTCATGGACTGAGATACACTGCCGGTGTTGTAAGGCTGCATGGTTATTCTGATGTTGATTGAGCAAGTAGTGTGGTGGATCACAAGAGCACTTATGAGTGTTGTTTCTCTTTGGGTTCTGCTTCGATATCCTGAATGAGCAAGAAGTAGAAGACGGTTGCTTCGAGCACCGCTGAGGCCGGATGCATAGCTGCGAGTATGGCCTCGTGTGAAGTTGTTTGGTTGAGGAAGCTCTTTAGTGAGCTGTTTGGACATGTGCTGGATACCATCGTTATCCTCTGTGACAACTAAAGTGGTATTCAATTGATGGAGAATCTTGTATTTCATGATTGTTCGCAACACATACACATCAGGTACCACTTTATCTGGGATATGGTACATCAAGGAGCAACAAAGCTCCATCACAATGGGACTGATGTGCAGGTTGCCGATATTCTGACGAAGCCCCAGGGAAAGGTCAAATTCTTGACTTTTCGAGAATGACTAGGAGTCGTGGAGAGACCCTCTCCTGAGGGTCTTGTATGATATGGATATTGAGCTCTGGGAGCTCCGGGGGGCTTGGGGTACTTCTTGGAGCGATGAGCAACCATAGGGTGAGTGGTTCAGCCTTCCCCTAGTGGTTTGCTATGTCTACAGGATGAGTGGTTCATCCTTCTCCTGCTAAGGCACAATCATAAGGTGAATGGTTCAACCTTCCCCTAGTGATTTGTTGTGTACAGGGTGAGTGGTTCAGCCTTCCCCTGGGATACCCCATGGCGACATGTAGGCAGGATGAGTGGTTCATCCTTCTCCTGCTGAGACATCCTACCCATGCAGTCTGGGACTCATGGGAAGTACCTCTCATCTGGCCAATGAGTAGGGAAATGAGGATAGGGACCATAGTACTACCGATGGACGCATCGTGTACTACCGTACTCCCTATGCTAGGATGATATTGATCTGGGATCAATTGGAATTGACTTCGGGTTAGTAAGAGTGGTATGAGACACTCTCTTTATTTGGAACTGATTTCGGATCAGTAAGAGTGGTATGAGACATTCTCTTTATATGGGATTGACTTCGGGTCAGTAGAGAATGGTATGATACATTCTCGATCACTTCTTCTTCTTCATACTTCAAGAGAGCAGAGTAGAGCAATGCAGAGAAGTGCAATGATGGCAGAGATAGTGCAGACTGACAGATGGATTAGTAGATGGAGTTCTCCCTAGTTGAGAGGGAGTGTTAAAATTGGCAACTAGGGCCAAACTCCATGTGGGTCATCTTATTTATGGCAACTGATATTTTTCTTGGATTCCTCTCTTCGAGAGGTGTAGGATTGATCTAAAGATCATCTGATTCCGACATGTATTTATGGAGATATGAATTTATTTGTATTATTTGACAATTTGTCAAGGTCGTCCAGCAACCAAATTACCCCAACTCAACCTCAACATGGCATTATAAATAGAGGAGGCCTCATGTCATTTGAGACACACTTCTCTCATGATCTCTCTCCACTCGTTTGGATTTGGTAGAAAGAGAGATCAAGAGGGAGAAGCCCTAGCCACAGATGAAGAAAAGACTAAGGGAGAAGCCTTAGCTGCAGTCCTAAAGGAAGGAGATCTACCCAGCCCTAGCCGCAGTCATAAAGCAGCCATAGCCGCAGTCTTGAAGGTGCCCTAGTGCCCTAACCGCAGGCCTAATCTATAACAAAAGGAGGCCTAATCAGCAGCCCTAATCCGTTGTCAACAGAGCCCTAAAATATAGCTAAAAGAAAGCCCTAAATTGCAGTTAAAAGGAGACTCTAAGCCGCAGTAAAAAAGAGGCTTAGACATTGTCAAGAGAAGCCAGACATGCAACAAAAGGTAGTGTCTAATCCGTTGTCTAGAGATCCCTAAATCCGCAATCAATAAAGGATGCCTAAACTGAGATCTAAAGGAGCCTAAGCCGTAGATCAAGGAAGGGACCTTAGCCGCAGCCAAAGGAAACCCCAACACAACAAGAAGAAGCATGAAAGAATCATGGCCAGATTGCTGTAGATGGCAGCACATTGTTGTAGGTGACAGAACAGTGATAGAGGCTGTTCCAGGTATGGGTTAAAGACTACTTGCAAGGAGTGAAAGCCACAGTCATAAGGTGAGACTGCGTGTTGAAGAAGTCTGCCCTCAGACTTAGATGAAATCTACATAGGGCTGGTTTCATATGTAGATTGGGTGCTTATATACTGATGCGTTGATGATGTTTATGTAACTATTTTGAGGACTTGTAATACTGTGTTGCTATGTGTTAGGCCACAGGCCATAGCACCATAGCAAGGGTTTCTTAGGGTTGTTCTTTTTGGACTATTTGGAGACTGTGAAGGAATTTTTGGACTACTTCAAGTACCCTTATGAGATCAACAGTTCATCATAGTCAAGGGAGTTTAGCGCTGCATATTGTGCCCTAACCAGAATTGCAGGAACAACTAGCAATCAGAGGAATGTTGCATCAGTGTTATGTGAAGGGCCTTTAGTTTGATGATCTTGTTTTAGGGTTTGCTTCAACACTCTTTGTGATTGGATTCAGGGTTGCATCTTTGAACAATCATCATTAGCAAAATGATGGACTTTCTTTTGCTGTCATAAATATCAGTTTTGTATATTTGTACTCTCTCTCTTTTTGCTGAACTATTGAAGAATATAAGAAGATTTGATCAAGGGTTTCCCCACATTGGGGTTTGTCCCTAGCTGGTGCCACATCTTGGGTCCTCTTGTCTTGGCTTGTCTTATACTGTTTATGTTTATGTTCTATTTGCACTTTACTATCATGCTGATATGATTGCCAATTTGAATATTGACATTGGGCTAATATGAAAAATTGAAGTAAATTGCTCTAAGCATAGAACATACCTAAAATTAATAGTTTCATCAAGCAATCATCAAATGAAAACATGAAGATCAATGACACCAAATGTAGGCACTCAGCCAAGGCTAAAACCCCTCTCTAGGGTAAAACCTAGTCAAACTCTTCCACTAGCAAATTCAAATTGAGATATACCAAGACCTTGGACGAGACCAAATGACCTTTCTCCTCCACCAAGTTAGCCCTCAAACTGTCCTTCCAGACTCCAAAGATCAATTGCAACAACACTGCATCAAAGAAATTTTTTTTGGCCCTACTGCTTCCGAATTTTGGTCCTGCTACTTCAGAATTTTGGCCCTCCTGCAGCTTTAGCGCCTTCGCACGTGTGAGATAAAGAGGGAGAAAATTAGGTTTCTTTTGCTTGAAAAATACTTCCTTCTTTTTCCTTATTCTCTCCTTATTCCTTAAATTTTGCACCCTTTCATTGCTTCTAGCTACCACAGATCAAACTTTTTGGTTGTTGCGTCAAATTAGGTCGAATGGTTGCCTTTATATAGTGAATTTGTGAGGTCAAATTCCCTTGATGAGGCTGACTTGGTGGAGGAAGCCTAAATGACCTATTTGACACTAAAATAAATTTCTTTCTTTACTCAAGAAGCCCAAGAAGGGTCTATTACATTATGACAAGGACAAGGACTTTTGACACAAACCTAGAAGCCTGCAATGGAGGCTTTGACCGATTAACCATTGACCCAAGCATGAAACTGTTAAAATTGGAAACTAGGGCCAAACTCCATGTGGGTCACCTTATTTATGGTAGCTGATATTTTTCCTAGATTCCTCTCGTCGAGAGGTGTAGGATTGATCTAAAGATCATCCGATTCCAACGAGTATTTATGGAGATACGAATTTATTTCTAATTACTTGACAAATTGTCAAGGTTGGCCAGCAGCTAAGTGTGTGGCACACATGCCCAGCGTTTCATATAAATAGAAGAGAGTTTGAGTCATTTGCAACTCATCTCATCACTCATCTTCTCTCTCTCCTACGCATTAGATGAGCCTCTCTCTCTCTCACATGTGTGGCTGAAGAAGGAAGATGCAGATTTTTGGTTAGGGCAACGTTGACTTGGGTTGACCTAGCTGCAGGTGGGCAGATTGGATAACGTTGATCAATGTGGAGGCCTTCTTGACTGCGGATTGGGTTGGGTAGCCTCTCTTAGGTTAGCTGCAGTTATGTTCAACACCTTTGACTAGGTTTGACCACCCCTTTGACTAGCGTTGACTGTAAAGGAGCTGCTGCAGGTTTTACAGACTTTGACCAAGTGTTGACTGCTGTTTGACTGAGGTTTGTGGACTACTTTGGGCTGCTGAAGACAGCTGTTGAAGACTGAGTTCTTCAAGTTGACTAGAAGTCAATCCGGGGCTGTTTTGACCAAGTTTGACTTTGCTGATTTAGGGTTCTCTGCTGTTGTTATAAAATCACAGAATTCTGAATTGTATTATTTCTCTCTGCTGAACTATTGAAGATAAAAGAAGATTTGATCAAAGGGTTTCCCCGCATTGGGGTTTGTCCCTGGCTAGCCGCCACATCTTGTGTCTCTTGTCTTGGCTTGTTTTTTGTCGATCATTTAATGTTCTATCTGCATTTTACTTTATGTTGTGATTGCTAATCAGTGGCTAATAAAAGTAAAAGAAGTAAATTGCTCTAAGCATAGAACATACCATAATTTAACATGGTATCAGAGCTGAGGTGAAGACAAAGCCCAAGAGCAAGAGCAAGAGCAATCACCGAAGAGAAGGTTGGCATGGCTATCTTAAAGAAATCATGGGGTCCTCAACACACTTCCCTGCCGAAGAGAAACTCCGCAAGAAGTTTGATTATCACGGATGGAAGATGTCACTCGATCTAAAATTAGAAGAGTAGGAAGTGTTGGACCATGTGAGAGGCAGAATTGTTGAGCCTCCATCAAAGGCATCCCTTGCTGCTAGGAACAAGTGGACAAAGGGAGAAGTCAAAGCAAGGACGATCATCTGGGACTCTATTGACAAGCGCCCGGTGGCCTATGTTTCTGAGCTGAACACCTCCAAGGAAATATATGATAGACTGGTGAGTTTATTTAAAGTTAATGATGCAAATCAAGTTTTGTTCCTTAGAAATAAGCTGAAGGAAATTAAGAAGGGCAAAGATGAGAATATGCAAGCATATTTCTTAAGGATCACCGAGATCAAGAATGATCTCCTATCTATTGGGGAAGTAGTCCTTGACAGGGAAAGGACACTCACAACTCTTGGAGGACTGCCACCTGAATGGTATATATTCAGGACTACTCTTCTCAACAATAACGTAATTCCTGGATTTGAGGAATTGATGGCTAGATGCATTCAAGAAGAAACAAGGATGGAAGAGAAAGAAATGCCTGCACTTAAAGGCCATCCCTTTGCCTTTTCTTCTCATGCTAAAAGAAGAAACAATTCCGGGGCTAAATCCAAAGGAAAGGTTGGACCAAAGGGTGGAAGAAAAGGATGATGTTACAATTGCAATAAAATGGGCCACTATGCGAGGGAGTGCCCTAATAAAAGGGACTCACACCGTGACGATGATCAAAATCACTCTCAAGGCAATCAAAGGAATGGCAGGTCAAATGGTAGAGGTAAAAGAAATGTCGGAAATCAAGGAAGAGGACAACCCTTCAAGAAGGCAAGAAACTCCAGGTATGAATCTAATGTTTTTAACAATAAGCAAGATGAATATTATCTACCAGCGGCCATTTCTACTACTGCTCCCCCGGACTCACTGGGAAATTGGCTTATTGATAGTGGTGCCTCAAGGCACTTCACTGGTTACAAAGAAGCTCTCTCTAATCTGATAGAGAAGGAGATCAACCTGGAAATTGTTCTTGGGGACAACTCAAAATATCTCGTGAAAGGAGTAGGGAATGTCACTCTTCAATTGAATCAAGGAAATACAATTCATTTACAAGATGTATTATATGTACCTGATCTCAAAAAGAACTGGGTGTCCATTTTGGCAATGGAAGACAAAGGCTACAAGGTGGCCTTTTTCAATGGCAAGGTGCGTGTATGGAAAAAGAACTTTAAAGATGTTTTCATTCTTGGGTTTCGAGTTGATTCATTATATTAGGTCAAAGGAAGTCCGCTGGGTGTCATGTCTTGTGACACATCCCTTTAGTCCAAACTATGGCATCGGAGGTTTGCTCACCTTCATTATAAAGCTCTACCCGATGCAAGACAAATGGTGACAGGGATGCCCGAGTTCCGAGTAGAGCAAGAAGGTGTATGTCCGGGATGTGCTGAAGGAAAGCTCAAAAGGGACCATTCCCCTCAAGCCAAAGCAAGACCTTCGATATATTACAGTTGGTTCACTCAGACATATCAGTATGATGTCTGTGAACTCCTTGGGAGGATATTTATATTACCTCACTTTTACAGATGATTATTCTCGCAAGACTTGGATATACTTCTTGAAAAATAAGGATGAATTGTTTTCCTGGTTTCGTCACTTCAAAGCCTTGATTGAGAATCAAACCGAAAAGAAGATCAAGATCTTAAGGATTGATAATGGGACTGAATATGAATTCAATGAGTTTCATGACTTTTGCAATGAGGCTGGCATTAAGAGGGAGACTACTACACCATATACTCCTGAACAAAATGGTGTGGCGGAAAGGAAGAATCGTATGATTGTGGAAGCTGTCCGTGCTATGCTCCATGATCAAAGACTTCCAAAGTTTCTATGGGCCGAAGCTGCAAATACTACCATATATGTACAAAACCGATGTCCTCATCAAGCATTGGGTTCCAAGACTCCC
This sequence comes from Pinus tabuliformis, assembly GCA_031772625.1. Lineage (NCBI taxonomy): Eukaryota > Viridiplantae > Streptophyta > Pinopsida > Pinales > Pinaceae > Pinus > Pinus tabuliformis. Next base: position 387,197,055 of record CM062804.1, on the reverse strand, counting down.
GAAGAAATGTTCACTGGTAAGAAACCTGACGTATCCCATTTTAGAAATTTTGGAAGTCCTGTATATTTTCATGTGCCGAAGGAGAAAAGGAATAAATTGGGTGTTGGAAACAAAGGAATCTTCGTGGGCTATAACGAAAATACTAAGGGCTATAGAATCTATGTGGCTGGTCAAAGGGAAGTCGAGATTAGCCATGATGTCACCTTTGATGAAGATATGGCTCTTAGCAAAGTTGACAATCTTCCTACTCTAAGGGGATCTAAAGAAGCTGACACTAGGGAACCGAAGGAAAAGGAAGATGAGACGATGCCCGATGTGGAAGAACCTATGGATCCTATTGATCCCCCTCCGCAAGAGCCTTCCTCTTCTAGGAAGAGGCCTTCATGGCTTAGGGGGACACTTGATAATGTTGAAGGACACATTGCACCTAGGGGAACCTTCTGGGAAAGTAAGAAGCCGACCAGGTATCAGGGATACATGACCATCATGAGCACGATCATTCAAAATGAGCCTTTGTCATTCACAGAATCTGTCAAGCATCAAGTATGGAAGGATGCTATGACCGAGGAATATGAGTCCATCATGAAAAACGATGTCTGGGATGTGGTCCCCAGACCCAGGACAAAGCAGTTGTCACTTCGAAATGGATTTACAAGATAAAGCATGCAATTGATGGAAGTACAAAAAAGTATAAGGTTCGTTTTGTTGCTCATGGCTTCTCTTAGAAGGAAGGTATAGACTATGACGAGATATTTGCACCTATTGCCCGATATACCACCATCCGCTTGATGATAGCCCTTGCTGCTTCACAAGGATGGAACCTACATTAGATGGATGTTAAGACTGCGTTCTTGCATGGTTCGATCAAAGAGGAAGTCTATGTGGAGCAACCCGAAGGGTTTGAGATTCATTATCGAGAATCTCACGTGTGCAGGTTGAAGAAGGCCCTCTATGGGCTCAAGCAAGCACCTCGAGCATGGTATGAAAGGATCGACAACTACTTGATGAAGCTGGGATTCACTCGGAGTGAAGCCGACCTAACCTCTACTTTAAGGTTGAAGATGACAATCCTCTCATACTGGTGCTGTATGTTGACGACCTCTTTGTAATAGGGGCAGACCCTCTCATTCACAAATGTAAGAGGGAGTTGGCTTCTGAGTTTGAGATGAAGGACCTAGGACTGATGCACTATTTCCTAGGACTAGAAGTCTGGCAGAAGCCAAGGGAGATTTTCCTATCTCAAGGAAATTATGTGGTGAAGATATTGGAGAGATTTGGTATGGTGGACTGCAAGCCCGTAACTACCCCAATGGAGCTTGACTTCAAGAAGTTAAGCGGTAGTGCTGCTGGACCTGTTTTACGAAATGCTATTGAGTATCGTCAACTCGTCAGAGCATTGATGTTCTTGGTGAACTCCCGTCTGGATATATGCTTTGCAGTCAACACGTTGAGTCAACATATGGTTGAGCCTCACCACACACATTAGATTGGTGCCAAGAATCTGTTGAGATATCTTTGTGGCACAATCACTCATGGGTTGAGATACACTATCAGAGATGTGAGACTACTTGGATATACCGATGCTGATTGGGCAGGCAGTGTGGTGGACCGAAAGAGCACTTCCGGGTGTTGTTTCTCTTTGGGATCTGCCTTGATATCCTGGATGAGCAAGAAGCAGAAGCCGGTGGCTTTGAGCACTGTCGAGGCAGAGTACATTGCTACTAGTATGGCCTCTTGTGAGGCGGTTTGGTTGTGAAAGCTCTTCAGTGAGCTGTTTGGATTTACATTGGATATCACCCTGATCCTGTGTGACAACCAGAGCAGGATTCGTTTATCAGAGAATCCTGTATTTCATGATCGCTCCAAGCATATCGATATCAGGGACCACTATATTCGGGATATGGTGCAGCAGGGAGCAATAAGGCTCCAACATATCGATACAGATGAATAGGTCGCCGACATTTTGACGAAGTCCCTGGGAAAGGTCAAATTCTTGACTTTTTGAGAACGACTTGGTGTCATTCAGAGACCCTCTTATGAGGGTTGAGTATGATGTATTGAGCTCTGGGAACTCCAGGGGGGTGCGGGGTACTTCTTGGAACGACATGCGACCACAGGGCGACTCACCATCCCCTGGTGGTGCACTACGTACAGGGTGAACGATTCAACCTTCCCCTGTGACACCCCGTGGCGACTGTAGGACAGGATGATTAGTTCTCCTGTGGGCCAGGATGATTAGTTCTCCGTGGAAACTATGGAATAGGATGATTAGTTCTTCGGTGGGCTAGGATGATTAGTTCTCCTGTGGCAACTGTTGGACAAGATGATTCGTTCTCCCGTGGACAGGATGATTAGTTCTCTTGTCGAGGCATCCTACCCATGCAGTCTGGGACTCATGGGAAGTACCTCTCATCTGATCAATGAGCAGGAAAATGGGGTTAGGGACCATAGTAGTACTATCGATGGACGCATCGTTGTATCTACCGTACTTCCTATGCTAGGATGACCTCCATTGATTTGGGATTAATGATACTGATCTGGGATCAGTGAGAGTGGTATGACACACTCTGAGATTGACTTCGGGTCAGTGGAGGATGGTATGATACATCCTCGATCATTTCTTCTTCTTCATAGTTCGAGCAGAGCAGGGCCAAGCTGTGCAGAGCTGTGCAGGGCAGTGCATTTGATGGCTGGGATAGTAGTGACGGTCAGACGGATTGCAGATGGAGTTCTCCCTAGTTGTGAGGGAGTGTTAAAATTGGAAACTAGGGCCAAACTCCATGTGGGTCACCTTATTTATGGCAGCGGATATTTTTTCTAGATTCCTCTCGTTGAGAGGTGTAGGATTGATCTAAAGATCATCCGATTCCGACGAGTATTTATGGAGATATGAATTTATTTCTAATTACTTAACAAATTGTCAAGGTCGGCCAGCAGCTAAGTGTGTGGCACACATGCCCAGCGTTTCATATAAATAGAAGAGAGGTTGAGTCATTTGCAACTCATCTCATCACTCATCTTCTCTCTCTCCTACGCATTAGATGAGCCTCTCTCTCTCTCTCACACGTGGCTGAAGAAGGAAGACGCAGATTTCTGGTTAGGGCAGCGTTGACTTGGGTTGACCTAGCTGCAGGTGGGCAGATTGGATAGCATTGACCAGTGTGGAGGCCTTCTTGACTGCGGATTGGGTTGGGCAGCCTCTCCTAGGCTAGCCACAGTTCTGTTCAGCACCTTTGACCAGGTTTGACCACCCCTTTGACCAGTGTTGACTGTCAAGGAGCTGCTGCAGGTTTGACCAAACTTTGACCAAGTGTTGATTGTTGTTTGACTGAGGTTTTTGGACTGTTTTGGGTTGCTGAAGACAACTGTTGAAGAATGAGTTCTTCAAGTTGACTAGAATTTAATCCGACGCTGTTTTGACGAAGTTTGACTTTGCTGATTTAGGGTTCTTTGCTGTTGTTATGAAATTATAGAATTCTGAATTGTACTATTTCTCTCTGTTGAATTATTGAAGATAAAAGAAGATTTGATCAAAGGGTTTCCCCGCATTGGGGTTTGTCCCTGGCTAGCCGCCACATCTTGTGTCTCTTGTCTTGGCTTGTTTTCTGTCGATCATTTAATGTTCTATCTGCATTTTACTTTATGTTGTGATTGCTAATCAGCGGCTAATAAAAGTAAAAGAAGTAAATTTCTCTAAGCATAGAACATACCATAATTTAACAGAAACCCATGCTTTAATCAGTTGATTTCTTTTACAATAAAATTTATTTTTCTTTCTTTTGACAAATACATTACATTGTGACTCAAATACCATTACGAAGACTGACATTTTTCTACACTCCCTCCTAATTATGGAGTTATTCATAATTAGATAGATACAGAGGTACATGGAAGATCTCAAAATGATATGCTCTATGAAGAGTTCATGACACATGCAATGCTATAGATTAGATACCTGACCAGGGTACTCTAATTTGGTGGGACTAAGGTGTACTCAAGATTTAGCTACTTTAGGTACCATCAGAATTTTAAGCTCTCTAACAACAACCCAGGGATCTAAGTTCGTATCCAAGGTTGGAGCTCCATGACCAACGACACCCTCCCTACTTCGGGATCTGGACACCAACCCATAGGCCGACCAGATGTCCTCCCAAATTTCTTATTGCTACAAGATGCTTCATCTCTCCTTACTAACTAAATCAGATATATATCCACCATTCCAAGCATGCTTCAAACGTTCAATCTTTTTACAAAGAGATCCCGCGCAATCACAACCCTAATCAGTAATAAACCCTCAAGTATATATACAAGTAAATACAAACCTTCGGGGTCCTCAATCATTCTGATGTTACTTATATCATCATCAAGTTATCCATATACAACTTGTCAGAAGCTTTCATTTTCTTTCAAATCTTTTGCAAAAACCATCTGTAGTACTTTCATTCATTCTTTGGTTTCATTCTTTCTTCAAGGTATTCATTATGACTGTCGTAATATGTCTCCCTCTTAACTGGGGAGATATACCCTTTCTTTTATCCCAACTCCCTCTCAACTTAGGGAGATCAACAACTACCTTCTTTTATAAGATTGGAGAAACTTCAACCTTTCAAGACTTCATTTTTTCTTATGGCATCAAGGTCATCTTGATCATCATCATTCTTGTAGATTCCTTCTTCATGCTCATTATTATTATCATCTTCAATTATGAACATCTTCAACATCTTTGAAGTAGCAAGTACAACCAAATACAAACATACAAAAGCATGAAGTTAATTATTACAATGGAAGCATCAAAACATTCAAGCTTTTAGACATCTAATACTTGAACCTAGTTAGGTTCATAATCGATAATGGTTACATCTTTTATGTACTAGACTTCAACATCTTGCTAGGGTTTTGTCATAAACCCTAGACTCCATCTTCAAGACATAAAATCTCAGATATCAGTAACTCAATCATCATATCAATCCAATCATAGCATTATACATCTAGGGCTTCAATATTATTTTCTAGAAATCATAACAGATTCTACTAGGGTTTTGTTACAAACCCTAGATTTCATTAATCAACAATCAAGTTAGCATACTTGCATATACATATCTAGGGTTTCATTATCATGCACTAGCATTTCATATCAATATCTACTAGGTAAACCCAAGATACAAACATCAATACATGAAAGTTAGATATACAACAATTTTGATCAGGTTAGGGTTTCGATCATACAGACAAATACAGACCTAGGATTTCTTTCCTAGGATCTTATCATTATTGCAAGGGTTTTGTTCATAAACCTTAAAGATCTAGGGATTCATTATATGACCTAGACACTAATAGCAAACCCTAAAGGACTATGGTTTTTACCATGACATTACTGAAACCCTAAACTTCAAAAGAATAAGATTTCATCATATGTTCTAGAATTGATCAACAAACCCTAAGAAGACTAGGGTTTCATAATCAACATTGACATACCCTTAGCGTCAAGAGGCTAGGGTTTTACAGTGAACCCTAAAGGTTAGGGTTTCACAAGAATGACAAATGACAAGAGATAGTATAATGAGGGTAGATTCAATCTTATGATTAATCACCCTAACAAGAATCTCTATGATTCAAAACCTAGACATAAAGAAGTTAGTAGTGTAAAACAAATTTCAAAAGAAGAATGATCATACCTTTTGTATGAAGAAAGCCTTGCAACAAATCTTATGACATGCCTTGAGTTGTTCTTTAACGAACCTTGTAGAGTATTATTCGAAGGGCTTCCTATGCAACAAAGCTTCTTTCATGACTCAACTATATCCTTTGAAGTTTCCTCCATAATATTTATGTATACTACAAGCTTTCCTACCAAGGAAAATATAAGGAAAAGGTTATGAGTATACAATACAAATGAATCTTGATATTGGGAGGAAATGAAACATGAAAGATGAAAACAAAGAACAATATACCTATCTTTTGGTAAAATGGTGAAGGCTCCCTCTTAATTTAATCTTTCTAAGGGATACTTACAACTTAAACAATTCTAACAAGATATATTAGATCTATGAACTCTAGAAATTAAAACATAAAAGAAAACATTACATAACTTAAAATAGTAGACTTAGAAGGATATGTGAGAAAAGACTTAATATTATAAGTCTTTGACTTCAGATTCTTCAATCTAGTGCTTCTTAGGTGGAGCTTCATGTTGAGAAATCTAGGGACAACAAGATAGGTGATTTCTTGCACTTTGATAACTACTTGTGATATATTTTACTTAACCTGATTAGATTCTTCTTTCTCTAGATTATTATTAGTGTTTTCTATCATCAAACAACTACCAAACCATAAATAATAGTGAGACAATAAGACACAGGATGTAGGTGATCAACCAAGGCCAAATCCTATCCAACTGAGAGGAAAACCCACTCGAATACTTTCTCTTCTTATAGATCTTCAATTGACAAATTCCAAGACCTTTAGACCCTTGACCAAGACCCTCCAAGACCAAGTCACACCTTGCTTCTAGCAACTTCTGCGATCTTGACTTCCAACTGCTTCTCCTGCAACTTCAACCTGCCCAACAGATTCTTCTGCGACTTCAACCTCTCTAGCAAATTCACAACTTTGACCTTTCATAGTTTCGACCTTTCACAACTTCGACCTTTCACAACTTTGACCTTTCATAGCTTCAATGCAACTTCAAAATTTCGTCTTGCCCAGTAACTGTATAAACCCTGACACAAGAGAGAGAGAGAGAGAGAGAGGCCTAGAACTTCGATCTTGCTCTTTTTTTTCTTCTTTGTCCTTTTCCAGCTTCTATCTTGAGTAGATCAAACTTGCTTGAGAGTGTGTTCAAATGAGGTCGAGTTCCTTCTTATATATAGCCTTTTGAGGGGTACGAATTGCTATCTTTAGGCAGACTTGTCCCTTCATGTAGACCGACTTGATCTTTGTGCTATGATGAGGTCTTGGAGGGTCTTTTGACTCTATTTTGACTCAATAATTTTTTCTTTACAATATGTAACATGCCCAAATGGGTCTCCAATACATGACAATGACTCAATTGACTTTATGACAAACCTATAAGCACTCAATGGTTGCTTGACCTATCAAATAAATTTCCTTGAGCATGAAACCTATGCCTCAAGGACAACAATAATAAATTTATTTTTCTTTTTACATTAAATACATAAAATCATGATTACATATGTCATTATGAAGATCGAACCTAGTTACATATTTCAACATATGTCTTAACTAGGGAGGTATTCATAATTCATACAAGGTACTTGGACATTTTCAATCCGAAGAATTCTCATAAGAAGAGTTGGATTGGTAACCCATCTATTTAACATCATATTATCCGACATTGTCACATAGCAAGACCTTGACTAACATCTCTATCTCTCCACAAGACTAGAGCACAATGCTGGCGAGATCAATGACTTATAGACACCTTCATCATTGTCTCTCAAGGTACATACCCCACCCAGGTGTTCACAGAGTATGACCTTCCAGGACTATTCTTATCTTGGATTCCCAATCCTCAAAGAATATTGGTCCTCTACGAATACTCATATCTTGGATGCCCTACGACATCCTCAAAGAGTATCAGATGCCTGATGCTTACCCAATTCTCCATTCTTTCTTCCCAAAGTGAAGACAAGAATGATGTGTTTATCTCTCCCTCTCAACTAGGGAGGATATATCCATTCCTATAAACGAATGTACCCATTCTTATAAAAGAAATGTACCAAGCTCCCTCTTATCTAAGGACTTGTCCAAGCTCCCTCTTAACTAGGGACTTGCTTCCAAGCTCCCCCTTAACCCGGGACTTGTTTCCAACAACATCTTTCTTCTTTAGTGAAGATCATGGGACTTTTCGCTTCTTGTTGTGCTCCTCCTTTCGATGTCATGAATTTCATCTTCGTTATTATGGAGCCTTCATCTTGTAGGGCATTGACCATCCATCACTTTCCTCAAGTCAGTGATGTTATCTTTCCCCTTATCGGAAAGTGATCTTCTAGTCCACATCTGGATTTCCTTCATACAACAACCTCTTCCACATCATGTTTCCTTTAGGATCTTTCATCCCACCACATGAATGTTAGTTGTAGGTGACATCTACAACTCTTTTCCCGATAGCCCTACATTAATCCATCCAAATGTTGTTCAAAAACCAAAAATGATCACCAAATCAAAATTACCTTTTTGTGATGGCCTTTCATCATGACATCTGCTTTCTTGCAACATCAACATCCTGTACATATATTGACACATATCCAAGATATTCAATGTCAAGGGTCTCCTTTTTTTTCCAGACTTCATCAGAGTCTTCATACCTTTTCCATGGAGATGTCATGGTCAATCTGTCTAGTCATCGGATGTTGAATTCTTTTTCCATAGTTGCACCTTTCACGATCTCATCTTTCTTTCTTCACATATTGCTCCTCAAGAACTTCCATCCATGGTTCCTTCATCTTTGTCAACTACCTCATATTCCATATGAGGACATATTATGTTGATTTCATCTTTGTCAATATGTGAACCATGCCTTCATGCATCTTTCTAGCAAAATAGATCCCTTTTCTTCGATTATGCTCATGAGGTAGAGCATTCATCCATGCTATCTGCAACTATATGATGACATGGCTCAATCTTATAAAATACATGCATACATACCTCATTTCTTCCTTTTGGTCGTCTAGACCTCCTTCGACAACTTCCTTGATTGAAAGTACTTCAACCATCTTAACCTGCTGCACTCCTTTGTCATCATACCATCATCCTTTTTAAATCATGAATTGTTAGTTTTTGTAGCGTCAGATGTGTTCTAGCCACAAAGTTTTGTGGATAGGCTAGAATACATGAGATCTCCAAAACCCAAAAATCGTTTCTAGAAATTCCGCCTAGAAATGACTTAATTAAATTATTAACCAATTTTTAAATATTTCCTAACTTTAAACTTAGGGAATATGGTTAATTAATCAGTATTAATTAAGTCAAGGCGTGAATCATATAGAAACTCACACGGATCGATCCAAAGATGATCTTGGCCATTGATTATGTTTTAATCTTGGCTGTTGGTGCTCCAACAGAGGATTATAAGAGGAGGCTGATGTGGCGATGGAGAAGACACTTCAACAGTTCGATTTCTGAGCAGATCGATTTCCAAAGTAGTAGCAGTTAGTTTCCAGAGAAAGAGCCAGAGATCGAAGCAGTGATAGAGGGGCAGAGACAGTGAGGCTAGAGGAGGCATTCCAAATCCAGCGAGTGCATTTGCAGAGAGGCAAAAGAGCAACAGAGAGGCTAACGCGGGGGGCACACAACAACCTCTAGAGGCAAGATCGATTTGCTGAGAGGGAGAGATGTTTTCAGTTCTAGAGGCGGGGAAGGAGTCCCAGAGTGCTAGAGAAGCATCTTTCCAGTCAGTAGAAGGCAAAACGACTTCATCAGAGACCAGTATGAGACTAGACGTCTAGCAGGCTGCGCAGAGGTTGACGCAAAGGGTTAGAGGGCTGAATTTTTGAAGGCAAGTTGTGCTGGGAGATTGCCTGTGGGGTGAGGAAAATTCCTCACTAGATTTTTGCCAGTATTTTTCTCTGTAGGATTGCCAGATTTCGACATCCAGTTGTACTCATATTTTCTCACTACTGCTTAATAATAAAACCCTCAGCTGCTGCACCAATTTTCCCAAGTTGGGTTTTTCCGGGGACTTTTGTCCAAAAATAATTGTGTTATTTTTATGTGTGTGTGCTAGCATTTCTCAGTTTCCAGCGCATTATTTTTCCGTAGTATTTTATTTGTGAAGGTTGCAATGTGATTATTTCGATATTTTGCGTGGCAGATAAATTGTTTAATTAATTAACAATTAGAAGAAATAATACCAGTTGCTGCAATAGGATTCCAGTTTATGGAATTTTCACATGAATCCCATACAAGATGGAATTTGCAGCGAGACACTTGCTTCTTTCAAGAGAGGTGAACCTTCTAATGAAGATTCCAATAGAGGATCTTGATTATCCTTATCCAACAAATGCTCCTTTCTTATGATGATGATACATGATGAGCTCTTTTCTATGTGAGATGACTATTCTTTTCCCATAAGTACTACTTATGCTTTCAATGAGGCTACCAAGAGCTACTTCCTTTTTATGATGACTGCTACAACCATGTAGACTTCTACTTCAGATGTTCTTTCAAGCTTTTCTAATAATGTCATGAGCTCTTGCTTTAACGATATGCTTCTAATATGATGCCATCTCCTACTAAGATGCATCTAAGTCATAATGCTTATCATCTTGACTGTCATGGTAAAGGTCTTTTCAGCTCCTACTTCTCCTTGCTACGCAATGGAGAAACACTAATAGTGAAGATCTATCCCTTTGGATTTCTTCGCATTAGGGTCTTCCACTTGCTCAGTGATATGAGCTTCATTTCTTTCTTTCCTCTTGTTGTCCTTCTTGAATTTCAGACAATCTCTCTTGTAATGCCCATTTTCCTCACAACCATAGCATTAGATCTTTGACATATCCTTTTTCTTTTTTTTGTTTTTTTGTTTTTTCTGAGGACTAAATTTTCCAAACTTTTCTTTTCTCTTAGCCATGGCAACAAATGCTTGAACATGTTCACTTGGTCCCATATTGCTCTTTGCTTTTAACCTGGTTTCTTCAATTGTACACAATGACCAAAGTTCACTGAATGGGGTGGCTTCCTTTTTTCCAAAAATGTTTGATACAAAAATGCCCCATTCATCAGGTACTACATTGAGCACCATGATTTCCCTCAACTCTTGTAGTTGGTCTTCCTTTTCTGACACCCTCATGAAGTATGAGGTGATTCCTTCTTCCTTTGATATCTTCATCTTGTAGAGTTCTTGTCTAAATGATATCACTCTTCCTGTAGTACTTACGGAGAACAATTCTACTAGCTTGTCGTATATTTATTTTGATGTCTCTAATTTTGATATGTAAGGTATGAGGGGATCCTTGATGGATTCTATAAGAATCCTTTGAGACCTTACTTCCCTTTTTATGTACCTTGCTAGAGCTTGAGCTTATTCCTTTGGAGGTTTAGTGCTTGAGCCCTTAACATGTTCAACGACTTCATTTTCTATGAGGATCAAATCTGTCTTCTTCTTCCATGCAAGATAGTTTGTTGACCCCACCAATTTGTTGCTTTCCTTGCAAAATGAAGTCATTTTGATAGATTCAGATATAGGTATAAAGATACTTACATGTCAAGTTAAGATACTCCTTGGTGATGAAATCTTCAACTTGATGCCTTCTTTGATGAGGTTGATAATAGAAGATGTCTTCCTTCAAGAGTGATCCTTAACTCAAAGAGGGAGATCACCTTGAATCGTTGATGATGAAAACGACTTCTTCTCGCTTCCTTGAATGATAGTGTAGAATGTGGTGGCCTTCCCAAGGTGCTTCAAATATAGGGTCTTTCTTTGATTGAGTGGATGACGGGTCCTTGAGGTCTTCTTTCCTTTTGAAGATTGTAAGCTTCCCAAGAAAGAAACCTTCTTTGGATGATCTAGGGTTTTGAGGTCTTCTCCTTGTTGTTGCTTTGAGTAGTCCTTCTTAATGCTTCTTAGTTTGTTCGGCCCTTATGAATCCTTTCTTGATGATTCGATGTCCTTGATGTTGAATGATATTCTTGTGCTTTGACCCTTGAGTATCCTTCTTTGTGATGCCCTTCCTTGATGTAGTCACCTTAGCTCTGATACCATGTTGAGAAATCTAGGGGCAACAAGATAGGTGATTTCTCAAACTTTGATAACTGCTTGTGATATATTTTCACTTGACTTGATTAGATTCTTCTTTCTATAGATTATTATTAGTGTTTTCTATCATCAAACGACTACCAAACCATAAAGAACAATGAGACAATAGGATGCAGAATGTAGGCGATCATCCAGGGCCAAAACCTCTCCAACTAAGAGGAAAACCCACCAAAATTCTATTTCTTATAGATCTGCAATTGAAAAATTCCAAGACCTTTTGACCCTTGACAAGACCCTCCAAGGCCAAGTCATACCTTGCTTCTAGCAACTTTTGCAATCTTGACTTCCAACAATGTCTTCTGCAATTTCGACCCGCCCATCAGATTCTTTTGCAACTTTGACCTGCCCCAACAAATTCCTCTGCAACTTCGACCTCTCTAGCAGATTCACAACTTCGACCTTTCATAGTTTCGAACTTTCACAACTTCGACCTTTCACAGCTTTGACCTTTGACAACTTCGATGTAGCATCACAACTTCGATGTAGCTTCACAACTTCGATGCAGCTTTACAACTTCAATGCAACTTCAAAATTTCGTCTAGCCTAGTAACTATAGAAACCCTAACAAAAGAGAGAGAGAGGCCCAAAACTTCAATCTTGTTCTTTTTCTTCTTCTTCATCCTTTTCCAACTTCTAACTTGAGTAGATCGAACTTGCTTGAGAGTATGTCCAAATGAGGTCGAGTTCCTTCTTATATATAGCCTTTTGAGGGGTACGAATTGCTATCTTTAGGCTGACTCGTCCCTTCATGTAGGCTGATTTGATCTTTGTGCCTTGACGAGGTCTTGGAGGGTCTTTTGACTCTATTTTGACTGAATAGTTTTTTCTCTATGTAACATACCCAAATGGGTCTTCAATACATAACAATGACCGAATTGACTTTATGACAAACCTAGAAGCACTCAATGGGTGCTTGATCTATAAAATAAATTTCCTTGAACATGAAACCCATGCTTCAAGAGCAACAATAATAAATTTATTTTTCTTTTTACATTTAATACATAAAATCATGATTACATATGTCATTATGAAGGCCGAACCTAGTTACATATTTCAACACTTCATCGACAACATTTGCATGTTCTCTTTCTCTCTTCTTATTCCTTGGATTTTTAGGACATTGACTTTTGTAGTGTCCCATCTAATGACAATTGTAGCATTCAATCTTTGATAGATCAACCTTCTTCTTTGGTCCTGTAAACTTCTTGTATACTCCCTTCTTCTTGTGATGAGCAGAGTAGGGATTTGAAGTGTTGTTTTCTTCATCCTCCTTTTTATCACTTACTAATGAGACGCGGGTCTCTTCTTGACTGCACACATTCCGTATTTGTTCAAAGGTTCGTGTATCCTTCTAACTGCTTATTCATGATGCGAAAGAGCTCCAAGATTTTGGTAGAACTAGTAGTGCAAAAATCACAAGTTCTTTATTTGGTACAACTTCATCAATAGCTTGGAGTTCATCTCTTATTCTAGAGATTCTTACAAAGTGGGATGATACAGTGTCATCCATTGTTCTTAATTCATTCTTGAGACTAGCTATCTGACCAATGTTCTTGATGGTAAATTACTTGGAGAGGGCTTCATACATTTCTTGTGCAGAATCTATATTAGATATGTGTGGGATTAGATTGTCCTTTACTCCATCTACTATAAGATTCGTGGCCAAGATATTAGTTTCCCTGTATTTTTCCTTTCCTGCATCATCTGTAGGTTTTTTAACTTTTCCTTGAACAAAATCCAAAACTTTATGCTTAGCGAGAATAAGATCTATCCTTTTTTCCATGCCCTATAGGTGGAGCCTCCTTCTAGCTTGTTTTCTTTGTTCATTGAGGTTGTCATAGTCTCTATAGATAGCATGTTTCTCTTCTTATATGATCCTTTCCTTAAAGACTTTCTTTTGTTCCTTCTTTCAATAGATCTTCAAGTTGCCTTTTCCTTTCCTTCTTCACCTTAGCTCTAATACCATGTTAGAAAATCAGAAAGGCAGAAAGATTCTCTTATATTGATAATTACTTGTGATATTCTTGTAGTCTTATTATCTTCTCTTTATGTTCTTCTTTTATCTTTGTTTCATCAAGCAATCATCAAATCAAATATGAAAATCAACGACACCAAATGTAGGCACTCAGCCAGGGCTAAAACCCCTCTCTAGGGGAAAACCCAGTAAAACTCTTCCACTAGCAAATTCAAATTGAGATAGACCAGGACCTTAAACCAGACCAAATGACCTTTCTCCTCCACTAAGTCAGCCCTCAAACTGTCCTTCTAGACTCCAAAGATCAATTGCAACAATATTGCATCAAAGACAAAATTTCAGCCCTACTGCTTCAAAATTTTGGCCTAGCTACTTCAAAATTTCGGCCCAGCTTCAATTCTGCAATTTCGGTCCTCCAGCAACTTCAACTCCTTTGCACGTGTGAGACAAAGAGAGAGAAAATTCGATTTCTTTTGCTTGACAAATACTTCCTTCTTCTTCGCTATTCTCTCTTCCTTCCCTGAATTTCACACCCTTTTACCGCTTCCAGCTACTGCAGATTGAACTTTTTGGTTGGTGCTTCAAATGAAGTTGAATTGCTACCTTTATTTAGTGAATATGTGAGGTCGAATTCCCTTGATGAGGTCGACTCTTCTTTGATGCTGACTTGGTAGAGGAGGCCTAAATGACCTATTTGACACTAAAATAAATTTCTTTCTTGACTCAAGAAGCCCAATAAGGGTCTATTACATTATGACAAGGACGAGGACTCTTGACACAAACCCTAAAAGTCTGCAATGGAGCGTTTGACCTATTAACCATTGACCCAAGCATGAAACCCATGCTTTAATAAGTCAATTTTTTTTTACAATAAAATTTATTTTTCTTTCTTTTGACAAATACATTACATTGTGAGTCAAATACAATTATGAAGACCGACACTAGTTACATTTTTCAACAAAAACCCCCTGGGTATTCACTTTGAAAACTATTTTACCTAAAACTTTGAAAGTGGATGAAATAAATAATATCTAGCTACAGATGTAATATATAAGATATTATTGAAATCTTAGATAAAACAAGGCCAAAATATGATACTTGAAGAAATAAGCCTTGCTGAGTGATTTTTTGGTGAAATCTGCGATCATAAAATTTGCTAGAACAATATATTCTTGTAGATCTTCACATAGAAACTAGATATATTAGTGTAAAATTTGGCAAAAAAAATAAAAAAATGATATATATTTCCCTTGGTTAAAATACGAAATTTAGTTCTAATACCCTAAGTATTTTACTAGCTAGATAGATGTACAATTTTTAGCAAGCTAGTAAATAAAATAAAAAAGGAAATTTTAAATAAATAGAGAGTTGAAGAGTGAGGCTTTACCTTTGCATTTTACTTTTACTAGCTTGTAGAGTTGTGATCTCAACCCTTCCTTATTTATCTTTTCCTTCGAGACTAAAGAGTGAGGAGTTGGAGGTGAAACTATCCCACTCTCTTAGCCTTGAGCTTGTCCATAAGAAATTTTAACTCACCATGAGGACCTGCTCATTTCAGAGACCCCAACCAAAGTAAAAACAATAACACTAATAGTCTGTGATTTCAAATGGAGATTCCTCCTAAAGGGCTTGTCCAACACTTGGAAAAGTGTGTTCTTAGTGACGAGCAGAGGGCAATATGGAAATCTTCCCTTCCATGGGACTTTTTGTCCCTCAATGGATCTTTACCTCGATTTTTTAAGGGAAGAAATGTACCTGCAAAACAATTTCACAAAACACAGTGATAGAGGTGAAAAATCAAGAAAGAAGACAATAGAAGAATCAACTCCATACACAAGTGTATTTTTTGCAAACTGGTTTCTTAGTATTATGGCATCAAATGATTTCACAGTCAACAACCTCAAATGGGAGGAAGATCTAGCTTTTTATAGAACTTTTTTTAATGACTAGTTTCCTCCTTCCATTAAAATAATATTATTTGACTTTTCATCCACAATTAATTTGGAGACTAAATTGACTCATGAAAAAAATGACATTTTATTACATTGAGTTTGCCCAGTGAGTGGGTCGAATTGCCTCATTACCACCAAGATCAACATTCTCATGCCGACGTGTTTGAAAGTCAAATAGATGAAGAATAGTGCTCATAACTCCTCCAGTGTCCTACTAGAAGGCTCCAATGTCTCACTTGTACATCTCGACTTACTTAGGGAATGAGTCTAACCACCTTGGTATTTTGCTCCACTTGTAGAAAACTGGCAACTTGACTTGCAACAACTACTTTTTTGTCCACAATGCTATCTTCTCAGAAATAACAACCTCCAACAACTACTTTGACCTCTCCAATGGTTATTTTTCTGTTGACTTGTATTTCCAAAAATTAGTAAGTCAAATTACACCATCTTGTTTGCATCTCCAATTCCCCAGCCTAATTGTCCAAGCTTTCCATACCTTCTTGTGCTATTTGCACCTAGTGCCACAATATATGCTTTGTCATCTAAAAAAGTCCAAGGTGTTTCCAAATAAGCCTGGTAAAACCCCTTGAATTATGGTCAAATTAGGGACTTGCAATGCCCTTGAGGAACAAAAAATTCTAAGACGTGTTTTGTTCCTTTCACTAAGTAGATAAACTTTGGACATAATGCATGTCCAAAATACTGCAACTCTCCACCTATTAGGCCTATGGAAATATGTGCATCCATATTGACTAATTTTGACCAACCATATCTTGAGAATGCTTCTTCCAAATGGAAAAGTTCTACATGGCATGTCATCCTCCCATTGAACTCTGCAATCTGACACCTTTTTGACATTTTGACTTTTGGGATTGTTATTGCTCAAACTAACAGGGGTTCTAAGAGGGGATCTTAAAAGGGAAACTACTAGGTGAAGGGAAACAATGGAGTGATAGCCCACTGTCACCTCAACTAAGGCTCCCTGTTCTTTACGAACTTTCACCGATGGGAGGAGACCCGGTATAAAGGGAATCACAAGATTAGTAGGTCAATGAAAGGATAAGGAGTAATTCCTAAGGCCTATTCACAAGAGAGACTTAGTTGTATGGTTTGCTTGCTCGGGAAACATGGTGATAGGCTCTTTAGGAAGTGCTAAGAAGGTCTTTGATGTTAGGGTTTGAGAGTATATCCTATCAAGGAAGTCCCTACACTTAAAAGGTCCTATGAATGTTTGGCTTCTAAGTGATCTTTGTTGAATTGGAGTCAACAAGTTGCGGGACCACAAAGGGCCAAGTTGTGGACCAAAAATCAAAGTGTTTGGATGGCAAGATTGTGAGATAATTGATGCCCTAGGTGACGTATATAGGCTAGGCCTAGAAAAAGAGGGAGGTGAAAAAAATAAGCGTTGAAAACAATCACCAATGGGGATTAGTGCCCTCTCCTTTGGGAGAGATGGAGTCAAGGAGAATTTATGTATTGGGAAAAATTCATCCAATCAAGGAGGCCTTCAACAACTTCGCATGGCATTTTGAGCATGAGAACAACTGCTGAAAGGACTTTATACTTCGGTTTGCAATAAATGATGACTTATCGAGATCTATTTAACATAAATTATCTCTAGGAACATTCGCCCATTCATACATGGCCTATGACTTGATGGAACGCTATAAAGAACAAAAATTCCCACAATTTCATATAGAGCAGCAGTAAATTTCATACTTGTATAGCGAAAATCCCAGCAACATTCATGTGACAAAAGTAAATGACAAGAATAAACATTAAAAGAGTACTTACATATATAAAAGAGTATATCCAGTCATCAAATTATGCCAATAATGCAGCTCCATGACAAGAGAGAGATATCCAAACATTAAAATTCATCCATAAGATCCAAACTCGTCCTCCAAAAGGGATAGTGAAAATTTCACAAGAGCAAATAACCCAATCCAAGTGATGATGATCAAAATGAATCAGCTCATTTCTATTTGTACACTCTCTAATGAATTTGATTTGGCTAAATTGGCCTAATTGAGCCCCTAAAATAAAATAATGTGCATAATAACAATACTTTCCCGTGAGTCTGCTCTTGCTAAAATCATAGGAACTTAGCATACCCGACTTGCAGGTGGTTGGTTATGCTCTTGGTGTTATAGTGGCAACTATGAGGTTTGATCTTGAGTCTCCCATTGATTAGGCCTGACAGTTACCGATTCACCATGTGGTTAAACAAAAAACAATACTTTTGGTAACAAGCCCACCAAATAGCTCAATAATGTAAAGATAAGCCTCTCAAGAGGGAAGAATGATCGACATAGTAAGTCGTTGGGCCTTTGAGGAGGCCTAATGAAGTCCAAACGGTGCCATAATGTGAAACTGGACTCCCATCATAGTGGACAAGGGGTTGGCCCTTTGTTTTCCAAGCAAGAACTTGTGGTGCTCCCAAGTGGGCGTGGGGGCACAAGGATATCCTCATGGGTCTCCTGTTAAAATTTGGGTACCGGAGGACAAGTGGTTCCCTAAGGCTTTGATATTTGGCCTACGGAAAAGTGTCCAAATTTATTTGTACTTTTCTCTTAAAGTGACTTTATAAGTGGTAAAGTCAATTTAATTTAAAAGTGACTTTATAAGTGGTAAAGTTACATTCTAATTTAAAGATGACTTTATTAAAGTCAATGAAGAATTTGAAAGTAAAAAAGTGACTATGGAAATAAAAAGCTAAGTGGGTCTTTATTTAAGTAGGTGAGTTAAAAAATAGAAAATGAGAATTAAATGCACATTTATTCTCATCCCTAGATCTAAATGAATCTCAGCGATTAGATCTTAGGGTAACCCAAAAGGTCATTTAGAGAGTAAAAGGAGAAGAGAAGAGAAAAAGATTAATTCATTCTTTCATGAGCGTTTGAGAGAAAGAGAAGAGAGAGCAAGGAGAAAATTTTTGAGCAGTGAGGGAGGGAAAGAGAGCAGCAAGAAGAAATTTAAGCAAATTTGGGCAGCAACATTTGTTGGCACGCATCCTTAGGCAAAATCATACATAAGGAAAAAGGAACAGAAATCGAGGAAGAGGGACAACAACAAGGGCATGAATTTCGAGGCAGGTTTTGGGCACGATTTTCGAGGCAACCATACTACTGAAATATGTACAGTCCGTACAACAGGTTCTGGGCACGATTTTCAAGGCAGGCCGTACAACATTTAATGTTGTTTTATTGCTGGAAAAAATTCTGTGTTGGCAGTTTGTTGATTGGCACGATTTTCGCGGCGGAGTTTAAGCACGAAAATCGAGATAAGTTGTAATTTATGGTTGCTGGAATTTTTACTGTGTATTTCAGTTTCTTTGTAAAAGCATTTTCAGAAATAAAGAAGAGCTCTCAGATTGGTTTTCTCTAAGAGTTGTAGGGGGGTTTTTTTAGGGTCACATTGACCAAAAATCACTGTGTTATTTTCTATGTGGTTGTCATAATTTTGTTGTGTTTTATTTCTGCAATTTCAGCAGTTGTAAAATCTCTAAATTTGTGTTTTCAGAAAATATTGCTATTTCTAGATTTTAGAATTTTTATCATGCTTGGATTTAAAACTAAATGCATGGAGTGATAAGGAAAACTGATAACCGGAGTGGGGGTTGAAATTCTTCATCTCCAAGTGGATCGAAAATGCATGTAGGCCATTTGTAAGCGCTAGGATGATGATGTAATCCCTCCCTTTGTAGCGGGAGACATCCTTGGGAACCTGGAACATCTGCCAAGTGTATGGTGCAAGTGTGGAGTCGACTGGGTATGGTGAACTAGGTGCATCATCCTCATTCAAAAGGTGGAACACGAGCAATCAACGAGTAATGCTGGGAATCCATGAAGTAATCTCTGCTATGGTGGAGGCCCATGGCTCTCAATGCTCACCCTACAAGTGCCCATGTGGCCCTCTGGAGGGATAGGATCCCGTATAGGGAGACCAAGCCCCAAATGGAGACCCACTTACAATCCTGCATAAGATCCAATGCGCCCCCTAGCCCTACAATACAACAAATCATTAGAATAATCAAGTAAAAGAGTCTACAAATCATGGAATCAATGGGGCAGTTCATGGTGGAATGCCCTTCCATAGTGGGCTTTGGGATGTACAAGTGTCTCCAAGCTCAATAAGGGGTTTAAGCAAGGACCCTATTAGGGGGTTTCAACTTTTAAAGGTGGTGACATGTCCATAGTACGCCCATCAAGTGGAAGGTGGAAAGTGATATAATATTGGAATGGAGTGGGGATTAGGGGGATCATCCAAACCGCATGTCAAGGCACAAGGGTAGCTATAATAAGGGAAGCCCACACTTGGGTATATGAGTGTAGGAGGGAGCAAATCGTGGTACATTAGTTACCCTGACCTTTGTTTTTACACCCTTCTTCATATGCCTTTTGCCTTTGATTGAGTTTTCTTCATAACTGCTCGGGGCTCTAGGAGATGGAGAACGTGATGTGTAATATATAGTAGTGGATACCCCCTTGAGGTGGGGCAATTCATCGCCTACTAGGGGTTGGGACTATCATGGGTTCCTTAATGATGGAGGGGGCTCATCTAGGGCCCATAGGAACTAGGGTGATGGCAATGGATAGGGGTAGAGCTCATCATTGGCTTTTGTCCACGTGCTAAATTTGTATGTCTCGCCATCTTTTGCATTTTGTGGTACATTTCCTGTTGAGAGTGGCCAAATTATGCTTTTTCTTTTCTTTTTAGCTGCATCAACCTCCGGGGCATCATTCGAGCTCGACCCAAGGTGTGGGCAAGGGAAAGGGGATGCTAACCCTTTGTGGACCTATTGGATGCATGTGGACCTGGATGGGAAAAATGATGAATGGGATCAAAATGAGCGGAAGGGGGTGATGTATATGGTGTCGAAAGTGGGACCACACAACCAAAATTGGGATTTCCCATATGGTGCCAACCCTAAAGCTAATGGCTAGTAAAGGAGATCCCACGGGACTAGGATACAAGGCTAAACACCAAACTGGGTAGAGGAGACAAGAGCACAGACCTAGCCCACTCTTTCTGCTGAATCCCCCCACCAATCCATGCTACAAAGCATCCATGAGAAGTAAACAAAATTACTCAACCAAACCAATGAGAAGTCGTATCTTTGGGGTCGGGAGGCCCACCTTCAAACATACATTCATAACAGATGGGCAAGGGACCACATGGCTGGCTCAAGTAGCGGAGGAAATGGCACATCGAGCTATCTGGTGGTTGTAAGGGGCTGTTGGCTGAGGATCATCTAGGAAAAAAAACTTTGCTGACCCAAGGTGTGGGCAAGGGGAAGGGGATGCTAACCCTTTGTGGACCTATTGGACGCATGTGGACCCAGACGGGAAAAATGATGAATGGGATCAAAATGAGTGGAAGGGGTTGATGTATATGGTGTCGAAAGCGGGACCACGCAACCAAAATCGGGATTTCCCATATGGTGCCAACCCTAAAGCTAATGGCCAGTAAAGGAGATCCCACGGACTAGGATACAAGGCTAAACACCAAATCGGATAGAGGAGACAAGAGCACAGACCTAGCCCACTCTTTCCGCTGAATCCCCCCACTAATCCATGCTACAAAGCATCCATGAGAAGTAAACAAAATTACTCAACCAAACCAATGAGAAGTCGTACCTTTGGGGTCGGGAGGCCCACCTTCAAACATACATTCATAACAGATGGGCGAGGGACCACATGGCTGGCTCAGGTAGCGGAGAAAATGGCACATCAAGCTATCTAGTCGTTATAAGGGGCTGCTGGTTGAGGATCATCTAGGAGAAAAAATTTCTTCTATGCATACTACACATGAGTGGTGGGTAACATTTGGCTCCAACTGGGACATGAGCTCTTGGAACGATGTGCAAAGCTACTCGGATGGGAGGTCATGAGAACACCAACAATCTCTTGGTACCTTAGACCTATTACCTGCACATATCAATAAATGGTATCTTATGATCACCCATGCTTAGTATTAGGCCATATAAATCAACAAGAAAGTAAAATGCAAGTTTAGTCTAAGTGAAACTAATCTATCATGAAAATATCATATGATGTTAGTTCTAATGAGAAAATGAGCATGCAATGCATCCTACCCTAACATGCATATAGTGTAATGCCCATGCTAAGTGTAATCATAAAGCCAATGCAACCAACACATCATCAAATCAATATACACATGCTTGCCTATATGATTACTTATGTAACATACCCAAAGCGAATGCAGACACAATCACATGGAGGATGAAGTGGGTGGGAGTTGGGAAAATATGATCTCCATTCAAGATAAAAGGAAGCCCTAGGAGAAAGAAAATAAATTAATCTAGAAGTGTTAGGTTTTCCTTCCAAGTACACAATGGTGGAATGAATGATCACCCTTAAGAACTCCCTATCAAAATCATTGCTCATAATATTATGCTTCGGAAGGTCATTATGGGAAGAGAAGGGAGATTTGCAACAAGGAAGGGGACAACATATTGGTTGCTCAATGGAGTGATTTCATTCACAACCCTAAGTATGAGGGGGAAGGAGGGATGCATCTAGTGGATGGTTCTTCCTCAACATCATACCTAGGGAGGTGAAAGGGTCCATGGTCATTGGAGATCATACAAAAACGGGTGAGGGAATCACTTGTGGAAGCCTTAAAGATGATGAACGAAGGAAAGGGGTAAAGGGAAATGTGAAGTCTCAATAGGATCTTTTGCCTGAAAATCCATCTCTAGAGGCTCAAGTGATTTGAATATACTCCCAGAATCATAAGGAAGGCAAGTAGGAGCAAGGGTCTTAACAATTCTATCATTGTTGGTATCAAAGGTAGGGTCTTCCCAAAAAGGAGAATCAATTACCTCCCACTGCCCTCTTTCATGTAAGAGAAAACAATAATCCTTCTTCTTAATGGTATCGATGGATATGTCTTCATAAATAATGTCTAAGAGAAAGGGGAGACCACTCTCAACCTCATCTTCCTTATCGATGTCATAAATGGGAGCACAATCAAATTGAGGACCAACGATTTCCCACTTCTCCTTTTCAATGTGGAAATAGTCTCCAATGTCATCTTCCAAGGGGCTAATGGGATCACACCTTCCTCAAGGTTCTCAAAAGAAGAGTCATAGGGAGTAATATCCTTGATAAAGGCAAGGTTAGTTTCAATTTCACTTTCCATAGACTCATCCTTCCCAACACGTGTTCCCAAAATCATCTTGTTCATGATGTGGACCCAATGAGGACTCACCTTCTTGCTCATCACTTAGATCCTCAAGGTTATCCCTAACCTCTTCATCTTGACTAATGAGACCTTCCCTTTGGAGGGCTTCCTCTAGGCTCTCACAAGGAGCTTCATTAGATTGGAATTTCGGTCCCTTATACTTCACGAATTTGTTGATCAACTCAATAAAAGATGAAATGCTTTCAGGCTCACACGAGTCAAGCCAACCTCGGTGCTTGTATTCAATAGAGGCAATAAATAACTCCATGAGGCTGTCTAGATGAACCACATTAACCTCAGAAGCATGCTTAATAAGTTTTGCTATGTGGTCAATTGTTGTGGATGGATCACCCTCAAATTGTGGCATATTTCGCATGAACTTCCAATCCATGCCATTTGGGTATCCTGGAACCCATGTGATATCCAAAGTAGGAAACCACTCATGAAGCCTTTTAAAAGCCATTGATCTTTATATATTGATATCAAGGGAGTCGCTAGGATGAACTAAAATCACCTAAACAAATGCTTGCTTCACCCTACAAGTGTTGACTTTGAGGTTTAATGAAAAACTAGGGCTTTGTTCTTCTGGAGTCGCCAAAATGATATGTCAATAATGTCATATGAGGAACAAGGCACACGCCTCGTGTCTTCGGCAACAACGACAAAATGTTACCGCTCAAACTAGCAGGGGTCCTAGGAGGGGATCCTAAAAGGGCCACTACTAGGTCAAATGAAACAATGCAGTGATAACCCACTGTCACCTCAACGAAGGCTCCCTACTCTTTACGGACTTCACTGATGGGAGGAGACCTGGTATAAAGGGAATTACAAGATGAGTAGGTCAATGAAAGGATAAGGAGTGATTCCTAAGGCCTATTCACAAGAGAGACTCAATTGTATGGTTTGCTTGCTCAGGAAGCAAGGTGATAGGCTCTCTAGGAAGGGCTAAGAGGGTCTTTGAGGTTAAGGTTTGAGAGTATATCTTATCAAGGAAGCCCCTAGACTCAAAAGGCCCTATGAATGCTTGGCTTCTAAGTGATCTTTGTTGAATTGGAGTCAACAAGTTGCGAGACCACAAAGGGCCAAGTGGACCCAGAATTAGGTCAAGGGTATGGGGTTGACCAACTAAGGATGTACTTGACCTAATTAAGGAAGGGAAGGGGATCAAGGAAAGAATATTCTTTTGCTGATTTAATGCAATGACCCTAATGAGAACACTAGCCAAAGGAAAACTAGGGCAAGAAATGGTCCTTGAGCTAGGGCTTGCTATATCTCGAGATTCCATTGTCGGATTTGCTTCAAATTTAGAGGGCCTCTAGAGAAAACCTTAACACAGTTATGGACCAAAAATCAAAATGTTTGGATGGGTAGATTGTGAGATAATTGATTTCCTAGGTGACTGCTCTGAATGTATAAACTTGAAGATTTTTTTAAAACAATTTTACAAGTGTAAATTATATGTGTTTTGGGTAGAGGATCAATTTACTAAACACATAAACATTATTTTTATCTTAGTTTTGCAGAAAATAAAGAAGACATCAGTACCATAACAACATACACGACAACAAATGATAAAGGAGTTCACCCCTCTTGGGCTACATCTCCTGGTCCAGCTTCCAATGTTGGGCCTCTTCCATTATGCTCAAAAATATGTGTTTACATCAAGTTACAGTGCTAAGAATGCTAAAACAATGTCTCCAATGGCTCTAGAACAGTAAAAAACCCCCATTTTGGTTCTTTCTGCACCTCATTTGGCCAAAAACTGAGAAAGTTATGTTTGTTTCTTCATTTTCCCAAATTCTGCAACTAACCATCCTCCAATTCGGCCTAAACCTGGCTTGAGCGCTCCAAAAGCGGAACCGACATGCAAACCTGGCCTACATTCCCTCTCAGCAAGTGAATTTGTAGGATGGTTAAATCCGCCATTATGCCCCCAGTCTCGATTTTTTTGGTCACATGGCGGCCATAAGACCACACAGGGGGCCGAAGATTCCGGGCTTTGTCTAGCCCCTAGTTGGCGCGCACTCCTGGTTCTATGGTCCCACATATGACCATGGTTCGTCCCCCTAGGGTTTGGCCCCTCTAAACTTCGCTCTGTCCGTGGTTTCGTGAGGGGTCATACGATCCGGGGCTGGCCCCCTCCAACTGTTGCAGCTGGTTCTTTGCGGTTGGGCTCCATTTGCGAATTGGCTTCGGGGCTGTGGCCATGGGCCGGGCTAAGGTCTAGCCCTTGGCACCCCGCCTGCGGTCCCATGAGCCTTGGGGTGGCCAGGGGCTAGGGCTTAGCCCGACCTCTCCCCCAAAGGTATGTTCATGCAAATTCAAATAGAACCATTCAACCTTTGTTAAACAAGGAACATGGTGGCGCGGTGGTATGGCTCTTGGTTGCTTGGTACTTGGTCTCGAGTTTGACTCCCATGGAGGCAGTTTGGCCTCACACAAAATTTTGGTCGGCCATGAGGAGGCCACGTGGCACTCCCTCATTGGGCCACCACAACAAACAAACAACCAATGAAAATTAACCACGCCTCAACCAATTAGCTGATGCCAAGTGTCGACCAACCATTGGCCAATGAAGGACCCAGTCATCCTGCCAAGTCATGGCCTAGTCAGTGTATGGACTGTTGACTGGGCATCCCTGCAACCCAAATTTCAATTTTTTTAGTTATTTCCCAAAACGAACTGAACGCAATTCCAAGAGCATTCGATGTCGGATTTGAGTGAAACAAGTTGCATTGGATTCAGGTTGTCGAGATCTATCCAGTCGTTCAGGTTTCAATCTCTGTCGCACACTTTGAATTTTGAGCACTATTTTGATCCACCAGATCACTCCTCCCCATTGGAAGCTTTTGGACCTCCAAAAGCTCTTTATCAGTCAACAATTAGATGAGGGTACAACTCCCTCACCCTTCTAGTCTCAATCCACTGAACTTTGCTTGAATTTGTCATTTTGAACTTTTCATGAAAATACATCATTTTCCCTGATTTTGGAGTCCTTGTCTTGCTGTCATAGATGACATCTTGCTGCAATTTCCCAGAATATGCAAAACAACAAACTGCCTTTGAAGGAATAAACACATTCCCTCCTCGGTCTCCAATCAAAGGAAACTTAAACAATCTCAAATTCTTCTCACCTTGAACATTGTTGTCATGACGATGCTTACCATGTCTAGCCTTGTACTTGGCTCGACTCTTGACCAAATGTGATCGCCATTGCCATGCACCATCCCTTTTCAAAGCCAACACATTATGAAACCCACAAGAAGAAGTTTTGGAACCTGTTGTCGCGCGGATTGACACGACAACGCTCAGACCGGGGGTTGTCACTCTGATCCCCGATCCCTCCGTTTAAGCCTGTCTCCCGCGGCTAAGGGGGGTAGTCCCTGTGAGATGATGAGGCCAACTGTCGACCAGTTGGTTGGGAAACACGAGATACGATATAAAAAGGGCTCGATGGATTTTGGTTAATTTAGCAGACCAGTGCCTTGTTAGACTGATGTAGAAACGATTATTTTTTAAATGATATAGAAACATGGACCATGAACAGCAATCATCTATCATCAGCTAAAAACACAATGCTCTTAAAACGATATCCAACAGCTAAAAATTTGAAAAAGATGAATGCTTTTAAATCACCACGAGAATCATAAACCATCAACCAGATATCAATATCGCATCTCGGCTTGAAAACTTTAGATCTCAGCAATAAAGATATAACGTGAAAGCAACTGAAATCTGGCAAAAATAATTTTCCAAAATTTTAATATTTTTTCAATTTTTTTTTTTTTTTTTTTTTTTTTTTTTTTTTTTTAATATTAGGAAAATGAAAATTAAAAAAAATCTAAAAAATTTAAAATCTAAAATCTATTCTAAAACAAAACTATAAAAAATTAAAATAAACCCAAAAATCTTTTTTATTTTATTTTTTAATATCTAAATCTAAATCTAAAAAAATTCTAAACTAAAACATTCATATGAAAGCCTAAATCTAAAATCTAAATCTAAAAGGTATATACATAAACATTAATTAAAATATAAAACAAAATTTATAATCTACAGAAATAAACTAAAGTAAAACTAAATCTAAACAATTAACTATACAAACATAAATCTAAAACCTAAATATTAAAATCCATTGTAAATCATAAATCAAAACTATACAAAACTTTAACTAAACTAAAAATAAATTAAAATCTAATAAAAATAAATCTACGCTAGCTAAACTAAGAATTTATTTAAAATCTAAATAACACTTCATGCCAACACTGTCGTATGTACATATACATCAAAGAAAAACGGAACGATAATGAGAATGCCGCCTTACCTTCTGCGTTTAAAACGAAGATCCTGACCCGTCACAGAAAAAGAAGTCGAGAGCATAGCTTGACGAAGGAGAGCAGAGAAAAAACGTATCGGTTTTACCTGTCGGTGGGCACAGAGAACTCAAACTCGGTTTCTTGCAGGGTTTGCAGGTGAGATTGGAGCGGAACAGGAGCCAGCGTTTCAAAAAATGCGACTTTCCTTCGAAAATCAAAACGTTATCGCTCATATGCAATCACGTCCCCAGCAGAAATGAAAAATCGAAATGCGTTGAATGATATCTTGACCACCGGAGGAAGGAAATGTTTGACTCAGCCTCGAACAAAAAGAATTTTACAGTCGACGGCGGCAAATGGAGATCGATTTGACAGTCACACGAGAACGATGAGTTCAACCTGAACGTTTTCCATGCATGCCCACGGAACTTCGGCCAGCACTGAATGATGTCCACGCTTAAAAATGCTCAACGCATCCTCAGAAGATTACCTTACGCCAAAAACCCGTGAGACATTTGGCCTTATGCCTCCACAGATTTTCGCAGGCTCGATGAGGGTTAAGCTAACATGCTTTACTTCCTTTTACAATTTCTTGCAGGTTTTTCAAGGACGCTTGAAACGTTTCATGCTTATGCCACCTTGACTGATGGAATTTTGAGTAGACAGGGGCCACGTAAATGTGAACAGATCTTGAACAATAAAATAGTTTGATGAAACCCCTGAAATTTCTCAGAAACCCTGCAAAATTTTTCTCCCAGATCTTATCTCAGATCTGCATCCTGCAAGAAGGAAAACAAAAACTGGCAGATGCACAAAATTTTAAAGTAAAACCTAAAATTACAAAAAAAAAAAAAAAAAAAATGCAGTAAACTAAATCAAAACCCTAGAACAGCTGACCAATGTACAAATTTTGGCTCTTTAATAGCCAGATTCAGCAATAAGAACGGAAATATTTTAACGAAACGAAAATTTCAGATTTGTCACTGTGAAGAACTTCAGAAAATTTCTCATGCAAATCAAATAAATAAATCGAATGATAGACCCAGGATCAAATCCAACTGGGCTCAGCAAAAAATGCTTGCGGGAGTTGGCTGGTTCAGCCGAGAACTTCCCCGAACGCCCACAAAATTCCTTCAGAAAATGTTTTCTGCACAGCTCAAAACAACCGTCAACAAAGAGGGCAAAAATGCTGCTAGATCTCAAACAGTAATGGAGATACCTGCCATTACTTCAGAAACCCTAACAGCACCCAAACCCCAGCAAGTGAACAAGATACCTGTGCTCACAATACTCTATAAGAAGCTAATATTAATGGCTGAAAATAACATATGCAAAAAATGAAATGATTTCACAGCATTCCAAGAGAGTAACACCAGCAAGATATGGACCCCAAAGTCTTCCTTTATTAACCAGAAACAGATTTACAAGAGCTTCTTCAGTCTTAGACTCACAGATCGAATGAATCTGAAATGACCAGCTAAGACCCTATATAAAGGAAATGATCCAACGGCTAGTTCGAATGATCCATGTAGAAATGATCTCGACCGTTGATGAAGATCAAGACATCTCTTGATCTCATCCGTCGATTTATTCAATTAATTTTTTATTATTATTTTTTAAATTTTTAAAATTTCTTATTATTTATTATTTTATTATTATTTTTAAAATTTTTAAATTTTTTTATTATTTTTTATTTATTTCATATTTTTTAAATTTTTAAATTTTTAAATTTTTTTTTTTTATTATTTTTTATTTATTTCATTTTTTTTAAATTTTTAAATTTTTTTATCATTTATTATTTTATTATTATTTTTTAAATTTTTAAATTTTTAAATTTTAATTTTTTTTTTTTTTAATTTATTTATTTCATTTTTTTAAATTTTTAAATTTTTTATTTATTTTATTATTTTATTTCATTTTTTAAATGGATCATCGAACTAAACCTTTGGAAACATCACCCAGGACCTAGGACTTAGGACTCACGAGGGGATTTAAAACATTTTTCGACCCTCAAGACACATTACATCATCACTTTTACAACTTACATCTCAAGGGGACAAGCCCACTTAACACAGACCCTCATAAATCACCCAGTTCTGCGACACAACTATAATCTAGCATATTAACACACTAGGATTCTCCTAAAGTTCTAATGACAAAATCCATCCCGGCTTTGGGGTCAGGTTTGAAGGAAAACTCTGCCGATCCGTGGATCGGTGAGACGAAAAACCTTTCGGGACATAGATTATCATAGAAAGTTAGGTCCACCTAGGCAATTTTACATACATGACTCTGATCTGCTTAGATTATTTACAATTCATACATGCAGACTGGGTTTACAAGCAAGAAGATCAAGCTGCTGATGACTGCTGGATGGCACGAACACGCTGATCAGGTGCTACCCCTTTCTGCCAAGAAAAGAGGGTGTACTGCATGGGAAGTTGACTAGTAGAGGTCAACAGAACCAATGTCCTCTTTGTCAATTTGTTTTTGCATTTGCTCTTTGACATCTGCATTCTCTAACACTCACATCTTGTCACACCAATGTTCAACAATGATGCGTGCTGCTGCAAATTTACTCCTGAAACATCTTATCACATGGATTAGAAACATCAATTAAATCAGATTTCAAACTTGATTCATATCCTTGAAAGGCTTTAGATTCCTCAACATCTTCATGTTTGATCATTAACAATGCAAAGTGCTGACTAGCATTAACAATCCTCTTCATTTGTCCCGCATTTACAAGAGATGCATTCAACTCCATGCTGTGCGCTCTAACAATGTACTCTATCCCATTCTTGAACAAATGATATTTGTTCTCATGGCGATGAAAAACATCGCTCCTATCATATAGATATGGGCTTCCCAAAACAACACCACATATATCAATTGAAATTACATCAAGCTCTACCTCATCTAAAAAGTTTGCAGTGATTGCAAATTTTAGTTTACATTTTTTTGTCACATGCAATTTTGCATTGTCACATATCCAACCTAAAGGATAAGGTTTAGGATGAGGAATGGTTTCTAAATTCAACTTCTTGACAATGTCTTCTGAGATAAGATTTGCCTGTGAATCACTATCAAACAGTGTATCTATCTTGGTATGTTTTGAAATAAATCTAACGTGGAGAAGCTCTATTTTTGTTTTTTCATCTTGAGTTTCATTGAGACAATTTGAAGAATTAGTACTTGCAATGTCCTTACCTTTCAAACCCATGGGTGTGATTGTTGTTTCATCTCTAGAATCTGAACCTAAATCTTGTTGTGTAGTTGCCACTGTCTTCTCCTTTTGGATGAAGTTTTTAGCAATGATCTTCATCATGGCCCTCTTTGGAACAATGTTTACATGTAAGTTTTTCTTTCTCCATCTTGATGGTAGCATTCTTCTTCCCTTTTCCTTTGAACTTACCTTTTCCTTTTTCTCTAGACTCAAAGGAACTCTCACTAGTTTCTTTAGAAACATTTTTCCCTCTTGCCTCTAGATGAGTTTCCTGAACACAAACCTCATCTAGTTTTGTAGGGTTTAACATGAAAATGGTATGTCTGAAATATCTATGTAATTCTCCAATGTATTTGAGCAAAGTATCTTGTGAGGACAAATATATACCCAAAATCAAAGCTCTTTTCCTAAATTCTTGAGTATAAGATTGCACATTTTGCCCTTTAGCTTGCCTAAAGTTTTGCCAATCCATAATAGCTTTTTGCATGTATGCTAATGGATAAAATTGCCTTCTTATTGCAACAACAAAATCATTCCAAGAGGATAAAACCTTACCATGTTTCTTCATGTCCTCTTGAGTTTTGGCTTCCCACCAAATTAGTGTTGCACCTTCCAATCTAAGAGAAGCAAGCTGAATCTTGGTTTCATCATCTTTGATTCTTTGTATCCTGCAATACACTTCAATCTGACGAATCCAATTATCTAATCTCTTTGCATTTACCTCTCCATTGTACATAGGCAATTCAAACTTAATATCAAGCTTAAGCAAAGGAGTTTTACCATGACCCTTTGGGGAATTTGGATGTGTTTGTGAAAGGGTAGAAGAAGTTGAAGGTGAGGATGAAGATGAAGATGAGGATGATGATGGAGGTGAAGGTGGTGGCTTGTCACCATTTCCTCCATTCCCTTTTGGAGGTTTGTCTCCTTTTCCTCCATGAGGTTTTGAGCTTTCTCCATACAGTTTGGAATTCCTCTCCTCATACAGAACCTTAACCATCTTAGACATCTCAAATAATGTTTTTTTGAAAGTTTTCTCATCTTCAGACATCCCTTCAAGACCCTCTTCATTTGCCATGACTATTGAAGCTTGAGGTGTGTTTGTTCTCCTTGAAACAATTTGAGATTTTGCCTCCACAAGTTCTCCTTCTCCTCTTTTGAGCTTCAATTTTGTAAGCATCAAAAAAACACTTACAAACAAATCAAATCTTCACAATAACCTGGGCTCTGATACCAAAAATGATAAACTTGAAGATTTTTTTTTAAACAATTTTACAAGTGTAAATTATGTGTTTGGGTAGTGGATCAATTTACTAAACACATAAAGATTATTTTTATCTTAGTTTTGCAGAAAATAAAGAAGACATCAGTACCATAACAACATACACAAGACAACAAATGATAAAGGAGTTCACCCCTCCTGGGCTACATCTCCTGGTCTAGCTTCCAATGTTGGGCCTCTTCCATTATGCTCAAAAATATGTGTTTACATCAAGTTACAGTGCTCAAAATGCTAAAACAATGTCTCCAATGGCTCCAGAACAGTAAAAACCCCCATTTTGGTTCTTTTTGCACCTCATTTGGCCAAAAACTGAGAAATTTATGCTTGTTTCTTCATTTTCCCAAATTCTGCAACTAACCATCCTTCAATTTGGCCTAAACTTGGCTTGAGCACCCCAAACTCGGAATCGGTGCGCAAACTTGGCCTACATTCTCGCTCGGCGGACGAATTTGTAGGACGGTTAAATCCGCCATTAAGCCCCCAGTCCCGATTTTTCTAGTCACATGGCGGCCATAAGGCCGCATAGGGAGCCGAATTTTCTGGGCTCTGTCTAGCCCCTAGTTGGCGCGTGCTCCTGGTTCTATGGTCCCACACATGACCATGGTCTGGTCCCCTAGGTGATGACCCCTCTAAACTCTGCCGCGCTTGTGGTTCTATGAGGGGTCATACGACCTGGGGCTGGCCCCCTCCAACTGTTGCGCCTAGTTCTTTGAGGCTAGGCTCCGTCTGTGAATTGGCTTCGGGGCTATGGTCGTGGGTCGGGCTAAGGCTTGTTAGAGAATCTAGGGAAAAGTAGTGTTGTGATGATTCTTCGAGACTTGATAACAATTTGTGAAGTCTTTTTACTTTTCTTATTAGGTTATTCTTCTTCTTCTTCTTATTAGTGCATATGTGTGTGCTTCATCAAACTACTATCGAAACAAAATAATAAGAACACAGAATTTGGCTCTCTGCCAGGGACAAACTCTCTCCACTCTTGAGAGGAAAACCCTTTGTAATATTTCTCTTATTGAAGCTTCTTATTTGAACAGCTACCAAACCCTAGACCCTTGACTAGGATGTCCTCCAAGCATCAGTCAAATCCTTCCTCTTTCTGCACTGTCACTTCCGGCACATCTTCCGGCACTTTGTCTTCTAGGTTAGGAAACCCTAGAATATTAGGGCTTCTTTACTTCGTTATAGATAGAGTTCCTTTGCTTTCCTTTGGATACCTTGTAGGCCTAGATATACATCTGAATGAGGATATTCATGTTGCTGCCTTAAACTGCTGTAAAATCTGTAAGTGTTGTCTTGCCACACGTGTGAATAGTGGCCCTAAAACAATCCTTTTATTCTCGCTGATCCTTTCTTCCTTCCTCGCTGATGAGAGAGGCCTTGTAGGCCTAATTTGCACCCAAAAATATTGCGATATGATGACCTACAATTTTATGCTCCTAAAGCCACAGACGGACCCTTTCCCTTCGCACTCGTGGCTGTAGGTTCACCCCATAGACAGTCTTCGTTTCTCCTTTCCTTCATTGCCCTTATAAGGCTTCTTTTCCTCCTTCGTTGACCTTCTTTTCTTCCTTGTACCCTCGCATATTTCAGAGTGAGATGATATCCTTTTGAGGAGTGGACAACCTCTATAAATAGAGGTCTGTCCCCCCTATTCAAGCCGACATGACTGTCCTTAAAGCTGACTTGACAGTTTGCTCTTAAATTCATTTTTATTCATTATTTTGCTGCTTGTAGACTTCGTTGCTGCTAGGAGAGGATTTGACCATGCTTGGAGGTGTTCCCATGACCTTGTATGATGTCATACATGATGTAACATGCCCTCAAAGGGTCTCATCATAATTACATTTTGACTTTGACTCTCTAGAAGCACTTCAAAATGTGCTTGACCTATTTTCAATGAGCAAGAAACTCATTGACAAATAATAAAAAATAATTTCTCTTTTCTTGAATAAGTACAAATATCAAAATTATATTTATGAAGACCTAGCCTAGTTACATTTCCTTCAACACTCCCTCTTAACTAGGGAGGTATTCATACAACATTACAAGGTGTTTGGAAATTTTCAATCTTGAAGAATTCACATAAGAGAAACCGGATTAGCAATCCATCTGTTATAGCATCATATTCATCAGCATTGTCATAGTGCAAGGCCTTGACTAACAACTCCATCTCTTTACGAGACCATGAGCTACAATGTTGGCGAGACCAATGATTTATAGACACCTTCATCATTGTCTCTCAAGGTACATACCCACTCGGGTGTTCACCAAGTATGACCTTCTAGGACTATTCTTATCTTGGGTTCCCAACCCTCAAAGAATATCAGTCCTCTTGCCTACTCTTGTCTTGGATGCCCTACACATCCTCAAAGAGTACTGGATGCCAGATGATTACCTAATCCTCCCATTCTTTCTTCCCAAGTGAAGACAAGAATGTTGTGTCTATCTTGTGTCTACATTTCCATTCATGGCCTTCATCTAGACCTACGACTGTTGGTCCTGGTCTCCTGCATGAGCCATGAAATGGAAAACACAATTGTCATTCCTTTGTAATTAGGGGTGATTCAAAAACTCCCTCTTGATCAAGGCCCTGTTAGAGCTCCCTCTTAACTGGGGACTCTTTCCTTTATCAGTAGCTTCTTCTTCGTGGGTCCTTTAGCTGCTTGATCTTCTTCCTTTCTTGATGTCATGAAGTCTTCGATCGAACTTCTTCTTGGTAGGGCACCATCCATCGATCACTTTCCTTCTTGGTTTGTCATGTCATTGCTTCGTGGAAAGTGACTATCAGGTTTGTCATCTTGGCTACTCCTTTGTCATCTTGTCCATGCTTCAGAATACTCTCCTCATGGATGCTTCATAGTACTTGCTAGGTTACATGCTTTGACCTAGTAGCCCATTATGACTTCATTCTGATATTGCTTCAACATTGCTTTTTCTTTTGTTGGATGGCTTCTTCATCACGACATCTCTGTAGAGTAGAATCAGTTATCTGCACCTTTTATATTTCCAAGGCCTTCATAGGTGTCAAGGGTCCTTTCTTCCTTTATCAGAGTTGTCCTACCTTCTTTCGAGAGATATCTTTCAAGGCATTTTGTCAGATAGTGATTCTTGGTGATCATGGTGTTCTTCACATGCTTGATCTCTTTCTTCATTTGCTTCTTCTCAGATAGATCGGTCAACCATCTAATGCTTCTTGTGGAAGCATTCCTTCATTGCTTGCTTTCTGGACTTGTCAGCATTTCTTCTTGCTTCTTAGTCAACAATCTTATGCTCCTTATGTGAGCATGGTCTTTTGTTGGCCTTCATTGTATTGTGGTACATGCCTTCGAGCATGTTCTTGGTGAAAGAGATTCTTTCATGCTTGATCAAGTTATAGAACTATACCCATGATAAATAATATACAATTGAAAACATGACTTAAACTTTGATACATACCTCATCTTGATCCTTCTTTGATCATCCTTTGGTGTGGCACTTCTTGCTTCATCTTAGCTTGCCTACATATCATCCTTTTTTTGAATCCCATGAATGGGATTCCTAATGAGACATCTGCTTTGGTCCATGAACCTTCTTTTGAAGATTCCATCATAGGATCTTAAAGATCCTCACCTTGCAAATGTTTCCTTCCTTTGATGATTTAGGTCTTCTAAGATTCTTATTATGATCAAGTTTTCTTTCATCATGTATGAGGTCCTATACTAGGTATGCTCTTTTTGCATGAATATCTTGAGCTATATTTGCCATGCTCCTATATATACTTATGCTTTTTTGTTCTTATCATAAATGCTACATCTACATGAGTGTCTAGAACTCTATGTACATTATGTTGCTAGATTCTAGAGGGTGATTCTAGCCATGCAATTTAATTTATTCCTACATGCTCCTATTCTACTCAAAACTTTGAAAGAAGTCTAGAAGTAAAGAGTTTGACCTAGTCATAGTAGAGATCCAGAGGATCTTCCTTCTTTTGCTTCTTTCCTTCTTCTTTCATCTCTTGAGTTATGTGAGCTTCTTCCCTCTTCCTTTTGTTATTGTTGTCCTTCTTAAGCTTAGGAAAATTCTTTTTATAATGTCCATATTCTTGGCATCCATTTGTTCTTCATGAACCAAACTTGCCAAATTTACCCTTTCTTTTGGCCATGGTAGCAAATGCTTTCTCCTTTGATCCCACATCTTCTTTTGCCTTAAGTTTGGTTTCCTCTGTGATGCATAGAGAACACATTTCACTGAGAGTGGTTGCTTCCTTCTTGGCATATATGCTTGATGTGAAGTTTCCCCACTCCTCAGGTAGAGCATTGAATACAACAATTATCATCTCTCTGTCAGACATGACTTCCCCAAGCTCTTGAAGTTGATCTCTCATTTTAGAGATTTTCATGAAGTAGGGAGCTATTCCTTCCTTTGTTATCTTCATCTTGTATAATTCATTCCTTAGAGATATTACTTTTCCGGTTGTGGATACTGAGAATAGCTCTACTAGCTTATCATAAGTTTCTTTTGATGTCTCAAACTTGGAGACATAAGGAATGAGAGAGTCATTGATTGATTCTATCAGAATCCTTTGAGCTCTTGTCTCATCCTTATTGTACTTAGCTAAGGCTTGAGTCTGTTCCTTAGCAAGGATAGTGATATTCCCTTTGACATTCTCTAGGAGTTCATTCTCCTTGAGTAGTAGATCAATCCTCTTCTTCTATGCAAGAAAGTTATTGGTACCTACCAATTTATTTCTTTCCTTGCAAAAAGACATTGAAATATATTCAGAAGGGGACATGTACTTACTTGATAGATTTTGAGATGTAATGGATTTGCTTCCTCCTTGAAAGCTTGATGGCTTGTCTTCCCTGGATTTTGATGTCCTTCAAGTGCCTACTTCAAGTGGACTTGCTTGGTGATGAGGTTTGCTTGAAGACAAAGCTTGATGTAGGTATTCCTTCAATCTACTCTTCTTTGTAGGTGCCTTTATATAAGGCTCTTCTTCTAGCTTTGTAGATATCCTTGATGAATGATGAATTGTAGACCCTTCTTGTCCTTGAAGTGGTTGAGAATTCTATGCTTGATGTTTCAACTTTGTAGATGCTTCTCCTTGATGAGTGTTCTTGAGTTGCCCTTTCCTTGATGTGTCACCTTAGCTCTGATACCATCTTAGAGAATCTAGGGCAAAGTAGCGTTGTGATGATTCTTCGAGACTTGATAACAATTTGTGAAGTCTTTTTACTTTTCTTGTTAGCTTATTCTTCTTCTTCTTCTTATTAGTGCATGTGTGTGCTTCATCAAACTGCTATCAAAACAAAATAGTAAGAACACAGAATTTGGCTCTCTGCTAGGGACAAACCCTCTCCACTCTTGAGAGGAAAACCCTTTGTAAGATTTCTCTTATTGAAGCTTCTTATTTGAACAACTGCCAAACCCTAGACGCTTGACTAGGATATCCTCCAAGCATCAGTCAAATCCTTCCTTTTTCTGCACCGTCACTTCCAGCACTTTGTCTTCCAACACTTTGTCTTCTAGGTTAGGAAACCCTAGAATATTAGGGCTTCTTTACTTCGTTATAGATAGAGGCTCCTTTGCTTTCCTTTGGATACCTTGTAGGCCTAGGTATACATCTGAATGAGGCTATTCATGTTGTTGCCTTAAACTGCTGTAAGTGTTGTCTTGCCGCACGTGTGAACAGGAGCCCTAAAACAATCCGTTTATTCTCGCTGACCCTTTCTTCCTTCCTCGCTGATGAGAGAGGCCTTGTAGGCCTAATTTGCACCCAAAAATATTGCGATATGATGACCTGCACTTTTCTGCTCCTATAGCCGCAGATAGACCCTTTCCCTTCGCACGTGTGGCTGTAGGTTCACCCTATAGACAGTCTTCGTTTCTCCTTTCCTTCGTTGCCCTTACAAGGCTTCTTTTCCTCCTTCGTTGACCTTCTTTTCTCATCATAATCACATTTTGACACTCTCTAGAAGTACTTCAAAATGTGCTTGACCTATTTTCAATGAGCAAGAAACTCATTGACAAATAATACAAAAATAATTTCTCTTTTCTTGAATAAGTACAAATATCAAAATTATATTTATGAAGACCTAACATAGTTACATTTCCTTCAACAAGGCCTAGCCCTTGGCCCCCCGCCTGTGGTCCCATGGGCGCTGGGGTGGCCAAGGGCTAGGGCTTAGCCCGACCCCTCCCCCAAAGGCGCGTTCATGCAAATTGAAATAGAACCATTCAACCTTTGTTAAACAAAGAACATGGTGGCGCGGTGGTATGGCTCTTGGTTGCTTGGTACTTGGTCTTGAGGTCGACTCCCATGGAGGCCATTTGGCCTCACACAAAATTTTGGTCGGCCATGAGGAGGCCACGTGGCAGTGACTAGTTGGCCCATGTGGCACTCCCTCATTGGGCCACCACAACAAGCAAACAACTAATGAAAATTAACCATGCCTCAAACAATTAATTGATGCCAAGTGTCGACCAATGATTGGCCGATAAAGGACCTAGTCATCCTGCCAAGTTAGGGCCCAGTTAGTGTATGGACTGTTGACTGGGCATCCTTGCAAGCCAAATTTCAATTTTTTTAGTTGTTTCCCAAAACGAACAGAACGTTATTCAGGGAGCATTCGATGTCGGATATGAGTGAAACGAGTTGCGTTGGATTCAGGTTGCCGAGATCTATCCATTCTTTCTGGTTTCGAGCTTTGTCACACAGTTTGAATTTTGAGCACTATTTTAATCCACCGAATCAGTGACTTATGTAGGCTAGGCCTAGAAAAAGAGGGAGGTGAAAAGAGTAAGCATTGAAAACGATCACCAATGGGGATTATTGCCTTTTCCTTTGGGAGAGATGGAGTCAAGGAGAATATATGTATTGGGAAGAATTCACCTAATCAAGGAGGCCTTCAACAACTTTGCATGGCATTTAGAGCATGAGAACAACTGCTGCAAGGACTTTGTACTTCGGCTTGCAATAAATGATGACTGATTGAGATGTATTTAACATAAATTATCTCTAGGAACATTCACCCATTCATACATGACATGATGCAATGCTATGAAGAACAAAAATTCCCACAATTTCATATAGAGCAGTAGTAAATTTCAGACTTGTATAGCGAAAATCCCAACAACATTCATGTGACAAAAGTAAATAACAAGAATTAACATTAAAAGAGTACTTACATGTATAAAAGAGTATATCCAATCATCAAATTATGTCAATAATGAATCTCCAAGACAAGAGAGAGATATCCAAACATCAAAATTCATCCATAACATCCAAACTCGTCCTCCAAAAGGGATATCAAAAATTTCACAAGAGAAAATAGCCCAATCCAAGTGATGATGATGAAAATGAATCATCTCACTTCTATTTATACACTCTTTAATGAATTCGATTTAGCTAAATTGGCCTAATTGAGCCCCTAAAATAAAATAATGTGAATAATAACAATACTTTTGGTGACAATCCCACCAAACAGCTCAATAATGTAAAGATAAGCCTCTCAAGAGGGCAGAACGATCAACATAATGAGTTGTTGGGCCATTGAGAAGGCCAAATGAAGTCCAAAGTGTGCAGTGATGAGAGAATGGACTCCAAACATAGTGGACAAGGGGGTGGTCCCTTGTTTTTCAAGCAAGAACCTTTGGTGCTTCCAAGTGGGTATGGGGGCACAAGGATGTCCTCATGGGTTTCCAAGTGGATCGAAAATGCCTGTGCACCATCTGTAAGGACTAGGATGATGATGTAAGTCCTGCCCTTGTAGCTAGAGACATCCTCAGGAACCTGGAACATCTGCCAAGTGTATGGTGCAAGTGTGGAGCTAACTGAGCATGGTGAACCAGGTGCACCAACCTCATCCAAAAGGTGGAACACAAGCAATCAGCGAGCAATGTTGGGGATCCATGAAGTAATCTCTGCTATGGTGGAGGCCCATGGCTCTCAACGCTCACCCTACAAGTGCCCATGTGGCCCTTTGGAGAGCTAGGACCCCGTATAGGGAGACCAAGCCCCAAATGGAGACCCACCTACAATCCTGCATAAGATCCAATGCGTCCCCTAGCCCTACAATACAACAAATCATTAGAATAATCAAGTAAAAGAGTTTACAAATCATGGAATCAATGGGGCACTTCATGGTGGCATGCCCTTCCATAGTGGGCTTTGGGATGTACAAGTGTCTCCAAGCTCAATAAGGGGTTTAACTAAGGACTCTATTAGGTGGTTTCAACTTTTAAAGGTGGTGACATGTCCATGGTACGCCCATCAAGTGGAAGGTGGCAAGTGATATAATATTGGAATGGAGTGGGGATTAGGGGGATCATCCAGACCACATGTCAAGGCACAAGGGTAGCTATAATAAGGGAAGCCCACACTTGGGTATATGAGTGTAGGAGGGAGCAAATCGTGTTACATGAGTTATCCTGACCTTTGTTTGTACACCCTTCATATGCCTTTTGCCTTTGATTGATTTTTCTTCATAACTGCTCAGGGCGCCAGGAGAGGGAGAGCATGATGTGTAATATATAGTAGCGGATACCCCCTTGAGGTGGGGCAGTTCATCGCTTACTAGGGGTTGGGACTATCATGGGTTCCTTAATGATGGAGGGGGCTCATCTAGGGCCCATAGGAACCAGGGTGATGGCCATGGATAGGGGTAGAGCTCATCATTGGCTTTTGTCCACGTGCTAAATTTGTATGTCTCGCCATCTTTTGCATTTTGTGGTACATTTCCTGTTGAGAGTGGCCAAATTATGCTTTTTCTTTTCTTTTTAGTTGCATCAACCTCCGG
The DNA here is from genome assembly GCA_031772625.1 of Pinus tabuliformis. Classification (NCBI taxonomy): domain Eukaryota; kingdom Viridiplantae; phylum Streptophyta; class Pinopsida; order Pinales; family Pinaceae; genus Pinus; species Pinus tabuliformis. The sequence goes on along the minus strand of CM062804.1, from coordinate 387,156,545 downwards.
GGCATCATTCCAGGCCCGACCCAAGGAGTGGGCAAGGGGAAGGGGATGCTAACCCTTTGTGGACCTATTGGATGCATGTGGACCTGGATGGGAAAAATGATGAATGGGATCAAAATGATTGGAAGGGGGTGATGTATATGGTGTCGGGAAGCGGGACCACACAACCAAAATCGGGATTTCCCATATGGTGCTTTTGAACATTCGGGTTCATCTCTTTCATTTATGAAATTTCATTAAATTAGTTGGGTTTTAGAAAACTAAAAAATTATTGTTCAAAAGTTTTAGATTAGGGTTTTGTGATAAAACCAATGTTCCACCAAGTTTCCGGGATGAGGAGGCGAGGGAGCGGGGATACGTGGGAGCGGCCTATGCAAAAGCTCCCCACCAATTTTTAAGAAACGTGGGGGGACGTCGAGGTCTTAAAAACTTATAAATATAAAATATAAATCAATGAATCATATAACTCAAACAAATTTCAAACAAAAAGTATGATCATTGATATCATTATCATATAAATTATAATCATACATCATACGAATTTGTAACTGTACAATGTAACCACTAGTCTACTAACTTACTAACAATGCACAATGAAAATAAATTATAAAATTATAAATGTTTAAAATTTTAAACTTTAAACCATATTGATGTTCCACTTCCAACTATGAACATTGAATACTGAATAATATAAAAGTCAAGTCTGATACATCAGCGACAACGTTCCATTCAGCAAAGGAGTAGACAAAAGGCTTCTTGGTGATAACATCAGTGTTCAGTTCAACAAAGGAGCAAACAAAAAATGAAATGTGAAATGCACATAACGTAGACCGGGAAAGGCAGCTTGGCGATGGCAGCAGTGTTTAGTTCAACGAAGGAGCAAAGAGAAAATGAAATGTGAAATGCACATAACATAAACCCTTCCCGGTTGGTCAACAAATATTAAAAATTATGATATTTTTGTTTCATAAAAAAATTGTGAATTTTTCCTAGGGAAATGACCCCTCAAGACCCCTTAAGGTCCCTTTCGCCTAGGAAACGACCCCAATTGGAGGAAACGACCCCAAAAATGGAGGAAACAACCCCTTTCAAGTTTCCTCGTATACCCTATTTTTTGGGAGCGTGGGGAAACGGCCCCCTCTCGTCCCCAAGTCCCCGGAGCGCAAGGGAGCTAGAAAACTTGACCCCTGGGTGGGGGACGCGACCCCGTGGAACACTGGATAAAACCCTAGGGTATATTTTATGAAGATGAAGGGAAGAGAATGTCTTACCTTTGAGGACTCATTGGAATGATTCCTACAAGTTGAAGCTCCTTGGTCAAGCAAGGTTTTCATTATTTTCCAAGCTAGTGGTTTGTACTAGCTTTGAGAGAAGACTATAGCATGGGCATGAACTTCATCTTGAGCATATTAATGATTTCAACTATCCAAAACTTGTGCAATTTCCAGATTTGATTTTGTACCATATATGTTCTTCATGTATTATTATTTACATCTATATATGTCTTGATGATTTGACATAAGTAAAAGGACAGTTTGTTAGAAATTTCAAATTTGACATCATCATTGAAGAGTTCAAGGGTCGTTTTTCTACTGCTATGTCTGTTTTTTTACTTCCATTATATGTTCTTTGAAAGTTAACTTTTAGATCTGGTTATGTGTGATAAGTTGTCATAGAGGGTGTTGGGCCGCCAAACTGTCCTATTTTTCACCATTCTAAACACCCATTTTCATCACTTCACCGCACTTATTTGCCCATCTTTACCCATCTTGTTGTGTTTGCTCGTGAATATGCCACATTAAGCTTACAATGATAAAGTAGTTGATTATCGTTTTTTTCCTTTATTTTTGACGAATTAGAAAGTGTTATTGTTGATTTTGCTAATGATGGTTTTTCTAGTGCTGTTGCAATGGTTCCTATGCAGTAACTGTAACAACCTCCAAGGTTAACATAATTGTGCAGCTCCAAGAGAAATTCTGGAACATGGATTCTATTCCTAGGGATGTTAACATGGATTTGTGTTGCCTAACTCATACCCAGGTCAAATATGTTAGGCTCCAACTCATGATCTATAATCCAAACAACTGACATAGGCATAATTGTGTGACCAAAGTCAGACACGATTTTCAGACAAACTAAGGCGAATTTGGGCAATTCGTGAATGGGTTTTTCTCAAAACATCCCCAATTAGGTTCAAATCGGGCCGTCTCTCTAAAAAGCTTGTGGATTGGGAGCTACGTGCGGGTCTTTTAGGCATATCTTTTCTGTTGCGGCTGTTGATAGACTGTGTCCCAAATAGAGCAATCAGTTGGCAACTGATAGAACTCCAACCTATTCTGGTTGATTCTATAACAAATAAATATATTGTAATAAGATCTTGAGTTGTTTTCCAACTAAGATCCCGCAAAAGCAAATAGAGTCAATATTTTGTACTCTGTTCATAGCTGTGATAGCCCAGATTTGGGAGAGTTGTTCCAATCCATCCCCCTATCTCTTTGTATAAATTGTATGGGCAGAAAATAGGTTAGGCAGTTAAGCAAGCAAGAGAAAGTAAGAGTTGGGCTAGAGTTAGGATAGGAAGGGGGCAGAAACCATCATCCATGTAACAACGCAACTTGTAACTTCATTTCTAAAGCTAATGCAATCTACGCAAGTTTGTGGCTCATCTCTGAATTGCTGATTTGTGAGTTGTGAATCACCAGCCCCATGCTGAGGAGGAAAGGCCCTCCTCTTTAGCAAGGGTTGTGGCAGCAGAGGTAGTTACCTGTTACATATTAATTTATTTGCAGGTTATGTTAATTCATTTATTATAATTATCATTGTTACCAATTCTTGCTAATATGTTGTTGCTACTGTTGGTTAATTTCTCTTGCAGAATATTTAAAACAGATTGTTTGTGTGTCAGCATAAGTACTCCCGGATCAATCCTTACTAACTGTGTGCTACTGTTCAACTGCTAATTTATAATTTGCAGCTGAAACAAAGTGTTGGTTTCTTTTACATTTGTTACAATGTGCTATTTAGTTAATAAATGAGTTAATTTCAGTTGGCTTGATGGTTGTGTGGTTGTGATCAAATAATTTTGTGAGGATTGATTTCAAGGAGTGGTATTTCATTTCTGCAAGTGTGCTTTCGTTTCCAACCATGTGTGCAGCGTGTTATTTTTCTGCAAGCTAGGGTTTGATAGTGTGATTTTGTGAATTGATTTCCATTCCCGCAAGTGTGAAGAGTGACAACTTTGTTCTTGTAGGAGAAATCTTGGCATTAGGAATTAGCCAATGCCAGTTAACTATTGCTGCTTGCATATATTTTGCGTGATAACCTTGAAATAAAAAGACCTACCCGGATTGATAATTTATGTTTGAGTGAATTGATTTGTTTTATTAAGAGAATTTGTTTGCCCAACAAAGGGCTGGAAAATTATCTAGATATTTTGGTATCTTTTCTCCTTAGATTGTTAGTAAGTGAAATATTGTTCTATTTCCACTGTTGTTTTATTCTATATTCCTAACATCCCTGAGGCTGGAATTCATGGGGTAAAGATCTAGTAAACCTCTGGATTTAGAGATGAAGTTTTCTTGTTTTTCATTAAATATCCATTTTGAAAAAGTTCTACATCAACAAAGTCTTTGACATGGCCCAACGTGCTATGCATATGCTCATACACCACCCCAACTAATCTGTATCTACAAACCGAATCATATTATAAATAGGTTTGGTGAACTTCAAAACATACCTAACCTGTGCCCAATACTGACTGTCAGGAATGGTGTCCTCTGCCTCTTGAAACTCGTGTCTATCAAATGTAGATGCAACCCTGTCTTTCAAACCTTGCAATGACTCATTTGGGACCGTGCTATCCAATGCCCCTGTTACCTTCAAAAGATGCTTGAAAGTGAGGTAATAGCTAGCAAATTTGGTCTTTGCAATCTCAAGTATCTCTAACTTAGAGTGATTGCAGAAAATGTTGTAAGTGTTTTATCATCCTCTTTCCTTTCTTGTACAATGCACCAATCCATATATGATTATGGTCCTTCCTCTTGATAACATCATGCATCAAGAGTTTCAATGTGTGAACCAAATGTGTGAACCAAACACCCTGACCAAGATATGTTAGGGTACATATCCTCAATGATTGCTTTATTTCCTTACAATAGTACCATTATCAATGATGACTCGAATCACATTGTAAGGCCCCAATCTCTTAAATGTTTTTAACTAAAGAGTTCTATAATATTTATACTAGTTTCTAAGTAGTCATAGGCTGAAAGGAATATGACACCACTATCAGACACACCAATAATATTTATTAATGCCTACCTTTAACATTTGTCCAACTATTAGATATAATGGATACCCATATTCGATCTAATCATTTGTATATTGTCCTTGAGAAAAATGGATTATGGCTCTTTCCTATCAAGTTCCATGGTTTTGTCTTTGTCATACCTAAGGATATTGTATACTTTAGGGGCACTATTGATGGTTTGTACCATGTAATGCCAATAGGGTGAACGAAGGACAACTGTATGTCACATGCATAAAGAATGTTGAAAACTGTTGCATCCACATCATCTGCACAACCTTGGGCAAGGAAATCTAATATTGTTTGACACCTTGAATGCACAAGTGAGAATTCAGTAGCATGGGGGGATATGGATCAGTCATTGAACATTCCATGTCATCCCAAAGTCTCAGATTCAACCCTTGACCTTTTGGATTTGTTTTGTGCTTCTTTCTCTTATTGCTTGTATTTGTTTCTATCTTTCATTGGCTCTTTATGACAAGTTTTGACTCCTATAGTCGTCTTTTCATTGCAGGGCATATTCCCATGGAGATGTATTTTCACATGGGTATATGAACCTATGTAAGTTATATTACAATTTGACATGCACATTTTGTGGTTCCGCCTCATTTCCCCCCTGCAAGCTTTGTCACATGTTTCCACAAGGCTGTTGAACTCTCTTTGTGTTTCTTTCCATCATCATTATCAATTTCATCAACCCCTTTCATTTTTTCCTCTTCTCCCATGTTAAAAGTTTGGCTAGCTCGGAAGGTATTTCCTAGAAAGGACAACCCACCAAAAGGGAGTTTGTTGGGTGATTTACCCAAAAGTGGGTTTTGGAACCCAATATGTGGGTTTAGGACCAAAAGAGAAATGATTATTTATTCTAAGGGTCAAGCGGCTAAAATCCTAGATCTAGAGGTTTCCTAAGTGACCCAAGAAAAAGGATAAATAGAGGAGGCCTAATGTGAGGTCACACATTGTGTGCAAGAGAGATGTAAGCTCTCTTGTGCTAAGAGAACCCTAGGAGGGCCGAGATTAGCTCATGAAGGCTGAGATCATCCCTAGAGAGAGGTCGTAGACCCTAAAGAAGGTGAAGAGCTAATGAGAGCAGCCGAAGTCTCTCAAGGCAAGGTCGAGGAGTTTTGAAACCTAACAAAGTTTTGTTCTGAGTATTGAAGAAGGGCCGAAGCGCTAGTTCTGTTGTTGCAAGTAGATTGTAAGGCTTCTAAGGCAGTTGGAAAGGGGCTGAGATCCCTCAGATCTATACATAGAAAAGGGTCGCAGGCTGGTTGGGTTGACCGCAGGGCTGTGGAAAAGCAGATTCAAAGTGCCGAGGCCTTGAGTTGAAGGCTGAGGCAAAGATCAACAACTTGTTGTGGGTTAGAAAAGGCTGCAGGGTGGTGAGGAGGCCTAGTATGGCCAAATGATGCTAGATTAGGTGAGCCAAGCTTCAGATCTGAAGGGCCAAATGTCATTAGAGTAAGCTAAGGGGCAAATCTAATTCTAAAGTTGTAGCAGAGGTCTAGGCTGAGATCCGAGAGCCTGGTTAAGGCAGATCTCAAGTATGAAATAGCTGAAAGACTGATTTGGGAGGTCGTGTGTCTGATATGGACAAAGGTGAAATTACCTAGTTCGGTTGTGCAGAATGCTAGGAACAGATCAAGGGTGATTTGGTGACCAAGTGAAGCCACTAAACTCGAGAAAGGGAAAATTTGAGATCAGTATGTATTCAGAAGTCTCTTCACAAACGTAGTTGTGAACATAATGTATTTTGAGGGCGCATATGCTGTAGTCTGAAGGACAAGATCCATTGTGAGGGTGTGATATTTTTTATGGGCTGATGTATAATGCATCTGAAGGAGAAAATACACTGTGAGCAGCTGATGGACAGGGGTATTTCTTTGTGGTCTAAGGAGGCAAAGGACTTGCCGGGTGTTAACACAAAAGTGTACTGAAAGGGCTGATCTAGAAGGGCTACAACAAGAAGTTAAGTTTTTATTCTTGTCTTTTTTTGTTGGGCAGATTGCAGATCTGAGGATACAGATTGCAAGCCCTAATTTGTATTCTGTGTATACTAGTACTAATGATCGAGGGCCATGATCCTTGGTATGGGAGCCCCATGATTCCTTTATTGATGGATTAATAAAATAATCAAGCTTTGGGCTTAGATCTACGTGTACTTAATTGATTTCACTGTTGAATATTTCCACTATGCAAAGTGCTAGAAGGTTGATGGTTCCTAGTGCGTTTGTGTGTGTGATTAGCTTTAGACTAGATCTAGGGCCCAAGGAAAAATTTCAACATGGTATCAAAGCTACTTTGAAGGCATGTGGATCAGAGTGGTATATCTCTGCAATATATACTCCTTGTCCATGTATTATATCTCTGACATTTTTGTGAACAAAGAGACGCGAAGATAGCTACAACAAAATGTGAACCATATAATGCAAGCTACAGAAAGATAGTTCCTATATGACATCCAAAAGTGCATATCATCTGTCATTTCTAAAAGACTCAAGGCCAATTGATAAGCATTCATACAAATGCAAGTTATAACACACGCTCCTATGAGCATGTGATGCAAATCAGTGTGGCTATATATATATAATCTGTGTGACAAAGTTTCTATGACATACAACAGAAGCGCAAAACAGCATGACAAAGATTGGAAGGTAAATTTATGACACCCGGCAACAAAACAAATGTCCAATATCCGAACACAAAATGGCAACATTTCTATGGCACTTGGAGCAAGGTACTATACGAAATTATGTGGCAGCATTTCAATTCTCTAATGACTGGATCATAGTTTGAATCAACTATACAATTTCTATTGTCAAATATATATATATATATACCTAAAACTTGAAAAACAAAGATCAAGCATAAAGAAGGTCAAAGTTTGTGACATGAGATCTGAAAGTGAATTTTTGTTCCTAAGACATCTCTCTCCTAATACGAGCTACAGACTTGTGACACTATCTATGTGATGCAGACTCATGGCAGTCTCTCTGATAACAATATCTCTATGATGCAAATCTGTAATAGATTTGTGATAAATCAAAGGAAGATTATGACACAGTTTGAAAGAAATGTGAGGACCCTGGATATCTATAGCAGGAAAGCTATGTACCAGAGGGATGCAAGACAATAATGTGTATTGTGGTCTAAAGCCAAAGAAATCAAAATTATGTGGTTCATCTAATAAATGAATACATTGCCAAGGCATCTCTCTTGAAGACAATCTTTCTAGAATTCACCTTTATGGCTCGTATCTTAGTTTAAAACTGAAATCTCTATGGAAGAACAATGATATGATAAATTTATGAAGCTAGTCCCTATGACACTAGTACATGTAGCAGCAAGGACCATATCAAGATCTCTGAAGCCTTATGAAGCATAAATACATAAAGAAACCACACTACTAAGACTCTTATACATAATGAATGATACCTCGAAGCCAAACTATCTTGGAGAACGAAGGACCGAGATCAATGAATGAAGACCTAGTTGGAAAAGTGAATTGAATGAGAAGTCATATTTTTGTAAGCAGCCTCTAGAAGTTACAATATAGTACGATACTCGAAAACAATAATGGAGTACAGATAAAATTTGCAGAGGTACGTATAATTACTGAATGTATTTCTTGTAAAGGGTCTTTAATCTTTATAAGATTCTTGATTTGTGATAAGTTTTAATGACTATATGACTTATAAGGTTGGTAGTCTTCTAGGGTTTCTATACCCTAGATTGAATTAACCTTAGAAGTTTAGGATTAAGCTAGAATACCTTTACCCTAACTATGTTGTTCACTCTAAGGAAACCATACCCTTTTGAGATATGAGATCTAGGGTTTGTATATTTTACAGATTTTTAGTATCTAGGGTTCATAATCCCTAGATGGGACTTGAATTTGAAAAACCTAGGAATAAATGTGTTGATTGTTAATGTACCTTGGACAATTGGTTTCCCATGGGTTAGTCTCTACCTAGGGAAAAGTGTCCAAAATAATTCTGCTCCTAAGTGTGACTTTATAAAGTGAAAGTGACTTTATAAGTGGTAAAGTCAATGTTAAATTATAAAGTGAAAAATGACTTTAGACATAAAGTACAATGTTGGTACTTTATTTAATGGGTGAGTTAAAAAATAGAAAATGAGAATTAAATGCAAATTTATTCTCATCCCTTGATTTAGATGAATTTGAGCCATTAGATCTTAGAGTTGCCCAAAAGTCATTTAGGGAAACAAAAGGGGGAAAAGAAAAGAGAGACTACATTCATTCTTCATGAGCAGGTTAGAGAAAGGAAGCTGAGAGCTAGAGAAAAGTTTTGAAGGAGAAATTTGTGGCAGCAAAGCTGAAGGAGTGATTTCTGGGCAAAGTTGGGCATGGAAATCAAGGCTTAGAAGACAACAGAAGGTACAGTATGAACAACATTGAATGTTGTGAGTTGCACGTCGTTCGAGAGAAGTTATTGAAAAAAAATGAAAAAAATTCGTACAGCCTATACAGCGGTATGGAAATCCGTATAGTCTGTACAGGATAGTCCGTACAGTCGTATCCGTACAGTACATATTTTTAGCTTCAAGTGGGCACGAAAATCGAGGCAAAGTGGGCACAGTTTTCAAGGAGTTTTGGGTTGAAGAGATAAGTTGTATTTTGCTGTTTTGTTTTGTCTGCAAATGTATTTTTCCTGAACTTGAAAGATAAATAAATTTGAAGAGCTCTCTAACAGGTTTTCCCCAAAGAAGATTGAAGGGGTTTTGCTTGGGTCTAAGTTGACCAAAAATCTATGTGTATTTTTATGTGTTATTGGTCTGGTTATGTCCTATTTTCAGCATGTGTTGACAGTCCCATGTGTTTTAATCTGAAAATTTCATTTCTAGAATTCTATATGTTGAATGTATGTTTATGGGAAAGGGCATTTAACTGAATGGGAGTGGTAAGGTGAAATTAAAACCGAGTTGGGATTGTTGGAAACTTTTTTTAGGCATCAAATTTCAACATGGTATCAGAACTATAGGCTGAAAATTGCAGTTTGAACAACAGACAGTAGTTTGGGACAACAAATAGTGGTTTGGACAACAAATTGAATTTTTGGACAACAAACTCAGTTTGGACAACAAATTGATATTTTGGGACAACAAGGTGAAATTTCACATAGACTGAACTTTTGGGACAACAAGGTGTGCTGGAAAGTTCATTTCTCCATTTTCTTGGTTTTGTAAATTTTGGACAGCAGTGATGGCCATGTTCTTAACGATAGAGGATAGATTGGATGGGATATCCAACTATGCCGCTTGGACGGAGAGAATGAGGATTGGGTAAGACTTCCAGATCAAAGTTTGCTAGTGTCAGAGAGAGCAGCGTAGAAGCTTCAACAAAGAGGAGGTTTCTGGTGTGACGCAGTTTTCTGCAGCAGTTTCTAGGGCAAAAAAACGGCAGAAGGAAGAAGAGAGACACTGTTGAGGGAATTCTTCCTTAGAGGACTTCCAACCAAGAAGTCTGAATTTTCATTTGCTGAGCAGCAGCAGGGAGCAAAAGATCTACTAACTCTAGCAGGGAGTGTGTAGGCCAACCCAGCAGCAGCGTAAAGGAGAGAGGAGGCAGTTCGACATTTCATTGGCAGAGATGGTAGCTAATGGGTTGCGAGATCAGGATTGGTTGGAGGGTGCATCCAACTATGTGATCTAGAAGGCAAGGATCTCATGCCTTCTGGATGAGCACGATCTCAAAACTTACGTTGACAGTGTGGTAGTTGTACCCACGGATCCAGATCTGCTCAAGAAGTACAAGGCTGAGATGGTGAAGGCCAAGAGGTTGATCCTCGACGGAGTGAGGGATCATGTAATGTGTCATGTTGCCGGCAAGGATATTGCTTGATAGATGTGAGAAGCTTTGGCCACGCTATACGAAGGATCTTCCGAGCAGCGGAAGATGTACTTGGAGCAGAAGATGAGATCCATGCAAATGCAGAAGGGGGAACACATTGATTCGTTCCTTACGAAGCTTCAGGAGATCCGAGACTCGTTGGCAGTTGTGGGGTCAACACCTCAGCCTACCGAGATGGTGAGGCCGACCCTAAATTTAGTCTCAGAAGAATGGCAAGTGTTTGTCTAGAGCATACTGGGTAGAGGGAGATTGCCAGATTGGAAAGGGATGTGAATTGCTCTTCAGCAGGAAGAGATGAGGAGAGACTTTGTCAAGTGCAAAATTGATAATAGCAGCAACAGCAGTGGGACGAAGCCAAAGGAGGAGGATGAGAATGCAACCCTCGCATCTAAGGGGCAACAGGAGCAGCGAAAGAAGAAGAAAGATGTTTCGAAGATCAAGTGCTTCCGATGTGGTGAACTTGGTCACTACGCTACATAGTGTCCTCTCAAGAAGGACAAGGATGAGAAGCATGATTCGAAGGCTGCATCCACACAGATCGAGGAGGAGGAGTTTGCCATGATTGCCTAGAGGTGGGGTGATATAGAATTGTAGTTCGAAAGAACTACAGATGGGCAGGATCCTTGAGGAGTCCACCTCTTGGATCAATACCTTGCTACGGGGGCCCAAATCAGAAGTAGCAAGATGAACCAGTGTCAGTTGATGCAGAGGAGTGTCAGAGTGATAGTTGCAGTAGCTAGGACCGCCAGAGACTGAGCAGCGCAGAGTAGAGTTGGCAGCATTGCAGTTGGCACAAAGCAGAGTCAGCAGTAGCGTAGAGGCTTCAAAGGGTCAACGCAAAAACTAGCAGCAATCAGAACTCCAGCAACAAATGCATCATACTGAACACCTGTTCAGTAATTTTGGATGCTTTTCCATTGCTGATGTAGTAGTAGCAACAGTTGGAGAAGTTTGTAGTGCATAGGCAGTATTGGCACTGGTAGTGCCAGTAGCAGCACAAATGCAGAACTTATGAGGGTTGCAGTACAAATGCAGTGTTGGCAGTGGCAGTGTCAGCAACAGTACAGATGTAGCATTTGCATAGTAGTTGATGGGTAGCGATGTTATACATCAGTAGCACAGAGGGAGATGTTACAGAGAAGTGTGATGCTTCAGCAGGTTGCATTATTAGAGCACATTCCTCGCTAAGATGGAGTGTTGATTTCTAGTAGGATCGGATGTGCTCTAAGCCTCAAAATATGCAGGGAGGTTTGGACACATGTATTCCACAATACCCATAAATCGTTTTGGGAAATTCCACCCTGGATCAGTTTTATTAAAATAATTAATTATTTTTAATGGGTGCCTAAGTCTAAACTTAGGGAATTAAAATAATTAAAAGGTATTAATCTAACTATGGGTGAAACTTCTAGAACAAGACGAGAATGAAGCCAAAATTATCTGATCCATTGATTAGAATCTAATTTGGGTCGTTGGTTCTCAACAAAAGGATTAAAAGAGGAGGTTTGATGGGCATTTGGAAAATACATCGAGTGGGAGATCTGAGATCGAATTTATGAAGAGAGCAGCGTAACAATTGCCAGAGAGAAGTTCGAAGTGATTTCTTGCACTGAGGGGCAGGGATAGTTCCGGTTGGAGATTTCCCCTGATCCGGGAATACTCAGTAGAGGAGGCAGAAAGAGATCTGGGAGAGGCAACATAGGCTGACACAAAGCCTTGAGGAGATCCATATTTTTGTCGGAGAGGTTGATTTTTGAAGTCAGAAGTCGGGGTGTGAGACCGGGAGGACAAAATCAAAGTCTCAGAGGCAAATCGATCAATAGAAGGGGTGATGCTGTCCCTAGAAGCTGTGACGCTAGGCCTGCGCGGTGACTGCATAGAGGCAGCAGGGACAAGCCATTTTGTGGCTGGATTAGTTGGGATCACTAGAGATAGTGTGAGGTATTTCTCACTAATCTTATGTCAGTGATATTCTCTGTATTGGATAGCTAGCAAGGCATCCAGAGATTCTATTCCGAAAACTACTGCTTAATAATACAAACCCTTAGCTGCTGCACCAATTTTCCCGCATTGGGTTTTTCCGGGGACATTTGTCCAAAAATAACTGTGTAATATGTTGTGTATTTCTTTCTTGCTCAGTGACTTGTTTCCACATATAATTTTAATTGGTGAAGGCTGCAGTGTATTAGTTTCGGTATTTGTTGTAGGAAACAGTAAATAATTTGTTTAGTAATTAACAAATAGAAGGAACTTAATCAATTGCTGCAGTAGAAATTTGGGCTTCCAGATTTTCACATTAGGAGAGAGATGTCTTAGGAACATAAATTCACTTTCAGATCTCATGTCACAAACTTTGACCTTCTTTATGCTTGATCTTCGTTTTTCAAGTTTTATATATATATATATATATATATATATATATATATATATTAGTCCATAGAACTTGTATAGTTGATTCAAACTATGATCAAGTCATTAGTGAACTTGAAATGATGCCACAAAATTTTGTATAGTACTTTGTTCCAAGTTCCATAGAAATGTTGCCATTATGTGTTCGGATATTGGACATTTGTTTTGTTGCTTGGTGTCATATATAAACCTTCCAATCTTTGTCATGCTGTTTTGCGCTTCTGTTGCATGCCGTAGAAACTTTTGTCACGGATATCTATATATATATATATATATATATATATATATAGATATTGCCACAGTGATTTTCATCACATGCTCACATGAGCTTGTGTTAGAACTTGCATTTGTATGAATTTGTATCACTTGGCCTCGAGTCTTTTAGAAATGACAGATGATATACACTTATGTAGTTTGCATTATATGGTTCACATTTTCTTGTAGCTATCTTCAAGTCTTTTTGTTCACAAAAATTCCACAGAGATATAATACTTGGAGGAGTATATATCGCAGAGATATACCACAGGATACAAATGCTAACACATGTTTGTATATTGAATTTTGATCTATTGTTACTATAGAGATTTTTCATATCAGAGATCTGACCTTTCAGAAAAAGAGTATGTTACAGATCTCCGTATTCCCTTTCTTGAGCTCGGATAGGTGCTTCACACAGAATCTGTGAATTCGAATGTCTCAGTCCTTGACTACTGTGTCTTGATGCCTTTGCTCCTTTTTGACATCTTTAGGGCTTCACCAACAGTGCTTCTATCTTTAAGTCTTCTTCTCTAGAGAGATGCATATCTTCAGTTAAGCCAATAAGATGTGATCTTCAATCAGCCTTCCCTCCACCTTAGCTTTGATACCATGTTGAGAAATTAATGTATATAGAAATTAGGGTATTGATTCCTCTTTTCTTGATTATTATTTGTGATATGTGTTGGCCTTTAATACTTTATTATTTCTTCTTTCATCAAGCAGTTACCAAATCATAAGTGTATGAAGATCACAAGAACAAAAGACACAAGATGTAGGCTCTCAGCCAGGGCAAAACCCCTCTCCCAGGGGAAAACCCAGTCAAACTCTTCTTATTATAGAACCAAATCAAAATGAGACATCCAAGACCTCTAGACCCAGACCAATGTTAATCACCAAGTCAGCCCTTCAACAATTCCTCTTTCTAGTAAAAAAAAAGGTCAATGAAAGTCAAGTTTCTGCAATTTGGTCAAATCAGAATTTTGGCTCCCTGTAATTTTCAGTCCTGCAATTTTCGGTCTCTAGCAGAATTTCAGAAACCCTTGCTTCACACGTGTGAGAGATTCCAAGCATAAAAATCAGTTTTTTGTCCTTTTGACATTTCTTCTTTCTGACTTTCTTTCTTCTTCTTATTGCAGATCGAATGAGTGAGTGACAAGGAGGTCAAATTCATCATCTATATGTAGCCTTCTTCAATGGTTGAATAGGCCTCTTCTAGGCCAACTTCTCTTGGGCAAGGCTGACTTGGTGATGGAGGTCATTTAGACTATCTTGACACAAAAATAATTTTTCTTTTATGACACAAGTGCCCAAGAAGGGTCTTATACATATAATAAGTACTCTTTTGACTCAAGTAAACCCTAGGTGCATGAAGAACATGCTTGACCTAGTTGAAAAATAAAAAGGAGCATGAAACCCATGCCTCAAAAATAATTTTCTTTTAGTTCTTTTTCATTTTTACAACAAATATAAATGATACAAATGCAATAACAATCATGAAGACCGAACATAGTTACGTTTCTCGATAGTATGGTCATGAGTATGCAAGGAAAGTCATGGAGCTGGAAGCATGTAGGAAATACCTTCCTGACTAAGAGGGAGTGTTAGAAGTTTGGGTAGCTCGGAAGGTATTTCCAACAGAGGACAAACCACCAAAAAGGAGTTTGTTGTGCGATTTACCCAAAAGTGGGGTTTTGGACCCAAGATGTGGGTTTAGGACCAAAAGAGAAATTATTATTTACTCTAAGGGTCAAGAGGCTAAAACCCTAGGTCTAGAGGTTTCCTAAGTGACCCAAAGGAAAGGATAAATAGAGGAGGTGTAAGGTGAGGTTACACATTGTGTGCAAGAAAGATGTAAGCTCTCTTGTGTTAAGAGAGCTCTATGAGGGCTGAGACCAGCTTATGAAGGCCGAGATCATCCCTAGAGAGAGGCCGCTGACCATAAAGAAGGTGAAGAGCTAATGAGAGCAGTCTATATCTGCTAAGGCAAGGTTGAGGAGGTCTGAAACCCAACAGAGTTCTGTTTTGAGTATTTATATTTAGCTATTTATTGTTTATGATTTAATATCTTTCTTGAATTTATGCCATACCTCTGTAGTGAATCAGACTGCTGATATTTAGGCTTCTGTTTTAGTCAGACAATCCTCCTGGTATGCTGATATTTTATTTTTATAACTGCAACAGTGATGATTCTTCTCTTTAATATTCCACCATGAACTGGATATTTTTATTTTAACTTAGTAGGTTAAACTTAGTAGAACATGCTTGAAATAGTTGACAAATAAAAAGGAGCATGAAACCCATGCTTCAAAAATAATTTTATTTTACTTCTTTTTTATTTTTACAATATATATAAATGATACAAATACAATAACAATTATGAAGACCGAGCATAGTTAGATTTCTTAACAGGATGGTCATGCATATGCAAGGAAAGTCATGGAGCTGGAAGTGTGAAGGAAATACCTTCCTGACTAAGAGGGAGTGTTAGAAGTCTGGGTAGCTCAGAAGGTATTTCCGAGAGAGTACAACCCACCAAAAAGGAGCTTGTTGGCCGATTTACCCAAAAGTGGGGTTTTGGACCCAAGATGTGGGTTTAGGACCAAAAGAGAAACTATTATTTATTCTAAGCGTCAAGAGGCTAAAACCCTAGATCTAGAGGTTTCCTAAGTGACCCAAGGAAAAGGATAAATAGAGGAGGTGTAAGGTGAGGTCACACATTATGTGCAAGAAATATTTAAGCTCTCTTGTGCTAAGAGAGCCCTAGGAGGGCCAAGATCAGCTCATGAAGCCTGAGATCATCCCTAGAGAGAGGCCGCTGACCATAAAGAAGGTGAAGAGCTAATGAGAGTAGTCGAAGTCTGCTAAGGCAAGGTTGAGGAGGTCTGAAACCCAACAGAGTTGTGTTTTGAGTATTTATATTTAGCTATTTATTGTTTATGATTTAATATCTTTCTTGAATTTATGCCATACCTCTGTAGTGAATCAGACTGCTGATATTTAGGCTTCTGTTTTAGTCAGACAATCCTCCTGGTATGCTGATATTTTATTTTTATAACTGCAACAATGATGATTCTTCTCTTTAATATTCCACCATGAACTGGATATTTTTATTTTAGCTTATTAGGTTAAACTTAGTAGAACATGCTTGACATAGTTGACAAATAAAAAGGATTGTGAAATCCATGCTTCAAAAATAATTTTCTTTTACTTCTTTTTCATTTTTACAATAAATATAAATGATACAAATACAATAACAATTATGAAGTTTTCATTTTTACAATAAATATAAATGATACAAATACAATAACAATTATGAAGACCGAGCAGTCGAAGTCTGCTAACGCAAGGTTGAGGAGGTCTGAAACCCAACAGAGTTGTGTTTTGAGTATTTATATTTAGCTATTTATTGTTTATGATTTAATATCTTTCTTGAATTTATGCCATACCTCTGTAGTGAATCATACTGCTGATATTTAGGCTTCTGATATTTTTATTTTAGCTTAGTAGTTTAAAGTGATTTTTCTGTGTCTTCTATGATTGTGCAGTTCTGGTGGCAGATGCATTACGGCAGATTATACAGACAAGTTAGGGGAATTAGCTAAGTCATATGGATTAAAACTTCATGTAGATGGAGCTCGCATATTTAATGCTTCCACGGTAAGTAATTCATATAAATATTCAATTTAAATTGCATCCTTGAGCTAGCAAGTCTAGAGCATGTAGGGGAGACCTAGCATTTTTTGTGTCACAAACGTTGCATTTGTGATATAATTCTAATTTAAAACTTGTATCCAGAAAAATTATTGATTCTTTAATAGTGAATTTCAATGTTGTAAGCACAAGTAGAACCTATGAATTCTCTGTTTGATAAACTAGTTTGGCTGTGATAAGTGAAATGCCCTTCGAGGTATGTAGAACTTATTTGTTTTAATACAAATACTGGTTTCTAATACCACAATGTTTTTTTTTCAGGCATTGGGGGTTCCTGTTAGTCAGCTTGTTAGTGCTGCTGATTCTGTTTCGGTATATTCTGCTCAAATATTTTTCTTGGTCTATGTTTTCGATATTTTGAGATCTTGGTTTTAATATAGTCGGTTTTTCCTCTTTGTTGCCTTAGGTTGGTGACTTTATTTTTCAGAAGATTTTAGTATAATTTCATTTTGTTATCTATGATTATTATAATGTTCCTATCTAGTTTATGCTTTCCAGAATAGGAACTTTCAAGTTCTAGGATAACATTACCTAATATTGTTGCCTTGTTCCTGAAGGAAATGTTTTGGATACATCGACAATCTGATAGCTATATGTCATGATGCAGGTGTGCTTGTCAAAGGGCTTGGGAGCTCCAGTTGGATCTGTTATCGTGGGTTCACAAGCATTCATTGAAAAGGTTGGTGTTTCAACATTCTAACATTTCAAAGTAACAATAGATAAGGTCATTACTGATTTATGCATCACGCAGAAGGTTTTTTTTAACCATCTGGGCTCTATGTGAGTTTTTCTTTGTTTTAGAAGTTAAATATTAAATTTCAATGACCCAGGTTCAAACCCCAGTGGGCATAGTCCTAGATTATAAGCTGGCTGGATTTGATGGGTTTCAACTTTCATAAGCAGTATTGATTAATAAAAAAATATTAGTTCTTGATAACATTATGGGAAGTGTTGGAAATTTTTACCTGCTGCATCTTGCAAGTTTAAGAATATTCATGTTGTCTTGTGTAGGCTAAGAGGCTTAGGAAGACTTTAGGTGGGGGGATGAGACAAGTTGGAGTATTGTGTGCTGCTGGCCTTGTTGCATTGCATGATATGGTTGGTCGGCTTAAAGATGACCATCATAAGTGTCGTATTTTAGCTGGTAATTTTTGAGCTCCCTTCTTTGAAATTCACGTAACAAAAACATAAATGTAAAATTGAAAGTAATGTGGAACCTTTGTGATATTTTGAGAAAGCAAGCATATTGAATTATGATTGGTTCTGTTTGGGATGGGGCAAGTTTTGAAAAGAGGGATTAGGAAGTAACACATGCCTCTTTTTATCCATTTTCTTTGGAAAGATTTGTGCGTAAGCTGGTTGCCTCCAAATTTTTCCTAACTTCACTTAATATTCGATTTATAAAAACTCTTATTTTCCTTATCAGATGAGTTAATACTACCATGGGGTTAAGTTACCTATTATTATTGTCTCATTATTTGCATATTTCCTTGTTGGCTAGTAATAACTTTTGTACGTCACCCTGTTATATTCTAGGGAATTCCCCCTTGTGCCTCTATTTCCTTTTCTTTCTTTGCTAATAGATAGCAAATGTTTACTTATTTACAAGATTCAGTGGTTGTTACTTATTTCACTTTCTGAAAATTCTGTTATATTAGTCATATTGTGCTTCCAAGCTGTATGTGATATTACACCTTTAATTTAGTCATTTATTATGGAAAGAAAAGCCATCAACAACCTCATTGTTTGTTGATAACAAAGCTTTGCTTTATTTAGTATCTTCCTTGTCAAAAGACAAACCTCTATCTTTTCTGTTGTTCATCCTAATCCATAGTTATAGGTTCTAAGTTCTAACCAATATTTTATAGATTGCTTTCCCATATTAGAGTCTCATAAAGAAAATAAACTAGTTCTTACAGAGTTAGGGTGAATGTACACCTATTCAATCTCTATGGCTGTGATGATCAAGTCTAGTATAGTTTTCATAGTATATGGCCTCCCATTCAGAGGAAGAACTATATTGCTAGGGACACCTTCCATGAATTTCCCCCTTAAATTCAGTCCTATATCTTCATGTATTTGTGTTAATTTTTTAATACTATATCTGATTTAATAATCTCAGAAATTTATTTTATACCCTGAAAATTCTATTCACCTCAATAAATTAAATTTTCTGAAAACTGTTGAATAAAAAATATAATAGCTTTGTTGCTGCAAAAACTATCAGGCCTTGTAAATAGGAAAGAGCTAGAGGGCACAACAACAACCTGGGACAGAGGCCCACTGTCACCACAACCTACGTCCCCTTCTCTTCTCGGATTTTCAATGACGGGAGGAGTCCCAATATTCCTCACTTGTGATAGATGTGTCTAGGATAGATTTGAAGTGAGGCAAGGTGGCTCATTCAATGGAAAGGTTCAATGAAAGTGCGAGCTTTGGGAGAAGCTAGGAAGACTTTCCAAGAAAAACTCCCTGAAAGGAAAACTACATGAGACCTAGGGTTGAGATATGTGGCAATATAGGAGTTATCCAAGGTCATGGTAGACAAGAGAAAAGTCTATAAATGATATACTTCAACAAGTACTAAGGCACAAGCCTTTGAAGAATCCCCAAGTTGAAGGATTAGCACCTAGGGTTCCCTCTTGATGTGATGGCTAGGGCATCAAATTTTGAGAAAATCCCACCATTGGAATTTGTTCAAAACTTGTGGATGCCTAGAGGAGACAAGAAGGAAGAGATCTATTGAAGAGAAATTCAAAATTTCCTCCTCTATTGGAATTCACACCAAGCCCTAGAGAGGCCTCCCTATCCTTAAAGGGACGAAGAAGAAGATGATAAGAAGGTGAAGGAAGAATGGTTTTTCTACTATAATGTGATCACCAAGGGTCTAAGACCCAATCCCTGCCTATTTGGAGAATTGGAGTCAAGGATAAACCAAGAAATGGCAATTCGCTCTTCAAGGAGGCCTAAAGAAGCAACTTCGCTATCTATGGATGCAACTTCACGACAACTTTAGACTTTTTTACTTCGATGACACTTATTATTGGTTTTCAAGGAATGCAAATGCAAATAACCCTCTAGGAACATTCATTCATTCATTATCTTATGAGTAACGCATGGCAACTTTAGACTTTTATACTTCGATGACACTTATTATCAGTTTGCAAGGAATGCAAATGCAAATAATCCTCTAGGAACATTCATTCATTCATCATCTTATGAGTAACACATGCAAAATTTTTCAATAGTTTCAATGCATTGAACAATTCTTCATGAATTAGGCCACATTAATAATAATAACCATAAGACAAATTCCATGCATTAGACATTCATTAGATCTGAAATATAGCATTAAAAGGCACTTACAAGACAATGAAGAATATATCCATCCACAAAAATGCCAAAATGAAGCTCCAAGAATGATCGCGAAATTATCCAAACATCATAGTTCATCAATAACATCCAAATTCGTCCTCTCACTACAGGTCGGAAATTCTCAAGAGAGAGATTGAAGATCCAAGTGATAATGATTAGAATGACGCTAGGCCTCATCTATTTATACATGACCTATGAGTTCAAAAATGGAAAGACAAAGCCCCTCCTATTCCTAAAATGTTTAGTAACCTTCCCATGGTTACAAGCCAACCATGATAGCTCAAAATGTAAATCGAATAAGCCTTCTTAGGCTCATGCTAGGCTGATGTGGAGGCCCAGAAGGGCAGCGTTGAGGCCTCATGGGCCAAGGATGAGAGTGAGGGCCTCCAAAATAATGAATAAGAGGGGGATGCCCTCCAAATGTTGCAAAACATCTCCAAACCCCAATTTGGGATTTGTGGGCCCCAAATGGGTCTCCAAATGGCTAGAAGATGACACTTGCCCTCCCATGTGTTAGAAAATCAAAAAGGCAGAAAGATTTTCTTGTATTGACAACTACTTGTTAAATTATGTAAGGGCCACATTGTTCTTTGCTTTAGATAATTGCATTTCATCATTTCAGGTTACATTCACCCCATAAAATTTAAGCATCATTAGCAATTATATAGAAAGAACAATGATATCATAGCAACAGAATATAAAAGATCACAAGAAGAAAAACATGCACAGAGAGGACACCAATATTTGGTCAGAGACCAGGGCAAAACCCCACAAGGAGGAAAACTCACTGCAAATTCTTCTTCTTCTATTAGATTGCAATAGAAAGTTCAACAAAGAGATACAAACTGAAAATATGATCATAAGGCTGCTCAGGACCTGTTACCGCTCAAACTAGCAGAGGGCCTAAAAGGGGATCCATAAAGGGAAAATGCTAGCCAAGGGCAACAAATGGAGACTTAGCCCACTGTATCCTCAGCTAAGGCTCCCTTCTATTTACAGACTTTCACCAATGGGAGGAGACCCGATATGTATGGAGTCACCAATGAAGGATAATTCAATGAATGGATGTGAGTGACCCAAATAATCCTTTTCCCAGAAGAGTCTGAAGAATGGAACTTGCTTGCTTTCTAAGCAAGGTACTATGTATTCTAGGGAAAGGAAGAGAGGATTTGAGGGTTAAGTTTATAGAATAAGACTTGTGAAGGAGTTCCCCAATCTCTAAAATCCTTGTTAGAATTGGTATTCCGGATGGTTCCTAAAGATTGGTCTTTTAGAGGAGTGGGACCACACGAGGCCAAGTGGACCCAGTCTAGGGTATGAGGAAAGAATTTAGCAAACAATGATATTCTTACCCTAGACAAGGTGGGGAAGGATCAAAGAAAGTATTTTCACTTGAGGATGTTGTTTTGACCCTATGATGTACTAGCCTTGGGCATGGCAGGGCAAGTTTTGATCCCGGCGCTAGGGCTTGGCTTTTCTCCCAACTGCACCGTTGGAATTGCTTCAAAATTGGAGGACAGCGAGAGGAAATGCCAATGCGGGAGACCCTAGGAGATCGACTTTTTATGTTGGATAGCTTGTCGGGAAATTGATGCCCTAGGTACCCCCACTTGGCTAGACCTATAAGGAGGTAAAAGAATATGATTTTTAGTGACCACCCTTGGTAGATTAGTGCCTTAATCTTTGGGAGAATGGAGTCTATGATGAATATGAGTAGGATTTCTTGATTCCCCAGTCAAGGAGGCCTCAAGATCACTTCCCTTGCCTTCTAGGTTAAGAAGAAGCAACCTTGCAGCTACCATCTAGCTCATTGTGCCATTTCTCTGCCACCTAAGTCAGCCATGTGGTCCCTCGCCCATCTTCCATGATCATATGTTTGAAGGTGGGCCTCCCGAATCTAAAGGTATGCCTTGTCATTTTGAAATTGAGTATTGTAGTTTGCTTATCATGGACACTTTTGGGCATGGATTAATGGGGGGATTCGGTGGAAAGAATGGGCTAGGTCTGTGCTTCTGTCCCCTAGACCCCTTTTAGGAATTAACCTTGGATTCTAGTCCTGTGGGATCTCTTTTATTGACCATTTGGTTCCAGGGATGGTATTTCACGGGAAACCTTGATTTTGGTTGTGTGGTCCCACTCCCTTATCCACTTATATTACCCTCTTTCCATCCATTATTGCCCCATTCATCATATTTCCCACCTGGGTCCACATCCCTCCATCGGGTCCACATAGGGTTAACTTGCCCCTTCCCCTTTGCCCACACCTTGGGTCATTGGCCTGGGCCTTGGAATGAAGCCTGAAGGTTGATGCAACTAAAAAGAAAGTTAAAGGCATATATGGCCACATTCAACAGGAAAAGTACCACAAAATGCAAAAGATGGTTGGGACAAAAACATTTAGTACGTGGGCAAAAGCCAATACATGAGTTCTACCCCATCATCGTGGCCATCACCCTGGTTCTTACAACTTCTATGAGCCTTCTTCATCATATAGGAACCCATGATTGTCCCAACGCCTAGTGGGCGATGAACCGCCCCACCTTAAAAAGGGGATTCCATTGCTATATCTTACACATCATGCTCTAACCCCATGAGCCTTGAGCAGTTAATCATAGAAAATCATAAAAAAGCAAAAGGCATATAAAGAAGGGTGGAAAAATCAAGGCGAGGCACCTCATGTACCACGATTGCTCCCTCCTACACATTATAAAACCAAGTGTGGGCTTCCCTCTTATTAGCTACCCTTGTACCCTAGCATGTGACCCAGGGCTGCCCCTTCTCATCCCCTACTTCATCCACATATTTGTCACATGCCACCACCTTTTGACGGATGTACCTTGACTATATTATCCCCTTTAGAGGTAGAAACCACTTGATAGGATACTTGGTTAACCCCATTAGGAGTTTAGGAAACATTGGTACACCCCAAAGCCCATTATGGAAGGGCAGGACATTATGAAGTCCCCACCTATGGTCCATGACTACGTAAGCTCATTAACTCGATGTTTTTGATGACTTGTTGTACTCGAAGGCTAGGGGACACATTGGATCTTGTACAGGATTGCAAATGGTTTCCATTTGGGTTTGGTCTCCCTATACGGGGTCCTAATTCTCCATAGGGTTACATTGGCACATATAGGGTGAGTGTTGAGAGCTATGGGCCTCCATAGTAGCACATTGCACTTCATGGATCCCCACATCCATTCAAAGATTGCTCGTGGTTCACTTATTGGATGAGGAGGATGCACCTGATCCATCATGCCCAGCTGGCCCCAGATCTACACCATACACTTGGCAAATGATCCAAGACTTGTACGATGATGTGGCATCACCTACATTATCATCCTAGCCCTTGCAGGCAACCTACAGGCATCTTCGATTTGTTTGGAGACCCATGAGGACACTTGTGTGCCCCCACATGTCATTTGGAGCACCATAGGTTATTACAAGGGGCCAACCCCTTGTCCACTGCTTTTGAGGGTCCTATTCTTCATTGTGGCACCCATGGACCTCATTAGGCCTCTTAGAGGGCCCTACGACATGGATGGATTATTATTTGACCTCTTGAGAGGCTTACCTTTTCATTTATTAGCTATTTTGGTGGGCTTGTCACTAAAAGTTGTATTATTAGCACATTATTTTATTTTTGGGGTTATGTAGGCCAAGGAGGCTAATTCGAACTCCTAAGATTTGTATAAATACAAGTGAGGTGAGATTGTTTCTCATCATCACTTTGGATTGAATATCTCTCTTTTTTAGAAGAATTTTACATTTTTTTCCAGAGGATGAATTGGAGCATTTATGGATGAATTTTGATGTATGGTTATTGGTCTATCTTCTCTTGGAGCTTCTCTATTGTCATTTGTGAATGGTTGGATATACTCTATTGCATGTAAGTACGAAATTTTGTTGTTATTCTTGTTATTTTTGTCATATATGTTGGATTGGGATTTTCGTTGTTTTAGGGCTAATTGTTGCATGCAAGTTATTGCTTAATATTGTGGGATTGTCTTTATTATAACGTTCTCTCCATGTATAAGCCATGTAGTGTGAGTGAAATCTCTTAGGGGTAAAATCTGAACTTGATAAGCCATTCCTCTTGTGCATTTGAAGTATAAAAGCTGCAAGATTGCTTTCACTTGACCTAGAGGGTCTGTGAAGTAATTTTGAGGCCTCCTTCACTGGGAACCAAGAAATCTTACACATAGTTAACATAGACTCCATTCTCCCAAGGATTAAGGCACTTATCTACCAAGGGTGGTCACCAAAACTCTTATTCTTTCACCTTCTCCCAAGTCTAGCCACATTGGGGTGCCTACGGCATCAATTTCTTGACAAACTAGCCACTGAAAAAATTCTATCTCCCTAGGTGGCCTACGCTGACCTTTCCTCTAGCCCTCCTCCTAATTTGAAGACATTTCGACGGTGGAATTGGGAGAAAAGCCAAGCCCTAGCTCCAGGACCAAAACTTGCCCTGCCATCCCCAAGGCTAGCACTTCCCAGGGTCAAACCAACATCTTTGAGTAATTACATTTTCTTTTATCCTCTCTCCACCTTTTCTAGGGTAAGAATATCTTTGTTTTCTACATTCCTTCTTCGTACCCTAGACTGGGTTCACTTGGTCCCGTATGGTCCCACTCCTTTCAAAGATCATTCTTCAAGAACCATTCGGGATACTGATTCTAACAAGGATTTTAGGGATTGGGAAACTCCTTCACGCATCTTATCCCATAAATCTAACCTTCAAATCCCCTCTTGCTTCCCTAGATTCCCTGGTACCTTGCTTATAAAGAAAGCAATCTTTATCCTTGAAATTCTGGGAAATGGTTAGTTGGGTCACTCATATCCATTGA
Organism: Pinus tabuliformis; assembly: GCA_031772625.1. Taxonomy (NCBI): domain Eukaryota; kingdom Viridiplantae; phylum Streptophyta; class Pinopsida; order Pinales; family Pinaceae; genus Pinus; species Pinus tabuliformis. Next base: position 387,131,764 of record CM062804.1, on the reverse strand, counting down.
CGTATCCTTCATTAGTGACTCCACACATACCGAGTCTCCTCCCATCGATGAAAGTCTGTAAATAGAAGGGATCCTTAGCTGAGGTGACAGTGGACTAAGACTCCATTTGTTGCCCTTGGCCTAGCATTTCCCCTTAGGTCCCTTGCTAGTTTGAGCTATAACATTTTAGTGTTGTTGCCGAGGAGGAAGCAGGTCTGCCTCCCTAGTGAATCAACGAGGAGTTGATTTATTAACGACATTTATAGATATTCCTTGATTGTCCAATCCCTTAGTTTACTTGAAGGCGACAACGTTCTTCCTTTAACTAGGGCTACTGCAAAAAGGGGAAAGCGAACTCCATCACCTGTTGGAACCTCCCTTTTCCCCGAATTCGAGAAAGTCAGTGATACATCTCCAGAAATGACATCTACTTCAAGCACTGACTCCGAAAGGGATCAACCCAAAATGACCAAAAGTGAAAGACACTTGTTTAGTGTCTTTGCCCCTTTGAAATTGAGTAACAATCCCAAGCCATTACCTGAAAAATTTAATTGATGGTTGCCCAAATTCAAGGGGGATGCTACTTGGACTACCCATGGTTTTATTGAAGAATTCTATTGGCAGTTGTCCCCTAGATTGATACTTGATGAAGATAGGATCATGATGATTTTTGCCTTATCACTTGAGGGACAAGCAAGAGATTGGTATCTTAGGCTTCCCCCTGGGTGCATAAAGAACTCTGATGAATTTGAGGAACTATTCATGAAAAGGTGGTCATGCAATGCCCAAGGGACCTTCAACATTGAAAAGTTCTACCAAATAACCAAGGGAAGGGAAGATGTGCAAGAATTCATTCAAAAGTTTGATAGGGTAGTCAAAGATATACCTGATCATTTGAGGCCATCTGAAGCCAACATTCTTGACAAATTCATGAAGGCCGTGGGTGGCCACCTCACCTATGTGTTGAGGGATAAAAAAGCATCCACTTTGGCCAAGGCTAAGGAAATGGTGATGGAAGTTGAAGAAAACTTGCGAATTTCAAAGGTTGATATCAATGACCACCCTAGAGCCAAATTTGAAACCAAGAAGGAGAAGTCCAAAGATCAACATGAAGAAACTCTCCTTGCTATTCTCAAAAAGGTGGAAAGGTTCACCAAAGAAGCCAATGCACGTGATAGGGTTATCATGAATAAAATCACCGCTTTAGAAAGAGCCAAAAAATCGAGTTACATCCCTAAAGGAAAGCCTTTAACCAAAAAACAAAATGAAGAAGATAGGCCGAGCTCTTCTCAAATCCCAAACACATTGGCCCCAACTAATGCTGTTGAGCCAAATTCTTCATCTGATGATGAGGAGAGTGAAGAGGATGAAAGTGAGGATGAGCAAGCCATTCTTGTGGAAGCTGATGTCTTCAACATTTTGCTAGGAGGATCATACACGTATCCTCCCATTAGTGAGGTCACCCTTAAGGAAGAAAAGGAAGAATCCATTGTTAATGCCGATAGCCAGGGAAGATTCAAAGGGGTCCAATATTCCCGAAAGGAAAAGGACAAAGACCCCTTACCTCCTAAGGAATCACCTAAGGAAGATCCATCACCTAAGCAAGCCCCTCCTAAAGAGTCCATCCCCAAAGTTCCTCCCAAGAAGAATCCTCCAACAAAGGTCAATCAAAAAAAGGATCCTCCTAGGAAAGAATACAGGAAGAAGGAAAAGGGGAAGGAAGTTAAACTTGACATCGACATAGGGGCTGTCATGGGAAAGATGACTATACTTGTTCCCCTAAAGGAAATTGCTAATCTTCCCAAGTAACAACAACAACTTAAGACATCCCTTGGAATTCAAGGTGAGGAAATACTTGAAGAAATGCAAAACATTCACATCCCTGATCGAAACCCAGGGCATAAACCTTTCTTGCTCACTTTGGCTATCAATGACCTCTTCTTACACAATTGTATGTTAGATTCCGGTGCTTCCGCCAATATCATGCCTTTGACTGTTATGAAGCAATTGGGTCTCAACATCACTCGACCATATAAAAAGGTGTGTGGTTTTAATTCCAAACCTGTGGAAGTAGAAGGCATCATCAAAGATCTTAAGGTCTCTTTAGCTAGGAATCCGATATATCCCTCCTCATGGATGTTATTGTCATTGATATACCTGATGTGTGGGGGATGTTGTTATCCCGGAAATGGGGAGCTACCGTTGGGGGCATGTTCAAATGGATTTATCATACGCAACCATCCCCCAATCCGATGGCACCCCTTTTATCCTTTATAGGGAACTTGCTTATTCGCCGCATGTGATCAAGCCTGGACCATATTATGAGCCATGTTGTGAAAATTCCTAAACCCAGAATCCTATGCCCTACTGCAACAAATTATGTTACTTCTCCTACTTGTTAATCCATATTTACTGTGTTCTACAGTAAATATCGAAATAAATACAACTGCATTATTCACTATTTAAAAATAATATGCTGAAATGAGAAACTGAACAAGAAAGAGATACAACACACATCTACACAAATATTTTTGGACAAATGTCCC